>CM040927.1:13987066-15187066 GCA_023029165.1 Gobiocypris rarus
TGCATTGCAAGTCATTTTGTTAATCTGCATTTACTTTGTAAAAAATACACACCAGAGTATGTGAGTGGAGCGGAGCGGCAGCAATTTTCCCTCTGCGCTAAAAGCATTACATAATCGCTCCGATCCAGCTCCGCTCCGGGTTCACCATTTCCCGCTCCCCGATCCACTCCTCGCTCACTGATATCAGAAACACCGCTCCGTCTTCGCTCCGAGGAAATTTGCGGCTAAAGTATGGTTTATAACATACATTAAATTAAAACAAAAAAACAATAGGAGATAGTTTACATTATCACTCCATTCAAAAATCTCCTCGCTCCGCTCCCACTCTGCTCACATACTGATATACACTCACCTACAGGATTATTAGGAACACCTGTTCAAGTTCTCATTAATGTAATTATCTAATCAACCAATCACATGGCAGTTGCTTCAATGCATTTAGGGGTGTGGTCCTGGTCAAGACAATCTCCTGAACTCCAAACTGAATTTCAGAATGGGAAAGAAAGGTGATTTAAGCAATTTTGAGCATGGCTGTTGGTGCCAGACGGGCCGGTCTGAGTATTTCACAATCTGCTCAGTTACTGGGATTTTCACGCACAACCATTTCTAGGGTTTACAAAGAATGGTGTGAAAAGGGAAAAACATCCATGCGGCAGTCCTGTGGGCGAAAATGCCTTGTTGATGCTAGAGGTCAGAGGAGAACGGGCCGACTGATTCAAGCTGATAGAAGAGCAACTTTGACTGAAATAACCACTTGTTACAACCGAGGTATGCAGCAAAGCATTTGTGAAGCCACAACACGCACAACCTTGAGGTGGATATTCTACAACAGAATGAGATGCCTTGTTACCACTGTGCAGGCTGGTGGTGGTGGTGTAATGGTGTGGGGGATGTTTTCTTGGCACACTTTAGGCCCCTTAGTGCCAATTGGGCATTGTTTAAATGCTACGGCCTACCTGAGCATTGTTTCTGACCATGTCCATCCCTTTATGACCACCATGTACCCATCCTCTGATGGCTACTTCCAGCAGGATAATGCACCATGTCACAAAGCAAAGCTCGAATCATTTCAAATTGGTTTCTTGAACATGACAATGAGTTCACTGTAATAAAATGGCCCCCACAGTCACCAGATCTCAACTCAATAGAGCATCTTTGGGATGTGGTGGAACGGGAGCTTCGTGTCCTGTATGTGCATCCCACAAATCTCCAACTGCAAGATGCTATCCTATCAATATGGGCCAACATTTGTAAAGAATGCTTTCAGCACCTTGTTGAATCAATGCCACGAAGAATTAAGGCAGTTCTGAAGGCGAAAGGGGTCAAACACAGTATTAGTATGGTGTTCCTAATAATCCTTTAGGTGAGTGTAGGTCTTAAATTGTATTTATAATGGTCTTAAAAACTTCTTAAAAAGTCTTAAATCTGACTTGGTGAAACCTGCAGATACCCTGGTTCTTAATAATTTGTTTTTGCGCGAGCAGTTTGAGTATTTATCTATCCACCAAAACTCTCTACTGCACATGCTTATACGGTGTCCCCAAAACTGTACTGCGCATGCGTATATGACATAATCAAAATATGAATGAAACCACCGCGCATGTGTCCAGTACGTGTTGGCTCTGACCCAGTACATCATCGTGCTACAGGCTGCAGCGAGGACCTCTTGTACACTTTTACAAAATAGAGATCAGAGTCAGTAATCAGTAGCATGGCATTGCAATGCATGGGCACTGTTGAAAATAACCTGCAATTAATATATTAGGTAACACTTTATTTTAATGTGACGTAGTTACACGTTACTACATGTACTTACTATAGTAATAACAGTAATGTGCATGCATAATTACTAACCCTAACCGTAACTCTATAGAAAGTACATGTGGTTAATATTACTCTTTACTTACTGAAATAGGTACAATGTAACAACGTCAACTTAAATTAAAGTGTAACCATATATTATCCTTTGTAATCCATTGTATCCTTTGTAATATAAATATTTTATTAACCCGCAATAATATATTATAATTTTTTTAACAGGTCATTGGCTTATCAGATGCTAAAACTAAAAGAAGTGCCTTACTAGTAGGTGTGTAATTCTCTTTCTTTCTCACAAAAACACACTTTTGGTCAGATTAAAGAAAGGAGGTATGTCAAGTATGTAAATGTTCATTTGTAGTTCAGCCCAAAATTTAAATTGTCATTATTTACTTACTGTTGTTCCAAACTTAAAATTTCCTGGATGCTCTTTGGAAAAACGAATTAAATACCATCAATTTGCTTTGGCACATTAATTGTATGGATTACTTTTATGGTGCTTTTTGTCTTTTTGGTAGGGACTGGAGCCCCTGAATGTACATGATGGTGGAAAAAATGGGATGGGAGGAAAAATGTTTTCAAAGCTTTTGCATTCTCTTGCAAACATTTTACATTTCCTCACAAAACCTTTACCTTTCTTCACAAAACCTTTGCGTTCTTCCGAGAAACTTTCCATTCACTAGCAAAGGCTTTTGCTTTCTCCAGAGAAACTTTGTTTAGTACAAAACCTTTGCTTTCTCCCAAGAAACTTTGCTTCTTCATGAAATCTTTGCGTTCTCCTGAGAAACTTTGCGTTCACTCGCAAAACCTTTGCGTTCTCCTGAGAAACGTTGCCTTTCATAAAAAAAACCTTTGTTTTCTCCCGAGAAACTTTGCCTTTCTTGGAAAGTCTTGCAAAGTTTCTCAGGGGAACACAAAACATTTGTGAGAGAACGCATAAGCAATGAAATATATTTTTGTCCTCCCGTCTCATATATTTATATTTTTAAAAAAGATATTTATATTTAAAAAAATTAAATTTTTTTCCCCCCTTTACCATGTTCCTTTAGGGGCTCCTTGACAGCCCCAGTCTATATTCACTTTTATTATATGAAAATGATATTTCCGGATGATCTTCTCAAAGCAATACTTTGTGTTCTATGGAAGAAAGTCAGTTATACAGGTTTGGAATGACATGAGGTTGAGATAATGAGCTAATATTTTGTTTTGTTTTTTTTGGGGGGGGAAGTAGTATTCACATTTGCATTTCACGCAGTTTATCATTTTTAAACATTTTTGCATTTATTCTTCACTTATGCAGTCTCCTCCATGAGTCTTTCTTTCTCTTCACTCCAGAAAAGGGGATTCGATTTGTTCAGGAGGGCCAGTACACACAAGCTGTTAGTCTGTTTACAGAGGCCATCAAATGTGACCCCAAAGACTACAGGTGACGCTTTGATTTGACTGAAACCATATCCACATCTCTTTGCTTTTTTGTTGTTTTCATTAATTCACTTTGATATTTTGATAACAGGTTTTTCGGGAATCGCTCCTACTGCTACTGCTGTCTGGAGCAGTACCCTCTGGCCCTCGCAGACGCTGAGAAGTCCATCCAGATGGCTCCTGATTGGCCCAAAGGCTATTACCGTAGGGGGAGTGCACTAATGGGGCTTAAGGTGCGACCCAGTGGCATATTTGTTTTTACTCCCTGTATATGGAGTGAATCTGCATTTAGGTGAGTATCAATAAATTTGCATGCATGTTTTTTTGTAATAGAGGTACATTGAAGCTGAGAAAGCCATGGAACAGGTGCTAAAACTAGATGGAGATTGCGAAGAAGCCGTCAATGACCTCTTGTACTGTAAAGTGCAACAACTTACGGTAAGGACTGGATTTCTTATTGTAGCTCATTTGGAGCTAGCATTTATGAGCTATTGGGATAGTTTCCCAGGGAATACACTACTAAACATACTGATAAAATTGAGTATAATGAATGCACAAAGTTACATAATTGTCATGAGAAAGCACACAAGATAATTAGTCATCATTTACTTATGTTTTGTTGTTCCAAATCTTTATTGTTTTCTTTTCAGTGGAACACCAATGGAAAAAAATTGCATTTCAGTATGACTCATCCATATGTCATTTTTAGAGATTCATAACTTTGTAATAAAAATAACTCCACAGAAGGTTCCACAGAAGACCATTAGTCAAACAGGTTTTGAATAACAACAGGATGAGTAAATGATTTTCCGTTTTGAGTGAAGTATTACTCTAAATTTCCGTTTTAAATGGGGTTAGATTTAAAAAACTTATTTGGAAGCAAAAATAATGAAATCTAGGAATAATGCAAAAGAAGAGTATGTAATTTCAGGCTTTTAATTTCCTCTATTCTTATTAGGATCTTGGATATGATGAGGAGCAGAGTATTCAATTGCTGGAAAAATACAATACAGTGCAGGCTGTTGTTGCAGCGAAGGGTAAGAGCTCCCTGTCTTCCTGTCTGATTTTTCTTTGGAATGAACCACTTGAGGGTGCTATTGCTGCATTCCGATTTAGCTCAGAGACATGACTGGTCATGTCTGGACATTTTGGTAAAAAAAACAAAAACAATTGGGCCATGAATTACCAGAAATCATAGTACAAGTCATTTTATCACACACAGGACTGTAGAAACAGTACAACTATTTTTGTATCCTGGGGGATACAAACATTTGCAAGGAAGTGGAAGTATAGGTTTTATTGGTTTCATGTTGAAAGGGTGTTTGTTGGGAATATTTAGATCTAGTGACTTTGTTCATACATTCTTTCTTGAGCTCATGGGCAGCATTTAAAAACATCTTCTTTGTCCACGTCCTACTCCACGTCTACATATTTCTACCCCACTCATAGCAACAAAAAAAAACAAACAATGAAAGTATGAACTGTCAATCAGAGAGCAGCACACTCTTTCATGGTTAATTTGTCTTGTAATAATATAAAATATATATGTATATATATTTTACAGCTTCAAATCAGGACTCTGCTCTCCTTTTGCAAGGGTAAGCTGATTGCAGTATTTCTTTTTTTTAACTTATTTTTATGTTTATCACTCCCTCTAATCATATGTTCATATTTCTCTTTGTCTTGCTCTCACTCGCCTTCACAAAGTCCTTGCAATTCCTTGTGGGTGGGTAACGTGACCACAGAACTGACCGAGAAACATCTGCGGGACCTGTTCAAAATGTGAGATCTGACACATCGGCTTTTGCAATTATGTTAGTTCTAAAATGATTTTCTATGATTTTTGTTTTAATTTTTGATGATGTTTGCCAGTTACGGAGAAATTGACAGCATTCGGGTTCTGCATGAACGTTTCTGTGCATTTGTTAACTTTAAGAATGCCAACATGGCCTCCCGTGCAATGGAGAACCTCAATGTGAGTGAAACACTTAAAATAATTATTTATTATTTATTGCTTGTTGTTGTTGTTAGCTGTTGTAGTAGTAAAGACATTTTTTATCTCAAATTTATTTAAAATACTATAAAATAATAATAATGGTAAATTAAATGATAAACAAGCCTTTTGAGTTGTGTGTATATATATATATATATATATATATATATATATATATATATATATATATATATATATATATATATATATATATATATATATATATATATATATATATATATATATATATATATATATATATATATATATATATATATAAAAGAAATATAAATTATTATTATTAGCTCTGTGTATTGTTTATATACAAAACCTTTTGTAAAACAGGGACATTTTATTGAGAATACCCGGCTAGTGGTTCGATATCCAGATCGCCGGATTCAGAAAGTCCTCCCAACACCTGCCTTTCAACAACCTGCAGGGGCTGCTGGGTAATTAAATCTCTTAGCTTTTAAAAGTTTTCAAAGGGATAGTTCACCTAAAAAAAAAAAAAAAAAGTAATTTACTCACCCTCAAGTTGTTCCAAACCTGCTAGTTTCTTTCTTCTGCTGAACACAAAAGATATTTTGAAGAATGTCTGTAACCAAAGTACTTTTTTGGAATGTACCAAAATATAATACAATATTAAAATATATATATAACCCCAAAAATCTGGATTCGGTGCATCCCTAATATATATATATATAGCACGTCCACAGCAGTGTAACGTTAGGGATGCTATTGACCATTTAACCGTTAACCGAAAGTAAGAACTTCGACCGATTAATACTACCAGTTAAACGGTTTAAATGTTTTTGACGCTTTTGTTTGTTTGTTTTTTGATGCATGGTTAAGAAAAATATGCTGTATAGCGTTATTTGTTCACTCACGGAGCGCGTCGACATGTGCAACCACAAACCAGATATATCTCGCAAAATGAAGCAATAGAAAAGCTTACTGTGTGGGACCATTTCGACAGAAAAATACAGCAGTAGTACAAGCTCCTGATAGCTCATTAAAGCAAATGAAAGGCGCTTCCCGAGGCTGCACAACTCGTATACTCTCGGATGTTTTATACGCAAATGATTTAACAGCGGCTAATTGTTTAGGGTCCTTGTCATCACGAGACAAATCGGCATTGCAAAATTGAACATGTAGCTCGACTTGAATCGCTTTTTTTTTTAACTTAAAGTAGCCTACACGTTTTCTGTTCATGAGTTCCATTTTCACTTTCAAACGGCGGCTTCATTACTTTCGACCAGTGGGGCGCACATAGTGCAATCCTAGGGTTCGGGTTCGGTGGAAAAAAATTCTGAGATTCGGCAGAAACCGAACCCCGTCAAACAGCCCAATATTCGGCCGAATCCGAATCCTGGATTCGGTGCATCCCTTATGTGTGTGTGTGTGTGTGTGTATATATATAGACCCCACTGGCCGAAAGTAATGAAGCCGCCGTTTGAAAGTGAAAATGGATATATATATATATATATATATATTAGGGATGCACCGAATATATATATATAAATAAATATAAATGTTTTAATGCAACATAATTAGATTTTACAGATACATTTTTTTGACCAATTACCTAAATAACATAGTCTTACAAAGCTATTATTATCAGAGTGTGTGAGCAGATAGCAGCTAGTGGATCAATGAACGAGAGGGTAGCCTCATTTTACCAGCGTTTCCCAGCACGGCTATAACACACCATGTTACAGCACGGTAGGGTAATTGCAAGCATAAATAAGTATACTACTACATGTAGTAGTATACTTATTTATGCTTGCAATTACCCTACCCTATTACTCATGTTGGCAAATTATTTGAGCAGACTTTGTTTTTCCGATGAGCAAGAGCGGTACATGAGTACCTGACATGAATATAGTGGACTATTGAGCAACGTGTTACACAGTGATAACTACTAGAGAGTGAGAGTGAAACCTGAGCGCTGAGTGGCGTGCTATTTTTGGCGTAATGTTTTATTTTTTTGGAAGTCAATTAGGCACTTCAACTGTTTGGTTACCCATATTCTTCAAAATATCTTATTTTGTGTTTAGCAGAAGAAAGAAATTCATACATGTTTGAAAGAACTTAAGGGAGAGTAAATGATTACAATTTTCATTTTTGGGTGAGCTATCCTTTTAATGATGAAAATTTTAATGTATACTATATTGGCAAAAGTTTTGGGATGCCTGGCTTTAAAAGTTCATGTGTGCATGTAATGACGTCCCATACTTTATCTGTAGGGTTTAATATGAAGTTGGCCCACCCTTTGCAGCTATTACAGCTTCAACTCTTCTGGGAAGGCTTTCCACAAGGTTTAGAAATGTATTTATGGGAAATTTTGACCAATCTTCTAGAAGCACATTTCTGAGGTCAGGCACTGATGTTGGATGAGTAGGCCTGGCTCGCAGTCTCCGCTCTAATTCATCCCAGAGGTGTTCTATCAGGTTGAGGTCAGGACTCTGTGCAGGCCAGTCAAGTTCCTCCACATCAAACTCGCTCATCCATGTCTTTATGGACCTTGCTTTGTGCACTGGTGCGCAGTTATGTTGAAACAGGAAGGGACAATCCCCAAATTGTTCCAACAAAGTTGGGTGCATGAAATTGTCCAAAATGTCTTGGTATGCTGAAGCATTAAGAGTTCCTTAAACTGAAACTAAGGGTCCAAGCCCAACCCCTGAAAAACAACCCCACACCATAATCCCCACCCCCTCCACCAAACTTAACACTTGGCACAATGCACTCAGACAAGTACCGTTCTCATGGCAACAACCAAAACCAGACTCATCCATTGGATTTCCAGACAGAGAAGCGTGATTGGTCATTCCAGACAACACGTGTCCACTGCTCTAGAGTCCAGTGGCGGTGTGCTTTACACCACTGCATCTGACACTTTGCATTGAACTTAATGTAAGGCTTGGATGCAGCTGCTCGGCGATGGAAACCCATTCCATGACGCTCTCTACGGACTGTTCTTGGGCTAATCTGGAGGTCTGTAGCTATTGACTTTAAGTTGGCGACTTCTGTGCACTGTGCGCCTCAGCATGCGCTGACCCTGCTCTGATTTTTATTTTTATTTTTATGTGGCCTACCAGATCATGGCTGAGTTGCTGTTTTCCCCAATTGCTTCCACTAACATTATAATATCACTAAGAGTTGACCGTGGAATATTTAGTAGTGAGGAAATTTCACGAATGGACTTTGGATTTTCTGCACTGGTGGCAACCTATCACGGTACCACTCTTGAATTGACTGAGCTCCTGAGAGCGACCCATTCTTTCACAAATGTTTGTAGAAGCAGTGTGTATGCTTAGAAGCTTGGTTTTTATACACCTTTAGCCATGGAAGTGATTGAAACACCTGAATTCAACGATTTGGAAGGGTGTCCCAATACTTATGTAGTGTATTTGGATGCAGTTTTGCAAATTGCAAATACTGTGTTCAAACAAATGTTCTTTGAAAGAAATGTCCACACAAATCTGTATGTCTTTCAGGCCAAGACGCAGAGGTCCTGTCAACGAAGATGAGTGTTATTTCTGGAGGACCACCGGCTGTCATTTTGGAGATAGGTGTCGCTATAAGCACATTCCCGATCATCGAGGCAAAGACTGGCAACCTTGAGTCAACACTAGCCTCTCTGCCTCTCCCTAAGAACTCTGGGAGTTGACTGCATGACTGTAGGGACTGTAATCTTCACTTTGATTATCTGTAGGTCAGGACCAGTATTGTGGATCAGCGTCTTACGAAAGCTCTCTTGAGGTCAGAGTGCTTTGAACCTCATAGGGTTTCAAAGCAGACGGGACTATGGGAAAAGTGTCTCTTTTGAGGGGAGGTTTGGGTGGTGCAGAGTGCCAGAGCATCGCTGCACCGCATCACCGTCTGCTGAGGTTTACATGGCCTCTCATATCGTACACTCTCTTCTCTCTTCCTGTGCCAACACCACCAACCCAAAGAAGAGCCGTAGATCTGGTCTGACATTTGAGTTCATCCTGAGAGAATGACTGCCATACTGAATTGAGGTCACAAACCCTTAAAACGAGGATGGGAGAATCGTACCAAAGAATAATACTATGCCATATGTGGATTTTATGTTAAGAGAGAGAAAAAGGCATTCAGGGAAAATTAGCTTAGTTTTGTGTGTGTTTTGACTTGATTCCACCACCTCAAACACACTCCAGCTTGTTCATTCATCATGTTTGTAGTCATTTCTAATTGGACTAAAGATGTTTCCCCTGCTACTTCTCTCAAACAGCCCTAAATTCAAGACCTGTGAGGGCATATCAGTATTGCAAAGGGTTAGAGCAATTGTTTGAATCTTTTAAACGCATCACATCTCATGATAAATTATTTTCAGTTCTCCTTTTTGATTTTCTTGCAGTCTTGCACTTTACCCTGGTGGATGTTGTCCCCCTCCCCCCAGAGTAGATGTTTGATGAGTAGATTTGCTAAAAGTATTGATGATTTGTGGTCATCGTGGTATTTTTTTTTTCATGGTATTTTTTTTAATGGCATGTCACTGCCATTTAAATATTATTTACATTTCTCTATTAATATTAACATGATTTTACATTCAACGCAGGTTTTAGTAGTAGATGTCATGCTGCTCCACACAATGTAGAAAAGCTTGAGGTTTTCTGTGTACATTATGCAAGAGCTCTGAGACACAGAAAACTCTTGGCTTTGGCACTTTTCATGCCGTCAGCACAAAGTTGATATGGCGGTTTTCATCATTTCCTCTTTTATTTAATGTTAAGTATGATAATGATTTCATCAATCAATGCATTTGAAAACTCTTATGACCTCGTTGTGCTGTTCTGACACACTTAACCAAAGAAACACTAATGTTTACCTAGTGTACCACAGACAAACACATCTGCTACTTCTGTACATTACACTATTTAGGACTTTTTCCTCAGTTTTTAGTTCTGACTGCATGGGCTTGGAGGAAGTCTATAGTCACACTAGTGCTGTATTGGGCTTTAAACGTCATTTATTTTGGCTCTATGACAGTCCAGAGTGCTTTAAAAGCATTTGCTTTCCTATCAGATGAGTTATTTTAACATTAATATTTAAGATGAGGTCCCCCATGAACAAAAAGGAAGTGACTTTTATTTTAGGAGGTGAAATGGGGGGAAAACTCAATAATAGCGAAGTTACGTGCGTTTGTCACATGTTGATTTGGGATTGAAGCGTACAGCTGTGGTTCTCATTATTCTTGTTTTTAGACCTTGTGTTCAAATAAATGGGACTGACAACAGCAACAATTCCTCACTGTTGTGGTGCTCAAAGAGCACTTAATAATTCAGTCATGCATTAAAGGACATTTATCACTCAAATGGAGGATTTTCTGTCATTTTGATTGTGAAGTCTTTAGTTTTGCTGATCATTCATCTCCACATAATGAAATTGGGGATTACATTCTCCATTCTCCAGCTGTTTCTTTCCTATTTTAAGTCATTCATGCTCCATTCTACTCATGTTTTCTTTTTACCCATATTTAGCACGGCAATGGAAAGTCAGTCATTGTAATAGATGTATTGAATCTCCATTTTCTTCATCCTCCTCTTTTGGATGTGATTCATTAGGACAGTGTTAGTAGCTTTCTCCAAAGTAGCATGTGAAAAGATATGCCATGCTCATGTTTGCCATGCTCATGTTAAGCAATTTGCTGTCCAGTTGTCATGGATATGCAGTACAGTTTATTGTAACTTAACAATAAACATAATTTAACTATAATTAAAAAAATTTGGAAGGCCAAAAAAAAAATCCATACTTACACGGCGCTGTGGAATACTTGATTCTGATTGGTCAATCGCGCATTTCAGCGGTATGTTATTTCCATATAACAACCCCTAAAATGAATAACACACCGCTCATCCGGGTACTACGAGATATTTTGACCGGTACTACTATGCTTAACGCTGTTGTTGACTGTCTGGCGCCATCTTGTGGCTTGAACACTTAACCGCCACGTGGTTACAACTCAAGGGTTTACTTTATAACGTTTTAAATAAGGATATTTTTCTTACACAAACGCATTGATTTGAATCAGAAGCCCTAACCCATCGGAGCCGCGCGGAGCACGTTGATGGATAGCTGCATTTTTTTTTTATGGATTTCAAAAACACAACTACTGCATGAAAACAGACTTTTTAGGTATAACACCGATTGTATTCGTCTGGAAGAATATATAGCCTACACTAGGATGACTTAAAGGTGAGTAAAGCATGGGCTATTTTTCATTTTTGGGAGAACTAACCCTTTCAGCATTCATTTTAACATAATGGTAAAAACAAATCTTCAGCAATAGATAAAGGATTAAAGCAGCTTTGGAACTGTTTTTCTTCGCGGAAGCTTTGCGTAGAGCTAATAATATTTAAAATAAATGTAATAGTATTTCGTGTCTAATTTACTTGAGACAATAAGTACCGTTAGCCGTGTAATAAGCGTGATGCAAGACCCCTCCCCACAACTGGCTGGATGTACATCCTAAAACTTTATAAATAAAATAAAAATAATTAACTTCCGGTTTGTCAGCGATACCCTTTAATGTTTAAAGTTCAATATGTTACGTGTTGCCCTCTAATGGTTAAAAACAAAACTGCATGCATTTTGCTGAAGAACATTTTTGTTGTGCTTCGGCTCGGTGTGACTGCAGAGGAATATGGTTCACGACACATGGAAACCCAAAAACTCATCTAAACATGCAGGTGCAATATTTTAAACTGTTGGTTTGACTGCTGAATTTTAATTAATGTTGCTTATCAAGTTGCTTGTCTTACTGCTCATAAAACATTCAGTACTAGACTTAAAGGTGCAGTGTGTGTAGTATTTGAGGATCTATTGTCAGAAATGCAATATAATATACATAACTATGTTTTCAGTGGTGTACAAAGACCTTAAATATTGTACCGTTATGTTTCTATTACCTTAGAAAGAGCCATTTCTACCCACATAGGCGATAGCGGGGCACACCCTTACAAAAAATTACTGCAGTTTTTTTTAAACTAATACTGCAGTTTGTGTAAATATACTTGGGGTTCAGAGTATTAATTTTTCCCCACATTAATTTCCCACATGTCTAGTATAATTATGTAGTTTTGTTTCATTAATACAGTGTATACTTTTTTCTTGATTTACCCCAAAAGAATGGAAGTAAAATGTGACAGCATGCCCCGTAGGTGGGGTGCAACATGTGAGGGGGCACATTGTAACATGAGCAATAAATCCTACACAAAGTTTTATCATCCTGGCATGTGTGGAAAGCTTTAAACCATGCGTGTTACAACTAACCCTGCGTTAGGTTGTGCCCCGAGCTCCCTTACACAGCGGGTCCCCTTACAGTGAAATTACCATTTTGTGCCATCATGTTTCTACAGTAGCCCTAAAAAGACAAACTGCTCTATACATATAGCAAGTCACTCTCTGCTCTCTCTGACGACGACATCTTTGTCTTGTTTCGCCCACTGTAGCTTCTCTATGTGCTTCGAAAGGGAGGGGTGAGCGTTTAGTGATTGCAAATTACAATTCACCACTAGATGCCGCTAAAATTCACACACTGCACCTTTAAGAGATAAAACACATACAAATGGCCACTAAACTTTTACTACAATAAACACAGCACTTCTTTGAAAATAAATTCCAGCACAGCGCTGCAACAACCTATGAAGAAGTCGATACTTCGCTATGTATAATGCTTTATGCTCAACTGTTAGATATGTCAATTTATCTGTTCAGTAAAATGCGTTACTCACCTGTGGAGCAATACAAATCTACGTGTTGCCTTTAAAACATTTCAAATACCTCAGTTCTCACCATCCCGAGCTAAACCAATGTTGATTCTGGTTTTATAATGAGCTTTGTCACCTTTTGTTTTCCAGCGAACTCTCCAAATTTGCCTCTTTTTTTTAATGGGTGATTCCATAGGCTTACATAGATTTGACACACCATACATGAGTCAAGTAGCCAAGCAACTTTTCTCTTTTTATGATGCGAAGCATGGTCGATTGACACATGCAATTTTCCACCTAAACCATACGGACAGGTCTACAATATAAACCCTTATAGTTGGCGAATCAAGGTAAGAAAAGAACAAGTCGTTTTTTTTAAAGTAGGATTGATGATGTATTGACTCAATGTTTATATTTTAGTTGACTTTGAACAAAAAAAGTTACAAAGTGTAATTTTAACATTTTGCAAACTCTCAACTAGCATCTATTAATTAATTAACGAACAAAGAAACAAATGCATTACTGATATTAATCTTTTGGAGTTAGTAGGATTACTCAGCATGGATGCATTAAATTGATCAGAAGTTACAGAGAAAAGACATTATAATGTTACAAAGACTTATATTTCAAATAAATATTCGTTTGAGAATCCTGGAAAAATGTATCATGAAAGAAATAATACAATGTATAAATTCTAATAATCAGAAATGTTTCATGAGCACCAAAACGTCAAATTTGAATTTCTGAAGGATGTGACTCTGATGACTGGAGTAATGGCTGCTGGAATTTTAGCCATGTATTTAAAATGTATTTTAAAAAAAGAAAAAGAAAAAAAAAACATTGTATAATTCTTCACAAAATAGCTGCTTTTTACTGTATTTTTGGTCAAATAAATGAAGCCTTCATGAGCTTCAGAGATCGTACCAACGTCAAACCTTTGAACAATAGTATAAATGCCGCATTAGTCCTCTTCCATCTTCCTTGAATAATAACTCCAAAATCAGGTGTGTATTACAGCTGACACTAGAGGGAGTTCTTGCACTAGATTCACAAAACATCCTAAGAATGGTCAATAAAACAAAACTCCATGTAGCCAACATAAATCTTATAATGTGACTGAATTTTACAGTAAATATGACTTAATTTCTTTAAATTTAGTATGTCTAGAGCATCAGGCTATACATATCCAAAAATAACTGTAGCATCACAACATTCTCTTTCATAAGCAGCACTTGAAAGTGACCTGTGGTTTGTGCGATCACAGGCGTCCCATATGAAGAGCACATGGCAAATGAAAATCATGAGAGTCAGGGAAAAATCTACTGTGTCTAACAGCAAGCTTCAGCTCTATCGGGAAAATATGACTTATGCGACCTACGGCATATACAACCACCAGCCTGCTGTTGTGGCCTGGAGCCAGTGGTTTGTGGTCTGTGTGTATTGTTTATGAAAGTCTTCTGATAACATGGGTCACGAAGGCCTCGAACCAACAACCAAGTCAGACCTTTTCAGGAAATGCATGTTTCTTAAACTGAATTGACATTTATTGAACATTAGGCCTACGTGCAAAGCATTCTTGTTTTTTTTTTACAGATTTGGTTTAGATTAAGCCAGGATTAGGCATTATTTCAATTAGGACATTTAAGTAGCTTTTATAAACTTGCCTTAGAATAAAACATTACTGGTGTGCATCTTGACACATATTTTAAGATATGTCGGTGCAAGTTGCTATCGGTTAAAACAGCTCAAACATGCATTTTAGTCTGGGACTTGGCTTAAACCATGTCTGTGAAACCGGGGGTAATCTTTTAACATGCATTTCAGTTGCACTGAGCCACAATCTCAGTGAATACTCATTAGTTTTATTATTCTACTTTATTCATTGCTTTTTTCAAGAAAATTAATATTGGTTTAGTTTAATTCCACTGTTTACAAATACTTCTGTCTGTCTGTCTATCTATACTTCTGTCGATGTGTTCATCTGTCAGTCTGTCCATACTTCTGTTTGTCTGTCTGTCTATACTTATGTCTGTCTGTCTGTCTGTCTGTCTCTACTTCTGTCTATCTATACGTCTGTCTGTCTGTCTGTCTATCTATACTTCTGTATGTCTATCTATACTTCTGTCTATATTTCTGTCTGTCTATCTATACTTCTGTCTGTTTGTCTGTCTCTACTTCAATTTAATTCAATTCAATTCAATTCAATTCAAATATATTTGTATAGCGCTTTTCACAGTACATATTGTTTCAAAGCAGCTTTACAGAAAGTGCATTTCATAAATGTACATTGAAAAATGTTAGAAAGAGAATGTTAAAGAAAAATGTTAGAAAAGGTTAATCAATCATGTATTAATATCATAACAACGCTGGCGTTGAGTCGTCTCTTCACAGGCGTTGAGTCGTCTCTTCACAGGCGTTGAGTCGTCTCATCACAGGTGTTGGGGCATCTGAAGTCTCCATGAGAGGCTGAATACAAACTGGAGCTGACGAACTATTTACCTCGGGACTAGTGTCCCGAGATAACAACAGAAAAGCAGATGGGAAATAATTAGCATAGCTGCTGTTCAGAATATTAATGCTTTTGATCCAATTTAACTGTAGTATAAAAGGTAATTATAATGTGAATGCTTGGCTAAAGAGATGCGTCTTTAATCTAGTTTTAAACTGGGACAGCGAGTCTGAACCTCGAACAATATCAGGAAGACTATTCCAGAGTTTAGGAGCTAAATGTAAAAATGCCCTCCCTCCTTTAGTGGACTTAGATATCCTAGGAATGGCCAGAAGCCTCGAGTTTAGTGATCTTAAAGAGCGCGATTGATTGTAGGGCGATAGAAGATCCGTTAAATACACTGGAGCTAAACCATTTAGAGCTTTATAGGTCAGTAGCAATACTTTGTAATTGATACGGAACTTAATAGGTAACCAGTGTAGAGATGATAAAATTAGTGTTATATGATCATATTTTCTTGACCTAGTAAGAACTCTAGCAGCTGCGTTTTGGACTAACTGTAGCTTGTTTATTGAGGATGCAGGACAACCAGCTAATAAAGCATTACAGTAATCTAGTCTCGAGGTCATGAATGCATGAACTAACTTTTCTGCATCAGAAATAGATAGCATGTTACGTAGCTTAGCAATGTTTCTAAGGTGGAAAAAAATGCCGTTCTTGTAACAAATGAAACATGATTTTCGAAAGACAAGTTGCGGTCTAATATAACACCCAGGTCTTTTACTGTAGTGGATAAAGTGACAGGACATCCTTCCAAGTTAAAGTTGTATTGTGAGAGGTTTTGTGGGCAGTTTTTTGGACCAATAAGTAATACCTCCGTTTTATCTGAATTTAATAACAGAAAATTACACGTCTTTCAGTATTTAATATCTTCAACACACGCTGTCAGTTTAGATAATTTAGCGTTTTCATCTGGTCATGATGAAATATATAATTGAGTGTCATCAGCATAACACTGGAAATTAATTCCATGTTTTCTTATAATATTACCAAGTGGCAGCATATATATTGAGAATAGCAGAGGGCCTAACACAGATCCTTGCTGCACCCCATAGTCTACTGACGTTATCTTAGATTTTTCCACATTTGGACAGACAAAATGGTAGCGGTCTGATAAGTACGATCTAAACCAGTTTAATGCCTGTCCCTGAACACCAGTGTAATTTTGAAGTCGATCTAAGAGTATTTTATGATCTATACTATAATATCGAACGCAGCACTAAGATCGAGTAGCACTAGTATTGAGATACAGCCTTGGTCAGAAGCTAGAAGTAAATAATTTGTGATTTTAACGAGAGCACTTTTTCTGTGCAATGATGTGGTCTGAATCCTGATTGAAATTTTTCATAGATATAATTTTCTTGCAAGAAAGAGCACAATTGAGCGGACACAACTTTTTCTAGTATTTTCAACCTGATCTCACGGCAATTCGTACATATTTTACGAGGTGGCTAATTCGTGCAATTTATGCGACCTCACTCGTCACGAATTCATACGATTTTTACTAAATCGTACATATTTGTGAGTTGGCAAATTCGTATGAATTCATACGAATGACCTACCTCAACCCGCCCCTAAACCTACCCATCACTGGGGTTTAGGCAAAACGCATTACCAGATGCAGTGAGGTCGTACAAATTTGTACGAAATAGCCACCTCGTAAAATATGTACGAATTGGTCGTGAGATAGCGTTGGTATTTTAGACATAAATGGAAGATTCTACTTCTGTCTATCTGTCAGTCTGTCAACACTTCTATCTATCTATCTATCTATCTATCTATCTATCTATCTATCTATCTATCTATCTATCTATCTATCTATCTATCTATCTATCTATCTGTCTGTCTGTCTGTCTGTCTGTCTGTCTATCTATCTGTACTTATGTCTATTTATTTTTCTGTTTATCTGTCTGTCTATCTATACTTCTATCTGTCTGTCTGCCTATTTATACTTCTGTCTAGCGGTCTGTCTATCTATACTTCTGTCTATCTATACTTCTTCCTATCTATCTGTCTATCTATATTTCTGTCTGTCTATCTATCTGTACTTCTTTCTTTCTGTCTGTCTGTCTGTCTGTCTATCTATCTATATATACTTTTCTGTCTGTCTGTCTTTCTGTCTGTCTATCTGTCTGTCTATGTATGCATATGTCTGTCTGTCTACTTATGTCTGTCTGTCCTTCTGTCTATCTATACATCTGTCTGTCTATCTATTCATATATCTGTCTGTCTATATGTCTGTCTGTCTGTCTATCTATGCATATGTCTGTCTGTCTATACTTCTGTCCGTCTGTCTATCTATACTTCTGTCTGTCTGTCTGTCTATCTATCTATCTATCTATCTATCTATATATCTATCTATCTATCTATCTATCTATCTATCTATCTATCTATCTATCTATCTATCTATCTATCTATCTATCTATCTACTGTATCTATACTTATGTCTGTCTATCTATACTTCTTTCTGTCTGTCTGTCTGTCTAGATCTATGCATATGTCTGTCTGTCTATACTTATGTCTGTCTGTCTATCTATCTATACTTCAGTCTATCTGTCTGTCAATACTTCTGTCTCTACTTCTGTCTGTCTATCTATCTATACTTATGTCTGTCTATCTATACTTCTTTCTGTTTGTCTATCTATCTGTACTTGTAAGTGTGTCTGTCTGCCTTTCTGTCTATATATACTTATGTCTGTCTATCTGTCTGTCTGTCTATCTATGCATATATCTGTCTGTCTATACTTTGTCTGTCTGTTTGTCTGTCTATACTTTTGTCTGTCTATCTATACTTCTGTCTGTCTGTCCATACTTCTGTCTGTCTGTCTGTACTTCTGTCCGTCTGTCTGTCTCTACTTCTGTCTGTCTGTCTATACTTCTATCTATACTTATGTCTGTCTATCTATACTTCATTCTGTCTGTCTGTCTATCTATCTATACTTGTCTGTCTGTCTGTCTATACTTCTGTCTGTCTATATGTCTGTCTATCTATGCATATGTCTGTCTGTCTATACTTCTGTCTATCCGTCTGTCTGTCTGTCTATACTTCTGTCTGTCTGTCTCTACTTCTATCTATCTATCTATTGTATCTATACTTATGTCTGTCTATCTATACTTCTTTCTGTCTGTCTGTCTGTCTGTCTATACTTCTGTCTATATTTCTGTCTGTCTGTCTCTACTTCTGTCTGTCTATCTATCTATACTTATGTCTGTCTATCTATACTTCTTTCTGTCTGTCTATCTATCTATACTTGTGAGTATGTCTGTCTGTCTTTCTATACTTATGCCTGTCTGTCTTTCTGTCTATCTATACTTATGTCTGTCTATCTATGCCTGTCTGTCTATACTTATGTCTGTCTGTTTTCCTGTCTATACTTTTGTCTGTCTATTTATACTTACGTCTGTCTGTCCATACTTCTGTCTATCTGTCTTCTGCCTGTCTGTACTTCTGTCTGTCTGTCTCTACTTCTGTCTGGCTGTCTATCTATACTGCTGTCTGTCTATCTATGCTTCTGTCTGTCTGTCTGTCTCTACTTCTGTCTGTCTGTCTATCTATCTATCTATACTTAGGTCTGTCTATCTATACTTGTCTGTCTGTCTATCTATACTTGTCTGTCTGTCTATCTATGCATATGTCTGTCTGTTTATCTATCTATCTATCTATCTATCTATCTATCTATCTATCTATCTATCTATCTATCTATCTATCTATCTATCTATCTATCTATCTATCTATCTATCTATCTATCTATCTATCTATCTAATCAGTACTTATTTATTGTTTTATTTCAGTTTATAATGAAGTTTATAATAATTACCTTCCAGTTTCCTATAATTTATGTCATTTTGTCATCATTTTATTTGATTATTTGTGCTGTTACTGCCGTACTGCTGCATTGGAATGCTATCTTGTCCTTTTTGAAACTTAACCAGACAAGATTAACTTCTTTGTTGGTGGAACACTCATTCAATCTATTTAACCCAGTCTTTAAACTAATTGCTGGAGGTTTGTCATTTTGTAAATGCATTAACACCATAGACCTTGACTCCCTTTGTTCTACCACCGGTCACAATTGTGACCAGACATAAAATACATTTTTGCATGGACTTTTCAATATTTTTTTTTTACATAATTGACATTGATTGATTATTATCCTTAAAAATACCATACAAATTCATATATCATCTCTTGTAAAAAAAAAAAAAAAAAAAAAAAAGGGGATTAAATGGGTTCATTAAAGGCATCATGAAAAATTTACTTTATTTACCCAATTAAATGTTTTCATATTTAATCTTAAATAATCTACAATTAAATGCATTTCACTCTGAAATACAGGATAATGGATTATTGGATTATGAAAGCCAAATGGCTTGTGAATATGACAGCTCAGATTGGTTTTGGAAGTATTTGATGAGAAATATTGGGTTCCTATTTGGATTTCAGGATTTTGATTGCAGGCTTTAGAATCCTGGCAAACTTGAGTGAAGACTTTGTTGAAGTCTTTTTCTCAGGAGCAGAATACTTGCTCTGTTTGTTTCCATACACCTAGTTTTATGCGCATTTAAGTATATTTGCATAAAAAACACTGGAAGGCAATGCCAAGATGCATGTATTTCTAAAAATGTGTGTCAAGTATGACAGAAACATTTACCAAACCCTTCCACAAAAAAACTCACATGACTTACCTCAAAAGTGGAGGTGACTGATTAACTGGACTAACCAGCAGACCAATTTAATTGCACAGCATCTCAGATGCTGGTTTGGTCATTCTGAAATGTCAGCCAAAGTCTATGCTGCGTCCCAATTCGTCTACCTATACTATGCCCTAAAAGTATGTACTGTTTTTGTGAAAGGTCCCTTTATAGGGGCTCAGTCAGTATTGAAGGGTCTCACATTATTGCATTCACAAACACCAGGCATCTGAACACAAGATAAAATGGCAGCCATATGATTTCATATATTTCTTTCTCGATTGCAGAAACGTACATTTTTATTACAGATATTTTGCACCAATTTGCCAGGACGCTGCTTTATTTGCAAATGTTTTAGGCCAGGGGTGCCCTGTTCCTGGAATCTACCCTTCTGTAAAGTTCAGCTCCAACCCTGATAACTAAACCAGTTAATTAAGATCTTCAGGAGCACTTGATAATTACAGACAGATCTGAACTCTGCAGGTAGGTACAGCAGATCTCCAGGAACAGGATTGGGCATCCCTAGTTTAGGCAATATTCCATTTTCGTGCATACTGTAAGGCACAGCAAAGTGCCTTGAAATGTGCAGCAGTATTCAGTGTGATGAGGTCATTTCCACTGAAACAGGAAGACAGGGCGGGGCATATCAAGCAGACCCTCCGCTTTTTAAAATAGCCAATAGTGTTTTGTTTTTATCACAGCTCGACCAGAGCCGTTGAGCTTGGTAAAGCCGCAGTTTCCTCCTAATCTCTAGTTGATGCTCCTTAGAAATCACGGCCCGCCCTGCTTGCTACATACCCTCATCGCTCCCTCTCGGACGGCAGCCCCCCCACCTCGACCCAGGATCACGGCAGCGAGCGCTACGCCCCACCTGGTCTTCCACCGCTCCTTCATGCCGCCCGACCTCCTCAGGACCGTGATCCCCTCAGTAGCAAGGGCTCTCCGACAGCGTGTCCCTCCTTACTCCTGGGCTTCAGCACCAAAGTAGCAAGGTATGTTATTATGGGAAGAAAGGGTTTGGAGAGATACGAGATTGGTGTGGCGTGCAGGTGACGCTCCTTAGCAATCACGCCACCGGCCTCGTGCTGTTCTCTCGCGGCTCTCTGCCCGCCCTGTTTGCCATGTCCTCCATAACGCTTTAAAACACAGCATTCTGTGCAAAATTCAAATGGGTCCGAAACATTTTCTGGTCGGTAGCGACTAGCGCATATGATCCGCCCTGTACTATCGTGTCTCTTGACCACTGTGGCTGTTAGCATGACGCTAACGTGAAACAAGACTTAATTTGCCTCAATGGAAAGCATATTTACACTGTCTGAATCGTTACCCATCCCCTATATAGTGCACTCTGTGCCATTCACCATGTAGAAAATAATAAATGAGTGAACAATTTTAGCTGGAGCTTCAGCGTCTATTTATAATGAATGGGGGCGGAACACTCTAGATTCTAGAGAGCATTTGATTGGACAAAAAATATAATGAGAAGTGATATCATCAAAATACAAGAGAGTGATATCATCAAAATACAAGAGACTGTAAGTTTTGAATGCTTAAATGTGAACGTTATCACTGTTTTGGAGCACACATGATTTCATGTGGACTTTAAATTTGCAACTTTTGATGGAAACAAAAACAATAGATTTTAAAGTAGTCACATGATGTTCACTTTTTAATTTTTTTTACTGTGTTCTAGTTAGATCAGCAATATTGCAATTTACTGCTTTGCTCTGAAGTCTGGCAGTACATTTAAAAAACAAACTCAAGTGCTTTATGCAGCGTTTTGTGAAAAGCATGGCAGTATTTCCTTCAGACAGTGGTGCCCTTCATGGACGTGCGAGGCCTGCGTTATGAAACTTGCGACTCATGAGAAGAGAGCGAAAACAGGAGGTGACGGTGGGGGTAAACCGGAGGAGGTGCTATAATTTGAAAAGGCAGTTGTTTATTGTTGAAGAGCATGTATTTATTTCATGGCACCGCAAATTGTGGCTAAGGGCAGAGCCGGGTCTCGGTGGGTAATTACAGAGCTTGAGGCAGCGCCCCACCACAGCAGCGTCTCTTAAGAGCCTTTGCTTTCTCTTCACACACACACACAGTCAGCGAGGACTTGCCATCTATATCCATTAGACACACTGCACACACTTGCTGAGGAACCATCATTATGCTGAAGATGCCAGCTAATGATGCTTCTAGCATTGTATTGTACGCGTTATGGGTTAAGTATGCTCAACGTTTGGATGCACTTGTTTAAATTTGTTTATCATGGTCTTATAAACATTTTTGATGTAAGGGTTTATGCGTACATGCTTGAAAGTACTTGGCAGACAAATATACATTAACATTGAAAAGTTTGGGTTTGGTAAGATTTTAATAATAATAAAAAATGGCATCTCTTATGCTCACCAAGGCTGCAGTCACTGTAGTCATCCAGAAATACATTGAAAACAGTAATATTGTGAAATATTATTCCAATTTAAACTTTCTATTTTTATATATTTGATAATGTAATTCATTGCTGTGATTGCAAAGCTGAATTTGCAGCATCATTACTCAGTCTTCAGTGTCACGTGATCCTTCAGAAATCATTCTAATATGCGGATTTGGTGCTCAAAAAACATTTATGATTATTATCAGTATTGAAAACATTTGTGCTGCTTAAAGGTAGGGTTGGCCATTTATTTTATAAACACTTTTTGTTATACTTGTTAAACTCTCTTCACATCCTGATGGCAATCAATAATATAATTGGTCTAAATATTAAAACATGTACATATATCTTCTGTGACAGTCTCAGGACGGTTAGTCTGGTTAGTTCTGTCCAAATGCAATGATACAATGTCCTACCTGCCTGTCAACATATATATTTCCATACCTCCGCGCACCTTGCTAATGCAGACATCACACGTCATCAGCACGCTCCACGAGGCAAAGAATGCAGAATTGTGGACAGACAGTCACAGACAGACAGTCACCGAGCTCCGTAAACAAACAAACAATGGCTGCGTTCTAATCATGCCATAACCGTAAATTACAAGATGGCTACCCGTGACATTCTACCCGGAGCTGTTCACATCCTCAGACTCAGATTTATGAGTTTCTATGTCAACATCAACGCCGAAATGAATCTACAGCAGTCAGGTGGTACAACTAGAGCTCTGTACATTTTTTACATTCATTATTATTGTAATGTTATGTGCTTTGAGGCGAAGTAATTCAACTCAGTCTCTCATCTCATGACGCTTTGCACTCTGACTCTGTTGTGTGCGGCTGTGCGCTTGTTTTGAAGGAGGCGTGGCTTCGGAGACGCTCTGAAGGGAGGGTGGGATCTCATGCTTTCAAAGCTAGCTCGCTATTGCTAGCCTTTCTGCAAATTTTGCGTACCCTACTTTTAATGTTTTTGTGGAAAATTTTCAGGATGTTTTATTTGAATTTGATTTACTGTGCACTTTCCGAAAGAAAAAAAAATATATAAAAAAAAGTAAAACTGACCCACATTTATTTTACCGATAGCCTATATTCATTTCTTTGCAAAACTAAATTGTACTATTTTTTTTCTTTTTTAATATTTGAGTTTTTTTTTTTTAGTTTGAGTTTTTTATTAGTTTTATTTTGTATTAGTTTGAGTTTTTTATTAGTTTAAAAACTGTAATTTCAACTATCATTGCCACTTTATATTCTGCGTAATTGTGACTTTATAATTCCCAGACTGTTTTTATATATCTGTTTTATATAGAATTGCAAATCTATATCTCAAATTGTTATTAAAGACACAGTTGCAATTTTATAACTCTCAATGTAACTCTGAGTGAGTACAGCTGTAATCTACTGTAGACTAAGGGTGGTGACAGAAAGCTAAAATATATTTTATTTATTATATATTTTATTTAATCATAACTTAATTCACTTTGTGTTATTTCATAGTTTTGATGACTTTAACATTATTATAAAATGAGGAAAAACATAATAATAAGGAATGAGTAGGTGTGTCCAAACTATTGGCTTCCAGCGTATGCCACCCATGAGTCACATATAATGTATATGTATATAGGTAGAAATAGCAATCTTGTTGATTTGAGGTGCTGGATGTATATTTTTGGCTCTTTTTCTCTCTCTTCTGGTCATTTGGCAAGATTTCTCTTTGATTAGCAGCTCTTTCCTGTCTTGGTTTACCCAGTGAAAAGGACCTGCATTCAAGCACACAATCACACCAGCTCTGGCACAAAAACAACTAAATTGCTAGTTTTCAATTGACAGCGAATATGTGAACAGAGGTTAGGTAATTAAGGAAATATTTTCTCAAGATGGTAGGGCTTGTTTCCCTTCCGGGCGTTTTAAAATTTCTCTTGTTTGTTTCTAAATCTGTGCATGGAAGTTACGGTAATTGTTGCTGAGGTGCAGCCCACCTTGTGCACAGTTATGGATGTGATTTGCTAGAAATATGCCTGTGAATCTAAAAACGGTCCTTTTGAGGTTTGTTAAAACTGAAATACACTATCAACAGAACATGCTAATTTGGTCACAAACTTTTCTCTCATAAAGCTCACAGACATGTAAACATTTAAAGTATGTACAAATAAAAACAAGTAGCTGCCCGGTGCTGTTTGTTTTATCGAGTGACCAAACGAAGTATGGATGAGGTGAAAATGAGTCTTGAGATATTTAAGACAATCCTTGCTGTGGTTTAAAGAGAGGGATGTCTTGCTTTTTTGGGAGTGAGGTTTGTGGTCACCTCACTGAAGAAACATCTACTATGTGGTTATGCAGCTTCTTTTAGTCTCTTGGAATTGTGACATATGGAGTTATTCAGGACTCGAGATCTTCCTGTGGCTTTGTGTTACAAAGTTGGTCAAGAAGAAGTTTGTGTGTGTCAAAAATGCAGTGTCAAATGATAATAGAAAATCTTTTATTTTTATGAAAGTATAATTTAATGAAGTTCACAGATGAGCCTTTAAAGCAACATGCATGTGCACAATAACAAACATAACCGCATAGTCAAATAGTTACAAAAGCCTATGTGGCGAGGTGGACGAGCGAGAGACGTGGGAGGAGCGAGCGAGACCGGTGCGTGATTGAGAATGAGCATCACCTGCGAGGCACACCAGTCTCGAGGCATTTAAGGATGAGTGACACAAGTGAAGGACGAGAGAGGACCAGGCCTGGACTTTATGTTATGTTTTGTTTTATTATGTGTGTGTGTGGCAGTCGTCCGTGAGGGGCTGCCCGCATTACTTTCATTTTGTTTATTTATTTATTAAAGTATTTTAAATGTTCGCCTCCTTCTTCCCTGAACTAAGAACAGTGCTACAGCCTGGTTAATTTACGAAAAATAAGTTTAGTATATAATGCATTATTTAGAAGAATTAAATTACCACACACATTTTCATGTTTTATGGGGACTTTCCATAGACATAATAAGTTTTATACTGTACAAACTGTATATTATATCCCCTAACCCTACCCATCACAGAAAACTTTCTGCATTTTTGCATTTTCAAAAAACATCACTTGGTATGATTTGTTAGCTGTTTAATATCCCCATAAGGACAATGATTTTGAATATTGCCATGTTTGTGGGGACATTTTTCCCCCATAATGTAGGGTTTATCAGGCTACACACACACACAAAGAAAAAAAGTACAAAAGCTCTCACTAGGGCGGTACCCTTTAAAAACCTCTGACATATAAGTACCTCAAAAGTACATATTAGTACCAAAACATTTGTACATAAATGGAACATATGGCATTTTACCTTTTAAAAGGTTCTAGTATGCACTGTATAGAATTTAGAAAAATTCAGAATTCTGCTGGAGAGGCATGTGAAACACGTTGAGATAAAGATGGAGACATCTGTGGGAGGGATGTAGAAGTGATGAGGGAGAGAGAGAGAGAGGGAGGAGGAGGAGAGGGACAGAGTGTATGTTCAACTCTCTCCTTCATTCATTTTCCTCCAGTCCGTGACTGACGTGACTTACGTGTGGCTGCCAGGTGAGTGAAAATTGACCTTTGGATCCTAATGATATGATTGAATATGTGTTCTCTATCTCTCTCTCTTCTTCTCTTAGTGCATGCTTTATGTCATAATGAGGTTTATTTATTGATTCATGAATTAAGCCCTTGAATTCTGGCCACTTACTGGAATGAGGTTGAAATATGTTGTACAATGTATACACATTGATATCTATTTGTATCTCTATATATGTGTCTCCATATATTGATAAATAATTGCTTATAATTCCTGTTTGCTGGTTGGATACTTAATCATGTTGCTACTTAGGCCTATATAGACCTCTAAACTTTTTGGCCATCCATTGCATGCCCTAATGCAACATCTGCTGGGTGAAATGTTTCACATATACCTCACAAAACTTGGTATTATTAAAAACACAAAACTTACAAATATTTGGTATAGTAAAAGTGCATCTCAATTCACATTGCCTACATGCACTATTGTATGACATTATAATGTAATAGTATAAGTGTGTTCACACAAAGAAACATTTTACTTTAAATACCTGGATGATGCACTTAATTAAAAAAAAAATGTGGCTCAATCAGCTCCCTAGTTCAGTAGTCAGGGCACTGATCAGGACATAAGTCAATGGGCTGACTCCCTGATCAGTGCCATGACTACTGAACTAGGGAGCTGATTGAGATGCACCCTGAGGGTGGAATGTTGGACACTTCACACATTCAACTGTCGCAGAGGGGCTATTAGACTCCGATGTTGATTGATGAAATATAAAATT
Organism: Gobiocypris rarus; assembly: GCA_023029165.1. NCBI lineage: Eukaryota > Metazoa > Chordata > Actinopteri > Cypriniformes > Gobionidae > Gobiocypris > Gobiocypris rarus. Next base: position 14,013,977 of record CM040927.1, read on the forward strand.
ATTAAATCCTTATAAAAGTCATACACTATACGGCTGAGCACATAGCGTATATGCTGCCTTTACTTGTTATTGGAAATGTTCTACTTTCCACTGCTAAATTTTTACGAGTTTGTCACATTCAAATGCATTGTTGTCAGAACAAACAGAAATCATGGAGGACACCAGGTTTATTCTTTATTTAGTAATTGGGAAAATCGTATTAAAGCCAAAATTATATTTAGTGTCCCATTCATTGACAACCATATAAACATTCACCATGCTATCTAGACAGTCCGCTTGCTGACAATTCTGGAATTTTGGTCAAATTTATTTTCTGTGTATAAAACATAGAGTATGCTTCAAATGGTTATTCATTTATGTAAATATATGCTACTTTAACAACAAGACAAGGCGATGTAGCTGTTGTGGAAAAATCTAATAAAGAATATCAGTCACAGCAGCAATCTCTCCTCTTCGCCATGTTTAAAGTTTATGGCCCGCCCAACTCGTGAATTTGGGTATTACAATTATCCCTGAGCTTCCCAGTGGTAAAAGCGACTTGAGAGGGCATTCATGTCAAATTTTAAACTAGAAAACTTTTACGATAATTCTGATTGCATATGAAGGCAGTATGAGTTCATAGTGTGTAAGTGCATAGTGTGTCACTTGGGATGCAACTAAAGATACAAAAATTTAAAATAAAATGTATTTTTATTTTATTGTGATATTAAGATTAGTTGTCATAGTGCAAAAAATCCTAATGGTCTTCAAAAAGATTCGTTATACAAAATCTGTCAACATTTTCTTTTGACGTACAAGTGAAATGTGGCCTAGAACCTATTATAATAGTCTTTCCCTAATTATCTTAAAACAGTATGTTTAATGTTCTGCTTATTTTTTTAAACCTCTTTAAAATTGCTTTTGCAAAACATTTTTAGACTTAGATTCCAGTGATACCAGTAGCTTATTAAAAGCAATTTATATTACATGTAGTGGGTCACCTCATGGAGGCTGCCATGTTGAGATCACATGACCAGTCGACTACTACTCAATTGATCTCTTATCACTTAGTGCAACTTCTAAATTACTGTTAATTTAATCTAGTAGTTGATTTAGTAACAAGGACCCCTGTTTTTTTTTTATATTTCAGAAGCCTCACCTGTGTGCAATCATGATTCGGGCAATCTGTCCCTTGTGTGTTCTTCCCTTCGCGCTCTTCTTTTTGTGCACGGACGCACATCCCGAATCGCCTGGCCGGTCGCGGCGTGCTCCAGCTGCAAAAGTGCGACTGGCAGGAATCGGCCACAGAGAAAACGAGGGACGCGTTGAAGTCCTGCACAACGGGACATGGGGCACCGTTTGCGATGACGATGTTGACATTAAACTCGCTAATGTGGTTTGCAGGGAACTGGGTTTCCAAAATGGCATAACATGGGCGCACAGTGCCAAGTACGGAGAGGGAGAGGGTGAGTGAATTTCTCTACTAAAATACATGGAATGTGGATTATGAATCTCTTTTGACTCAACAATTAAGATTCTGTCATCATTTACTCACTTTAATTGTTGTCCCCAAACCTGTGTGACTTTTGTTTAGCAGAATGTCAGTTCTGCTCTTTTCCATACAATAAAAATGATGCCATTCTCCAAATAGAAAGTTTTTTGGTGAACTGTCCCTTTAAGTATTTTAAATACTTGCTGTCTGAAAAGGTTTAAGAGTTTTAATCTCTGTAATTTATTTACATTTAACCATGGATTATATGACTTGAGCGCAATTGTGTATGAAGGCGCATTGCTGTTTAAAATAGATGTTTCACTAGTGCAAGTGTACAGAGCTACTGTTCTTTACATCGCCCAAATAGCTCCCTGTAATTTCACTTTAAGGCAGCTATAAAGACAGCCACTAACCCAAAGCATGTATAACACTTAGTTGGCAAGACAACGCTGTCATTAAAACTAAAACAAACCCTTCAGACAGCTTCACCAGAGCTCTTTTGTAATGCTTTTGATGGTGACACTTCTTTCCCATATTAAAGGAGTATTGTGTACATAAAGTCTGCAGACATTTGCTTTATAAGCTACTTAAGTATTATGTACCATTATTTTTCTCTTAATATATATTGCAGCATCTCCTTTTTTTCTCACAGTGTCTAAAATGTTTCAATCAAGGGTCCGGTATCTCTAAACCCCTCCTTCCCGAGAGCCTACTCTGCTCTGATTGGTCGGATGGCCCAGTCTATTTTGATTGGTCGACTGCTTACAGCATATGTCGGAAAAAAAATATCCATTACCATATAATGATTTCAGTAGCAATGGCATCAATGGTTTTACCGTCCAAGTCCTCATCCTTTGGAAGTGCATGCAAAGTGGATTTGCTTTCGCTGCACAGAAAACAGTGTCTATTTGACATGTTGACAACACAAACTTTTCCAACCCTCAGCTACAAATACAGTGTGTGAGGGCAGGTCAAAGTAGACGTTGTTTGCTGGCAGCCAATAAAGATCATAGGCTGGCATTATGCAAATTCGGGCCCTGTTTACACCTGGTATTAAGCTGCATTTTGGTCCATCGGATCACAAGTGGACGGCGCTAAATACAGGTGTAAACGGGGTCTAAAACGTTTTGAGCTAGTCCACTTTAAACCACTTTCAGAGGAAGTTGAAAACGCATCTGACCAGATTGCTTTCGTAGTGTACACTCACCTAAAGGATTATTAGGAACACGTGTTCAATTTCTCATTAATGCAATTATCTAATCTACCAATCACATGGCAGTTGCTTCAATGCATTTAGGAGTGTGGTCCTGGTCAAGACAATCTCCTGAACTCCAAACTGAATGTCAGAATGGGAAAGAAAGGTGATTTAAGCAATTTTGAGCATGGCATGGTTGTTGGTGCCAGACGGGCCGGTCTGAGTATTTCACAATCTGCTCAGTTACTGGGATTTTCACGCACAACCATTTCTAGGGTTTACAAAGAATGGTATGAAAAGGGAAAAACATCCAGTATGCAGCAGTCCTGTGGTCGAAAATTCCTTGTTGATGCTAGAGGTCAGAGGAGAATGGGCAGACATTCAAGCTGATAGAAGAGCAACTTTGACTGAAATAACCACTAGTTACAACCGAGGTATGCAGCAAAGCATTTGTGAAGCCACAACACGCACAACCTTGAGGTGGATGGGCTACAACAGCAGAAGACCCTACCGGGTACCACTCATCTCCACTACAAATAGGAAAAAGATGCTACAATTTGCACAAGCTCACCAAAATTGGACAGTTGAAGACTGGAAAAATGTTGCCTAGTCTGATGAGTCTCGATTTCTATTGAGATATTCAGATGGTAGAGTCAGAATTTGGCATAAACAGAATGAAAACATGGATCCATCATGCCTTGTTACCACTGTGCAGGCTGGTGGTGGTGGTGTAATGGTGTGGGGGATGTTTTCTTGGCACACTTAATATCCTTAGTGCCAATTGGGCATCGTTTAAATGCCACGGCCTACCTGAGCATTGTTTCTGACCATGTCCATCCCTTTATGACCACCATGTACCCATCCTCTGATGGCTACTTCCAGCAGGATAATGCACCATGTCACAAAGCTCGAATCATTTCAAATTGGTTTCTTGAACATGACAATGAGTTATATAAACACCTATTCTCGGCCTACTGACCTAATGCATAAACATTAAGGGAAGTGCGCTAGCCAGAAGAGATTTAAAATTTAGCCGCGTTTCCACCACATTAACTTTTCCCAGGAACTAGGGACTTTCGGCTGGTACTTAGTGTGTTTCGACTGCAGGAACCAGGGTCAAAATGAAGTTCCGGGTAAAAATGTCCCTCTTAGAAAGTCCCTGTTCTCGAGACAATACTTTTTCAAAGTTGAGGAACTTTCGGGGGTGGGACTTAGGCGCTGAACGTGCTGATTGGTTAACTTCACATAGCATTTTATTTCAACCACCATTTTTAAAAATCTGTTGCGGTGCGTGCAAGAGTTGTTTGCTTGGTTAATTTCACTGGAAGCGCAGCTAAAGTTTACGAAAAATGTAAAGCACAATGTTCTCTCACCATTCCTGATTTCTAACACACACTCACCATATTCGGTGTCGTCTTGCAGCTGACAGAGCAGAAACGAAAGCAATGCTCTCTGTTTTTTTCTGATGAAAGTCCATATTTGGCCACAGACCCTCTCCTCAAAGAAATCAGGACAAAAGTGATTGAAAGTGGACAAAGAAAGATGGATTAAAACAACAGGTGTTAACAGGAATGTCTCACTACTCGTGATCCAGTAGACCAAACGCATCTTAATACCAGGTGTAAACAGGGCTTAAGATTATTTCTGGATGCATTCTGGTAATTTTTTTTGAGAGACTCCATTTGTCTTGCACTTTGATTTTTGAAAATACATTTTACATTCACAACTAGCTATATTACACACTACATGAAAGGTAATATCCGAAAAGCTTAATAAGGGTACTTTAAGGCCCATAATTGATGTTTTATTCATCTAGTGCTTTTGTAACCTCTAACATCTGTCACAGGCCCCATTTGGATGGATAACGTAAGGTGTGAAGGAACAGAGAAAACTCTGAAAGACTGCAAGTCAAATGGGTGGGGTGTTCATGACTGCAAACACACTGAGGATCTCGGAGTGGTCTGTAGTCCAGAAAGAAGGCTGGACCAAGTGCATCCTGGAGTCACCAGAAGAGGGCACACCATCGCTCTCAGACCAAACGTAGTCACCTCGAACCGTTGGCAGGACATTTACTCCAATTCAAGAACACATGCACATCTCAGGCAAGGCAACGGACATTCCCAGGATCATACCAGATGGGATCAAATCTCGAGACAGCAGTTTCATAATCCGGTAAACAGAGATTGCAGTAGATCTGAAATACTTATGGTTAACTCTAAACCGAAACCTGACCATGACGTTTTGATTCATTTAAATAAAGCATTTATTCATCTTCATATCGTTCTAAACCCATATTACATTACTTCTTCTGTGGTACACAAAATAATACTTTTAAAGAATACCCTTTAAAAACTTGGTATATAGTGCACTAGTTGCATTTGACCACATTTTCAATACTTTTATAGTACTTTTCAGCTATTTTGATGCACAACACATACAAAGAACACAGGGTTTGGACCATGATTTTGTCAAGTAAGACATGTTCCTAGATCAACATATTTTGTTGATCCTGGAACAACAGTCCTGTCTGAAAATTGTGTCCTAACCATATCCCCACCCTAAACCTAACCCTACCCAAAAGTTATCTCTAAAATCAGGGAAATTATAGCTAAATAACACTTAGAAGTAGAAGCACCTAACCCTGGTTGTAAGCCTAAACTTGACATCAACTGTAAACTTGTCCCTCAGATCTGATCGGTTGATTGGAATGTTTTTCAAAGATGTAGTTGTACATATACTTGATGAAATCATGTTCACCTTGGATCAATATGAGCTAAATAGTGGCAGATTTTTCATTGTTGGGCAAACCATTCCCATTGCAGGTATGTTCATGAAAGAAATGTGTTTTCAATCTTCCTCTAGTCTGCCAGTAGGGTGAGGATTGAAGAAGTCCGTCTCAAGCCAGTCTTGATGGTTACAAAGAGGCGCACTCTTGTCACGGAGGGTGTGGTGGAAGTGAAGCATGCTGGGAGATGGAGACAGGTGTGTGATAAAGGCTGGAGTCTGAATAGCAGCAGAGTTGTGTGTGGGATGCTCGGCTTTCCGGACGCGGAGCAGCCCAACATGAACACCTACAAGTGAGTCCTGCACTTCTAATGAAAAGTGCAACATGTGCACTGTCATAAGTCTCTGAGGTTTTGGTTATGAGATAATTAGTATTATATTAAAACCCAACATTTAATGCTAATTCAATGTTATTGACTAATGTTAGTTTTGTAAATTTCATTATGTTAGGGTTTCCCAGACTTTTGACTAACAACATAAAATCTGGTCCAGACTGCAGCATATTCTGTCCAAAAACTGCCCACTTGGACAGGAAAAGACTGTCTGGCTTACATGTTGCTGAACTGTCGCAGCCATCAACAGTTTTACTTTTGCATGCTTTTTAAGTAAGAGTCAATACAGGTGAAATTAGGTTAAATACTTAATGATTCTAGAAGTCTTTTATGCTCTCCAAGGCTTAATTTATTTGATTAAAAATACAATAAAAAGAGTAATATTGTGAAATATGATTACAATTTAGAATTTATTCCTTTGCTGGCAAAGATTAATTTTTACATTATTACTCCAGTGTCACATGATCCTTAAGAAATCATTCTAATACATTTTTATTATAATATTGTACAGGGTCTATTTGTAACAAATCTATTTGTAACATCATAATTGTCTTTGTCACGATACTCCATAACCTTAATAATTTTAATTTCAGTATAATTTAAACAAATATATAGAGAGTCTGGTACATGTTCTTCAAGGGATCCTATCTTTATTCTTTTCCCGCTTGTTTTGTTTGCTTTGGATTTGCTGTTTGTAGGACCACACAGGATGTAGTGAGGATGATATTGCATGTTGAAAAAGCTCATTTCTTAGCACAAAAAAAGATGTTTGTCTCTGCATGTAGTGGAAAGTGAAATATTCACCTCCTCTGTTGGTTGGAATAGCACGTCTGTTTCCCTTATCTCTGTTTCCCAGGCACCTTTCACAAACCTGAGCACTTAAGCGATGATTAAAAGATCTTTCAAACGTACTGATGCTATCTGGACCCCAGTGTTACTGAAATGAACGGTCTGTTCTGAACGCTTAGATTTTAGTAGGAAGTCTAATATTCCTGCTGATTGTTATTGGAAAGGGACATCAGTTTAAAGCCTTCAAAGTGTCTGTTGTTGGAGAAAGAGTTTCGGGTTTGTTTAATGATTTTATTGACATTGTCACCCTTGACTTTCTCCTGCCTTCTCACAGAATGCTTCCCTGAACAGTGTTGCCAACCAAGTTGTACTGTCACAGTGTTGTCTTTTTTTCTTGTTCAGCTCTTTTAATTATGTAAACAGTAGATTCATGTTGGGAGTTTCTGGGCTGTATTTCACCTTTAGCACTTATTCTAAAAGGCCATTTATACAGGTTTTCTTCAAAAGCTCTATCTGTGTAATGGGTTTAAATACATATAACAGTGATGGTACTGTGAATGCTAGTTTGCTTGAGCTAGTTGTCTACAGACAGGAAGAGGTGCGTCTTCAGTTGCTTCTTAAAAGATGTGATGTTCTCAGCAGACCAGAGAGAAACAGAGATAGAGAAGGTTTTGGAAAGTGATTTTTCACCTCGATGTGGGGGAACAACAAGATGTTGCTCATTCGGTGACCTGAGCTAGCAGTAGTATTGGGTGGAGGTAGGGGTAATCTTGAAAGTCTGTGTTAGAACTTTAAACTTCTGGCCACTACTGGGAGCCAGTGGAGTGAGATCAGGAGACGTGTGACGTGGTATAATACAGACTCAGATATGACGAGTTCAGCTCTTTTCAGAAAACGTTAATTTCTTGGAGCAATTATGTGCTCATGTTTGTTGTCTTTACCTACCTACATATTATCTACACATCAACGTATCTACCTTTTTACCAACCTAAACCATTATTCACCTAGATATAGTATTTATTACAAATTGTTTTCCCCTGCTAGCTACTTACCTAATTATCTACATATCTATATTTTTACCATTCTAGTATTTGAGTTTAATACTAGTTTAAAAAGTTAAAGTTAACCATGGTTATAGTAGTTAAACCATGGTAACCACAAATCAAATTATAGTTTAACCATGGTATTTGTTGTAAGACTAACTGGTAATCAATCCATGAAAAAAAAAACATTGGTTACTACATTTTTACTATAATAAAACCATGGTTAATATTCGTAAGGGTGCATTTCAGCAGGTTTAAGATATGAAATGCATCCTCAGAAATGCATAGGTTTACTACACATGAACATACTCCCGTGTATTCTTGTTGTTTTGGAAAATTGGGAAAACTAAGGGCGTCGTTATTTAGAAATAGAGCAGCCATAACGCTGCAGTAACACCGGAAAGAGGATTCAGGCACATTAGTTTTGATTGTGTTGCGATAGCACTGGAAGTAGCGATACACTGCTTCACTTACTGGAAATAGGAAGTGTGATAAAGGTCTATTGCCTACATATCAACCAAATTTTTTAACCTTCCTTTCTATTTACTATCTACCTACATTTTTGACTTACCTAACTACGTATCCACCTATACACATTATCAATATACCTGCCTACCAATCTTATAATATTATATACAGTGGGAACGGAAAGTATTCAGACGGAAAGTATTCAGGAGTCTTTTTGGGAAAGATGTAACAAGTTTTTCACACCTGGATTTTGGGATCCTCTGCCATTCCTTCTCTGCAAATCCTCTCCAGTTCTGTTAGGTTGGATGGTAAACGTTGGTGGCCAGCCATTTTTAGGTCTCTCCAGAGATGCTCAATTGGGTTTAATTCAGGGCTCTGGCTGGGCCATCAAGAACAGTCAAGGAGTTGTTGTGAAGCCACTCCTTCGTAATTTTAGCTGTGTGCTTAGGGTCATTGTCTTGTTGGAAGGTGAACCTTCAGCCCAGTCTGAGATCTTGAGCAATCTGTAGAAGGTTTTCATCCAGGATATCCCTGTACTTGGCCGCATTCATCTGTCCCTCGATTGCAACCAGTTGTCCTGTCCCTGCAGCTGAAAAACAGCCCCACAGCATGATGCTGCCACCACCATGCTTCACTGTTGGGACTGTATTGGACAGGTGATGATAATCAGTGCCTGGTGATCAGTGCCTGGTTTTTTCCACACATAACACTTAGAATTAAGGGAAAAAAGTTTATCTTGGTCTCATCAGACCAGATAATCTTATTTCTCACCATCTTGGAGTCCTTCAGGCGTTTTTTTTTTTTAGCAAACTCCATGCGGGTTTCATGTGTCTTGCACTGAGGAGAGGCTTCCTTGGGGCCACTCTTCCATAAAGCCGTGACTGGTGGAGGGCTGCAGTAATGGTTGACTTTCTACAACTTTCTCCCATATCCTGATTGCATTTCTGGAGCTCAGCCACAGTGATCTTTGGGTTCTTCTTTACCTCTCTCACCAAGGCTCTTTTCCCCCAATAGCTCAGTTTGGGTCGGCCAGCTCTAAGAAGGGTTCTGGTCATCCCAAACGTCTTCCATTTAAGGATTATGGTGGCCACTGTGCTCTTAGGAACCTTAAGTACAGTATATATATATATATATATATATATATATATATATATATATATATATATATATATATATATATATATATAAAGAAAAATATATATTGTAACCTTGGCCAGATCTGTGCCTTGCACAATTCTGTCTCTGAGCTCTCCAGCCAGTTCCTTTGACAGCTCTGACATGCACTGTGAGCTGTAAGGTCTTATATAGACAGGTGTGTGGCTTTCCTGATCAAGTCCAATCAGTATAATCAAACACAGTGGAGATGGTGGTCCAGTGGGTTAAACCACCTAACTGACATGCAGAAGGTTGCTGGTTCGATCCCAGGTCACCACCAGTGTGTCCTTGAGCAAGGCACTTTACTCCACATTGCTTCAGGGTGATTGTCCCTGTAATTAGTCGCTGTAAGTCGCTTTGGATAAAAGCGTCTGCCAAATGCATAAATGTAAATGTAAATGTAACAGCTGGACTCAAATGAAGGTGTAGAACCATCTCAAGTATGATCAGAAGAAATGGACAGCACCTGAGTTAAATATATGAGTGTCACAGCAAAGGGTCTGCTCTGAATACTTGTGATATTTCAGTTTTTCTTTTTTAATAAATCTGCAAAAATGTCAACAATTCTGTGTTTTTCTGTCAATATGGGGTGATATGTGTACATTAATGAGAAAAAAAATGAACTTAAAATGTACCTTCTTGGTAAACCACCTATCATTTACCTACTTGCTACATATCTACCGTATTTTTTCCACACTATAAGGCGCACCGGATTATAAGGCGCATATAATAGAAGATACTGCAGTCAAACGTTTGCGTTATGCATCCACTAGATGGAGCTCTGTGCTAAAGGGAATGTCAACAAACAGTCAGATAAAGTCCAACTTTAGTAAGCGTTCTGACAACTCCGTTCACTCCCATGGTAACGTTGTTCAAATATTGATGTGCATATAAACAATATCTCCCAGCCTTGCTAACTTTTCTCCCAAACGTGGAGGGGAACTTTTCCTTAATTCAGTAAACACGTAGCCTAGTAAAAGAAACAGTCGGATACCACTAAATCAAACGTTATGATTTGATTATCCTCTCGTCATTATCCGAAAGCACAGTACCGGTGTTTACTGACTACGGTAGCCGTAATGCAGCAAGCGGTGCGGCTTTGTAGTTTACCAGTCGTACTGAAACATTTTATTATTATTAAATTGTTTTTATTTGTTTTTCATACTGAAACATTTTGACAGAGCGCCTTGATCCATATATAAGGTGCTCCGGATTATAAGGCGCACTGTTGTTTTTTGAAAAAATGAAAGGCTTTTAAGTGCGCCTTATAGTGCGGAAAGTACGGTACCTTTTTATCTACCTACCTATCTACCTTTTTACCCAAACCACTTATCCACCTTTCCACTGTATCTACAGTCTTTGCCTACCTCCCTAATTATTTTCTTCCCTTCCTTCCTTCCTACCTACCAACCTTCTTATTTGCCTGTAGCACAAACACATTTTATTTCATGAGCAGTAAATCCATTTAACGCTGAGCAGGTTTCCTTACGTTAGTTAATACTTTTGGTTTGAAATAGGTTGCGTAACAGTTACTACCTGTTGTTCTCATTCATGCATGATCTTAATTTTCATTGTTGCCTTATTTTGCTACTCTTATAGGACGCTGTTGTGGTTCAGGGGCATTTTTTTGAGTTACCACACTCATAGCACAGCTATTTCATTCCCATCGTCTGAATGGACTTTGGCCGTGCTGGCATGTTGTCCAATGTGCTCATTATAAAAAGCACCACCTTATTCTTATGGGTCTGCGGCCTCCAAGCTTTTTTAGGTTTGTGCTGGGGCGTTATAAATGTTGTATGTGCGTTCTGCTGATGATTCCTCTAAGGTCTGTCTGCTGTTGCACAATATATCCTGATAAATGTGCATGAGCTCACATTTCAATTTTTTTTATGCTCTGAAAAAACAAATTCTTACCCAGCAGATAAGATAGTTGACAGGTTTTTGCTATCTTTTTTTAGGCTTTGTGCCCGTTTTCCTGAGAATCCTAATCTTGAGGTCACAGGAACATCTAAGCAAGCTTTTGTTTATGCATGACTCAAAGACATGCCACAAACAGCAACTCGAAGGTGCTGTTTGAACTTAAATTAGAGCTTTTAGAGCTAGCTGTGGCTTTTGTGGCTTACGTCCTAGGGAATCTCCATTTGGCTCTTTCTCGTATGTGAGCATGCCCAGTACCTGACCTCACCATGTAGTACGTGCATTTAATCTCCAAAGAGCACCAGACTTGGCAGATGTACTGAAGAGCGTTCCCTCACACTCCCACTCAGCGTCTCAGAGATCGCGAGCCACCCCGCCCTGACACTGCTTCTTCTGGATTGTCCGCTGAAGATGCTGTAATTAAATGTTGAGCCCCTCAGAAGATTTCCACGTTTCTGGCAAGTAAGGGAAAGGCAGATTACAATTATAGCTGCGCCCTTTGGCTGCTGTGTCAGCAGGACACACTCTGTGTCACCAAGGAAATTGAAAGACGTAAACCACAGTTTAGGCTCAAATATCCTTAGAGGAGCATCTCAAGAAACAAAATACATAATGGTTCAGATTTTGTCCTTTCAGTCTAAAGCAGTGCCTCAGTGAGACTGTGTTCAGAAAGAAAAATCATATGGAGTGCGTACTGTACTATTTGGCTCAGTGTCATTTCATTGCAGGCTTTAAACTTATTTTAAACACATTTTCAGTCCATTGAGAATCACCTTTGAGGTTGAAATTTGTCTGCAGCCAAATTTTTTAAGAATGGTCTTAAATGCGATCACGCCACTCATATTTTACGATCTCTTCATTGGCTTCCGGTTCATTTTAGGATTGATTTTAAAATGATCCTATTTGTGTACAAATGTCAACACAACCTAGCACCAAGTTATCTATCTGCAGCCATTCAGAGTCAACCAAAGCCTACTCAAGGTTCCTTGTACAAGGCTGAAACGTAGAGAAGAGTAGACAACAAGCCTTTTTTGTGGTGGGACATAGGTTGTGGAACAGCCTGCCAGCACAACTTAGGGCTGCTCCCTCCCTAGGTCTTTTAAAATCACTTTTAAAAACCTACTTGCTTTCTTTAGCTTTTAAACGATGTTAATGGTCTTATTTATTATGTGTTACAAAGTTTTCTGCTGTGTTAATTTGATTTGTACAGCACTTTGGTCAATCCTCAGAGTGTTTTTTTAAATGTGCGTTATACATAAAAAAAACTAGAACAGCATCTATGCTCAAGTTTAGACATTCGACATTCAGTGGTGTGGTGTGAGAGATTTGTCACTATTTTTAATATTTATATGTTGTACTAAATCACATACTGTATATTGTACAGGATGAGGCAAAATCATTTTTCATCTAATCAAAGGCTGTGGCCAAATATATAACCTGCACATATGAAATAATTGCTAAGGATATTAATGTATCCTAAGTTTTACACTATATATATATTGCCAAAAGTTTTGGGACGCCTGCCTTTACATACATATAATCTTTAATGACATCCCATTCTTAATCTGTAGGGTTTAATATGGAGTTGGCCCATCTTTTGCAGCTATAACAGCTTCAACTCTTCTGGGAAGGCTTTCCACAAGTTTTAGGAGAGTGTTCATGGGAATTTTTTACCATTCTTCTAGAAGCACATTTGTGAGGTCAGGCACTGTTGTTGGATGAGAAGGCCTGGCTTGCAGTCTCCGCTCTAATTCATCCCAAAGGTGTTCTATAAGGTTGAGGTCAGGACAGTCAAATTCTTCCACACCAAACTCTCTCATCCATATCTTTATGGACCTTGCTTTGTGCACTGGTGCACAGTAATGTTGGAGCAGGAAGGGGCCATCCTTAAACTGTTCCCACAAAGTTGGGAGCATGAAATTGTTCAAAATGTATTGGTATGCAGAAGCATTAAGAGTTCCTTTCACTGGAACTAAGGGGGGAATCCCAACCTCTGAAAAACAAATCCACACCATAATCCCTCCTCTTCCAAACTTTACACAGCAAAGTTGACTCTAGAATATTTAGAGTGAGTCAATTTCATGAATGGACTTATTGCACAGGTCAGGTGGCAACCTATCACAGTACCACGCTTTAATTCACTGAGCTCCTGAGAGCGACCCATTCTTTCACATATGTTTGTAGAAGCGTCTGCATGCCTGTGTGCTTTATTGTTGGCCATGGAAGTGATTGGAACACCTGAATTCAATGATTTAGAGGGGTGTCCCAATACTTTTGGCAATATAGTGTGTATATACAGTATGTTATAGTGGATTATATAATATAGTATATTGTGAATATAATAATATATTCACAAAAACTTGAATCCTTGTATTGTATTATGTCATAACTGTAGGTCCTTTAGCTGTGCTTTATTTGAGTGCCCTACTGCTTAAATAAATGCTTAAACAGCATAACTAAGCTGTAGTGAGAGAGAAAGAGTTGTGTGTATGTGTATGTGTAATGCTTAAAACAGTGGCATGATTGTTGTCTCCAAACAGACCAGCTCTCTCTATCATTAAGTTTTCTTGGTTCAGCAGTAAACCAAGGGTGGAACTCTTGGACTAATTACATGAGCAGGTGGGTATTTCAGTGCCAGCAACTGTAAGAAAAAAAGAACAAATATGTATAAGATATTGTCCAAAGTATGTATTCATGTTCAGAGCAGTAGATTTGATATGTATAAGGTCAAACTAATATATACTTAGTTCTGTAGCTGTAGACCTGAGTTACTAGAGTGTTACTCTGCTACAGAGTGTCATATGGTAGAAACATCCAGAACATTTAATGAGGTCATTAAACTGGAGATCGCACAGAGCATTCTCTCTTGAATTTCATTTGTTGAGATGTCAGGAAAAGGAGTTTATTAAACCTGTATTGAATTTAAATATTTTAAAAGTCCGTATTTAAGTTGACTTAAGCAGATTTTTAGTAGATAAACAAACTTTAGTTCAGATTCAGCAAAATCAGAGTAAAATCCTTTGGGTTACCACCCCAAATCTTTAATAAATACCACATTTAGCTGGATAGATGGTGGATGATGACAGTGATTATATAATGTGTCACTCTGAGGACAGGAGTATTAGAGGGCAAGTGTTAATGGGTGAATCTCTCTCTCTCTCTCTCTCTCTCTCTCTCTCTCTCTCTCTCTCTCTCTCTCTCTCTCATTCTTAGTACAAGTTTGTCTCAGTTTGTCTTTTGGGAAGTCTTACTGTGCCCATTCCAGGATACCAAAATGCCAGTGGAAATATCTGTTTATAGAATGTACATATTTGAAAGCCAGTTTAGTGGTAGATTAAGTTAAAACATATGTGCTTTGATGTCTGTAACTGTGGGGCATACATTTTATTATTATAACAGAAATATAAACAGATGAATCTTTAAAGTAGTTTAAAAAAAGAAACAAATGGTAATGAACCGGTCAAGACCTGGAATAGTGAGTTTTTACTCTAACTGCCTGTATAACGACATGGCTTTCTGTGCATTTTTCCAGTGTCATATTAACAGCATCATAAATTGCATAATTTAAATTTTTTCAACATATTTTTGTTTTCCATTTACAGAAAAATATGGGATAAAAAAGTCAAGGATTCAACAACCAGGTGAATTCAGTTTACTCTTCTTTGCCGAATATCTACATGCACACAAAAACATATATTTCTTTACATCAGAACATCTTATTACTCTTAATTTCTCTCTCTTAATATACTAATACTCTTGTGAACTATGATGTCTCCTAGATTGAGTCAGATGACCAAGAAAAAGGGATTCTGGGTTGAGAAAGTACATTGTCTGGGTACAGAGTCCAGCCTGGCGGAGTGCCACGCCCAGCTGTCGATCCCTCGAAGCCCCGCCCCCTGTAAGAACGGTCGCCATGCTGTGGCCCGCTGTGTCCCAGGACCACAATTTGCTCGTATGTCCTCTGGCAGACCCCAGGCACCTCACCTTGTGCAGGTAATCCTTAAAACTGCCAGCAAAAAGATTTTTTTGCATATCCAGGTTATATTCAGATGTTTTTTATGTTTTTATCCGGTTTTATAAAGTCTGGACAGCAAAAAAAAAAAAAAAAATCTGATCTGATCTGAAATCTGGTCAAACCACATTTGGAGCTGGTCTGTAATGTGATTCTAATCAGATTTTTACAGATCCATCTCAGTCTGAACGCTGTGGCTGCTCTAATCAGATTTTTAAAATTGTCTTTTTAAACACACGTAAGACTTTATTTCCGCTTTTCGAATATTTTCTTCCATTTTTATTGCAAATTATTGATTATGTGGCGCACCGCCACAAATTAGTCTATGTGTGGGAAACACTGATTATTATTATATGTGATGGCAAAAGGGAATAGAGCAATTTCAGCAAAAGGTGGATTCGAACCTCGGGTCGATTTGGTCAAAACCTTCTGCCATGTGCCTTACTACTAGACTGGATAAACCAACTGGACTGGATTTGATTTCGCCCTGCAGCTCAGTCTGGAAACCTGTACATTCATTTCTATTGTTTCTGTTACACCTTTGCGGTAACCAATCACAGACTGGCTTATCCACCTGGTGCGCTCTTGGCAGGATAGAGAAGCGATGTGTCATTGCCTGTTGTTCACGCCTCTTGTGGTCTGATTGGTCTAAGGACTATCCAATTGCATACAGAGTCATTTGAATTATGCTCATTGACCACGCCTCTTGTGCAGTAAAAAATACAGAGCAGACTCCCCAATGCTTGGTCTGGTGATAGCCAGACAACTTTACTTCTACATTATTGCTATTGTCAACAATCCAGCATCTTCTGTAATTTTGTCTGGCCCAACCAGACGTCAGTGGGTGGAGTTTGTGTAAGTAGCCTGTGGGGTATTTAATGTTAAAACGTTTTTAAAATGAAGGGTCCAATTCTCACTATTAATTAACTATAAACTACATCCTTTGCCTCAATAAACTCCTAATTACTTCTTATTAATACTTAGAAAGGTAGTTGTTAAGTTTAGGTATTGGGTAGGATTAAGGGATGTAGAATATGGTCATGCAGAATAAGCCATTAATATGTGCTTTACAAGTACTAATAAACTGCCAATATCCTAATATGCATTTTTATATATATATATATATATATATATATATATATATATATATATATATATATATATATATATATATATATAAACACTAAATAACACTAATAATTACTATAATCTAATTCAACCCTCATTATGCCATTATTGAAATTAAAATATCATGCTTTCAAAATGTCCTCTACACAAGTGTACTAACTGTAAATAATAGGATGAAGGGCAATGATTTTCTGATCTACAAACCTATTATTTTCAACCCTGATAATACTGTTCAAAAGGTTTCCAAAACATAATAAGCAGCACATTTTCAAAATTCAACATTAATAATAAGAGATGTTTCTTGGCCACCAAACAGCATATTAGAATGATTTCTGGAGGATCATGTGATGCTGAAGACTTGAGTAATGATGCTGAAAATTCAGCTTTACCAACATAGGAATACATTACAATTTAAAATATATTAGAATATCAAACAGTTATGCTAAATTATACAAATATTTCATAATGTTACAGTTTTACTGTATTTTTCATCAAATAAATGCAACCTTAGACTTTCAAAAACGTGTACAGTTTTAGTGTGAAATAAAATGTTTTGTCATGGGCGAAATGTCATGGGTTAACAGATATTTAGGGTTGGGGCTATTAGAATCTGCCATTGAAAAAACAAAAATACAAAAAAAAAAACATATTTGTTGACCACTAATCTGAAGATTTGCGAAGATTTTCTCATTGGTGGTCCTCAAATGTCTATTGTGGTTATAATAACCCTGCTTTGGGCCTGAGGTGGAAAAATAAAGATTTCCTGAAAGTAACCATGCCCATCTTTTTTCTCCTCTCATAGCTGTCAGTGCGCCTGAAGGCAGGGGCACGTCTGGGAGAAGGCAGAGTCGAGGTTCTGCGTGAGGGAAAGTGGGGAACTGTGGTTGACCACCTGTGGGACCGTATCTCAGCCAGCGTGGTGTGCAGAGAGCTGGGCTTTGGCTCTGCCAAAGAGGCTCTTACCGGAGCATACATGGGTCAAGGTGAGAATAACAGTAGTTTAAAGCTGCTGTCCCTAACTTTTTTGTGTTCAATATTTACAAAATTGATATAATGAAAATGTACAACATGAATCCATTATCCAAACCGTCTTTTTGTCTTACCCTGAATCATTATGGTACACTAATAATAAGTGTTTATATTGGGACTATTTCAGACCGGTCTGTAAGGAACTCGCCATCGACATAAACAGAGAGAAGTAGCTCCGGCTGCAATGTTCTTTCGCACAACGCATGCAGTTCTGTTTAATAACCGCTAGAGCGCAAAAAAACATGATTCAAAAAGCCCCCATACAGCTGATGAAAACCCAAAATTCCTATCTCAAAAAAATTGCATATTTCATCCGACCAATAAAAAAAAGTGTTTTTAATACAAAAAAAGTCAACCTTCAAATAATTATTTTAATTTATGCACTCAATACTCGGTCGGGAATCCTTTTGCAGAAATTACTGCTTCAATGTGGCGTGGCATGGAGGCAATCAGCCTGTGGCACTGCTGAGGTGTTATGGAGGCCCAGGATGCTTCGATAGCGGCCTTAAGCTCATCCAGAGTGTTGGGTCTTGCGTCTCTCAACTTTCTCTTCACAATATCCCACAGATTCTCTATGGGGTTCAGGTCAGGAGAGTCTGCAGGCCAATTGAGCACAGTAATACCATGGTCAGTAAACCATTTACCAGTGGTTTTGGAACTGTGAGCAGGTGCCAGGTCGTGCTGAAAAAAAGAAATCTTCATCTCCATAAAGCTTTTCAGCAGATGGAAGCATGAAGCAACTTACATGGCACCCCAGACCATCACTGACTGTGGGTACTTGACACTGGACTTCAGGCATTTTGGCATTTCCTTCTCCCCAGTGTTCCTCCAGACTCTGGCACCTTGATTTCCGAATGACATGCAAAATTTGAGCAACAGTCCAGTGCTGCTTCTCTGTAGCCCAGGTCAGGCGCTTCTGCCGCTGTTTCTGGTTCAAAAGTGGCTTGACCTGGGGAATGCGGCACCTGTAGCCCATTTCCTGCACACGCCTGTGCACGGTGGCTCTGGATGTTTCTACTCCAGACTCAGTCCACTGCTTCCGCAGGTCCCCCAAGGTCTGGAATCGGTCCTTCTCCACAATCTTCCTCAGGGTCCGGTCACCTCTTCTCGTTGTGCAGCGTTTTTTGCCACACTTTTTCCTTCCCACAGACTTCCCACTGAGGTGCCTTGATACAGCACTCTGGGAACAGCCTATTCATTCAGAAATTTCTTTCTGTGTCTTACCCTCTCGCTTGAGGGTGTCAATGATGGCCTTCTGGACAGCAGTCAGGTCGGCAGTCTTACCCATGATTGCGGTTTTGAGTAATGAACCAGGCTGGGAGTTTTTAAAAGCCTCAGGAATCTTTTGCAGGTGTTTAGAGTTAATTAGTTGATTCAGATGATTAGGTTAATAGCTCGTTTAGAGAACCTTTTCATGATATGCTAATTTGTTGAGGTTTTCATGAGCTGTATGCCAAAACCATCAGTATTAAAACTATAAAAGACCTGAAATATTTCAGTTGGTGTGCAATGAATCTAAAATATATTAAATTTTAATTTTATCATTACATTATGGAAAATAATGAACTTTTATCACAATATGCTAATTTTTTGAGAAGGACCTGTAAACGTAGGACTACTTGAGATCAGAGCTCATGATTTCTGTCCATCCATAGCATTGAGGTCTTTAGGTATTTAGTTGTTGTGTGTAATTTTCCCAGTGCAGCCGAGACCACAAAAACATATAGTGAGTGAAGAGAGACACAAATTAGCATTTCAATGACAGAACAGAGCTGGACTGTTTGGGACAGGCGGTAAAAATAGGAAATCTGTTGAGATGGGCTACATGAACCAGACTGTGGTTACCACGTTTAGAAATGATCCTGAATAATGGTGTTTGTACAGTGTTCGTTGCGCTGCCTGGTTTTCCAGACAGTTAATATAACATAAAGGGATAGTTCACGCAAAAATGAAAATTCTGTCACCATTTACATTTTGGGGTGAACTATCCCTTTAATGAGCAAACAAGTTTGAAAACGGGATGTCATTGTGGCGCACATTATGTCTCTGGATTTTTTTTTTTTTGTTCAGAAATGGTTTTATGGTGGAGTTAGCATAAACTCTGTACGATAATGTAGATCTTTTAAGGCCAATGCGGCGTGAAGCAACACATTCTGTTGAGGCGTTCTCTAAGTCTGACCTCCCAGTAAGATGAAAGTAAGCGTTTCTGATGTCCCTCGATGACTTCATGTTTTTGAGATTTGTTTGAATGCTGTATCAGCTGTTTTACTTCAGTCAGACACTATAGACAAGGGATTTCAAGTCACGTTCACCCTCAGGGACCAGGCAAAACGTAGGTGAGACTATATTTTTGTATGCAGTACACACTGAGTTTTTCCTCTGGCTTTGAACAGATGCTGACATGCACTTGGCTAAGAGAAATATTTCTTATATAGCCATTTAATCTGCTCTTAAAATAGGGATTATAGTCATTCCATGAAAGGAAAACACCATTAATGCGGAATATATATATATATATATTTATGTTGTTTTATATTAGGGAGAGGAAAATGTCCATTTTCTGTAAACCACACTCTAGTGAAACTATTCACTGCAGTCAGTCACAGAACCCCTCCCTTTCCATTGGCCACTTCTGAAATACTTGGTCTTTTTCCTGTCATTGACTTGTCTTTAAATGCATACACTGTTTTATATTTATGCTGAGATCAGTTTTTTTAAAGAATTATTCTTTTTTTTTTTTTTAGCAAGAATGCAATAAATTCATCAAAAATAACCATAAACCCATTTATAAATGTTCATGTAATGTTCAAATTTATTCCACAAAAATATTAAGCAGCATAACTGTTTTCAGCACTGATAATAATAACAATAAATGTATTTTGCATTTCTCTTGCATTTCTCTCCTTTTTTTTCTGTAGTCGATCAATGGGTTTTTTCAATGACTCTTTTACTTTTGGTCTCCAATCTTTGCTTAAATCCTTGATTATATGTAATATTCTCTATGAGGGAACATTTCCATATTAATCGTCATGGTTTTAGTCAATCTCTAGCAATTTACTTCCCAGAAGCGCGGTCAAACAGGGTGCTGTGTTTGCTTTTGGGCTCTATCATTTTTGCTTCAACGCTAAACAGCTGGTCATTATTTCATTGCTCTGTTCGAAATCTGTCTTTTTGATCAGTGCGATCACCAAACTTAGCCGCACATTTGCAGTATCACATAATCACTGTTTTTCCACAGCAGTTCATACAGCTTTCTACTTCATTTACCCTGAATTCCCCCAGCATGTATTTCTGAGATGGGGAAAACTATAATTACTCTTACACTAATGTTGCTCTGGAATATTTATGCTTTGTAGTAGATTTCTCATGTTTGTGAGATTTATGTCTGAAGTTTTAGCACACTGCTCACGTTGGGCTATGATTTAGTGGCTTTTACGTCACAGTAAACAAAGAGGGAAATGAACTGTGACATCTGATACTTTTTATCAAGCTTTTTATCTCCATAGAACCTCAAGAATGTGATGATAATGATTTTACACAAACAAACACACACCTCTTAATCTGATCAGACTCATGTGTGGCCCTCTGGTGTGTGATGAGGAATTTTGCTTTAACATTATACATCAATTAGAACATCCCATTTTGGGGGAAAGTTACTTTTATAAGTAATGCATTACACTATTACGGTAATCCCTAAAAAGTTACTAATTGTGTTACTTAGTTACTTTTTGTGTTACTTTTTCTCACCTGGGTTGGACTGGGCTGGGCTTGCTTGTTTGTTATACATTTTTGGCAAATGTAAAGGCCCTTCCACACCAAAAGTGAAATGAAATGAGTTAAAGGAAATGCAAATTCACGCCTGTACAGTAGAGGGCGCAACTCAAACAAATCTTTCAGCTGTGGTGCCATTCTGGATTGCAGAAGAATAGGACACAGGAGAATAAAGTTCAGCACTTCACCAATAAAATAAAAAAAAATAAAAACCCAAATGCGATGTTTATCTAAAATATATTTTGCTTATTAGTGTAGTTGAATTGCATCCTCAAAGTTTAGCAGCAAAGACATTGGTTAATAAAGTGAGATTAAATACATAAAGTATAAATGTGTTATTTAACATTTAATAATATAAATTTTTCTCAACATGGGGGTAAGAGAGGTGTCAGTCTATAAATGGGAAAACAATGTTACATGCGTTACTTTGAAAAAGTAGCAGATATTTTGTTTTAAATTTAAAAGTAATGTGTTACTTTTACCAGTTACTTGAAAAAAGTAATCTGATTACATAATTACATAATCAGATTACTCACGTTACTTGTAATACGTTACCCCTAAACACTGCCAAGAATAAATCCTTATACAACATGGTTTTCTGTAAAAAAATAAATAAAATACACACACACACACACACACACACACACACACACACACACACACACACACACACACATATACATATACATATATATATATATATATATATATATATATATATATATATATATATATATATATATATATATATATATATATATATATATATATATATTTTACAGACAACCATGTTGTTTATGGATTTCTTTTTATGAGCAGTATATTGGATTAATTGTGATAATATATATATATATTTTTATTTTTTTATACATGGGCTAGATGAATTGTGATAATGCAAAGCTTATTTTATCTTTATTTACAGTATATAACAATACATTGTTTAAGTTACTCAGTAATTATCCTTCATAGATTTGCATCAGTAAAGATCAAAGGTTAGTTTTAGAAAGTGACAGATGGCAGTTGGTCAGTAACGATTTTTCAGGCAATTTCTGGAAAGGGTCGGTTAGAAAGTATCTTGTGTTCTCTATGGCAGAAAGAACTCAAACAGGCCTGGTGTTTATTATTTTGTTTTATATTTGAGTCTTTTAACTTGTGATTTCCCCCCGTGACATTTACTGTTTGTTTGTTCTACAGGGACGGGGCCAATCCACATGAACTCAGTGCAGTGCACTGGCACAGAGCGAACCATTCTAGATTGTTACTTCCAGGAAGTCCCTCCCTGGACATTCAAACACAGCCAGGATGCTTCTGTCAAGTGCTATGTTCCTAAGACAGGCATGGACACCACGGTGAGCAAAACGATCACAGGTTACTCTGATATAATTCACATAGCTCATATCAGTCATGTTATCTGCACAGTAGCGCCATAACATTTTTAGACACTTGAAGTGTACTCTGTCGATTTTCAACCCGCTTTGTATTGTTACAATGTTGGTCTGTATTATATGTAAATTAATAATGCTTACTCATTCTCCGTGTTACCTGGAAAGAGAAATTCATATAACACAGTAACTCAAAATGTTTCTGTCTTTTTATGCATTTTAAATCCTTGACACTGCTAGATCTCAACATATAATCACAAGGCTATTATAATTAAAAATATAAATTGAATAACACCTCACAAAGACTGCATACTAAATCTGAGTGATGTTCAATAACAAACCAGCATCACCTGGACACATTCTCTTTTGGCTTTCCTTGCCATAACAAACAAACACAGTTACAGCAGCCATAGAAAATATAATGTTAAAGTCAAGGGTCAAGGGTCAAGAGCCCAACTAAAGCAAACACTGATCACCATTATGGTGACTTCAAACGAAACAATAAAACATTAACGTCTAAACCTCTGTTCATTCTAGATAAGAGCTTCTGTAAATGTCTGACAGAAATAAAGTCAGTCTGAGTTCAACATGTGAGACCACTGTGATATCACTGAGATAGTGTTGAGAAACAGGAAGTAGAATGTCCCCCCGGTGGCTGATATTTGAGCCGCCTCCTCTCAACCTGCTCAACATGTTGAATTCACAATAAGCTCATATATTACTTGCACTGTGTGTGTCATCGTATGAGAATGATGTGATCTGACTGTGATCATCGCATGATCACACATGTTGACTGGGATGGTCACCGACTCCGCTAAATGTTTACTCTTTGAATTCTTGCATTCGGGTACAATACAGGTAACCACCATAAATGAATAAAAGTTTGCTAAGAAGTATTTCCTACTAAAGCAAGGCAGTATTTGACTCCACATGCCTAGTGCATTATGGGTGTTAAAAGTTTTACCTATTTGGCAACAGCATAGACTTTAAAAAATATGGACGTGGAGTATTTTTAAAGCCTTAATTGGGCGGAGTTGGCCGTCGCCATCTTGGCAGCGTATCACCGCGCATCACTCCCGGATAACTGAAAATGGGTTAAGAGGCAGGACATGGGTGGAGCTGAGGTGCCTGTTTGCTAAAAACCACGCACGACAAGCTCGAACAATAGTGACAATCCACCTGTCACTCAAGTTGCCCTTAATTATGCAGAACTTTAGGGTTTAGTATAATTTAAACAGATGAGTCATAAAAAAATTCACCCCCCTCACAGTTGTCATAAAGGGCAAAATTAGCTGTAAACATATTTTTTCTGCTGTAAAGTTGGGCATTTTAACATGGGGAGACAGTTTTACTCCTTTTGGAGCAAGTGTCTTGCGGCCATTCAATGAATTGCAGTTTAAGTCACTTCCGTGTTGGATTCAAGAGAGACCGCGGGAGGTTGCCGCTTGGGCAAAAGGTGTTTTTTGTTTTTTTTGTACCTTTCTTTTGCATAGTTTTATTGAAAGCCCATTTTGCCAGCTGTGAAGTACCCCTTTTGGCCACACTTAAAATGTCTTTGCATTATATAATACATTATATTCTAGAATAAATGTACATAATTGAAATACCTTTGCATTTAGTGCATTTTATGGCATTCATTTTAAATAAAAATACAGACTTGGCTATTTTTTATAATGTATTATGTGGTAGTTATTCATTCCTGTAGCTCAAACAGTATAGAATAGCGCTAGCAACGCAAAGGTCATGATTCCGACTCCCAGGAATGCACAAACAAACTTATAAATAGATGAGCTTTTAATGAAAGTGTCTGCCAAATGTACATTTAAATGCATTATATGGCATTTATTTTGAATATACACACTTAATCCACTAAACATTACAAGACAAGTAAAGTTAGTTCTGAGAAAAGCTCTAGCATCATTTATTTGGAAAAGTGTTTGAATACATTCCTATGAGCGTGTTTGTGTTTCAGGTGCGGTTGGCAGGGGGCAGGGACTCGGCTGAGGGTCGCGTGGAGGTGCTCATGGAGGTGGGGGGCAGAAAGCATTGGGGGACGATTTGCAGTGAGAACTGGGGAATAAATGAAGCCATGGTGGTGTGCAGGCAACTGGGCTTCGGTTTCGCCTCGCGTGCCCATCAGGTGAGACTGCTGAAGAATGTTGTGTTTTCCCGTAATCGCTCTGAATATGTTGCTTTGGTTGCCTCAGTCTGTGTGCATTTGAGAGCTTCCTGTGCATGTTTAGGGGGCAGTATATTTCTGGGCAACATTAGTGTTATACAGTAGTTGTTTTGTGAAGATGAAGAGGTGGGACAGGTTTAGCAATATTTCAGAACTGGAATCATTTCACACTGCTTACCTCAATTCTGTCGCTGTAGCACATGTGCAGCACTAAGCCAAACTGTTTTTTGAGAGTAATTTTACACCTTGTTACTTCACTAGTAAATGTTGCACACAAAGCAATTACATTAATGAATTAGTTACAAATAATAATTAAGTATAAATAAGTAGGAAATGCTGATTTAAAATAGTTTAGATTATTCATAACATATGAAACTAGAGGGCATATCATCTTCCCAAAAGTATTTAATGTCAGCTATTCTGATTCATAAAGTCTATACATACTGAAAAGCGTAGCATTTCATATGCAGACAAATAAGATTTGGCCTTCCTGTGTATAGGACACATATTATTGGCAAGGAGACCCTGCAGCAGAGGAAGTGTTGTTGAGTGGGACTCACTGTGTGGGAACAGAAATGTCCATCCAGCAGTGCCGTCGAAATAATAACGTCCACTGCCCTCGAGGAGGCGGGGCTAAAGCAGCAGGCGTCACTTGTTCTGAAAGTAAGTAATTGGAATGAAAAATCGAATGCATAATTATAATTTTTTCTGCCTTGAATGATCAAAATGAACCCACATCTTGTTTTAGCGGCACCTGACCTGGTTTTGGATGCACAGCTCGTGCAGGAGAGCGCTTACCTGGAAGACCGACCTCTGCACCTGCTCACCTGTGCTCATGAGGAGAACTGTCTCTCCTCCTCTGCCAACCGTATGCAGTGGCCGTACGGGCACCGCCGCCTTCTGCGTTTCTCCTCTCGTATCATGAACTTGGGCAGAGCCGACTTCCGTCCACGTGCCTCAAGAGAGTCCTGGACCTGGCACCAGTGCCACAGGTGGGGGTTTCCTTTTTTCTTCTGTTTTAATGTTTATACAGAATGAAACCGCAGCCTGGGAGCTGCTGGGAAAACATTGAATAGTTTGGTCATCTTGTTTTGTAAAAAAGTCCTCTTGCTGAGAATACAATATGATGCATAAAGGAAACTGGATCCCAAGACGCGTGTGTGTGTGTGTGTGTGTGTGTGTGTAAGTGTGTGTACACATATATTTACAAATGTTTATGTTAGAAGTGATTTTTTTATGATTTATCAGTTTGTCAGCACTAATATATTAATAAACACATTATTTAACATCATCATGATAAAGATAACATACATAAAATTGGATTTTAAAACAGGTTAACTATTAAAAAGAATATGTAACAAAAACAATAAAAAATAACTAAAAGTAACAGACAGGAAAATAAAAAGTGAAATATGAACGAAAATGTAAAAATTATAATATTATAAAATTAATACAAGATAATAATAATGATAAAGAATAATAATATGAAGAGAATAAAAATAATGCTATTAAAAAAAGTGCTATTTGAGTGCATTAAGCGCCTGGTTAAACTGGATTGCTGGTAGCTAATGAACAAGATTCAGGTTTTTTTTTTTTTTTTTGAAACATCAGTGGTGCAAATGTTTCATGAATTCATACTGGAATGATTTTTAAACAGAAGGTCTTGTCAGGTGCAATGAAAGGAACGTACACTCCTGTTTATAAAACAGGTCATGGGTGGTCAGCACTTGCCGTCATCTTTCAGATTAATTAGCTTCTTTGAGCACTTCCACTCCCTTTACATGTGTTCTGAAAATAATTGCAAACCCATTCTGTGGGAACAAGGCACTCTGTTGTGGAGTTGTGGGCTTTGCGTGTTTGCAGGCCAAACCTGTTTTATTAATCTTTTAAAACAACACCAGAGAAGTTGGCATTTGAAAGCCGTCTATTCAGAAGAGCTGAATAAACAACTCTGCAAGCGTAACCCTGTGAGCATAACAACAACTTCCGGTAAAGGGTGTTACCGTAGCAGCCAACACCTTCATGTAGGAGCAGTGAGGTCATTAGACAGTGGTCCATAGTGAACCTTTGTTCTGCCCATGTTCACGAGCCAGAATGAAATACAAGTCCAATCAAAGTCCCTTTCAAGAAAAGTCTGTTCACTCGGCACCAATATTTGCAACGCCTCCGGGCAGCTATTTCGGGCATCCAAGACCAAGTCCTATCTATTTGAATGGTCCAATTATGTTGTTTATTATGCCTAAATAGCATTAAAAACATTTATTTTTCAGGCTTGACCAGCCAATGCATGTGCAGCCCTAAGCACGCAATGAATTTACCAATTACCTTTGGCGCTTTTATTTAGAAGGCGGGACTTATTCCGCCATATTGTGCTTTGCACTTTCTCCGATTCATAAGTAATATGAGTGCACCGTCTTTGTATATCTAAAGTCTTTGGTGGTATTTAACATATTTAACATGATTATACAGGGTTAGAACATTGCTATGCAGTTGCTAAGGAATTCTGAGTGACTATTAAAACATTTATTACTAGGTTGTTTCTCAATTCCAAGAACGCAAAGAACGGACTTGCATTATCGTTGACACCAGTCTTGCCACGTTACAGTGGTGGTCAAAATTGTTGGCACCCCTGGTAAATATGATAAATCCTGTTTATCCTTTTGATCTTTTATTTTAAAAATTCACAAAAATTCAACCTTTCATTGAAGTAAAAGAATTGAAAATGGAGGGTACATCACATTATGAAATAAATGCTTTTCTCCAAAACACGTTGGCCACAATTGTTGGCACCCTTTTATTAAATAATTTTTGCAACCTCCTTTTCCCAAGATAACAGCTCTGAGTCTTCTCCTAAAATGCCTGGTGAGTTTGGAGAACACCTGACGAGAGATCAGAGACCATTCCTCCATACAGAATCTCTCCAGATCCTTCAGATTCCCAGATCCATGTTGGTGCTTCTTCTCTTCAGTTCACCTCACTCATTCTCTCTAGGGTTCAGGTCAGGGGACAAGGATGACCATGGCAGAAGCTTCATTTTGTGCTCAGTGACACATTTGTGTGTTGATTTTGATGTTTGTTTTGGATCATTGTCCTGATGGAAGATCCAACTACGGCCGATTATAAGATTTCTAGCAGAGGCTGTCAGGTTTTGATTTTTTATCTGTTGGTATTTGCTAGAATCCATGATACCATGTGTCTGAACAAGATGTCCAGGACCTCCAGCAAAAAAAAAAATAGGCCCTCAACATTAAAGATCCAGCTGTATTTTTAGCCGTGGGCATGGGGTACTTTTTATCCCTGTTTGCACTAAACCCTTCTGGTGGATTTGCTGCCAAAAAGCTCTTTTTATAGTTTCATCTGACCACAGAACCAGGTCCCTTTTTATTTCCAGTCAGGTCTGAACTGAATATGCTAGAGTTTGTTTCTGGATGAGCGAGGATTTCTCTTGAATCTCTCCCAACAACATGTGGTGATGTAGGGGTTTGTTTGATTTTCTGACCCCAAGACTCAACTAATCTCTGCAATTCTCCATCTGTGATCCTTGGAGAGTCTTTGGCCACTCAAACTCTCCTCCTCACCATGCATTAGGACGATATAGACACACGTCATCTTTCAGATAGATTCATAACATCTGTAGTTGATTGAAACTTCTTAATTATTGCCCTGATGGGGAAATTGGGATTTTCAATGCTTTAGCTGTTTTCCTACAGCCACTTTCTATTTTGAGAAGCTCAGCAATCTTTTGCTGCACATCAGAACTATATTCTGGTTTTACTCATTGTGATGAATGATTAAGGAATCTGGCCTTTGTGCTTCCTTATATTTATACTCCTGTAAAACAAGACGTCATAGCTGGACAATTTCATGTTCCTTGTCAGCCTGGTCTGCTAAAAAAAAGTATACTTTAGAGATAATTTACTCATAAAAAACTTTAGGGGTGCCAACGATTGTGGCCAACGTGTTTTGGAGAAAAGCATTTATTTCATAATGTGATTTACCCCCCATTTTCAATTATTTTACTTCAGTGAAAGGTTGGATTTTTTTAAATTTTTTAAAGAAAAAATGGTTAAACAAATAAACAATGCAGATTTTTTTTTTTTACAGCCATATTTGATCATATTTACCACGGGTGCGAACAATTTAGACCATGACTGTACCTTGTAAGAATGAACTCGGAAGGACGTGAGGACACTAAACGCCTTGTGAGAATTGAGATGTGCTGCGATCTTGTTGCTCAACAGCATATTATAAGTAACGTCCAATACACAAATACAATTTAACATCACAGACAAATTACATAACCTATTGAAACATTATAGACTTTATAATATGCCCCAAAAATACTGCAGGCTTTTTTCAGGTCTTTATTAAAATTAAGCAAAACAAACGGACAAATGTTTACCGCTCCGAGTATAACGTCATGGATTTCCATCTCTTACAAATTACAGTAGTTATAGCATCAACGCAGCATAAGCTTGTTGTTTTGGTTCAGGAGGAACTGTAAAAGGTGGCTGTATGAAAATACATATGTTGACAGGCAGGTAGGACAACGTATTGTTGCATTTGGACCGAATGCAATGATCGGACGAACAATTTATGGTCCTATGCCTTCCATAGATTATTTATATAAACATTTAGACCACTTAACATAGGCTTTGTTCACACTGTCAGTCCAAATCCAGTTATTTGTGTATCCGATTGGAGTCTGATGTAAAATTATTGACATCCACACTGTGTATCGCAACTGTTCAGATCCAATGTGTGTGTCCACGCAGCTCTTTCGTTTTCTGAATGATCTTTTCTTAAATGATCTTTTATGTTTTAAATGCAGGCATTATCACAGCATCGAAGTGTTCACGCATTATGACCTCCTCACACTCAACGGAAGCAGAGTGGCCGAGGGACACAAAGCCAGTTTCTGTCTGGAAGACACCTACTGTCCTGATGGTAAAAGACTAGTTACGTCATACCTTATACGAATGCGATTTGCGAGTGCATATACTCATAGCTGTTTTTGTATTTATCTTCAGGACTTCACAAACGCTTTTCATGTTACAATTATGGGGATCAAGGCATTTCAGTGGGTTGCTGGGACACGTACCGCCACGATATCGACTGCCAGTGGATAGACATCACCGATGTGAGACCTGGAGACTACATCATGCAGGTGAAAAGATTCAGAACAGCTGAACCGTGGAAGACGGCAGTCACGCACAAAACATTCTTCACTATTCTTTCAAGAGTAGATTCTCTTTTCAGGATGCAGTTTATCCACTTTTTTCTCTGTCATTAACTTTGGAACATGTTAATCATCCAAATCACTGTGGGCGCTGTGAGGCACTTCCGCAGCTGAGCTTCACATGCAGAACCGGCCAATCAAAGAGCCGCTTTAGGGGCCAATCAAGTGGCCTTTTATACTTCCCAGTTGTAAAATATAGGTTGATGTAAAGCTTTATTTTAATTACAGTGTACCTTCATGCGTTGACCTTTTTGAAGATTTATTTGCTCGAAATGTCCCCATGATAGATTTGCATGTATTTTAAGCACGTTTGGCAGATGCTAATTAGAAACCGGCATCGGGCTGCTGCTATCTTTGTCACAGCAAGGAGCCGTGGTGATACTAAAAAAGTCAGAGTTCCCATCTCCATGTGGAATGATTCCAGCTATCCCATGCCAACCCCGTCTGAGCAAAGACGCTGTGTAAATTAAGCATCTATACTTCATGAACCAGGCAAACCTGTTGCTCTTTCCTTGAGTTGCTTGTCTTTAATTCTACACCAAAAATAACCCAATGCTAAGCATTCCCTGCTGGAGGAGAAAAGCGTACTATATCCCCCTCTATTAGACATGGCCAATTAGGCTCAGAGGAATTTATGCCCGCTTTCTCTCTCAAACATATGCTCAGACAGACCCAGATCTCTATATTCCAGAGTTAAAGTTGCACACTGTCATTAAAAGTGCAAAAAAAAAATGTAGATAAGTGAGACTCGCAATTTGAATGTGCTCAGAATAATTACGTTCGGCTACTAGGAAAATATTTCAACAGTGTTTAAAATTAAACTGTTGTATCAGCGGTTAAAAAGATCTTAAGCCTAGTAGGCATAATCACATTAAATGTATTATGTACTGGAGCTCAAAGATGCTCTTTTGACCCTCTTCATACCCTGCTTACAGCATCTTTTTGGTCTATTAAATTATTATATTGCGATTTTATAACAGTAATTTGGGAGTCTGGTTTGGTGGACCCAATTTATAAAATGGTTTGACGAGCAATCTGATTGCATAACATTTCCTTACAAGCTCCACGTCCTTATTGGTTCTGCATGTCTGCAATTGTAAAACTTTAACAATGCCTTGATGAAATTATACCAATAGAATTATTTCAGGCTGGCATTGTAAACAACAGCTATATCCCTCCCTCGCACTTTGTAACAAATTCTTCCCTCGCGGGTCAAAATGACCCGAAGCCCTAAAATGATACTAAAAGGGGTACTGGGAATATGTATTTAAATATGTAGTATTTATGTAGTAGAAATGTGAAATTTTTTTGAAGAAAAGACAGAAAATGTATTTTTGTCTCATGTGGATGAAAGACAACAACTCCCAGAATGCACTTGCTTCGCTGTCCACCACTCCGTTATGAACGCCCAAGCTGAACGGCCAGGCGCATACACATTCTGTGAGTGAAATCCCACCCCCATATGGATGGGTTGATAACATGCGGAACTAGCTCCTTCTACTGGCTGTAGTCTTTAGCCTCTGGCCTAAAAATCCTCCGATGATGCAAAATGACGATATTTGCGTCATCGGAGGATTTTTGCCAGAAAAAAAAAAAGCATAATTCTCTTGTCTCAGGGGGATATGAGGGGGGAAAGTACGATAATTCGAATATACTACCGGGTTTCTACTGATACAAAGCTTAATGCTAATTCGCTGAAGTAACCCTTTAATAAAAATAAATTGTCTAGAAAGATTATTTCACTTTTTTAATATTTTTTTTTCTTTTATTTACCTTTAAATTACTAGATTTTTTCCAATAAATAAAAATGTAAGCACATTCTTCACATTTCAACTTAAATTCAAAATAATGTAGACATGCATAACCCTTAATTCAGCTCAAAATATCTTACATTGGGTGTCTTTGGCATTATATTTCATGAGCAAATGAGTTTTCCACTGTGCGCTAAAGTAATTTCCCTTCAGTATGCATTCAGATACACATGTAGACATTATAAAATCATTTTAGTTTGAATCTTTTAGGTTTTTCCATGTGTACTGAAGCATTCCTAACATTCCATTAATTCCTAAGGGGGTCAAATTGACCCGTGAGGGAAGGATTTGTTACTTTTTAAAATTTCAACCACAGAACTCTTCGAATCCAGTAAAAAAAATTTGTGTGGATTCGTGGTTCAAGTACGACAAAAGTCCTTGGGTCTTGGACCACTCCGATGAACATTCGGGTCAAAATTACCTGAGGGAAGTTTTTTTTTTTTCAAACCACATCGATCTTAATAACTACTATCAACTTTTGTATATAATCATTTATAAGTGATATACAATTGTTAAAGAGGCCTGGAAGTGAAAAACGCCTTGTGTTCATAATTATTAAGCAGGTTTTCTTTTACAGGTAAAATGGGCCAAAAATGTAAAAGTTGAAAAGTCACACATTGAAAAGTCAAAAATGATTAAATGCCCATGAGAAGGATACAATGCTATAGAAAGTGCAAAATTAAGGTGTGACCATTGGATAAGAAATGCTCGTTGTGGCAGCAGGGTCAACAAACAAAACACACAAAAATATTAACCTTAAGTGCCACCATTTTACAGAACTGTAAACTACTCGGAGTCTCCAGAAGTACAAGATGTAGAAGTGCAAGACCATAAACTGCTTTAAAAAACAAAACAAAAAAACATCAGAAATTCCTGAGGGAACCCATGGTTCCCAATTATCCCAATTATCCTTCTGGGTTGCCCTACAAATTGATTTACTGAATAGCTCTATTCATTCTTGTGTGTGTTTTGTCAGGTTGAGGTAAATCCGTCCCTGGATATGGCTGAATCAGACTTCATGAACAACGTCATGCGTTGTAGATGTAGATATGATGGACACAGAGTGTTCATGTACGGCTGCCATGCAGGTATGATCCCCATAGCAATGAATGATTCACAACATGCATGCTCAAGCGCACTAGTATCTAAATTCCCTGTCTGATGCACTCTTCTTTCACAGGTGATGCCTACAGCGCTGAAACTGAGGATTTATTTGAACATCAGCGTCAGATCAGCAATAACTTCATCTGAGCCTAGTAAAAAGAGGTGAGAGGAGGGGATGTTCATAAATGGATCCTGAAAAATGTGGCCTTGTGGACAATAAACTATGTGAAAGAGAAAGAGATCTTCCCAACTGATCTCGGAACTGTCTACCAGTAGCCCCACTGAGTGGAAGAGATCTGCTAAATTTTTAAAGGGGTCATGACGAGGATTTTATTTTTAAATTGTTATTTTCATATGTTCCTTGAGGTCCACTTAGTGCTGTCAATCGTTAAAAAAAAAAAGATCAAATTAATCGCACAATCTTACGCACAATATCCAAACAAGCCATTTTTGGAGCTTGATTAAATAAATGATTTGTTCATAATGAGAAGGATGTTTCAAGCTATGAAACTTGCAGGATGTTTTAATGGGACAAAGACCTCTTATATCTCAAAAGATCCAAGCAAATGTGATTGCTCATGTCATGACCCCTATAAATGGTTTTCTCCATGGAATTGAATTTAGTCTAGCAGATGTTAAGAAATCATTCAAAATTTAGTTCATCCTTAAATTAAAATTCTGTCATAAAACATCACTTTGCATCAGACGACATGATACTTTTAAAATGTAAGATGTCATTTTAGAGCTTTTTCCACTTTTATTATACTGATATTTCTCAAAAATCCACCTTTTTTGTTCTAAGGAACAAAATTTTGAGTAGGTAAATAAAGTTAGAATTTGTATTTTTGGGTGAACTGATCCTTTAGTTATTCTCCATTGAGTAACTGGGATGTTGTTTTCAGAGACTAAGCATCATTCATTGTGAGTTTATCTGATTAAAATAAAACACCATAAGACTAGCATTAGAAAATAATAGTTTTTTTTTTTTAAATTGTTGTCTATATGTACACATATTTATTTCCTGACATTATCGAATAATTATAGAATAAATATGCTGTTATAGAATAAATTCATCTGTATAATCTTACATTTTTCATTACATTTACCCCCACCCCCTCCAAAAAAATACATCTGACCGAGTCAGCTGTCTTTAATATTACCAATATGATAATTTTATATGTCATCCAAATGCAGTTCATTCACTATTTCTGTTCATTTATGAGTTTTATATCTAACTTCAATTCTTTTAAGTTATGCACTTTATTAATAGACTGTCAGTATTCTGGTAGAGATGGGTCATTCACTACCATCTTTCAACACACACTTCTGTTTGCTTCTTGTATCGGTGACTTTCATGAACTCAAAAATATAAAGGGTGTTTTATATGCTGAATATGATTAATTTATTTAATACATCGTTAAACAAATGTTCTCAATGAGAGTTTATAGTATTAATAAATGCTTGCTAAATGGTTGAGTGCTTTAATATTCATTTAACATCTTAGAGCTTTGATTTGTGGATGAATGGATTTTTTTTTCTTAGTCTAGTGTGTACTTGAAACTTTTTTTAAACATCTATGAGTAAAAAGGAGTATGATGTTATAATGTCCGGGGGGGTTGGGCTAGTGCGAAGCATAAAAGGGATGCTGGGAATACTATGAAGAGCTCAATACAACATTTAATGATGAGTTCAAAATCTAGCTTGAACTCAGTGAATAACATTTATGGGCCCGAGCATTACATATGGTCTTCTATAAAGTCATTTTTTAGCTGTACTGTATCAGTTTTTATGTTTGTAATTATTTGCACAGTACAAGACGCTGTTTATCAATGGTTATTGTGCATGTGATGAACTGATATGTAATTTGTTCCTACTGTTTATCTCAAATCCTTATGTTATTTATCTTAAAGTATAATCCATAATGGTTGATTTTTCTTAAGTGAATCATCTGTGCTCAAATTTCTTTGTGCATATATCAACTGTATGTAATATCACAGTTTTTGTAAGATCACAAAAATGACTTATTCTGTGCCTCTGTATGTTTACTTTCACCATGTTACTCTTGATCTGTTATTTCTCCTACTTTTATTTATGAGTTGCATGTTACCGTATGCTTATATTATATTGGTGCATTAATTGATTTCAACCCATAATTCACAGCCAGCTTTTTTATATATATTATTATTATCCTCTGGTGCCAAGTGTGCACTTTTCTGGGAGTTTTTCATGGAGTAGTTGAGAGTTTAAGCTCTTATTGTAATTTGCAATACTCTCAGGGATGCAATATGTGTGTTCAAAATAATTTTTTAAGATCACTTTGACCGCCAGGACACAAATAAATGGTAAAGTAATACCAAAATCATTCCAGAAACTGCAACGTGATGTAAAACTCTTGTTACTGTTTTGTGATGAGTGTTACAGTGGTCAATGCAAACAACTGTTCTCAAATGTGAATACATATGGCATATCAGGTCTCATTTAGCTGCCTTTAATCTGTTTTTCATGATCCATTGCACATGAACTCCATTATCAATAAATGTGTTTTTGTGAAAGACTGTGTTTTTGATTTAAAGACATTTATAATGTTACAAAAGATTTATATTTCAAATAAATGCTGTTCTTATGAACTGTTCTTAAGCATCAAGTCAGCATATTAGAATGATTTTTGAAGGATCATGTTACACTGAAGACTGGATGCTGAAAAAAAAATCTGTATTAAAATAAATTTTTAAATATGTAATCCGTGTTGGCAAAATGAGTCGCAATGAGCACATTTTCAAAAAAATTTTTTTTTAATTCAGCAAAGTCAGTTTTGAGGAAAATCGAGTTAAAGTTCTCTGATGGTTCCAAAACAAAATCACCTAGCAACTATACCTTAAAGGAACACTCCACCGTTTTTAGAAATAGGGCTTATTCAACATCTTTCCTATTTTGATATGTGGGTGAATGTATTTTTGTCTCAGTGCATGCATTGTTTTAGTTTGGCATGATCGCCGCTAGCTTAGCATAATGAATGGAATCCTATGTTGCCACCTAGCATGTCCCGAGTAAAAGTGATCTCCCCCCAAAAAAATACAAATATCGATGCAGATTAAGACTAGGCAATTTCCTAGGCAGATATTAACTTGGGACTATATTATGGGGAAGCACAGGAGAAGCACTGCGACTTGGGCGCAGATATATCATACAACACATGAAATCCCCAAACTTCCGTCTACATATCTAAATGTAGGAAAGATGTTGAATAAGCCCTATTTCTAAAAACGGTGGATTGTTCCTTTAAAATCCCTGGTAACACCAAATATCCAATAACTTTTTCCCCATGATACCACAATTGTTTCATTATCACTGAAGGATTAGTTCACTTCAAAATGAAAATTACCTGATAATTAACTCACCCCCATCTCATCCAAGATGCTTCAGTCGAAAAGAAAGTTTTCTGAGGAAAAAATTACCTTTCCGTCGTGATGTTATACGCAGGAGAGTCTCAAGAGAAGCCATGTTATATTTTTCTGTTGATATGAAAAGTTGGTTAATTTAGCAATATAGCTGGTGTATTATGTATATGATGTACACTCACCTAAAGGATTATTAGGAACACCATACTAATACTGTGTTTGACCCCCTTTCGCCTTCAGAACTGCCTTAATTCTTCATGGCATTGATTCAACAAGGTGCTGAAAGCATTCTTTAGAAATGTTGGCCCATATTGATAGGATAGCATCTTGCAGTTGATGGAGATTTGTGGGATGCACATCCAGGGCACCAAGCTCCCATTCCACCACATCCCAAAGATGCTCTATTGGGTTGAGATCTGGTGACTGTGGGGGGCATTTTAGTACAGTGAACTCATTGTCATGTTCAAAAAACCAATTTGAAATGATTCGAGCTTTGTGACATGGTGCATTATCCTGTTGGAAGTAGCCATCAGAGGATGGGTACATGGTGGTCTTAAAGGGATGGACATGGTCAGAAACAATGCTCAGGTAGGCCGTGGCATTTAAACAATGCCCAAGTGGCACTAAGGGACCTAAAGTGTGCCAAGAAAACATCCCCCACACCATTACACCACCACCACCAGCCTGCACAGTGGCAACAGGGCATGATGGATCCATGTTCTCATTCTGTTTACGCCAAATTCTGACTCTACCATCTGACAGATATCGAGACTCATCAGACCAGGCAACATTTTTCCAGTCTTCAACTGTCCAATTTTGGTGAGCTTGTGCAAATTGTAGCTTCTTTTTCCTATTTATAGTGGAGATGAGTGTTACCCGGTGGGGTCTTCTGCTGTTGTAGCCCATCCGCCTCAAGGTGCGTGTTGTGGCTTCACAAATGCTTTGCTGCATACCTCGGTTGTAACAAGTGGTTATTTCAGTCAAAGTTGCTCTTATATCAGCTTGAATCAGTCGGCCCATTCTCCTCTGACCTTTAGCATCAACAATCAAGGCATTTTCGCCCCCAGGACTGCCGCATACTGGATGTTTTTGCCTTTTCACACCATTCTTTGTAAACCCTAGAAATGGTTGAGCATGAAAATCCCAGTCACTGAGCAGATTGTGAAATACTCGGACCGGCCCGTCTGGCACCAACAACCATACCATGCTCAAAATTGCTTAAATCACCTTTCTTTCCCATTCTGACATTCAGTTTGGAGTTCAGGAGATTTTCTTGACCAGGACCACACCCCTAAATGAAGCAACTGCCATGTGATTGGTTAATTAGATAATTGCATTAATGAGAAATTGAACAGGTGTTCCTAATAATCCTTTAGGTGAGTGTATATTACATTGTTATGAAGAACTTTATGCCTTTCTCCATTCTTAGAAAGGTGTCCGTTTCCTCTTAAAATTAAAGAAAAAAAATCCTAGTAAAGAAGAAAGCATCTTAAAGGAAAACTCTGGTGAAAAATGAACCTAGGGGTAATTAACACATGGTTACCGAGCAGATTGTTTTCTGGGAAGCGTTTTCATGAAAATTGAATGTAAAGAGTTTTATCTCTAAAAACAGATTAGCTTATAACGCTAGTTTATGGGGCACAGAATACGTACAATTAAATCGCTAGTTAAATACCACTAACAAGGCTCAAAATAGCCTCACACTAACACGGTAGCATAATGAGGGTCCCTACATGAAAACCGAAGCATTGAAAACGTGTGTACAAACAAGTTTAACTTGTGTACAAACAAGTTTAACAACGTTTAATAAGAAGATACTTTATAAAGACAGTACATTCCGCGTATACAGACAGGAGCCATCTTGGAAAACAGTCTCGACGAGTCGAGCCACGAATGCTGTGCTAAGTGATGAACTGTGAGATAATCGACCAGCTCACTTAGCACAGCGTTCGTGGCTTAGCACACACGTCGTGGCTCACAAAGCGTGAAGTGTTTCTTTACAAAGTGACATCGCCAATACTGGCCTGGCATGAATAGCGTTTTAAGTTGTTTTTTCGGATTTGCGTGAACGTGATCGTCTGTATGCAAAAACACAAAAGAAAAACTGTTCATGTAAAGTACCCTAAATTTTCCCTGAAGTGTCACCTAGTTCCTGTAAGAGCTCTGGAATGCTCATCCAGAGTTGCAACTACAAGCAAAGACATTGTGCTCATTCACATTGTCTGTCTAAATGAAAGCATTGCACACTCACGAGACATTCCACAGTCCAGCCCTCATATCAATGCATTTATTCTGCACATGGCACAACTATAGGTGACACACTATATTTGATCAACAGATGTGTGACACTTTTATGAGAGCGTATGGCAGTTTTACAGTCATTTTTGTATGGCTTTGTTATGTTCACTGGGATGGAACTGTTGTATTGCAGAGGAAAGCAATAAAACATGTGCAGCTGAAGTCAAGAATATGTTACGAGCTGTTATACATTCAGTTTCCTACTTATGAAGCCCAAGTTATTTAGTTAATCTTAACTCAGTCATTATGAAAGCTATAATTATATCAGGATAAAAGTACAATATAGACTGAATGACCACAAATTAAATAAAAACAGCTATATTTAAAAAGTCAGGTCAAATTAATTCAGTATCAAGAAAATGTTGTTAGAATGTGTTCTGGCTTTTTTGTAGGCCTATATGTTTGACATATAACATATAATTATATATCTTTTTGAATTATATTTACTCTTTTCTACACTGTAAAAAATGTCATCCTATTTCAACTTAAAAAACGTAAGTTAAGTTGCTGCCTTAAATTTAAGTTAAGCACGAGTCATTTCAACAAACTACATTAAACTGACTTATAATTGAGTTGAGTCTTGTATAACTGAAATTAAAAAGTTAAAATTGCTTAACTTATTTTAATTAGTTAAATTAACTTAAAAACATGTTGTCATAACTTATTGATCCTATCATTTTTTTACAATGTATTTCATATAAATAAATGTTAGTCATGATTTAGACATGATTTATTCATACTGTAGCTTTTGTGTTATACTGTGTGTGTGTGTTGTGTTGTGTGTGTGTGTGTGTGTGTGTATGAGTAAATTTGTCTGCTTCCTCACAGTTCTGCTCTTAAATTTACTGCAAACGGCAGAACATATGCATTGCCATGGGAGTATTGCCTGACAATTACAGTTATATATACAGCAGAAAATGAGAGCTGTTAAAAGCACTGATTATAGGGTGGAATCGGGACAGAGCCATTTTTCTGCCCATGCCACAGAGACGAGCCTGGAAGCTTCCTCTGAAAGCTCCACAGACCGACACAGCACAGTGGGATTATGGGATAGTACCTTCAAGGACTGAATACTCTAAAGATGTGCTAATAACCTAGCATTGTTAGTATAGCTAGGTGGATTTTGTGTTAAAACCATTTAGGATCCAGCAGGGGGCATGAGAAAGAAGCTCTGTATGTGAAAGTGTGTAATTTACGTTGTTGAACAAAATGTTGTTGTTTACGTTGTTGAACAAAAACCCCATAGAAACATCTCAAGGGAACCGTTCTTCCGGGTTTTGACGTCATCCCTGCACCATACTATTTGGGACAGGGCCAGTATCTGAAGAAAGCAGCACATTAGCATTCTCATTAATATCAATGGATTTGGATATACTAATCTTTTCATATATTGGCTGCGCTGAGTAGGTCATTCTTTTGAATAAATAATGACCGATAAAAAGTGTTCTATACTGTATGAATGTGTAGTATGAATTTAATCCAGATGTAATCAATTTGCCATGTTGTCATTGTTATGTGACCTATACCAGTATCAGTTGCATCGGATACTTACAAATTGTCTCCCGTGGCCTCATGTGACAGTGAAGTATCCATACGCACTTTGGAAGTTGTAGGTGCCTACATTTTTCGGAATACTGTGAATGTTGGACATACTACTCTTTTGACATGTTTTTTTTTACCTACTATTTAGTAAGGAAGTATGTGATTTCAGCCATTTTTGCCTATAGTCCAAGCTACTCTTTAAAATGAAAAGGGGTTTTCGCAGCAATGCCATAGAAGAACGCTTCTTTCAGTTGTTAACTGTTTTTTTTTCTTTGTGTTAAGAATGTTTTAATAATCCACATAAATCTTTTCTGCTATTAAGAACATTGGAAAGGTTCCGTGGACGGTAAATGTTCTTCATAGAACTATCAATGCCAAATTGCCAATAAAGAACCTTCATTTTTAAATGTTGTAGGGAAGTATGCATATTTGGATGTAGCCAATGAAACAGTGTTTTTGAGCCAATCACATGAGCCGTACATGCCATGTGACTAATCACTGGAAGAAAATGGTGGCCTGACAATGCTGGATGGTAGTGATGGATAAATTAAGCTTTGTGAAGCTTCAACTGAATCACAGAAAGTAAGTTGTGGCCATAAAAATGAATAGCAGCTACCAAAGTGCTGTGTTTCGTTACACAACAGATTCTTTAGTTTATTGTATATAATTAATGGCCATTGTCGAAGTGATTAATGTGTGTCCTGGAACTAAAATAGGTAAAATATATGCAACATAAATTATAAAATTAAATCAGTGATTTATCAATTTTAACCTTGCGCCAGGGCTTCATATACAATTATGATTTGCTTCTTTTGAACCAGATAGGCTACTGATGCAGTCAAGTGGTTTTCAGGGGAGGGGGTCCTCAACAGACCAAGAGGGGGCCTCAACAGACTTTCAAGGTGGTTTCAGGATTGCTTAAAATTGATTTAAAGTCAAAACAAGCATTACATTGAGCTAAAACAACTATCTTTCTAGTTATTCCAAACAAACTATTTTATTGAGTATAAATTGTGTGGTATGGATTGAGATCCACTCATAACTCTCTGAGCAAGACAAAAAACTGGTTCTTTTATTTCAGTTTACTTTTACCACGGTTTAAGTCACTGCTACAGCACTTGGTTTGTATACTGAGAGTCAATAGTTCTTCAGATGCGATTGCTGGTAAGCTGACTGAGGGATAAATTAAAATTATGATTATTATAAATATGTCTCCACCTAGTGGTCAATGATTCAAAATTCAAGCACCTGAGGGCAATCAAGAGATGCGTTACCATGGATGCACATGCCTTGCACATAAACAGCTATTTTTATAAACTCAATTTTTATATTTTATGAAGAAATGTGCCACCACAATGGTAGGGTGTTTTAGTGGTTTTTAGTACATTGCTATGCAGTTAGGATGTTTTTTTGCTAAATGGGTGTTTTAAACAATATTCTGATGTGACTAAATGTTCCTTAAAATGACAGATTTCACCACATTTTGAGATATTATTGGAAGAGAAAAAAAGTCTCACCCAGACATACCGAAATACACAAGTGTAAAGAGAATAGTAGGTGGTGTTTCCTTTAGTCACGGTCTGTCACCTCCAATGCTTCACTACAACAATATGAAATGACATATTCTCTCTTGCAGGCTTCCAAAAGTCCTATCTTATAACCCTACTTCATCTCCGAACCTCACTCAGTGAAAGTTAATGGAAGCTGCAACAGTGGAGAGATTTCCCCCTTAACCATCTCTCAAGTGTGAAACTGTTCCCTCAAGGGTCCTGTGGGAACACGTTTTGTATAGGCTGGGCTTAAACTTTGGAAACGTCACACTCTGTCTCCCTCCACTGGCCTGCATAATTGAAAGTGCCTATGCATGAAGATATAGCCAAGATGGCATATCGATGGCAAATTATTTCAAGGGCAGATTTCTTAGAAAAGGGCTTTTCAACTTAACACTTGATGTTAAAGGTGAAGTGTGCATTTTTTTGATGTTAGAATACTTGTTCCTATCCCAGTTAAAAAGACAACTTTAAAGAAGCAACTCATCCACGTCTTGACCAGCCCAGTAAATATTGTGCATAAGTTTAAGCGGAGAGCGTTTTGAGAATCCTTTGAAGTTTGAAACATATATCTAGATATATAAAAACTGTCATTTTCTGCCACCAGGTAGGCCCCGCCCACAAAACTCATGATCAATGTTTGCAAACACCCAAATGTTCTATACACTGTCTGTCACTTTATTAGGTACGCCTGTTAAACTGCTTATTAATGCAAATATCTAATCAGCCAATCACATGGCAGCACCTCAATTCATTTAGGCATGTAGACACATGATCTGCTGAAGTTCAAACTGAGCATCAGAATGAGTAAGAAAGTGATTTAAAGTGCCCCTATTATGTTAATTAAAAATGTCCTAATTTAGTCTCTTACAACAGGTTTACATGCACCAAAGGTCAAAAACACATACATTTTCTCATTTTATACACCACAGTTTTCAATGATGTCTTTTTTAAATCCCTCCTTTCCGCGAACCTACTCTACTCTGATTGGCCAGATGACCCAGTCTGTTGTGATTGGTCTACCCTACCACTTACAGCGCCTGTCGGAAGCATTCATTACCATAAACTTCAGCTCTGAAGGCTTTATAAAGCTCAACAAATCCCGCGTTGAATTCAGAGATTTGTGAAGCAGTCATCAGTAAAATTATGTGTTTGAGGGCTGGTCAAGTTGTTCGCTAGTCTAGAAATCTAGACGCACCCTAGCGGCAGCAAATCTAATTTGCCGCGAGTGTAGTCTAGCAAATCGCGGTAGACCTGCGAGCTGGATAAACCAAACTCTGGTCAGGCCAATCACATCGTGTATAGAGTCGGTGGGCGGCCTAAACATAATGTCGGCAGAGTTGCAGAGGTTCCATGTGCTACTTGTAAACAAAGAAGCTGGTGAACGGTGGTCTTTCGAATCGGCTTTGGCCGCGACTCTGGAAGACTTGGAGTTAAGCTTTTCTTTGAGAAAAGAACAAAGAACGGCACTGAAGTCATTCTTAAGAAGGGAAGATGTGTTCAGAGTTTTGCCGACCGGATACGGCAAAAGTTTAATCTATCAACCAGCTCCGCTTCACCTTCTTTGTTGCTTTGGTTGGTTGTAGTGCAATCCAATTGTGTGCAGAGGGAATTTGAAAGACATCCATTTATCCCGCCCCTCGGATTGAGCCCTGCCAATGGTGAGTTCCCAGACCCAACATCTTGATGTGGGTCTGGCTTGTCAGGCTAGTTGTTCGCGGGTGGACAACGCACAATATATATTATGCAAATGTCTTTTCTAGTGACGTAGAACCATAACGTAGTGGGATTCTAAATATAAATGACTCGTATAGGCGGTTCAGAGTCAATTCTTTCTTTTATGAGTCAATAATTTTATTTAACATGTACTTTTGACTTTACAACTTTGCAGAACCATTACAATCACAAACAGCTATATTACACACTGCATGAAAGGGAATATTCGAAAAACCATAATAGGAGCACTTTGACTGTGGCATGGTTGTTGTTATTTTTAGAATTTTCATGCACAATCATCTCTAGGGTTTACAGAGGATGGTACCAAAAAGAGAAAGTATCCAGTGAGCGGCAGTTCTGTGGGCGAAAATGCCTTGTTAATGCCAGAGGTCAGAGGAGAATGGCCAGACTGGTTCGAGCTGATACAAAGGCATCAGTAACTCAAATAACCCCTTGTTACAACCGAGGTCTGCAGAAGAGCATCTCTGACCACACAACACGTCCAACCTTGAAGCGGATGAGCTACAGCAGCAGAAGACCACACCGGTGCCACTCCTATCAGTTAAGAACTGGAAACTGAGGCTACAATTCGCATAGGCTCACCAAAATTGGACAATAGAAGATTGGAAAATAGTTGCCTGGTCTGGTGAGTCTCGATTTCTGTTGCGACATTCAGATGGTAGGGTCAGAATTTGGTGTAAACAACAGAAAAACATGGATCCATCCTGCCTTACATCAACGGTTCAGGCTGGTGGTGTTGGTGTGGAGGATATTTTTTTGCACATTTTGAGCCCCTTGAGCTTTGTTTAAACGCCATGTCTATTGTTGCTGACCATGTCTATCCCTTTATGACCACACAGTGTACCCATCTTCTGATGGCAACTTTCAGCAGGATAACGTGCCATGTCAAAAAGATCAGATCATCTCAAACTGGTTTATTGAACATGAAAATGAGTTCACTATACTCTCCACAGTGACCAGATCTCAATCCAATAGAGCACCCTTTGGGATGTGGTATCTTGGATGTGCAGCCGACAAATCTGCAGCAACTGCGTGATGCTATCACGTCAACATGGACCAAAATCTCTGAGGAATGTTTCCAGCACCTTGCTGAATCAATGGCACAAAAATAAACGGTAATCATTTTAAAGTAAACAACAAACAAGGATGCCAACTGAAGCCAGGAAATTAATCCAGGAAGTTTCTACAGTTTACACATTCATCAGACATCAAGTATGTGATTTACTGTTATTGCCTTGTAATTTCCAGCTGTGCGTTTATGATTTAGAATTATGGGGCTGTCACTTGTCTTAAACCATGAGAGGGCAGGGTCTTCTCAGCCCCTCCCTGGCTCTTAGGAGTGGTTGTGAGATCCAGTTGTGTTCTGCTCTGTTTCTGTACTGACCTCTCCCACACCCAAATAAAACTCAGCACCGCATAGCTTTAAAACCCTCCATCCTTACCAAATGACTTATATCAATATTTTATTGGCGGGATCCTGTCACTGCCCCCACCTGTCTCGGTTTACTCCTGCTGTTTCCTCTTCCTTTCAATTAACTTTGCGATGTGCCCACCAGCCCAAACATATTACAATTAAAATAACTACACTGGGTGCAAACATTATTGTAACTCA
Source organism: Gobiocypris rarus (assembly GCA_023029165.1). Taxonomy (NCBI): domain Eukaryota; kingdom Metazoa; phylum Chordata; class Actinopteri; order Cypriniformes; family Gobionidae; genus Gobiocypris; species Gobiocypris rarus. Next base: position 14,058,923 of record CM040927.1, read on the forward strand.
CAATACCAAAGGTCATTCAGGCCTGATAAGGTTTAGGCCTTCATTATTATAGATTCAGCGACAAATGGCCCATCCACGGACCACCCACAGTCTATTCACTGATTGTATGATGCATATTTATCACAAAAATAGCAAAAGGGACTAATCACTGCATTTAACAAAGTTTTCCAGTGTCATTAAATATTTCTAAGACTTTGTGCATGAGAATTATGCAAGAATAATATAATATAATATAATATAATATATAAATGTTTGTTTCTTATATAGCTCTAAAAATGTTAACATTTCCAATTAAAGGTGCAGTAAGTGATTTCTAAGAAACACTGTTGATAGTTGAGCCTAATCCAAACAAACACACCCCTCTCTTCATTGCTCCACCCCCAAAATGCACAAGCACGCAAAGCAAAAGTGAATGTCTTTTTCTAAATAATGTTTCGCAAAAAATAAAGTGAAGCTTTTCTAATATTAATACGGGTCCTAAAGCTCTTCCAGTGATATTCCTCTAACCTTTTCTCTTTTGTAATGTCTCTCAACTCTCTTTCTACACTCTTTCTTCAAATCTCCCTCTTGCTTACTCTCTCTCCACCCCCATCATGAGTGGACACGCCCCTACTGCTGATTGACTAAAAGTGTATTGTGCTGTTCGGTCTGATCCACATTCAACATAATTTCTCCGAAATCGCCTCCAGCACCTGTAACCCTTTCACAAATACATTTTCAATATTCTGGCAGTGTAAGTTTTTCAAGGAGACCGTTATTTAGAACGTATCACATTATTGTCACGTGACACACGTGTTCTGCTTTTATTTCATTTTTCCTTTTTTATTTAAAATATTTACAGATTCGAGATGTATTTAGACTTGTTCAGTTTCATCTGGAATGCAGCCCAGACCACCTCCTAAAGTGTTTTGAGCGATCAGTTTTAAATCCGTCTTAAAATGCGTTTCGGAAGGTATTTACACCTGGTCTTTTTCACAATCGGATAGCTATCCGATCAGAGAAAACGCATGAATTGAGCAGGTGTAAATAGCCCCTAAATGTCTGAAACCTAAAATAAACATTATGCGGTTGAAAACACTGAATAGGTGTTGTATATAACAAGTGCGTAGCACATCTGTCTCTGGCTCAGTTCCAGCCAACGCACAAAAGCATATTTTGAATTTAACAGTTTAGCAGCTGATCACACCGGTGTGATCGTACGTGCGAAAGGTTTAAATAACAAAAGGGTATATATGTTGTTGTTTTTTAAAGTATAATGACTTTATTAAAAATTATAATTTTTTAAATTAAAAATAGCTGTTGTCCAGGCAGTTATCATCTTTTTTTATGGACACTGTGTAAAAGGAACCTGTTCTTGAAACCTAAATGTTTCAAGATGGGGATGATGCTATGTCTTCTATCCTGCAAGGATAAGCGTGCCCTCCTGACCAAGATGAAGTACCATAGCCCTGTGTCTCAATTCATCTTAAGCACTGATAAGCTTAACTGTATGCAAACACTGAGCAAAGTGACACATGGCTTCCTGCAGCCTGTATTTTATGCATACCAACTAAACAGTGAGCAGAAACCCTCTGCAGGCTACTGTGAGCGAGCGGAGAGTGGAAAACAGATCCAGCAAGTTACTCTTTGGAAGACTGCCCTTCAGTTTAGGAGCTTGCGTTATACAAGCAAGCTGAAGATGATCTCTGACACTTTACTGCGATGAATTAGTTTTCTCTGCATATTAATTTGGAATAGAATAATTTCGATTTGCGAAGAGAAAGGCTACAGGTCAGCCACTCCCTTTTATTTAACACTATTATATTTTTATAAACTGAAATTACTATAATTATTTTATCATTGAAAAAAAAAAAAAATCACATTACCTGTAAGGATGAAATATATCTGTAGTTTTGAATTGTAGATGATTTGAGTATATGCCTATATGGCACAATGCACTGATTCCCCCATTTTAACTTCAGGAATAATAGTTTTAATGATTTCAACCATAATTAACAACCAGCCAACTGATTAATTTAAACTGCAGCAAATCCCCACACTCTAATGTGTTCTTAAACAAACAGATATCACGCAGGAAAAAGGGAAATTTATGGCTGATGGAGTGGAATCCATCAAGATCAAGGAAATGTGTAATTAAAGCGAGGTTATGAGAGATGGACTCGAGTTCCCCTCCCTCGCTCCCCTTCCTTCCTCCTGCTGTCTTATTAATCTCCACTGTCGGTCTGTTGTTCTGATTATGGATGTCATACAGCAATAAAGCGAGTCGAGATCAATAATCCTGAAATTAAAAATGAAAGTGAATTTCCCCAGCAGGCCACACTGCTGCTGTAACGGTGCATGAATATTCACATAGAGCAAAGTGAAGCAACACACACATCGAAAGCTGATAATTCCCTGCAGGAAGGTGGCTGAACCTGAAGGCATCCTTAATGAAAGCATGCATAGGCTACTTGTAATCGTTTTAATTTAACATAATTGTCAAAGCCATAACAATGTTATGTCGGACACACTTTTACTTTTACAGTAGTGGTAATGTCGGTTACATCAAAGTTAAAAAATGTAAAGTTTAAGTAAGCAGAACCTGCAGATTTTTATTTTGTACTCACACATTTTAATTGCTCTTAACTTCAAATACATAATTCATACATTTCTTTTTTTTGTTTTTTGTAGTGGAAATTAAATATATTTAGTAGTGGAAACTTGGAAAGTAGTGGAATTCAATACTTTGAATTAGAGACTACAAACTTGGTCCTCAAAACATTACGTATTTTGCAATACAATGTAACTATATGACGTTGCACTATTTCAATAAGTAATAAATAGCTAGTTATATAATATAACGGTAACTAACGTTATAGTATGCAAGTAATTATTCTATCGATATGTAATGCTAAATAAGGTTTGGTAGTACCTTATTTCAGCAACATGACAAGCCAGTGAATTAGTAGGTTTCAATAGTTACTTTGCACAGTGCATGACATTTTACCTGTATGTTATGCGGCTAGAGTTTTGACACTGAGTCAATGGGCTCCGACGAGGAATTCACACCCACAGTGACTTCGAGGAGTCAACGGGCGGGGAGCAGAGGAAGCCGTGGTGTGCGCAGTTTGGATTGTTGTGCCGCGTTCCAGGCAACCCGTAACCCGTGTTTTTCCAACCTTTTACCCGTGAAAGTGCTCTGGAACAGCAGTCAAACCCATGACTACCCACCAGAGAACTCGTACTACATCGATGTACTCCCAGTTACGAGTTCTGATGTCACATAGCCCGCAAAACAACAATGACAGCCCCTACGGATGCGGTGTTTATGGAAGTTGAGAGTTGTTCTTAATGTTTTAATCGCTGAAATGATGATCCAATCCGCCGCTCCATGTGAACACCCTCCACTCGTTCATATTTCATTCAAATAATACACTAGCGTGACGCGGTCAGTCACGAGACACACACGAGCCAATGGCATTTTACAATCAAAGCTGACATAATGACGCAATTGGTCACGAGACATACGACAGCCAATGCTGTCAAAGCTGACGTAACGGCGGCAATTTTCAAATATGATCTTCGGTAGGTGGACTCAACACTGATCGCTTTTGGGAATTTTCTTGGGGAAAATCAATGGTTTGGCCTCGAAAAACACTTGGAATATTTGTACTTTTAAATAAATCGTATCTGCCTGTTATATCCTGTTTTTCTATAATACACAAATGGTTAGGTTTAGGGAAGGGGTTGAGAAAAAATGATACCACTTTGCGCCTCTAGTGGACGTTTCACCCGAAAAGTGAGGGAAACTCTTGCCACCAGATGGCCTTATAGTTATATATGGATCAAATGAGCTGATCCGCTGGGTCCTTAAGTGAGTTTCTCTTCAGCATGCATTCAGATACACATGTATACATCATAAAATATTTTTTTGTTAGTTTTAGCATTTTTTCCATGTGTACTGAAGCATTCCTCACATTACATTCCTAAGTGGGTCAAATTGATCCGTGAGGAAAGGATTTGTTACTTTTTAAAATTTCAACCACAAAACTCTTTGAATCCAGTAAATTTTTTTGTGCATTCGTGCCTCAAGTGCGGCAAAATGTCCTAGGTTCTTGGACCACACAGATGAACTCTCAATTTTTTAATTTTAATAAAGTTAAAATAAAGTTTTGGGTCAAACTTAACCACGGTTAGGGTGAGGGTAAAACTCAAAACAATGAAACAATTCAGATTACTTAAAATGTGTCAGTTTTGTGAATCCACGGGAAAAAGAAAGTTCTGAACACTCTTAAAAGTTAATTTGGTTTAACTAATTTGTTTAATTTGAGTTGGCTCTACTCAAACCAATTAATTATTTTAAGCGTTAGGGTTTACATTCTATTCAATTTGCATTTAACAAATATTTCAATAGGCAAATTGTCAATACTCTGTTTAAAACGGTTGTATGGCCTTATTTATAATTGCCCATAAATATAACTAAATAGATTTTTAAGGACATATTTGCGAAAGTAAAATCAGTGCAATGTTTGATTTCTTGTCAATTAGAATAATATGTATAATAGAGATGACACTTGTAATGTATTAATTGCTTGTTCTCTTACAAGAAACTTGTGCTGATATGCAAAGGTCCGCAAAGGTCTTTGTAGACACTCTTACTTTTCTACTCATCTTCTGTGAAAGACAGAGATTACAATGATTCATCATTGTCATGGATTCCCTCCTCCAGTCTTCACATCCCGTGATATCCGCACAGATATCTAGCCTGCTACTGCACCGCACTCCCCTTTGCCCGGAGATGGACATCATCCCCCGTTTCCTCCCCGAGACCTCTGCAAATCGATGGAAAATTAATTTGCAGGCATCAGTAGAGAGATGACATGCTAGGGAGTTCTTTACCTCACGCTGACAGCCCGCTTTGTCTAAACACAACAAGTTATGTTTGGTTTAGCTGAGGGCGGGTCCATCTGCACGAGTGCCCGTCAGTAATTGCACTGATTTATCTGTCCAGACCTGCCCACCTGTTCACGTGCTGCACGTGAGCGAGTCTTCTAACATGCGCTATGTAAAAATATTATAGGCTAATTCTTTCCTTTTTAATGTGTCACATATTGTGCTAACTCATGTTTAATTTCTGCAACACCAAAGTGCTACAATAAAAATATTAGGTCGGCATGAAACTGAAGTTGCAATAATCTTTTCTTCCATAGTGTGACGTAAGTCAAGGCAAGGCATTTTTTAGCACATTTCATACACAATGGTAATTCAAAAGTGCTAAACATAGAAAAGGAATTCAAATAATCCTAAAATAATCACAATATGCATAAGAAGTTTACAAATCCTTTAGAACATTTGGGATAATCTAAGTCACAACTGCATAAAATATATCACACTGTGCAAGTGGTTTTGGGATATTTTATTACAAAATTCTTACATTTAACATGTACAATAAAGTAAGCACACTTCACCACTAATATTTCACTGTAACAGTAGTCAAATAGCTAGAATATTGAGCATTTATATGACAGATAATTAAATGTTATAATGCTATATTATTATTGCTATTATTATTACCAGTCATTTATTTCATTATTTTATCTTCAATTACAAGTAAAAATGTCACAACTCCAGCCTTAAAGGGTTAGTTCACTCAAAAATGAAAATTGGATTACACATGGATTAATTTCATTATGTCTTTACTACCTTTCTGGGGCTTGAAAGTGGTTGGGATTTGCATAGCCGTCACTGGAGGGACAGAAAGCACTCAGATTTCATTAAAAATCTTCATTTGTGTTCTGAAGATGAAAAAAAGTTGTACGGGTTTAGACAGCCCGATCTCACGGCAATTCGTACTAATTTTACGAGGTGGCTAATTCGTATGAATTGATACGACCTCACTAGTACGAATTCATACGAGTTTTGCTAATTTGTACATATTTTACGAGTTACCAAATTCGTATGAATTCATACGAATGACCTACCCCTGACCCCGCCCCTAAACCTACCCATCACGTGGGTTTAGACAAATCGTACGAATTTGTACGAGTGAGGTCGTACAAATTCGTACGTATTAGACACCTTTTATACAGTCGTATGAATTAGTACGAATTGGTGTAAAGTGAGCATGATGCAAATTTCATCCCCAGAAATGTTTTTTTTTTGTCGTAACTGCAAGTACTTTGTGTGCACAGTTCACACATGCACTATGAATTTGTTTTGCACTTATCAGTTGTTCCGAAAGGTGGAACCCGAGCCGCTTTTTCACAGTAGAAAACAAAACTAAAGGGACAGAACAACAACAACTAAATAAAGGAGACTGCAACAGCACATTGACAAGCACATCTGTGAGTGGTTATGAGATAGCTGGAACTTTAGTTTAAAAGAACACAAAGACATTTTGATCAGTCATAACTGCTTGCGTTTGCGCACACTGTCAATTGGAGTATACTTCGAAAGGCTACGCATTCGTCTGTATGCATACACTAGCATACAACAACAACAATAAAAAGGTATATTTTGGCATTTACTGAGCAATATTGTAAACTGTCCCTTTGCGCATCTAGTGGTAATTTTGCAAACGAGTGACACATGTGACTCAGTTGTATATTTAACACCTTAGCTTTGCGGCGATGGTAATAGGCATTTTAGCGGCACTTGATTTTGTCCGTCAGGAATTGATATGATGCTTGTGGTTTGCTATTGCATATGAGTGACAGGTTGTCCCGCCCTCGTGCCAGTAAACACGTCATCAGAGAAGAGGAGAGACGTCACAGCAAGAGTGTGGGGAAGTTATTTTGATTAAAGATTACACAAATTAAAAAATAAAAATTATGATGTACACGGATAAATCCTTTATAATAAATACTGCAATATTCCATTAAAAAACAAGAATTTTGACAATGAATTTTGAATTTTTGAATCCTTCTTCCACTGGTCAGCATCAAACAGATCCTTGTCAGGATGCTCAAACCAACATATCCACAGTGTTTATCAACCTACTAATAGCTTACTTATAGCCTCTGCATATTAAGCTGTGAACATATTAATATAGGACAAAAATGACACATCACCTTTAGGGCATTTCACACAGGGTTTATCTGTGATGCTGATGTGCTGAGACATCTGGAACATTTCTATTCGTCACCAGCTTGCCAGTGCCATGACAGTGGGAATCACTCTTTGATTTCTCTTATTGATTTGACAGATCCTCAGGCCATGAAGCACCAGCATGGAGAGCAGAGGCAGAGTGATGGCCTTGTGTGTTTTATTTGCTCAACAAGCAGGATTTCAGGCAATAAAGCGAATGCAACAAACACTGAGAAAAATAATTAGGAAAGTTTGGAAGCTTGTAGGCCAATGGCAGAAAACTTTCTTCATCCATTTATCAAGCGCATGATGGTATAACACTACAGTGATAGATACAGTGTTCAATGGAGCAGATATCGCCCCTGAAATAAAGTATTTGTCAAAGACTATTTTTCAGATTTAGAGATAACTAACGGAACACACAGAAGAGGTTGCTATTTTATAGCTCCAGGAAAACAGGGCCGTCATGCACCCGTTTTTTTTCTTTTCTTTTCTTTTTTTTTTAGGGTGAAAGAACACCTAGGTTCAAATCCTGAACTTTTTTCTTCAAATAAATCAAGAAAAATTGCAATTGAACTTGACAGTGAACAATCACAAAGCATTTTCATTGTACTGTATTTAAAAAATAAAAATAAAAAACTGTAGAAGATTTACATTTCTGTACAGTCTAAACTTTTGCTTTTGACTACAGGTGAATCTCCTGTTGTCACTTATGATTGTCGTTTGCTCCTTTCTGGATTACAATCTGCAATCAAAAAGATACGTTTAATTATTTCAGCTGCTGTGAGAAAAGGATATAAATGATCCGCCACCTGCAGCATCCTCACATGCGATATAGCCTACCCTCTGCAGGAACTACTAGTGATATGGACCATTAATTCAAAGAGAAAAGCTTCTTTTTCCACTATAAAATAATGATCTAGATCACAAGTTAATGTTGTGATTAGTAATACTGGTAGCCCTTTATTTTAAGGTCTTGTTCACCATGTACATACTATTTACTTATTATAGTAATTGCAATAACTGGGTACTAACCCTGAACATTAACCCAGGTAGTTACCTTATATTACCCAGTACTTTCTTAGGTAAGTCCACTTTACACGTAAGGTGCACGTACTGTAAAATAAAGTGCAACCAGTAGTTAGTTATTAGTTCTTAATTATGCCAATCTCATTCAGTAATTATTGATTACCTATATAAAGTAGGACTTAAATTTAAGTCCTAAATTTGATATTACTTACTGATTAGTTAAATGGTTAGTTTGAAAATTAGCCCATGATTTACTCCCCCTCAAGTCGTCCTAGGTGTATATGACATTCTTCTTTCAGAAAAATACAATCAGAATTATATTAAAAAAGTCCTAGCTCTTACAAGCTTTATACTGGCAGTGACTGTTGCTCTGTTTTTAAAGTCAATCAAAAAATGCATCTGTCTGTCAAATAATATTCTCCACACGGCTCTGGGATTTAATAAATGCCTTTTGCGAAATGATGCGTTTGTGTAAGCAAAAATCCATATTTAAAACTTTTTGAATTAAAGTTCCAGCCAATCGCCTTCCGTGGACAAGTGTTGAAAGAGCCTTCTTGGAGTTCAAGATGCGTACGCAGCGTCTGATGAGCGTACCTGGTAGCATAAGCCTTTGAACTGCAGAGGCACTTTCAAAACTTTCCCATAAACTGAATATGGAAGGCGAGCTAGGACTTTTTTAATATAACTCAACTTTTATTCGTCTGAAAGAAGAATGTCATATATACACCTAGGATGACTTGAGGGTGATTAAATCATGGGGTAATTTAAATTTTTGGGTGAACTAATACTTTAAGCTTGTTTCCATATTAGTTAATAATATAACTGAAGCGTTAATGTACTACTTATTTATCCTGCATTACTTCCTGCGTATTTACCTATTAATGACGGACCATTACTCTAAAGTGTTACCAACATTTTTTATTGTAGTACATTATATAAAAAAATATTTCAAGCTTTCACTTTGAATTCAATGTGTTTCTTGTAGTGTCTTTGTAAATCATTTTTGAATTTACTAGGGATTTCTGAGAGAGAAGGATTAACATGTATCAAGATAAAAATAGACTTAATTTAAAATAAACCTGAGACATTTGTTGGGACACATTAACCCCTTGTTTTACTGACAAGGCTTAAGTCTATAGTCCCAGAATAAATGCATGTTTGAGCTGACTTAACTGAAAACAACTTCAACTTGCACTGACGTAAATGTCAGTGCCATTATTTTGTCTCAAGATGTACACCAGTAATGTTTTTTCTGAGGCATAGACAAGGCTCAGCTTTTTTATAAATGTCCTAATTAAACTAATGTCTAATGGTGGCTTAATCTAAGCCCTTTCTTTGAAAACCAGCCCTCAGAGTATAGAGAATATCAAAGACAATTGATAAAGACAAAGGAATTTTACATATTCAAATATCTTACTTTTGATTGCAGACTGCAAACTAAAAATCATTTGAGAGACATTGATTGAGATTCTGAAATTCTCTGCAGTCTCAGGATTCTTTTCATTTTCTTTTTTTTTTTATTTATGAAAAATACTCCCCGCAGTGTTTGCTTGAACCAAAGTCACCTCTCTGAGGTTTATGCAGTGCTGTCATATATTAAAATAATGTGCAGGGGGGAAATGCATGTTGTTCCATTGTAGCTCCATCCCTCTGCTGGATACCATGAGAGAACTCATTCAAACCTGTATATTCCCCTTATTTCCTGAGATCAGCTATAAAGAACAAACACTATTAAGCTCCCGATCAATATAGGGGACATCACCTCTGTTATCACACAGCAAAGTAGATTTATACTCTGTGCCATCGGACAATAAATCACATATTCATACTTTAAATTAAAACAGTGAATGATGGTGTTTAGATAGAGAGAGTGGAAAAATGGGCAGATTAAATATTAGTGCAAGAGACAGGAATAAGTATTAAAAAAGTCTAATCCCATTTTTGGAGTTTTGTATTCTTTGGCAATTAAAGGGCATTCCTCGTATCATAAGAGGTCCACTTTAGAGTGCTTCACTTGCTGAAATCCTATAAAATAAGAATCTAATCAGTGCTTTTACATTAAATAGACTAAAGGGCAAGCAAGGTGAGCCAAATATGTAAAGGGATAGTTCACCATAAAACGATAATCCTGTCATCATTTACACACCCTTGTGTCGTTGTAAACCCGTATGACTTTCTGTCTTTCTTGCAACATCGTGTAAGGTAATTTTTTTAAGAATATCCTGGCCACACTTTAATGACAAAAAGAACCATAAAAGTGCTCTATCTATATGACTTATATTTCATGCCTTGAAATTGTGTGAGGAACAGTCTGAAACATGAAGCTGTTATTCAGTAAAGATCACCCTCTCCATTGAACTGTTAACCATTGCAAACTTGAACTTGAGAATCGTCAAATGATTCGTTCAGACCGTTTTACGAACTGGATCAATTGATTCATTAAAAAGATTAGTCTCAAAAGAATGATTCATCTACAAACCATGAATTCTTTCAGGCCCATGCACTTTTGAGGGCCCCGGAGATCGGATTTATTGTATTTATTTATAGTAGTAATAGAAATTATAAATGTATAATCTACCAAAGAGTTACAAATAAAACTAAACTACATCTTATTTCTACATTTCCGGCAAAATGATCTCAGAATTATCTGTTTAATATAATGTATGTTTAATCTTTGTTTAAGAATGTTGCATTTTCTATGAATATTTGATTACTGTACTGTATTTTTCCATTACATTTACATTTGCATAATAAATCATCTGCTAGCTACAGCCATGGTATGTCTCTGACTAAATACTGATTCCTAGTGGTCAAAAGCAAAAGCAAGTCAGTATTATTAAATTGCAGACAACGATTTTGGATAGGTTGTCTTGTATGTTTGGTGCGGAAATAGGTACGGTAGGGGGCCGACCTCATATTCTTTCATAGGGCCCATTTTTGCTAGCAGTGCCCCTGAGGTTTAGTAACTTGCCATTGTGTGACATTTGGAGTTAATTTTCTATTCAAAATGATACATTCATACTCAAAAAGTATGATATCTCTGTGTTCAGGTTCCGCATTACTACTATTGCGTAAATATGGTGTCTACACAATATATATTGTGTTATTTCTTTAAAAGCGTGGTTTAATTCAGTGTTAAATTGTTTGAGTAAAACGTATTTCAAAAGAAACTTAAACTAAGACATTACTCAAACTTTTACTGGCCAAGTTAAAATAACTTATTTTATTTCATTTGACCTAACTGAGGTAGAGTTTAATTAATTTCATATTTTAAATTAACTTAATATGCATGCAAAAACTTGACAAAGAAAAATGAAGTACGTTTTTTTTCAGTAGGTGAACTGTTCCTTTAAATTAGTATAGGTTGTTCAATTTATATGAGATAGCTTGTGGGGGATGAAGTACACAAATCAAGTACTTCTGATAAAATATTACTTAAATAAAAGTATTAAGGACTCCTTTTCAATTTGACTTGAGTAACAATATTCTTAAGTATTAAAATGAATAACTGACTGATGAATATCTCATATTCCAGATTCTTTAAAACAACGAGGAAAGACATGTTTTATGTAATGTATGTTAAAAGTACGATTTAAAGCATTAAAATGTAGGGGTTGTAAAAGTAAAAATTTCCCAAGATAAAAATAAAGATTATTAAAAAATAGGCTACTTTGTATACTGTCCCCCACTACTTGTGAACAACTTAAATCATTAAAATCACAATATGAAAATCAATAGCATCTCATTCAAACAAAACAAATGCATCAATTGTTTTTTAGCACACAGTTTAGCTGCAGCTTACAGTGCACTAATTAACTTAAAGTGCTTTGTCACATTTCCTGGTTTTGACCCAGCGAGACTCATTTTGCCAGTGATTCTTAATAGGATCTGTATAGATTAGGCCTGCAGTGTCATGCATTACGGGAGCCAATGATGATTGTGCGTTTGGGGAGAGCAGGAGACACATGATGGCATCCATCAGCTGTTTGGTACACTGAAAGCCCATGCAGAATCTGCCAAGGACATTGTATTGTGCTGTCAGAGGAAGGTGATGCATGGATTTGCTAAAGGTTAAACCCAATACTAGATCCAAGCAGGTGCTTTTCTCTTTTCAAATCCCAAATGCATGCTAATCTTCAGAGAACAAATGATGTTGGAATAATGGAGCAAATCATAAAGCAGAGAATCAGAGAACAGCAGTAAAGGACACTTTACACCACAAACCCTGAGCTTGCTTATCAGAAGCAAGGTCAAATGGGGCACATGGAGGGAAAGGGTTATGGCAATACATGCTACATCCAATCGCTGTGATCTAACTTTGAATTTTATTGGCGATGGGATCACATCAGGTGTCTTCAGAAAGGTAATTGACTTTGTTCAAGGATGGCTGAGCCATTGTGGATCATTTCTTGTAGGGGTTGAGAAGTTCTTCTATGAGACAGATTGGGTCTCAACATGTATGCAGTGCCTGTAGTGAGAGATGATGCTGTGCTGGTCAAAGTGTACACTGAAGTGCAGAGCCAACAAATGAACAATAAAATGCAAAGAAAGGACATCTGGTGCCTTAATTGAAGTTTAATGAATTGAAAAGCCTTGCTTTGTTCAGAGAACACGATATTAAACATGAGAATGTTTTACTGTTAACAGTCCTCTCTGTTGTAAGTGATGCTCTTTTTATGTACTGAAAAATTAAATAATATTAGCCACACATAATGCTATCATATATTTTTTGCAAAAACAAAATCGAGTTATATTTAGCATTAAATCCAAACTATTTTCCATTCTCTCTCTATGTTCCCTTATGAAACACTGTGGGATTTTTACTTAAACATTTGTGCTGAGATTACAGAAATAATTGTAATGACATTACTGGTTCCTAGTATGCTTTGTGTGGGGCTTTTTTGGGGGGCTGCATCTAAAATTATATATAGTACCCTTGAGTAGGTACTTATTTTGAATTCTCTCACCAATGTTTCGCGTTCTCCCGAATAACTTTGCATTCGCTCACAAAACCTTTGCATTCCATGGTAAACTTTGCATTCGCTTGCAAAACGTTTTGCTTTCCCCTGAGAAAGTTTACATTCACTCACAAAACCTTTTGCTTTCCGCCGAGAAGCTTTGCGTACTTTCACCACCATGTCTCTTTAGTATGGTGGCCCCGTAGTGCACAACACAACGGAATGTAAAAAGTAGGGGTGGGCATAGATTAATTTTTTTTATCTAGATTAATCTCACTCTGATTTTGAAATTAATCTAGGTTAATCTAGATTAAAATGGCTCATTTGAATTCTGCTGAAGGCATTCAGAATATGTGTGCTACCCAAATAATGACTGGTGCTTTCACACTTAGTTCGATTGCCTGGACCGAACCCGAGTTCGATTGCTCCCTGGACTGTGTTCATATTATATTTTTGGGTCCGAAACCGGGGTGCGTTTGCGTCATCAAAGCAGCAGCTGTTTACCCCGTTACTTGGCAACAAAGGCGAGCGAGAAGGTGGCAGAATGAATAGCGTTGTTTACCTAACTTTTATATTTTTGTTTTTGAACCGTTAGTTTTGTTACCAAAGCTTCAGTACGTAATGACACTTGCGTTTATCTGCCGCGGATGTACTGCAAATGCTCTAAACAATGCTGACGACGAGCAGAATTAATATGTACAGCTCTCTGCTTGCAGTATGTCAGTCACGCTCATCAGGACTCGAGTACAGTTCACAAGTTCGGAAGACAGCGTTCACACTTGATGTGGTTGTTTCACAGCATACACGCAGGTTCGAAGACTCGTTCGCTGACTTTCTATCACACAATTCTGACTTTATATCACTCAATTCTGACTTTATATCTCTCAATTCTGACTTTATATCACACAATTCTGACTTTATATCTCTCAATTCTGACTTTATATCACTCAATTCTGACTTTATATCACACAATTCTGACTTTATATCACTCAATTCTGACTTTATACCTCTCAATTCTGACTTTATATCTCTCAATTCTGACTTTATATCACTCAATTCTGACTTTATATCACTCAATTCTGACTTTATATCACTCAATTCTGACTTTATATCTCTCAATTCTGACTCTATATCACTCAATTCTGACTTTATATCACTCAATTCTGACTTTATATCTCTCAATTCTGACTTTATATCACTCAATTCTGACTTTATATCACTCAATTCTGACTTTATATCTCTCAATTCTGACTCTATATCACTCAATTCTGACTTTATATCACACAATTCTGACTTTATATCACACAATTCTGACTTTATATCACTCAATTCTGACTTTATATCACTCAATTCTGACTTTATATCACTCAATTCTGACTTTATACCTCTCAATTCTGACTTTATATCACACAATTCTGACTTTATACCTCTCAATTCTGACTTTATATCTCTCAATTCTGACTTTATATCACTCAATTCTGACTTTATATCACTCAATTCTGACTTTATATCACTCAATTCTGACTTTATATCTCTCAATTCTGACTCTATATCACTCAATTCTGACTTTATATCACTCAATTCTGACTTTATATCTCTCAATTCTGACTTTATATCACTCAATTCTGACTTTATATCACTCAATTCTGACTTTATATCTCTCAATTCTGACTCTATATCACTCAATTCTGACTTTATATCACACAATTCTGACTTTATATCTCTCAATTCTGACTTTATATCACTCAATTCTGACTTTATATCACTCAATTCTGACTTTATATCACTCAATTCTGACTTTATATCACTCAATTCTGACTTTATATCACAATTCTGACTTTATATCACTCAATTCTGACTTTATATCTCAATTCTGACTTTATATCTCAATTCTAACTTTATATCACTCAATTCTGACTTTATATCACTCAATTCTAACTTTATATCACTCAATTCTGACTTTATACCTCTCAATTCTGACTCTATATCACACAATTCTGACTTTATATCACTCAATTCTGACTTTATATCTCTCAATTCTGACTTTATATCACTCAATTCTGACTTTATATCTCTCAATTCTGACTCTATATCACACAATTCTGACTTTATATCACTCAATTCTGACTTTATATCACTCAATTCTGACTCTATATCACACAATTCTGACTTTATATCACTCAATTCTGACTTTATATCACTCAATTCTGACTTTATATCACTCAATTCTGACTTTATATCTCTCAATTCTGACTCTATATCACACAATTCTGACTTTATATCTCTCAATTCTGACTTTATATCTCTCAATTCTGACTTTATATCACTCAATTCTGACTTTATATCACTCAATTCTGACTTTATATCACTCAATTCTGACTTTATACCTCTCAATTCTGACTCTATATCACACAATTCTGACTTTATATCACTCAATTCTGACTTTATATCTCTCAATTCTGACTTTATATCACTCAATTCTGACTTTATATCTCTCAATTCTGACTCTATATCACACAATTCTGACTTTATATCACTCAATTCTGACTTTATATCACTCAATTCTGACTTTATATCACTCAATTCTGACTTTATACCTCTCAATTCTGACTCTATATCACACAATTCTGACTTTATATCACTCAATTCTGACTTTATATCACTCAATTCTGACTTTATATCTCTCAATTCTGACTTTATATCACTCAATTCTGACTTTATATCTCTCAATTCTGACTCTATATCACTCAATTCTGACTTTATATCACTCAATTCTGACTTTATATCACACAATTCTGACTTTATATCACTCAATTCTGACTTTATATCACTCAATTCTGACTTTATATCACTCAATTCTGACTTTATATCACTCAATTCTGACTTTATATCACTCAATTCTGACTCTATATCACTCAATTCTGACTTTATATCACACAATTCTGACTTTATATCACTCAGTTCTGACTTTATATCACTCAATTCTGACTTTATATCTCTCAATTCTGACTTTATATCAATCAATTCTGACTTTATATCACTCAATTCTGACTTTATATCTCTCAATTCTGACTCTATATCACACAATTCTGACTTTATATCACTCAATTCTGACTTTATATCACTCAATTCTGACTCTATATCACACAATTCTGACTTTATATCACTTAATTCTGACTTTATATCACTCAATTCTGACTTTATACCTCTCAATTCTGACTCTATATCACACAATTCTGACTTTATATCACTCAATTCTGACTTTATATCACTCAATTCTGACTTTATATCACTCAATTCTGACTTTATATCTCTCAATTCTGACTCTATATCACACAATTCTGACTTTACATCACGCAATTCTGACTTTATATCACACAATTCTGACTTTATATCTCTCAATTCTGACTCATATCACACAATTCTGACTTTACATCACGCAATTCAGACTTTATATCACTCAATTCTGACTTTATATCTCTTAATTCTGACTCTATATCACACAATTCTGACTTTATATCACACAATTCTGACTTTATATCACTCAATTCTGACTTTATATCACTCAATTCTGACTTTATATCACTCAATTCTGACTTTATATCACACAATTCTGACTTTAAATCACTCAATTCTGACTTTATATCACTCAATTCCGACTTTAAATCACTCAATTCTGACTTTGTATCACACAATTCTGACTTTAAATCACTCAATTCTGACTTTGTATCACTCAATTCTGACTTTATATCACTCAATTCTGACTTTATACCTCTCAATTCTGACTCTATATCACAATTCTGACTTTATATCACTCAATTCTGACTTTATATCACTCAATTCTGACTTTATATCACTCAATTCTGACTTTATATCTCTCAATTCTGACTCTATATCACACAATTCTGACTTTACATCACGCAATTCTGACTTTATATCACACAATTCTGACTTTATATCTCTCAATTCTGACTCTATATCACACAATTCTGACTTTACATCACGCAATTCAGACTTTATATCACTCAATTCTGACTTTATATCTCTTAATTCTGACTCTATATCACACAATTCTGACTTTATATCACACAATTCTGACTTTATATCACTCAATTCTGACTTTATTATCACTCAATTCTGACTTTATATCACTCAATTCTGACTTTATATCACACAATTCTGACTTTAAATCACTCAATTCTGACTTTATATCACTCAATTCCGACTTTAAATCACTCAATTCTGACTTTGTATCACACAATTCTGACTTTAAATCACTCAATTCTGACTTTGTATCACTCAATTCCGACTTTAAATCACTCAATTCTGACTTTATATCACTCAATTCTGACTTTGTATCACTCAATTCCGACTTTATATCACTTTATATCACACTTTATATCATTCTGACTTTATATCACACAATTCTGACTTTATATCACACAATTCTGACTTTATATCACTCAATTCTGACTTTATATCTCTCAATTCTGACTTTATATCACTCAATTCTGACTTTATATCACTCAATTCTGACTTTATATCACTCAATTCTGACTTTATATCTCACAATTCTGACTTTATATCACTCAATTCTGACTTTATATCACACAATTCTGACTTTATATCACACAATTCTGACTTTGTATCACTCAATTCTGACTTTATATCACTCAATTCTGACTTTATATCACACAATTCTGACTTTATATCACTCAATTCTGACTTTATATCACTCAATTCTGACTTTATATCACTCAATTCTGACTTTATATCACTCAATTCTGACTTTATATCACTCAATTCTGACTCTATATCACTCAATTCTGACTTTATATCACACAATTCTGACTTTATATCACTCAATTCTGACTTTATATCACTCAATTCTGACTTTATATCTCTCAATTCTGACTTTATATCACTCAATTCTGACTTTATATCACTCAATTCTGACTTTATATCTCTCAATTCTGACTCTATATCACACAATTCTGACTTTATATCACTCAATTCTGACTTTATATCACTCAATTCTGACTCTATATCACACAATTCTGACTTTATATCACTCAATTCTGACTTTATATCACTCAATTCTGACTTTATACCTCTCAATTCTGACTCTATATCACACAATTCGGACTTTATATCACTCAATTCTGACTTTATATCTCTCAATTCTGACTTTATATCACTCAATTCTGACTTTATATCACTCAATTCTGACTCTATATCACACAATTCTGACTTTATATCACTCAATTCTGACTTTATATCACTCAATTCTGACTTTATACCTCTCAATTCTGACTCTATATCACACAATTCTGACTTTATATCACTCAATTCTGACTTTATATCTCTCAATTCTGACTTTATATCACTCAATTCTGACTTTATATCTCTCAATTCTGACTTTATATCACACAATTCTGACTTTATATCACTCAATTCTGACTTTATATCTCTCAATTCTGACTCTATATCACAATTCTGACTTTACATCACGCAATTCTGACTTTATATCACACAATTCTGACTTTATATCTCTCAATTCTGACTCTATATCACACAATTCTGACTTTACATCACGCAATTCAGACTTTATATCACTCAATTCTGACTTTATATCTCTCAATTCTGACTCTATATCACACAATTCTGACTTTATATCACACAATTCTGACTTTATATCACTCAATTCTGACTTTATATCACTCAATTCTGACTTTATATCACTCAATTCTGACTTTATATCACTCAATTCTGACTTTATATCTCAAAGTTGCCAAACAATGCCAAACAATGAGCGCTTGCTAGCTTAAAACATGCCACACAAACTGATAAGATTGTCATGCACTGATTGTGAGCCTTGTTAAATCGAACTTCAGCCTCTTTTTCCCAAGGTTGAGATTTCAGAAGGATATGCATGGATGCTCCAGGAACAGCACAAGGCTTGGTTAACTTCTCAACCGTTTACACTTAAACTGGGGTTTTTCTGGTGCTGAGGATTTATTTATTACACGGCTCTCTGGAATACTTGATTCTGATTGATCAATCTCTGTATTCAGTGGTCAAATATTTCTAAAAAATGACTTGTCTCTAGGGCAACACTATATAACTCAACTGGGAAACCAATGTTTCCTAATGTCATTGTGTCCTCTCCATTGTCTCTACAAGTAAGCTAGTAAAATATATTCAGCTCAGATCAATATCTCATATCCATGTATTATTATTTTTTGTTAAGTAGCTGTGTGTAGGATAATACAGCTAGTGCTTATCAGAGAATATTGGCCCTTCAGGGTGAAACAAGTACTCTGCTTTGCATTGAAGTTTATCTAGCGATAATGGCTGTACTGTAATGACAGACTGTACTTTATCCAGTACATAATGCTGTCTCCTTATGATTGGGCATCACTGACATGTAAATTTGGGCAGTCATGTCTTAATACTTCGGATTTCTAAGATTTCTTAGAGTTTTTCAGCTCTGTCAAGAATTAGCTTTTTTTTGGACTAAAGGACAAAGTTTTGATAGGGTGCAATGTTTTCATTGTAATATATTTAAGCTTTTATTCATTTTGATTTAATCCCACTTAAAGATATAGCTAAATTTGTCTTTTTATCTTGCTGTAAAAGGTTATCCTGATGAACATTAAGAGATATCTAGAAGGTGGACATTTGCCAACTTCCCAAGACAGCAGATGAGCCAACACTTTACTATAAATGGCATGGATCCATGAAATGTTCTCATAAAATGGTTATATGATCATAAGGCTGGTAATCAGTACTTTAATTAAGAAAATGGCCTTTCCCCCCATCATTTAAAGAATATGCTAGAATGCACAATGCAAGATTGCTTATTTCTAAAAGTAACAGATTATTTAAGTGCAATTGTTATTCAAATAGAAATAATTTTGAATAATAAACGTATTCAAAATCGTGTCAGTTTCCTTTTCTATGTGTGGCAGACCCGTGCTTTTGAATTATTAAGTAGGGAGCCTCAGGTAAGCGTCATTCCGCACGCATAGCTCCGCCCTTTCAACGCAGTCATTGGCTGCCTCTTTTAAATATTCACCGCAGGGGCTTGCAATTGGATAGATTCTTCACAGCTGATTTCATAAAGCAAATTCTTGGGAAGTTGTGTAAAATCACTAAGACACATACTCAAGGTCCACAGGGAATCTCTTAATCTATGAGGAGGGAAGTCATTTATGAGCGGCGCCGGACTTTCATTCATGTAAGTACCGGTGCTTTCATGTCTGCCGCAGCGTCTTTGAAGTTAAAAGCGGCTCCTTTGATCAGATCTTTTAATGCGCATCTAATTAAATGTTCACAGCCGATCAGATGAGATGTGATAATGTATGGATTAAGGTTCGGGAGAGCGTAAGCTTCAGGTCGATTAGCTTTTTTCATATTTTGCATTATTTACTTATATTTTCACTTGTTCTGCTCATTTGATTTTAATGACTTTTTAAACAAATATGAATGGTTTTAATTTGATTATGTGAACCTTATTTTTGCTTTGATGTGTGCTTTGATAATAATAATAAGTGTTATTTATTTATTTTCAGATGTATTTAATTAATTCATTGTTTAACAAAAGCATACTATGAAACTTTGTTTAATTCAAGTTAAGGGCACCTTCATCGCATACATTTAGACCCAGATTTATTTCTTACTTTTAAGGGATGAGAAGCTGTATTTTCTCTAAGTTTACTTTAAAGCAGTGTCTTGTCGTAAAATGAAAGATGCTTGAGGGACTGACTGTGCTGGTGTTTGTCGCAGTCCGATCAGAGTCCAGAAATGCATGAATACACACTCAAGATGAGAGTAAATATTATTTACGAGGTGAAGGTCACAGGCGAAAAAAAAGCAAAGAGAGTTTATGGTTCCACATTGTGAATTTCTATTGTATCATTTTAATAATACAGACACATTACAAAAACGGGGGATTTTCATAAAGATCATCTAACATCTCTAACTGCAGTAACAGTGTTGTGTGATAACTGCAGTGAGATGGAGCTGATCGCATCATTTCTAGTCAAATTGCCTCCTCGAGATGCAGAGCTGGTGCAAGGACAGATTCACCTCTTCTTGTGGTTCCTCTGCCCGTCTATGTTTGGATTTATGACCCCGTAGATGTGAAGACTTTTTAGCTGGGAACACATCCAGCTCTCACCTCATCCGAGAAGCTTTTACATCATCATATTACGATGACAGATGACAGTACATACGGTACACTCAGAGCACTGGTGTTCCACTGCCCTTATCCAGCCATTCGCAGTGTTAAAGCTATAAACACTAAATAAATTACTATAAAATGACATGTTTACTCTGCTTTCACTGTTTCTGCCCTGGCTGTTTTACACTGAGTTATTAATATGAAAGGGGTAAATAATGCTAGTAATACAGGACAGGAAAGAACAAAGTGACAACCTCTGCTAAGGGCCTTTAATCAGTCTGACATTCTGTCATCAACACTCAAATTATCACTGTGCTCAAACCTTTGGTCCAGCAATATGACTAATACAATACTTATTTGGGTGCTTTGATTACACTTTCATGTCAAACAGAGGAGTGTATATTAAGACTACCTTAATCTAAATTAATTACATGGCTTTGATG
The DNA here is from genome assembly GCA_023029165.1 of Gobiocypris rarus. NCBI lineage: Eukaryota > Metazoa > Chordata > Actinopteri > Cypriniformes > Gobionidae > Gobiocypris > Gobiocypris rarus. The sequence continues at coordinate 14,080,603 of CM040927.1, forward strand.
TTAGAGTTCAATGGGTTGATTAATGGAGTTGGGGCATGCATTTTTTTTTGTTTTTTTTGTTTTTTTGAAATCGTTTCTGCAAACACATACACTCATCTCTCTCCTCTTTGTGTTTCTCACCAGCTTGAGCATGTCATTTCTGCCATATACTGCACATATGCCGTTGTCCAGATTTAGTCTTCCCCTATACGCTAAGAGAAGTAAATAGTGTGTTGATCTGAGTGAACTTTCCATATTGATATTTCACATGTGTATTACCTGTATTTCGAATTATTATTAGTGTTGTGTTTTAGGGTTAAAGGAAAAGTCTATAAATTAATGGATAATGTCTTAGTAGCACTGTTCTATGGGTATGTTTCTTACAGCATATAATTAACATTATTATCATTTTTCACTCACCCTCCTGTTGTTTACAACATGACTGACTTTTTATACAGTACTGAAGGAGATATTTAGTAGAATGTTCGAGCTGTTCTCTTACAATGAAATCGGATGAAGTCCTGGACTGTCAAGCTCCAAAACACACTAAAAACCCCATAAAAGCCCATACAGCTTGTTTTCTATATTCCAAATCTTCGTAAACCAGAAGTGTCTTAGTGCTTCTGCATGATAGCTTATTGTGAAAACAGACTAATATTTAAGTTGCTATTCACCGAAAATCTCACCTTGAAAATGTTGCTTGTTCACCATTTTCATTGTATGGATAAAATCAGCTTGAATATTCTGTAAATAAATACTTCTGTGTTCCACTGGGGAGAGAGAGAGAGAGAGAAAAAAGAAAAACTTGAGTTTCAAAAGACATGAGGGTTTGAAAGTTTACAGATTTTTCACTTTTGGCCGGACTTATTTATGTTAGGGTTAGGGTTTGTTCTAATGGTGAACAAATTAGCTCCATTATTTATAGAGATAAATATATAATAAATTATATTTTGTATTTTTACATTAACAATGTAATTAATGTTCTATTTATTAAAGTGCCCCTATTATGGTTTTTCAAATATTCCCTTTCATGCAGTGTGTAATATAGCTGTCTGGATAAGTTATTGTCTCCCAAAATAAAGAATCAACTCTGAACCCCCTAAATGAGTCGTTTGTAATTCGAATCCCACTGCGTGATGGTTCTACGTCACTAGAAAAGACATTTGCATAATGCCCTCCTATGTTGTACGTTGTCCACCCGCAGACAACTTGACCAGCCCACAAACACATAATTTTTTTGACGACTGCTTCTCAAATCTCTGAGTTCAACGCAGAATTCGCAAAACGCTTGCTCTTGAAAGATGGGTCAGTGCCCAGTTAATTTGGACCAGCTTGCTCCTCAGCATCACAACCTGTAAGTATGACTAATTATTGATTCTATTTCCTACCGGGTGTTCAAAATACTGTGTTTTCCGGACTAGAAGTCACACTTTTTTTCATAGTTTGGCCGGTCCTGCGACTTATAGTCAGGTGCGACTTATATATCAAAATTAGTTCATACTGACTGACAAGAGAAAACATCTAGGTCTACTTACGTCTACAGCTGCGAGAGGGCGCTATATGCTGCTCCTGTAGCCTACCCCTGAACAAATTAACTGAAAACAACTGAAAACTAAAAAAATGTTTACTGAAATATTAACTTAAAAACAATTGAGAAAGACTGAGATCGGGAGCATGGTGAACTTGCGCACCGGTAACTTGCTCGTTGGACTCGCTGGCTGGTTTGTCATGTTCATTTAGCCTATTCAGCCTCCAAGGTATGTTCTTTATGCTATTGAATAACTTTTAATGTGTTACGTTAACATACCAGACACCTATACAGCCTGTTGTTCTGTGTGCTGTTGTGTAGCTGAATAACTTGCCTTTCCAGATTAAATGTCTGTTCTTTGTCTTTGATTTTGTGAAATAAATTTCGAAATAAATGCGATTTATAGTCCAGTGCGATTTATATATGTTTTTTATCTCTTCATGACACATTTTTTGACTGATGCGACTTATACTCTGGAGCGATTTATAGTCTGGAAAATACACTACCTAGTTTTGTGTTTTATATTGTGTAAGTTTCTGGCTAACCGGCTAAATCACTTATTACTGTGTTACTGAAATACTTCTGCTAATCAGCTGTGGGCCACTATTACCAAAAACTGTGTCTATTAATGCAGATTGTCTGTCGTTCTTACTACTTTGAGTAAAGATCAAAGATCAAGCGTTTATATTACATCAGTCATTCACGTTAGTGCTGGGCTGATGTATGCACCATTATTGATACAATTAATACAATTCCCACGTGTGCACTGCCATAAATTATAAACAGAGGTGGACGGTACTTAAGTATTCTCCATACTTAAGTATTTCTACTCCAGTACATTTTTCAAGTACATATTTTATCAGTGTTTTTTTTTTGGAAAACGTTTAATTCATTACATCCCAAAGCATAATTTATAATGTCATATGTTTTACTGCACTACATTTCATAAATACGTTTTTTTTTTTTTTTTTACCTTGGATACTTAATTACATAAAAAATATAGTACTTTCTTACTTGTACTCAAGTACAATTTTTATTACTTTTACTTGAGTAAAAGTATACAATACTACTTTTTTATGTAATTAAGTATTAAATGATATTCAATATGGAACATAGTGCAGTAAAAAGTACAAGATTATGTTTTGGAAGGTTGTGAAGTAAAAATTTTCAAAAATAAGAACAATGATAAAGTAAATATTCTTGAAAAATGCAATTACTTGGAAAGTAAAAGTACTGTCCGCCTCTGATTATAAATATACACTTCGGTTTGTTGATGGACGTACACTTGTTAATGCTGATGGTGAGGAATTACAGTTGCAACATCTCATTATGTACCTCAAAATCACTGAGAAACGTCCTGCTCAAGTTGTCCTTGCGATGGAGGTTCGGGTTGAATAACTAGTTCTTCCAATGTTTCATCGTCGGACTCGATATGGATTGATATGGCAAAACCGACATCATCGTTACTGTCTCTACAGTGTGTCCAATCACTGAGCTTTAAGAAGCCTCCGGAGCTGAAGTTCATGGTAATGGCTGTTTAGCTTCAGACACGCGCTGTTAGCGGTAGACCAATCACAACAGACTGGGTCATCTGGCCAATCAGAGCAGAGTAGGCTTGTGAAAAGGAGGGATTTAGAGAGACTGATTCATTCATCGAGTTGTTTGAGAATCATTGAAAAATGGGGTGATCTGCAATGTATATTATAAGAAAATTAAACAGTTGTTGACCTATGATACATGTAAATCTATTGTAGGAGACCTCCAAAATAAAACTAGGAGCCTTTAAAATAGCATAATAAGGGCACTTTAAAACCAAGTTAAACATCTCATCAAAGTTAGTGTTTTCACTTTTATTTATAAATAATTTTCACATCATCAGTCATCAAAGCTCGGTAAACACTGGTCACAGACATGAAGATGTATATTTCACCAAGCTGACTGCTCTATATAAAAAAAAAATCCAATCATGTTTTTAGGCCATTTTAAGTTTGATTTTGATGTGACATAACCAGTGATATTGTACAACATATCATTTTGTTAATTCATTAACGATTCATGAACGTGCATGAAAACAAAGGCGGGAATTATAGCACGAACCAATCATATCCAATCATGGCGCGATGGAGGCATTGCCTCCTTTCACGTGACTTTCCCCCATTCGTTCGCAATTACCTCAAACTCACTGCAAAACTCATGGGCTCAGGGTAGGGTTGTGCTGATGGACGATATCTTCGTCCATCGTGATGGCTGACCGACATCACGATGGAGCGCCACCATCGTGATGCCACGCCCCCCGTTGCGAGTGCGACACACACTAATCCTCTTCTATAGTTAAACTAAAAACTTTGCAGGATTGCTCTGTAAATTAAATTGAGAGTATAACTAAAGCATATATGCTATTTTAAATACTGTAGTCTATGCCAGATATAGCCTACATTTTTAAATAATCCATTTCTTTAGCATGCGTGTTTATTTTAGCACTTCTGTCAGTGTAAGTAACAACACACTACAGCCAGTAAAACATTTAAACGATTATCAGTTAATAATGGTAACATAAAGATTAAGACAATTAAATATTAGTTTAAAAACATTTTTATTTCCCCACTAAGATCGTCAGCTTTGAGATGAAATGTGGACACGAGCTGGAGATACCTTTTCGAATATCTTCGTCTTCATGTTTTCTCCTGATGTTGCAAAGTAACACGTGTTGTAAAACGTCTGAAGAGCGAATTTTATCTTCCACAGGGTCAAGACATTTAGGCTATGTTTGATTATGCACTGCCAGAGAAAACAAAATTAAAATCGGCGGTGTGTGTGTGTGTGTGTGCGTGAATTGCGCTATTCAAATAAACTTGACGCGCCAAGTCTAATAAGAACAAACTGTGTTAAAATTGGAAGTAAAAAGGTATTCGTCCTACATTGTTTTTTTCTACTTCACCACAGTAAAGCATGTGAATGGGTAGGCTATAATAGACTTAGGCCTAATTATAAGCAAACGAAAGGAAGAAACATTTACAATTCCCGGCAAAAATGAGTGTGACGCAAGTGAAGATTTATGAAAAGAAACGCGATGTCCAGTGGGATCAAATGGACTAACTGTTAGCCTTTTGGTTATGCCTATTATTAAAGTTCGCGGAAATCGGAAAATCGGGTAAAAACATATTTGAAAAGCTGGCAAATCTTTAATTGGCCTCAGCCTCCCTCTCTCATTCGGCATGAATCCATATAACTCTTTACTTTGTTTCCCCTCACGTGCAACCTAGTGCGGGTGAGTCCTTATTTGGGTTAGCAAAATAACGAAATAGAAAATAGTATTCATGTAAAGAGATAGTAAAATACAGATATAGTAGCCTAAATTATATATTTTTATTTAAAAAAAATAAAAAACGACGAAATCATCGTCCATCGCGATGTTTTACTGTAAACATCGTCAACTGCCAATTTTGGGGACATCGCCCAACCCTAGCTCAGGGGAGGCAAGAGACACGGACTTCCGCTGTAACTTTATCTGCTGGTGACACTTTTGGACAGTATTACTTTAGAAAATGTTTTGATTTATATACTTTTTTTAATGTCACATTTTGTAATGTATGCGTTGTTTTATTTTTGTAATTTATTTATTTATTTTTTTTTTTGAGCAGGCACTGCCTTCCTTGCCTCCTCAGAGATAGAAAGATCACGTCCTTATACTCTTTGTAACATATGGATTTTGCCGTCCTAAATGTCTGTCTCAAGTGCAGTGAAATGGCTTCGACTCTCACATCTTAATTTGGTCCATTCTGACCTGTCACATGTCTGCAGTCTCTGTATTTATGTCTCTGTCCTGTGAGTGTAATGCTGGGAAGGTAATTGCCTCTTAACACTGTAGAAAGCAATTCAGTCTCCTAAAACTCAATGGAAGTGGAATATCTCGAATGTGTGGCTCAGTTTAGGATGTTTTACAGTTCCTCTTCTCTTGAGTTTGTCACAACTTCAATGAAAGTTTTTCACGGATCATTTTATGACAGTGATCTTGTCATAATTTTATTCTAAAGAGTGATTTTGTCTTTATAAAACTTGATGAATTTCACAGATGACAATGTTGGTGTGGATATTACTACTCACTGTGGGTGTGTCTGGACTGGCCTGGGGTCAGCGTACTGAACCCATGTTTGCCTCAGTAACTCAGAGTGTTTTCCCTCCGGACTATGAGAATAACCCCACGCAGCTCAACTATGGCGTGGCTGTGACTGACGTGGATGGAGACGGAGATCTGGAGATGTTTGTCTCAGGGTGAGTGTTCTGGTCCTCTCATGATTGGATTCCCAATCACATGCATTGTTTTCAGCGTTTATGACATTACATTTCTTTAGAGAAATAATTTGATCAGTCTCTAGAAGTTATATGGTCCTTTTGTGCTGTTTGAGTGAACTTAAATTGTTGGAATATTGACAGAACAGAAATACTGGCCAAGAACATTACCTCAGTTTGTGGCCTGAAAGTGATATTTTCTAGGAGAAACAGAAATGTCAAAGCAATTAATTGGGCTTATTTGTAAACCATTTGTGAAATGATTTGGATCTCAGTGGATTTGTGTTGATGAAAATAGATGTAATTGGAGAGTTCGATGTTTAGTTTGAATTGTGCTCAAGACTGAAACAAAGTGTAACTGACAGAATTTTATCTCTAGGGAAACTAGAATTCGTTTTTTCCCTTCTATTAAATGACAGCCGAGGTTGAATTGTGGGATTTCAGGTCAGTGAAATGCACCAACAAGGAAGATGCCTTGTTGGAAACAGGAGACTAAGTAAATGGAATATGGTTATATTAGTAATCCTTCAAGGCATGTTTTTATTTGAGCTGAGTTTTCAGAGAATATATCTTGAATGAAGTTTATTTTTCCAATGTCAATGACATGTTTTAAAACATAAATCTAACGACAATCATGCTTAATAAAAAAATAAAAAAATGCCAATATATGTGTGTGTGTGTGTATAAAGGTTTTAGTAAATCACACTATATTCAATATTACATTTTAATTTCAAATATTTGAAATATTTATATTTAATAGTATTAAATGTTCTGTGTTTAAATATTTAACTGATCTACTTTTTTCTCTTTAGCTACAATGGGCCAAATCTGGTGTTAAAGTACGACAAGTTTAAGAAGAGGCTTATTAACATTGCAGTTGACAACCGCAGTTCTCCATATTACGCACTCAGAGATCGACACGGCAATGCCATCGGAGTGACAGCATGTGACATAGATGGTGATGGCAGGGAGGAAATTTATGTCCTTAACACTAATAATGCCTTCTCAGGTATGAAACGGTTTCATGAATGACGCTCTGAAGGTAATGGTAAAGTAAATGGATGTTAGTTTCATGTAATTGTTCTTGTCATTTCATGCAGGTAGAGCAACGTACACTGACAAGCTCTTCAAGTTTCGTAACGGGCGGTTTGAGGATCTCCTAAACGATGACATAAACGAACACAGAGACGTTTCCAATCGTGTGGCTGGCCGGTCAGTAGCATGTGTGGACAGAAAGGTAACACCTCTACTAAATTTGGCACTATATGAAAACTTTTGCCACTTCACCACCGAGCGTGAAAGAAAATTTACTTGAGGAAATATTTTCCTCAAGTAAAACCAACCTGGTGGAAAAAGATCAGACCATGCGCTTAGATCATTAAAGCAGCACTAGGTAACTTTTCAACCTTCACAATATATTTTCAAGACTCTTGTGATTATACATCGACTTACATTAGGTTGAATGACACGTCTGCCATAGCCTGACGGGGTCTGTATCGTTTTTAATCGTACTTTTAAACTTCGGGTTTCGGGTAGTAACACGAGAAAATTCGACTGCTTTACGGCATATACGTCACTTCCACCATCACCCCCACTTCCTTAAAATCGGACGTGCGAGCCCAGCTATCCTTTGTTTGCCGAATGCTATAGTCATGGCTGAGGCAGCACAAAAAAAGAAGAAAGCAAAGGTTTTGTCGGAGGAATGCAAAAAGAGGAAACGAGAAAGTGATCGTATTAAAGGCATGACGAGGATCAACATTGGGCCAGCGTTTGCTCGTCGGCGTGAGGTGAAGGAGGAGGAGGGGTGCCCGACCGATGCTGACTTGGCTGTCATGCGCACAAAATCATATTTTAGGATACCTAACATGTCTGTGATATTTGTTTATTTGCCTCAAGCTATAATGCAAATAGATTTTTTCAAATTTGCAGATTCATCTATGGTAGCTTGATATAATAATATTGACGATATATGGTTATTACCTACCACTCAACCATTGAATTGAAGTTTCATATAGATTCTCTAAAACGGTAACCAATAGACTAGACTACTATAATGACGCTGGCTTGTAAACGTGAGCATCGCGATCATTGGGCGTTTGAAAAAAAAACAAAAACCATGAAATTATATTCATATGACATGCTGAAACATATGCCACTGTACCTGGGATGAAGACATTTCACACACGACGCAAGCAGAACACCTGCATGTGAACTCCTCCTGCAGTGTTCAGGGCTATCATGGTTGTGCATCCCCTGATGTAGGATGACAGTTTACGACAGTAGTAGACGACAATACTGTTTCCCAACTTAGGGGGAGCCCAAGAGCAAAAGTTACCTAGTGCTGCTTTAAAATAGGGCCCTAAATTATCGTTACACATCTAGGCTTGTTAGCGACTCTACAATTTTTACAAAAAAAATGAATGGGAAAACAGGCATTCTTTTATCATTTTTTTTTCTTGTTATATTGTTTATAATGAATTTATTGAGGAATACTATTCCTCCAACTATAAATAATGAATGAGGAGGAGGTTAGTGAATGAAGTCCCGGGTCACTAAAGACCCGAGGTATGAGTTTAAGGGTTAAAAGTTGATAAGGTGATTTATTTTTCTTTTATACTTATGCATTAATACATGGCCAGACATGTGGCTCATTCTTGTTTGATATCCACTGCTGCAGTGAATATCAACTTTTCTGGTTATGCTCAGTATTTCATAGACTAGAAATTGCTCTTCTTGAGTGCAGTATGTAAAAAATGCTTTTTTAGAAATGCTCATTCAGTAATCATGGACGACTGAAAATCATGGAAATTCCTTGGTCAAAATGTATGGGAAGAAAATATGAATAGTAAGTTGCAGCCAGAGGTGTTGAGCGACTGTTTACATCTCGTTACTGATTGTTTCACCCTCGCAGACTCAAAATCTTCTACGGCCATCATTTACTGTCCGCCATCAGCGTCGAGTCCTGCCCCCCTCAGCCAACCAATATGATTGTTCATTTCCAGGGATCTGCGATGTTTGTCTCTGACATTAAATCATGTGCTGTGATAATTAGAAAACTCAAGGCCTCATTTGTTTCTTTTTGTAAGGAGACGTATTAGGTGGAAAGTGCAGCCTTAATTTGTCTCTCTGCACGTAGGTTATCAGAGCTCCCACCGTCTGACCGTGCTTCACTGGTACCTAATCCCAGACGGCATGATGAATGGCCAAACATGTCAATGATTTGTATTTAGTCCAAAACACAATAAGCTGAACAGCATATTTTCGCAATTACTTCTGGACGCAATACTGTTGTGTGGAGCAGTCAGCAGTGAAGGATGCCCGGTAATCCTGGGGAAGAGCTGCGAGGGATTGAAATGGATTTTTTTCACCCGCAGTCATTTGACTGGGCTGATGATAGGGAGACGATGCTGCTTAAAAGTATTTCACCAATGATTTTATGATTTAAATGATTTAGGATCAGACTTATAATAGGTTTGTAGAGAAAAAACAAAAACAACATGTGTTTGCTCTTCATTGAACTGAATAATAATAATAAAAAAAATCGCCCTGTCATTGGATGATGTGATTGCATAGTGACTTTTGTTGAAAAGTTGAAATTAACTGCTGATGCATATGGTTGAGTTTGCCCATTTATTCCCAAATACAGTCATATAAGGTCACAAAGGTGTCAAATGCACTCTTAAAAGTCATTTAGGGGAGCTGTTACCGCAACTTAAATAAATGAATGGTTGCAAGTTAAAAATTCTAATTTATTGTTTTAATTAAAACTTTCAGTTGCAAACATTATTTTGTTGAGTTCTGTTGACATAATAATGTTGATCATTACATCAACTCAATTTTATCTGTTATTGCACTCAGATTTTTTTGCATTAATTGGCTTTTTTATTTTTTATTAAGTTGTAGTAATTTAATGAAATTGTCTTGACAATTTTGGAAATTAGCCAGTGTATTTCTAGTTCCCAGCATGCTTTGCATAGGACTGGATAAGGAGAATAAATGTTGAAAGTAAATGTTAATTTATTTATTTTTAGTGAAGGGAAAGACCTGTGAGTGTTTTATGCTGTTATGTTTGACATTAAAACGTTTCTGTAATGTTGAAGTTATTGTGGTTACCATGCTGAAGCATAGAGAATGTAAACACTACATTAACTCTATAAGCAATGACGGATCTAATGGCATTGACAAGCAAAATAGCATGTGTTATGATAGCTGTTGATTTGAACTGAAATAGATGAGATTAATTTAAACCAGGGCTACGATTCAGGTAGTTGGAGAAACGTTTTTTTTTTTTTTGTTTGAATAATCAACTTACAAATTTGTGGTTATGCTACAATATATTAGGTTCCTCTAACTCAATGCTTGTTGGTTGAATGTAATTTCACTCAAAGTTGTCATAACTCAGAAAAATGATGCAAACTATTGAGTTATTTATTTTTTTGCCAACACATAATTTTTTAAGAGTGTGACAAGCATTAAAATCCAGATATGCTATCTATACAGAACCTGTAAAAAGTTTGGAAACATTAACATTTTCGAACCCACTTTATTGGTGGCCTTAACTACAACGTACTAACATTTAAAGGACTACTTTGATAAAATGCACTTATTGTGTACATACATGTTTTTACGGTGTAAATAGCATGCTATTGCTATTTGCACTTAGTGCCGCTGCCAATTATAAATGTAACTAGATAAATTAACTACAGTTGTAATTACATGCAGGTAATTTTTAAAATGTAAGTACAATGTAAAAAGCATACTATTTACACCAAGTGCAAATAGATTATATTTACACTCAGTGAAAATAACATATTTTCTTAGCGATAGATGATATTTACACTAAGTGCAAATAGCTGTAGATGCTATTTACTAAGTTAAATAGCATACTAAGTTGATATATTCTATATAAGTTGTTATATTCAACACCATATAAAAGTAGCAGTTCTTTGCAATATGTGTAAATAGCAATTACATGTAATTTTGACAGATACATACTATTTACACCTCAGTGTTGTTGTACATTAAAAGGACACAATAATAACATTGAGTGTGAGTTATTATATTCATTAAAATTATTAAATGGATTCTGCCTGAATGGGACAATAAAAGCCCTCCCTACACCTACCCAATAAAGGCTTTTATTATTATTAAAAATTTCATTTCCACATTTAGAACATTTTCTTAATTTTTTTGAAAGTAAATGCATTTCTGGTGTGATTTGTGATGAAAAAAGAGATAAGAACAAACTCTGCTGAAGGCGATTTCAAACCCAGTCAATCGCGTCAAAATCAAGATGCTTAAGTCTTGCACTTTACTGATTATACCACTGAAGATGTTGACATTTGAGCGCTTTTTAAAATCTTGTTTGGACCAACCAGGCTTTGGTAGGCGGAGCTAGTGCGAATAGCACTTGCCAACAAGGCACGGTGAATAGACACTTCCCTTACACCTAACCCTACCCTTAAGCTTACCCATACCACCACACCTGGCCCTAACTTTACCTGTGTTTTGCAATACAATAGGAACACAATAAGTACATTGTACTTTTTTATGTAAGTACATAGTAATTAAGGCCACCTAATATAAAGTGGGACCACATTTTTTATGTTCTTGAAAGAAGTCTCCTGCACCTAGGCTGCATTTATTTAATCAAATTCAGTGAAAACTAAATTTCAGTAAAGCTGAATTTTCAGCATTATTACTCCATTCTTCAGTGTCACATAATCCTTCTAATATGTGGATTTGGTCCTCAAGAAACCTTTATTAGTATTATAATTATTATTATCAATCAGTACCGCCACTGGCCGTCTTAATGCCCTTTGCGGAATTACATTATGATGCCCACGGATGCGAGTCATGTGCGTGGTGGGAGCGGTGGCACTGTTATCATTGTTGAAAACAGTTTGTGTTGCTTAATTAATGCATATTAGTGCACCTGTATTGTAAAGTGTTACCGATTGTTGTAATAAAAAAAAAAAGTGATTTTTATCATATGATCATAGCCTACAGACTACTATTCCAAATTACAAGCAGTGTCCAAGAGCATAGGCTATATGTTTGTACATTGAAGTTATACCGTTTCTATAAAGCAAGTGCCATCATCTGCCACCGCAGCTGTAGAATGACCCCAGTGTATTCCCTTCAGCTTCAGAGAGATTAATATTCAAATGCAATGTGTAGTTTTTCTCTCTTTGAAACTGAAGCAGTCATTTGTCACTTCAAAGTGGACTGGAAGACACATGGGCCTGTTTCTGTAGGGAGATGGATTGATCCTCACATTCGTCTATCTGCATGGGTTAGTGATTACCTGCATTATGTGCTTATTGAGGTTTTATCTCCCAATGGTACATAAAAAGGCTCAATTTGACAGTTTCGACTGCTACAAAACTATAGTTTAAAATTGGTTCAATAGGGTTCAGATGTGTTATAACAGAAGAGCCCTATATATATCTGCATTTATGTATGTACATTTATTTATTTATGCACAAATTACTAAATATTGACTACAACTAAATATTGGTAATAATGTGGTGTGGTAACACTTCCTAAATTGTTATTTTCATTTCATAGAGTGGAAAGTCAATAGTACAAAAATGAGTTGGCACAACATATGCTTTCAAAATATTAATTTCAGATCCTCTGCTGGCCATTGTTACTGGAACATTTCTGTAAATCTTTTTATTGATAAACAGAGCATGAAAAACATGGAAATCATGACATTAAAACCTAAAGCTGCTAATACATACCGGGACAGCATGTGTTTTAACTCAATTATGCTTTAATCTGTATTTTGTGACCTGAAGTGGCGGTTATGTAGAAACCAGAGAGCGTTTGACATTTTCATTGTTGTGCCTCATTAGGATTCTGGTCACGAGCTGCTGATATTTATATACTTATGTATATATTTCTTTATTTCACCATTTCCATGCTGTTAGATCGTAGGTGTCTTTATTGAAACTGTGTGCGTAAGTTCATTTGCTTGGCTACTTCACTGACTTCATGTCCACAGGGAATCTTTCTGATAATGGGGTGTGAAATTAATATCCAAGGGGAGGCAGTTGAAATATGTGTGTGGTGTATGAGTACATGTGCGTGTATATGCTATATGAACAAGTGTTTCAACTTGTTTCTTATATATTATATGAAGATCACATAGAAAATGTTTTGGAAACTATTTTGCTACTTTTTAGATGGCATTCATGTATATATTTGATTGTTTTCAACCTTGTCAACCCAGACTTTATGTATATCATGAAAATATGAATTAATACATGAACATAAATAATTTCAAAATTTACTGTAAAAAAATTATATACAGTATTAAATAAGTATTTAATTAAAAAAAATTTTGTCTCTAATTGAGGTTTCTAATTTAGGGATACAATGTAGTGCATATACAATTCTAAATATGTTGACAAATATAATTTCCAGCACAGAATGAATCACTATTGAATATAACATTTGATAAGTTGTCGAAATGTTAGTTAATCCCCACAAAAAAAAAAAAAAGAAAACGTATAAGTACACTCTCATGTCATTCCAAACCTGTACGATTTCATTAATTTCTTTTCATTTAATTTCATTTTATGATATTTGGTCTTTTATTCACATGTAAACATTGATCAGCGAACATAAACCGATGCTCAACTGAACCCGCTTGTTGTGCAAAAACAAACCTAATTGGTCCTTGCAGAAGCTCAATCGTGTTGCGTAACACAATATTGAACCTCATTGGTTCTTGCTGAAGCTCAAACGTGCTGCGTAACACAATAATGAACCTCATTGGTTCTTGCTGAAGCTCAAACGTGCTGCGTAACACAATAATGAACCTCATTGGTTCTTGCAGATCAAAACGCAAGGCGAATACAATAATGAACCTCATTGGTTCTTGCATGGCAAGCGAACATGCTTAAGCTTCCGTTTACCACAACTGTTATGAGTTTATGAATGTTTATATGTGAATAAAAGCCTAAATTAAATCTTTTCTGTGTATAAAGCAATCATGTCTCTTCAGAAAATGTGCATGAAAACAGCCAATGTATATAGTTTAGTTTTACGACCTCTTTATGAACTTTTTAAAGCAACAAAGTGGCAGTTGGACTATCAATGGAGGGACAGAAATCTCTCAAATTACATTCAAATGTATTCATTTGTGTTTCGAAGATGAACGAAAGTTTTATAGGTTTGGGAAAACATGTGGGTGAGTAATTGATACCGATTTTAGTCCACGGTGCCAGAAGTCACAACAGAGACATTTGTATATTTTGTTTGCATTATGTAGAATTGTGAGAAGTGTTGTATTGTCCATGAAATCTGTTATTAGCTATCACTGTTCACCTAATGCCTTTGTCTCTCTCTCTTTTTTTAAAGGGAACAGGTCGTTATTCCATCTACATTGCCAATTATGCCAGCGGGACTGTAGGTCCTCATGCTCTGATTGAAATGGATGAAAGTTCAAGTGACCCGTCCAAGGGAATCATTGCGCTGTCAAACGTGGCCGAGCAGGCAGGAGTCAACAAGTTCACAGGTGCATGCCTGCTTATTTATGAATACGCGAGCGGGAGTGTGTAAGTGTACGATGATGTCAGACAGTGAATATATTACCCAGGACTCTCTAACGGCCATGAGCTGTAGGATCCAGATTTTTTGCCTTGTGGCTGATTTACAGTAGAGCTCAGTGCTCATATCAGCTTTGAATCACTGAGTTATAGACAGTGTTTATCAGCTAAAGCAGCCAGTAATAGAGAGAACAGGGCCCTGGAAGGCAGCGCTGAATAAAGAGATGGAGGTTTTGGCCCACTCAGCTGTTTACTGCACTGAAAGTCATGTGAAGGCACAAGGACAAGTGAGCCATATTTCAGCTCTGACTTACTCAATGAAGCAACCATTCCATTAATCTCTATGGGAAGAGCAGGGCTTTGGACCGCTGTTCAGAGCTGATTCGGGGAGGCACTCTTGTAGTAGCTCAAAATGAAGCTACAAGAGTGCCTCCCCGAAAGCAACAAAATGGAGCTCTTGTGATATTCTCACCTCAGCAGAGGATTCTCTCAAAAATTTGACACACTTCACATTGTATCCAACGCTATCTCACAACCAATTCGTACAAATTTTAGTTCGTACGACGTCACTAATAACAATTCTCATGATTTGTCTAAACCCCAGTTACGGGTAGGTTTAGGGGCTGGATTAAGGGTAGGTCATTTGTTCGAATTCTTACGAATTGGGCAACTCATAAAATACGTACGATTTAGCAACAATTTTACAAATTTGTATGAGTGAGGTTGTACAAATGTGTACGAATTAGTCACCTCGTAAAATACATACGAATTTCCAATAGATCGGTTGTATTATCACATGTTTGAATGACGACCAATTCGTACATATTTTATGAGATGGCTAATTTGGAAGAATTCGTACGACCTCACTCATATGAATTTGTTGAAGTTATGGGTAGGTTTAGGGGCTGGGTTAGGGGTAGGTCATTCGTACAAATTCATACAAATTGGGCAGCTCATAAAATACGTATGATTTAGCAAATTTTTTTAAAGAATTTGTACGAATTAGCCACCTCGTAAAATACTGTATGTACGAATTGCCGTGACATCGGCTGTATTATCACACGTTTGAGTGACACAAAACAACGAATGACTTCAATCACAATTTATATAAGAAATGCATTTTTTTTTTTTTTTATTCACATTTTTAATATGTAACATATTTAATATTTAACATATTTTAGTCACATTTTTTACATATCTTCACAGAAGTTTGAATGACACAAAACATGGAATGGCTTAAATCAAAATATGTTGTTTCATTTATATAAAAAATGCATTTTTTATTTACATATTTAACATATTTCATATTTTACATACTTTAGTCCAGTTATTCACATATTGTCACATTTAAATGACACAAAACATTGTATGGTTTCAACCACAATATATTAATTTTATTATTATATTATTTCTTATGTAACAAGTTACAAAAATGTAATCAGAAATCTTAAAAGAACTCCCAAATTTCTGCTCCAATGTAAAATCCATTAAAACTGTTAATATTATGCTCATATTAAGCATACAGAAAAGCTTGGTAGTGCTGGGCTTATAGACATTAAGGCACGATTTTCTTTAAAGCTGCTTTGAAACATTGTGCATTGTGAAAAATGCTATACAAATAAAATTGACTTGCTGCTGTAATTCAACTGGAGGTCAAGCTGTAGAATAGTGATCGCCGGGTAAGATGTGTTGAAGGAAAGCTTTTTAAATGCACATGTTCACACTCCCTTTAATGTGATTATGGGCAGCCAGAGTCTGTGTCAGCAAAAGCAGCAGTGAGCCGGGGCTGGGGAAATGAGCTGGAAAGCCACTAACGATTTCTGCTGTGCTTTTGGTGATGATGGCCATCTCTGCTATGTGTTATAGGGGGACGGGGGGTCGTGGTCGGTCCGATCCTCAGTCAGACCCTACCTGATATATTCTGTGACAATGAGTACAGCCCTAACTTCCTGTTTCGCAACAACGGCGATGGTACATTTACAGATGTGGCGGCACAAGCGGGTAAGCAAGAGCTATCGCTTTTCTTTTCCTTGATGATTTTGTTAAGAATGGTGTATTTGTTACCATTTAACAGCAAATATGAAAATAAATGTTTGCTATTTTGTTGTCGCAGGGGTCGATGACCCAATGCAGCATGGCCGTGGAGTGGCGTTAGCCGATTTTAATCGTGATGGGAAGACAGATATTGTCTATGGAAACTGGAATGGGCCTCATCGTCTGTTTCTACAGCTCAGCAACAATCGCAAGCAAAGGTTTAAGGTGCAGATTTTAAAATTACAATTTTCTTATGCTTTTATCTGTAATGGAAGACTATAAAAGTGTATTACAGTGCTTGCGAGGCCTGAGATGTTAATGTTGTTCTTTAGCTACTCGGCAAGCACTGGTATTTCCTTCAGGGAATGCAAATCTAGTTGTGTTTTTATTAGATGTGAATACATACTGAATGGTAGGCTTCATCTCTGTAATGGAGAACAAAACATGATCCCTACATTTTAAGCTGCATAATTAAATCCTTATGACAGAAGACAGATGATAAAATAATAACATCTGCTGTCTGATTAGAGTATTCAAATATTCTCTAATCATTGTTCTATTGTTTGATTGTTTGATATCGACCTGGCCTTCGTTTCAGCTGGTAAAGCACAGTGATTGTAATTAGTCACAGTAAGATCGAAGAACCTCTTTTTTTTTTTTTTTGACTCACACAGGAAGTTTTATAATTTGCTGAGAGCTTGACTGAATCAAGTCTGAATGTTGTGATAAATATTCATTCATTTATTAATCTGTTTAAAAGTTTTGGAGATTTGTTAAAATAAATGAATACTTTTACTCAAAAGTGACAGTAAAGACATTTATAATGACAAAAAAGATCCGTTCCTCATCAGTCACTAGAACATCATGTCGACTGACAAATGAGGTCTCACTTGGGAGCCCCAATCACTTCTGAGTTTTAGAAAAATGGGCAATAGAAATTGGCGAGTGGAATTTGCATGCCAAGCCAATCCCCTGTACATACGGGTATAAAAAATGCCGGCACGCATCCACTTATTCAGATTTTTGCTTGCACGGGCATAGTTAATACTCTTGGAGACCTAAAGGTTACAAGGGGATCTCCCGCTCCTCTGCAGTGTAGTGTGCCGTCGAGCTGCAGAGTGATGGCACGGGTCCTTCTCACGGGGAACCAAGCGTGTTATTCGGTGCTCCAAGTGAGCATCAAATTTCGATAGCTGCTTCGGAGAGCGTGCTATTGTCCTCTGCAGTGGTAGATGAAGCTGACCTTTCCCCTTCGGGCGTGGTCGCTCAGGCTGAGTCGGATGCAGAGTTTCACGGCATGCTTGCATGTCCACCTTATCCTGAGCACTCGAGGTTGGATGATTGGTTCCTGTGTGGCACATGGTTCACAGCTGTTTTACGCCCTGGTGCCTTTCTCTCTGAAAGTGCATGAGGAGGTTCAGAAGTCGCTGCCCAAAGCTGCTTTGCAGCCTCCTCAGGTTATGTGCAGATTCCCAAGGTAGGTCTTAGAACTTGCGAGCGCTGCTCCTGGAGGAGGCAGACCCAGCCCTGGCGTTGCTTTGTCCTGTTCACGCCCTGCGTGTTTACATGGAACACACACTGATCTTCAGGAGCTCGAAGCAGCTCTTTGTCTGTTTTGGAGGTCAGCAGAAGGGAAAGGCTATCTCCAAGCTGAGGTTGGCCCACTGGGTAGTGGATGCCATCACCTTGACGTACCAATCCTAAGGTAAGTCAGGCCCCCTCAGAGTGAGGAATCACTCCACTCTGAGTTTTGCCTCCTCCTGGGCGTTGGAGTGGTGCCTATTTAGCAGACATCTACAGAGCTGTGGGCTGGGCAACAGAATGCACTTGCTTTGCTTCCCTGCGAGGCCACTCTAGGCACAGCTACTGGATTACTGGATCACTTGCCCAACCGCGTTAAATTTCATAAAATCAGTTCAGTTAGAGACACTGCAATTAAAAACTGAACGTGTCTGTTCAATATAATGTGAGTGAGCCGATTGAGTGTCACAGCACAAACGCAGCAGGAGTCAGATTTCATTCATCACATGAGCTGAGGTAATCACGGGATTCGTGGCTGCGGCTGCATTCACAGCGCGTGATCAGTCTGGCGCATTTTCAGTTCATGTCTTTTGAAACTTAACTTTCATAAGAATTCATTTGAAAAGTTGAAACACTCACTTTGCTCTCAACCACTCCGCTTACATGAATCTCCACAGCTCCCCGAGCCGAGTGCTGTGAGTGTGATGTTGAAAACATGCGGAAATAGCGCCCACTGCTGGCTGTAGTCTTTAGCCTCTGGCCAAAATATTCTCCTATGACGCAAAATGATGATATTTGTGTCATTGGAGGATTTTTTTCCAGAAATAAAATACATAATTCTCTCATCTCAGTGGGATATGAGGGGGGAAAAGTACGATAATTTGAATATACTCCCGGGTTTCTATTGATACAAAGCGTAATGCTAATCGCTGAAGTAACCCTTTAAAGAATCTCAATCTGCTCTTAAAAAAAAATAAAAATTCTTAGAGAAACATTTGTCCTACGGGGCCAATCAGAATTTGGAAGTCTGCTAATCTTGAACTAATGGTTTAATTATGCTATGTAAGCAAGCCTTTCCTTAAATAAATAACATGCACACAAAAAAGGAAGGAACATAATATTGTAACTATTTTCCAGCAATAGTAAGTCATGAAACTGTATTACCAGAGTGTGTCAGACAATTCTGTTTGACTGGATTGTTGTTAGGGATGGATAGGTGCTGTGTCTGTAAGTCTTCCTTGGCTTTAGTTTGATCCCAGTGTTAGCGGCAGTGATTGGCTTTTTTAGCACAGAGATAAATGTCAGCAGGAAGCTGTTTTATGAGGGTCAATTGCTGGGTTAATGTCTCATGGGGGAGCTTACAGAAGGATTTGTGCATTTGCGTAGGGTATTGTGACCTTTGCCATGTATAATTGCATTGTGATTAAGACGCTCTGTTATTCTATGTGTTATTAAACTTTGGCTGAACAAGGTCACCAGCTAGTGTAAGTGCATGTGCTAGTTATAATATGGATTTACAAATCTATCTTGGATCTATCTATCTATCTATCTATCTATCTATCTATCTATCTATCTGTCTATCTGTCTATCTATCTATCTATCTATCTATCTATCTATCTATCTATCTATCTATCTGTCTATCTGTCTATCTGTCTATCTGTCTATCTGTCTATCTGTCTATCTGTCTAGCTATCTAGCTATCGTTTTGTCATTCTGTCATTCCAATCTATCTATCTATGACAAAAACTATCCATCCGTCTGTCCATCGTCCCGTCCATCTATCCATCCATGGGATGATCAGTATTGTCTCATGCTCAACTGTGCCTCCCCTCCTGGGTCCTGTCCAGAGATGGCCATCACCTCTCCTTCAACCAGACAGCAGAAGGTCACTTCATGGGCTTTCACCTGCAGGTTTTATGAGCCCTATAATTAAAATTGGGGTTAATACTTGAGAGAGTGCCAGCATGCTCAATAACTCTTCCATGACTCGTTGCTGCACTATTGAAGCGTGACGTTAGCAGTTACATTTTTCTGCTCCCACTCCCTGAAGTTTTTAGACTGTGATTGATTTACCTGCAGCTTATGTCATAAGATATCATACATCTGACTCTCCAGGTACTAAAGCTGACATTATCCTATCAGAGAGGGAAAAGAAAAAACACATTCTTGTCCCAATTTAATCTGTAGAGACAAATACATTATAAGTGAGCCATTCTTTGGTTGACTGATCCCAAGTGTAAAGAATATAAACAGTGTAGTGATTTTTGTTCATATTTTGATCTCTGTAACAGGACATTGCCACACAGAAGTTTTCCATGCCATCTCCTGTTCGCACTGTCATCGCTGCTGACTTCGATAATGACAATGAACTGGAGGTTTTTTTCAACAACATAGCCTACAGAGGACCATCAGCCAACAGACTTTTTAGGTATGTACAAAAACACTATACTGAAATGTAAAAGGCTAGATTTTAGAGGGGCACAGAACACATACGGAGATGTTTAGCAAGCACTGTCAAGCTCAAAAAATGGCAAAAAAAGTGCCTTTAAAATTACATAAAACTAGTTCATACCCTTACGGAAATAAAATATGTTTCCCTACATATGAATGATCAATATATTAAATGATATAACGGTATATTTGAAATTATACAGAACAATTTGTGTTAATATTACAATATATTAAATAATACATACATTTTTCCATATGCTTTTCATATGGAAAATTATGTGACTATATAAGCTAATTATTTATATAGCGCTTTTAACATTGCAGATTGTTTCAAAGCAGCTTCATAGTGTTAAACAGGAAAATTATGCAACATAATATATTTCAATTATCATACAGTGACAGTGTGGGCTTTAGATCAGTAATTAGATCAGTAATTTAGTTTATATGGTTAATTGGTTAATTTAGTTTAATAATACGATTTATTTGGAAATTTAGTTGAAAAATGTAGTGTCCTCAATATCTATATCTATATATATATCTATATATATATATATATATATATATATATATATATATATATATATATATATATATATATATATATATATATATATATATATATATATATATATAAACTATATATAAACTATATATTTACTAATATATTCTATATATTTAAACTATATATTTACTAATATATATTTACTAATATATAAATTCACTAAAACATTTCACAATATGATCAGATATGGTACTGCATTTGTAATATATTGCAGACATATGCAGTATAAACACACATATAGAGAAATATTTAATGTCATATATTAATTATAATTACTAAATGTTTCATATTTTCAAGCTAGTTAACAAAAGCAGACCTGCAGGTACTAAAGACATTAGCAAAGAGAGACTATCACTGTGTTGAAGAGAGCACTGCCATTACTTTTTAAATATAATAACAGTATTAATAGTGTTTGGCCAATCATAAAACTAACCACATGCTCTACTCTTCAGCACAATGGAAACCCCAAAAACTCACACACACCAGAAACCCTTTTAAATTCCAAAATAATACAACTTAAAACACTACAAGATCTCGCCTGATATTAGTATTGTGCAAAACATGTGAAATAACACTTAATTTTACAATTTCACTCTTTTAACAGAAGCAAAGCATGCTGGGATCTACAAATCATTCCTTGTGTACATACAGTACATTCACATTTATATGGGAATGTGTTTGTCCAATATTTGTACACAATAAAGGGTAAAGTAGATACAACTTTATTAATATTACTATCATATAGCCATTGATGGTCAGTGCATTTATTGCAGTACATTGAAAACTATAAGCACTAGTTTCCCATATAGGGAAAGTTATTGTGTTATATATCACATTATATGTTGCAGTGTATTTCCATATATTTTTGTCCCATAAGGGTATTACTCGGATATGACATATGACTCTATATTTAAAGTCTTAAGAAGTCATTCATAGAAGAAAGATTTCATTGATATTCACTAAAAACACTCCTTCATAGTTCTGAAATCTAATAAGGAATATAATATAGCGCACACAATTTATTTTTAGTGTTATATTAGTATTAATTATACATTATTAGTATAATATTTATTAATATCTTGAATGGGCTATTTTAATTTTAGTTTAAATTTTGGAGATTTTGTTTAGCTTTAATTTTTTTCAGTTTTAGTTGTATTAATTTTTGTATTAGTTTTTAATCAAACATTTGTTTTTTTCTCTTATTCAATTTTATTTTATTGAATGAATAGTTAACAATAACAAAACTGCTGGTCACCATTCACTTACATTGTTTGGGAAACATCAATATTCTGATAATTATTATTATTATTTATTTCATAGAAGATATCAGTAAGAGAGCTTATTTTATTTTTAAAAATAAAAATAATATATATATATATATATAACAATATATATAACAATAAATATACGTCCCAGCTATCTTTTGTGTTTCTTGAATAATTTATTTATTCATGTGTCGAATTGCCTGCTAGATCTAAATGATCTCACAAAACAGTATTATCATTATGTAACATAGTTATTTCTTTAACATTTACATTGTAAGGTAGGAAATAATTATGTAAACTCTTTCTCTATTTTGGGGATTTGGTGGTAAGCCCAGACGGCACGGCAAGCCAGAAAGTCCAACCACCAGACCACAAACACAGCCCAGTCCAACCACAATGTTACCTGATGGGAAATTCCCCCTACATCCGACCTTGTTATGCGAGCAGTTTCTAATGAGAAGACTGGATGTAGCATTAAACAGAACATTGTTTCAAATTTGTTTCTAATCCCAAACTCAAACAATCTGGACCTCAGTTCTCAGAAAGTAAAGACTTAAGCTTTTTGTATAAAGAGCCCTCTTAGTTAGCATTATTAGTCATCAAAATACAAAGTAGGAACCAGCTCCAGAAATGTTTTAACTGAATCAATATTGCCGGGGTTTCATGAGCCTGCAAATGAATATCTCCTTTGAGACATGTTGTATAACATGCAGCTGACAAGGTACATTTGTCTTTGACTGTTCCTTTGTGTGGAGCTCTCTCAAGCCAAAAGGGAAAGTGAGTAAGTAATTAATCTTTACCATGGCAGAGTTTCTCGGAGAGAACACGGAGATCCACAGATTGAGGAGCTGAACGTTGGGGAGGCTGCAGAACCAGAGGGACGGGGAACTGGTATGAAGGGTTTGGCTCTTTCATTCCATCAAAATTTAGGACTGTTTATTTTGTAAATCCATTACATGAGTTTTACAAATGGCAAATTTAAGATTTTTCCCCCTAAAATAACATGTAATTGACCCAAAGCTTGTTTGTAATTACTCACTCCTTAACAAAAAATTGAGGAGCGTGTTCTGTCAGAAAATGATTTAAAAGGTTAATATATTCATCTTTGTGTTGGTTCACAGCAGTTCACCACATCATATTTGTCGTGCAAACTCCTATACGTCCGATGCTTTTTGGACGATATCAAAGCACCACCTACTTGCTTGTCAATCATTCACTGTGCTTTCCCCCCTGATATATTTAAAATGAGTTTAAATGAATCTCTTCAGCCTTTAGTTCAGTACTCTGAAAGTCACCAGTGTGTAGCTTCTTCATCATGGACCATAGAACTTTGCCCTTATAATCCAATTTGGACATTGTGAGTTTAGTCACCATGTCATGCTAAAGAAACAGTGCATCACATTGAGGTTTATTATTATTCAGTTTAGATATTTTAACCATAATTGGTTAGTCAATTGACAAAAAGAAAAAAAAAATGCAGGGGTAAGTTTGTTGACCCATTTGTTCAGAGTGATGAATCGTGGCTTGTGAAAGCTACACTACCATTCAGAAATGTGGCACTTTCTATTTCAAATAAATACTGTTTTTTATTTCTTCTTTCTATTCATATATGAATCCTGAAAATAATGTATCACAGTTTCCACAAAAATATTAAGCATCACAACTGTTTTCAACATTGATAATAAGACTTCTTGAGCAGCCAATCCGGATATTAAGGACCGTTTACACCAAGAACGATAACTATAAAGATAACTATAAAGAACACTATATTACCGTCTACACCAGCAGAAGATATCGTACTGTTTATTCCAAACGACTGCTTGTCTTTTACCTTAAAGCTTGTTACAGCAGGATGGATTCTGATTGGCTGTCAATGTGTTTTTTTAATTTATTTTTTTTTATCATTTAGCTGCATAAAATACACTATATTGCCAAAAGTATTGAATTCAGGTGTTCCAATCACTTCCATGGCCACAGGTGTATACAATCAAGCACATGCAGACACTTCTACAAACATTTGTGGTCGCTCTCAGGGTGCCACCTGTGCAATAAGTCAATTTGTGAAATTTCCTCACCACTAAATATTTCATGATAAACTGTTAGTGGTATTATAACAAAGTGGAAGCAATTGCGAACAACAGCAACTCAGCCACAAAGTGGTAGGCCACGTAAAATCACAGAGTGGGGATGCACAGTGCACAGAAGTCGCCAACTTTCTGCAGAGTCAGAAGCTGCAGACCTCCAAACTTCACGTGGCCTTCAGATTAGCTCAAGGAGAGTACATAGAGAGCTTCATGGAATGGGTGTCCATGGCCGAGCAGCTGCATCCAAACCTTACCAGTAAAAGGAACTCTTGATGCTTCAGCATAGTAAGACATTTTGGACAATTTCATGCACTCAACTTTGTGGGAACAGTTTGGGGATGACTCCTCCTGTTCCAACATGCAAGGTCCATAAAGACATGGATGAGCAAGTTTGGTGTGAAGGAAATTGACTGGCCTGCACAAAGTTCTGACCTCAACCTAATAGGACACCTTTGGGATGAATTAGAGCGGAGACTCTGTTCCGATAGCTTTGGTGTGAACTCTGTCATTCCTTAATACTGAAAGTGATTTTTAGAACAAAACCTTTATTGCTATCTTTTTAGTTATCGTCCTTGGTGTGAACGGGCCTTAAGAATGATTTCTGAAGGAACATGTGACTCTGAAAGGAGGGGAAATGATGCTGAAAATTCAGCTTTGCCATCACAGAAATAAATTCAATTTAAAAATGTATAAAACAAAACTGTTATTTAATAATATTTAATATATAATACTATTTCACGATGTTAGTGCTTCACTGTATTTTAATCAGATAGATGCCGACCATAAGATTTTGAACTGTAATGTATATTAATTAGGCACACTCAGTTCAGGTAATGGAGATATGATGAGTTTTTAGGTTTTTAGATGAACAAAACACCTAAACTGTGCAGCTATGGAATGGTTCAGTCATACCTTAATCCTGGTTATCCTCTCTCTGTACCACTAGATGGCATTATAAATCCAGGCTTGTGTGTAACTGTAGTCATGAGCTGCACCCTGATCATTTACTCACATTTGCAGTCACCACTCACAGCTGAATCATCATTAAAACCACAATATTAATGTAGAATTGGTGGTCTAAAGTGGTCTACGGTTGTTGTTTTTTAGTACTAAACTGAGAATTGGAAACAACATTTGTTCCAGCTGTGTCTGAGAAGAATGATCTGTATTTCAGGAGCAGCTGTGACTGATTTTGATGGAGATGGACAGCTGGATCTTCTGGTGACACACGGGGAAAGTGCGGCTCAACCCATTTCTTTGTATCGAGTTACTCAGGTGAGAACATGTGTTTTTGGTTTGCTATTGCTATTGGTCAGCCACTTTTAAATAGGAAATCAGTGAAATCATTTACACTTGGTTTTATCATCAACTTTGTCTCAGATGTTTCTCCTAATATTCCTTTGGAGAAGTGAAAGTACAACATTTGCAAATGAGACAACTGTATAAAAGAGTACAGACATACAGTATAACATGAATGAATAGCATAGATCAGATTATATGGTCTAGAGCAGGGGTGTCCAAACTCTGTCCTGGAGGGCCGCTGTCCTGCAGAGTTTAGTTCCAGCTTGCCTCAACACACCTGCTGGAAGTTTCTAGTATGCCTAGTAAGACCTTGATTAGCTGGTTCAGCTGTGTTTCATTGGGGTTGGAGCTAAACTCTGTAGGACAGTGGCCCTCCAGGAGCAGGATTGGACACCCCTGGTCTAGGGTATGCGATGGAACTATCTGAGTTTAATTTGAAGTCTTTGACTTTTGGCAAATTATCTTGGAATTTTTTCTCAGTGGAGAAAATCTCAATTGTCTCTCCTTTTAATCTTGAGATTTAAAGTTGGCATGAAACGGAAGTTGCGTTATTCTTCCCTTTAATGATATACAGTATATCCAAGGGAAATGGCTTCTTGAATAAGAACACATTTAGGGCAGGACTTTCTATCCACTGAGAATTGATTGGATGGTTGTGGTTTGCTATTGGTCAATCTCATGTGAGTGACAGGTTTCCCCACCCTCACGCCAGTAAACACATCATCAGAGAAGAGAAGAGATGTGTTACAAGAGGGAGGGAAGTTATTTTGATGAAATATTATGAGGGCACATGAATTTTAAAAAATAATTTATCCTTAAACAGATAAATCACTTATAATAAATACTGCAAAATAAACAAGAATTGTACATTTTGATTTCATGGTGACTTTAAGAGATCTAATTTGTCCAAATAGACATGGATCATTCTACAGTATCTAGTAGCTTTAGTGAAAGTGTTTTGCATTTTTTCAAATTTTAACAACTAAAATTATTTGCATTGTTGCTGAGTTTATAAATTGTTGATTTCTCATCGCAGGGCTCATCTAATAAATGGCTCCGTGTGATTCCACGCACACAGTTTGGTGCTTTTGCTCGTGGGGCAAAGGTGATCGTCTACACCAAGAGAAACGGCCCTCACACACGCATCATAGACGGAGGATCAGGGTACTTGTGCGAGATGGAGCCAGTGGCTCACTTTGGACTCGGTATGTATTTCTTTTGCACTCTCATTCCCCAAAAAGTCTGCCTAAACAATCTTTGCGGGAAAATCACATTAAGAAAGAAACAGCTATGAAGTTGACCAGACCTGTAAAATATCTATTTCATAAGTGCATTCACCGTCTCGGAAATGTTCAGGGTCGCCGAGCAGCAGGAAAATAAGCATTCGCTCTGCTGACTCATTACAGAGAAACAATTATGATGTAACTCCAGGTCATGTTCAGTGGGGGTAACATCTCAGTAACATAATCCTCCACGTGGAGGCCGGCTCCTTGAATATCCTCATAGACTGGAGGTCCGGAGAGAAGCCTGCAGGTGCAGCAGCCAGTGGCAGCAGACCGGGACCTTTTCCCCACGGCTCGGCCGTGTTACAGATGCTTGGAGGCACATGGCTTCATCTGGGAGCTCTCGGATGTATTTGTGGCAGGAATAGGCTGCCAGCTGGAAGCTCGAATTGTTCTGAATGTGCTGTGAAAAATAAAACGATAGCCATCAGTGGTCAGAGGATCACCCTGAGGGCTCGTAAATATGTGCGTACGTGTTCGGGCCTCTCATCAATGTTTGTAAATTGATGTAAAATATCTACACTATAAAGTAAATCTATAATACAGTTTATAGTACCAGATTATAGAAATCTGTTTTCTGCCTTACAAATTATCACAATTGTGGCTTTATTTCTCTCAATGCTGACTTTGTCTCACAATATGACTTTATATCTTACAATTGCATCTTTATTTATTATTAATAATAATAATAATAATAATAATAATAATAATAATAATAATAATAATTTGTTACATTCATAGAGCACTTTTCTGGGTACTCAAAGCGCTTTATACATAGAAGGGGGGGATCGCCTCAACCACCACCAATGTGCCGCATCCAGCTGGATGATGCGACGACAGCCATTTTGCACCAGAACGGCCACCACATACCAGCTGTTTGGTGGAGAGGAGACAGAGTGATGAAGCCAATCAGGATAGGGGGATTAGTAGGAGGCCATGATGGACAGAGGGCCAATGGGTAAATTTGGCCAGGATGCTGGGGTTAAACCAAGCGGCAACCTCCTCCAGTTTCTCTTGAAGCCAATACGGAAGTGACTTAAACTGCAGTTCATCAACTGGCCACTAGGGACAGGCTCCAGAAGGGAGCAGAATCTCACTGAGCCCCATGTTAAAGGTGTCATGAACTGGCTTTTTATTTTATTTTATACTGTTGTCTGAGGTCAACTAATGACGTTCGTGTGGTTTTTACATTCAAAAACATCATAATGAATAAGTAATAGGCTATTTTCTACACTGGTTTTGAGGCTTTCTCCTGAACGCTGGGTTTTGATGGGCGTGCTGCACTGGAGACTTGGAAGTAAACGCCCACGGTTAGGATTGGATAAGATTTGCATATTTAATGAGCTTCAGCTCCCCTGTCAGTTCAGTTCACATTAGGGAGGGATTGTTTTGAAAGCGGCAACCGGAATGATTCTCTCGATCGATTATTTTTTTTAGAACTCATTCCTTTACATAATATTAAGCCTTAAAGTTCTGAATAATTAAGTTTATCTGCTGTCTGTTGGTCTTCGCGTCACCTCAGCTCCACTCACGTCCCTTCTCTTTGCCCATTTTCTGTTATCCGGGAGTGACGAGTGATGACGCGCTGCCAAGATGGCAACGGCCAGCTCGTCCCTACTTTACGCTTCAAAAATGCTCTTCAGAATCCTATGGGTGACGCCACGGACACTACGTTCATTTTTTTACAGTCTATGGGTTAAACCCCTACTCTTTTTCCGAAGGACATCCTGGGATTTTTAATGACCACATAGAGTCATGACCTCGGTTTAACGTCTCATCCGAAGGACAGATGGGTATTTCTTGTGATTGCGACTGTATATTTTACATTTCAGACTCCCATATATGTTTTGAAATAATCATACAGTACAATATTGTCACAAATTTGCGTATTTAGAAACTTGAAATAGTGCATATTCTTGAAATGTAATTTTTCAAAATCCTTTTTTTAATTTTATTTAAGATTTAATTAATTATTTTTTTTTTATTTAGATAATTTGAATTATGTTTCCGAAAAAAATCCGAAGCATCGCACAAAGACTCTCAGCGCGCAATCCCGATATACTCCTATACACAGAATTACACTATTTCAAAAATATCTGTCTTGGCGAGTATTTACGCAAACTTATGTCTTAAGTGAATGTTTGGTTAACTGTTGGGGAATAACATCGAATGTGTAATATTATATTAGATCTGTGCATTACAGTAGGTCTTAATATATAGGCTGTCTGTTTCATTAATGATAATCAAACAATTGTGGTATCATGGACAAAAAAAAAAAAGTTGAATATATATTTTTTGTATAGATATCTGGTTTTGACTTGGTGTGTGCCAAATTTGGTGGTATTACCAGGGATTTTAAGGTATGGTTGCAAGGTGAATTTGTTTTGGAACCTTTACTTTATAGACTCTATTGACTTCAAATAGGAGTAGCCATTTTTTGTCTGATACCAACAAATTATTTTTGCCAGCTTGGGCCACGTATGCTATTTGTGCGGCAACAGTATGCCTTACAAGTCACAGCAGCATATCTGTGTTTGTACTGACAGTAGCAAGTCCCTATACTTGGTAATCTACAACAACAGAAATTCAACAGCAGCAGCAATATCCGCAGCGTAGCAGATCTACTCCGCCAAGACCAAATACATTAACATTGCCATATCCATTGCCATGGTAAAAATCTTCAGAGAATGGTCACAATAAAACTTGTCTCAGCCTCAGAATTCTACAGGATGTCTGTGAGACGTGTGTAACGTTTTTTTAACGGTCCGCCTGGAAACAAATACTGTGATGACAAACTGCCTCGTGGACGAAGAACACCATTGTGTTTACAACTGTGACAATGAGTGCTTACCAGTATCAACTAAACGCTGCATTTTTAAAAGTATGTGAAGTTCTCCATTGTTGCAGTAAACTTGCACAGCAAATTCTTGAAAGAATAATTTATAGATGCACGCTGGTCTGTTATTGCAGGGACATTTACATTTTCACGCCCCTAAACATGGCGCGGAACAAAACTAACTGGGATTGGTTGCGTTGCATGTCAGTCAAACGTCCTCTTGGGCGGTCCTTGACCAATGAAAGATGCAAAAGAGTCCAGACCTTCTGCCCTCAATCTGAAGATCTGGCTACACAACACCATGATAGAAATAATAAATAACAATACTTATACAGCATTTAGTAATCTTAGTTAATGTTAATCCCAGCATTTATTAATGCATTTTAAGATCAAAAGTTGTGTCTGTTAACTTTAGTTAATGCATGAAAATGAGCTATCATCAACAAAGTTGAGAAACGCTGTAAGAATATATCGCTCATTGTTAGTTTGTGTTAGTTAATGCATTAACTAATGGTAACAAATTATATTTTATTGTAAAGTGTTACCCCTTTATGAACTAAAAACCCAGCAGATGCCCAGTGTGCCTTCCCCAACAAAACACTCGCTGGTGAAATGTCATGCTTTATGTCTTGAAGAGGCACCTGTGCCAGTCCTGGTCATGCCAGGAGGCTAGTGGATCTGTTTACCTAAGAAATGTCACTTTAATTAAGAACTGGGAAGGCTGTCAGTTTCTCTCCTGCTTGACTAAAGGCTATGGAAGGAAAGTCTAGGAGCCCACCCTGTCCCTCCATTTCTGCTCCTTTGAAGTTCTGCCTTCCTCCTCCACCACATTCATTTCTAATGGATGATCTCTCCATTCATGATCACTATGACAGTCTCCTCTAACGGCCATGTTAATTGCTGTCCCGTTGTCTGTGAGAAAGTGTCTTTGACAATCAGATTGAAGTCAGTAAATGGATGCTGCTGTAAACCTTCTTAAATGAAGTTGAAGGAAGTTGCCAGGCGTCTGGCATGAGAAACGATGACTTCCTGGGAACAAAGGACTTTTTCTAAGGATCAACATTTGAACACTCTTCTCAATACATAACAGCCACACCCAAAACACACCATACTGAGACACACACATCTCACACTCACAATCTACCCATCACCCACTGTTTTGCCCATTTGCTCCCACACACTGAAAACCCATTCTGAACCTATGCAATGCTAAATATGTACAGTGTGTAACCATGCATGCTTAGTATCATTTGAAACGTGTCAGTGCGTCTGGTAAAATGGTCTCATTCTCCAAACCAGAATACAAACCTCCAAGAAGTTCTATAAGTTGAGAAAATATTGTGTGACTTTAAGGAGGTGATCACCCACAGATTGCTAATTCAGGATACCTCCTGTATGTAAATAAGTATTCTCCTTCACAAATGGTGAGAACCCATTCAAACACAAATTCTGATTGCCCATTTGTGACCCCTGAATAAGGGGCCAAAACCTAATTATAATCACAGTAAACCTCCATTTGGTATCTATTGAATTATCTGGGTATTTAAAGGAAAGTGACACTAAACTCTAGGAGTCTGTATCTAGATATCCCACACTGTTTGTGTGTAGTCTTTCACCAGGTAAAGATTTCTGGAATCCTTGATTCTTGAATTATTGTTTCTATATATGATTGATTGATGCTTTTTATCCTTTGAATTGAAGTTTGATCGATGTTACCTGGTTAATAAATCGTTATGTTTAAATTTATTCTGACTTACTCTGAATTATTAACGATCTCTATGAGATCATGAATGGGTACTTTCCACAAAGGGTTAAACGGAATAATTAAATGTGTGTCTAACTATTAAATATGAATGACCAAATAACCAAATTGGCATTCTAATCTAAATTCTAAATTATAATAAAATGGAGTCAGATAAAGAGCAATTGGAATTAGATCCATTTTGCCCAGCTGAGAACACCGAACGCGCAGATACCTTCGCCCGCTCTTCGCTGCCGCCATTGGAGCGATTTCAGCGGCCTTACAGCTTGGTGACCCGGCGACGTGATGCTGCAGTGCTCGAACAACGAGCAGCATGTTTTTCAGCGAAGTATTGGATTCTAAAATCATCAAGAGGTTTGAGCTTCTCTTTCTTCAGCTGTTGTGGTAAGTCAAATTCATTCTGTCTTGTTTAGAAATGTTTTGGGATAACCCGAATGTTTGACCGTGTAAATCCGAGTTTGTGAATTTATTGAATAGACATAACCACATATCAGACATGGTTAACAACAGCGCAGATAAGAAATGAAAACTCTTGCTATTAATTGTTAAATATCTCCTTGTCGGCATTCGCGCAACAAGAGATTGAAACTAAACTAAAACGATCTATTTTCTGAGACTCGAAGAGAGCCTAATGTGATAAAATCAGCTAAATGAGTCTCCATTGTCTCATTAACTATGTGCATCGCGATGAGAGCGATCAGACAATAGAATGAAAATCTAAGTTCAGAAACAATTAAAAACATGCGATTTGATAATGCATTTGTTTATGAAAAGCAAAATGGGGAGAAACAGGTGATGCAATGCAATGTGTTAAAGCTAAGAAAACCTTTTGTTTGACCAATTGCTGTTACTGCTACAAAATCGAAAATACTACAAAAATAATCAAGAGGCGGTAAGATTAAAATCTAAAACTGATAAACAGAATGATAGTGATGTTTGTTACTATTTTTGTCAAGAAAACGCACGATTTAATGTTTCTGAGTGGCTCATCTGAGCCCACGGGCATACCACGCCCACTCGGAGAACACTTTCTCTCCTGTTCCATGGGAGCGTTTAGCCAAAGAAGTAACACAAGCTAAATCTATCACATTTTGTAAATCAGTTAAAATTGCCACTGTGCCATCTTGCAGGTTAGTCTTTAAATAGACTAAATCAAGCAAATAGGCATTTGAAATCTAAAAGAGATACAATGAATGTGCCACATCATCCCTGAACCACAGCCTTTTCATATTCAAATGCAATGACACGAAAATACAATACGAAACTTCACTCTCAAAAACAGAATTTGAGCAGGGATTGGACTGCACCCAGCATGTGCTGCTAGTTCATTGATGTTAACGACAACAGAGTCCTCTCATTGGCCTTAATCCTGACTGTTGTTGTGCATGCAATGAACATGCCAGTCGGCTGTGACTGCAGGGCCAAACCAAAATCACGGTCTTTAATACACTTTGACAAATATGTTGTTGCGTTTGACTTCGTTCTGATTTACTCCGAAAGTATTGATTTTAGTGCAATATGTGAATCCATTGTTTCCGATATCTGTGTTAGGTTAGTAACGGACTGCAGTCCAGGTTTGGGGTGGAGCTTTGAGGCACACCGACTGAGATTGCAGAGCTCCGCCTAACATTTGGCATTAATTACCAAGACTGACACGTTATGTGATCGTGGGCCCGCATAATGGAAAGTGCGAGGACCCTGTGCGACTCTGAGAACCTAATGAACGATTTCAATAAATGTAAAGAGTTAAGTAGAATAATCAAACGTTTATTCATATTTGTAAAGTATTGAAATCAATAAAACCTTTTCATTAATTGAGCCAGCTCAAATAACAAGGTAACATGGAATGATTTGTTTTATACATTTGAACTTACTATGATGTATGTTGTGTTAATAACTCAGTAGATCATGTTGTGTCCATGACACCACAAACTACGCTCAGGTTAGTTACACGGACTAAGATGCGGTTATTGGTGAAACACACCAGACTGATGTTTTAGAGTCCGACTAACACTTGCGCTTAAGGTACGATACTTGGACTGAAAGAAGTTGATAGGCCAAACGAGTCTATTCCGCTTAGAACAATAATAAATTGTTAGACCAATCTAAATAGGGCAACCTCAATTCCTAATTATTGTAACGTTGTTCTAATTACGTAAACGTGGAAAACCACGGCATGATTATAGAAAGTTATCATTAGAGTTATAACAAGTTGGTCGCTTAATTCATTGATAATGGTCATGGCCTCTGATTGGAAACAATTTTGCATTAATTAAGCGAAGTCAGATCCAAGAGAACTGAATAAAAATATTCTGGAATGATCACAGTGGTAACGGACGTCCAGAATATCAGTGTGTCACCTCTGCCTTAATGACCAAGACTGACGAGTTGTGGCAAGAGATCGTAAACCCGCCGTGCGAGGCTCAATGTTATCGGAATCTTGATGGCTGAGTATAACACAATGTAAAAGATTTGACATGAATATCCTCAACTGCAGTGTTCATGCGAGATCTTCAGCTATTGATCTCTTTAAAGTGGTCAATAGCAGTGAGTTTAATAATTAAAACATCCAAATTGCAATGATCCTGTCTGTATTTTCAAATTTGTAATTGTACTAAACACGTGCGCATAGAACACACATTATAGTTGTTTGTGCTAATAGATGCACATAGGCTAGTTAAGTTTATTCTTTAAAACACATGATTGCTTTACTGTAAGTGCTGCATTAAACACTTAGGTAAAGGTTGTAGAGATGCTACGCATTCTAGGCCACGTATCTTGTGTAAATTGGAATAATCGCAATACTGGAATTGTATAGCAATTTCAAGTTGCATGTGTGTCTGTCTATGTTGAATTTGTTTGTCTTCTGAGTGGAAACTCTGCTATTTCCCATATAGCTGCAGTAAAACCATGTACAGGAGCATAGAATTGCCGTCTGGCTACAGTGTGAATTACAATTGCACTAACCATGAAAATGTTTCCATCACAACAGGACTCAATAACTCTGACCTTTGCAATTTCTAATTTGAGCAAGTTCTAATACTTTTCATTGGTTCAATTCCCAGTGCCAAAATGGAGGGGAGTTGTGATATTATCTTATGCCTACAGAACTAGAAAAACTAGAAGTGTGGCACGGATAATAGAAAACCAATTCATCCTTCACTCAAACTAACTGTAATGAGAGCAACTAGAAGTTTCTGATTAATCCTGAAAATTCTCCAGCAGAACTGGAGTTTATAATGCTAAAACAAAGAAAAATTCTCCAGCAGAACTGGAGTTCATAATGCTCAAACACAGCAGATTGTGAAGGCTTGACTGCAAGAGCAGCTTTAAGTGTTAAAAAACTGAAACAACAGCAGAAATTAACTGTGTTTCTCTCTAAATTGTTTTCTCCAAATTTGTTTCTCTCTAAATTTGTTTCTATATCAGGTTGACAATTGCAATTCCTTGGAGGATGGACGACCAAAAGTCCCCCTCCCCCTGCATCAGAGCCAGAGCAACGGAAAATTGTCAGAACTTGAGACGTGAGAGATGGGTGCGAATATAAATATGATGGGGTCATTCACATCTCACAATATGACTACACGACCTCCCAGTGTACCACTGGTACTAAATTATGCAACACAGATTGATATTGATTAGATTCCACCCATCTCCCAAACATGAACATAGAACACACCCTACACGCACGACAACATCACCTGGAATAGACCAAATCTATTCAGGCTGAACATTACACATCATAGATTTATAAAGATGGCATAGAGTCTAAAAGTGTACTTCACTAAAGATCTATTGCCCATTTTTTCACACAAACACACAAACGCACAAACAAACACACACACACACACACACACACACACACACACACACACACACACACACACACACACACACACACACACACACACACACACACCCACTCACACTGTTACCAGGAATACACAATCCCCATTATTGTATGACTAATCATATTTAGATCTGCATTAATAACATATGGGATTCCTGAACAAACACAGTGGTTATTATATACCGATAACTTATTGTGTAGGTGAATGTTCAAATAACATAGACAATTTCACCAATCCACAAAATTGTACATAGACATCTAAAAATTTTGAATTGACCACCTGTGGATACACCAAATCCAAAGAATGTCCAAAATTACACCCAATTCCTCCTGGTGGACTGATTAGAGGGAACCTTAACAAGACTCTATTACATGATGTAAATTTGGTGATGAAGCATGGAACTTACAGTCACGAATCGATGATTTAATTTCTGATTACAAAGACAGACTTGCTGTCCAAATTCCATCTGCTCGTTCAAAACGAGACCTACTTGGTAACATAGCAGGCTTATTCGGATCAATTAATTCAGCAGCTAACACCTACCAAATAACCAAACAATCACAATTCTCAACATGGTTGATGGACCAGATGGCCACTGGGTTTCAACACATCACCAATAGCAATGATAACCTAATCAAAGCGTTAGATCCAAGCGCAGGCGCTTCTAACGATCAGCCATACATTGTTCAATCAGACCCGTACCATCGAACGTGACTTAGCCTGTAGATCATATACACAAGATTTGTTCACTGCCACAAGACAGGAAATTTTAGACCTTCGTCTTCATAAAACTCCAAGACATGTTTTAAACGATTTGATTGAGATTTTAGACCTACATAGATGGTTCGCGGAGAAAATGAAAATGTAAGATATTCAGAACTGTTATCTACAATTATGATGTATACTGGAAAAGAATGTACTGGTTGCATTGGGTTTTGCCACCTTTCCTTTGATCCACCCAGACCAAGTTTATCCAAATTCCACTACTATCCGCTCCATCGGCATGGTAGTTAAAGATCAGGTAATTAAATGGGACCACCTCACTGGTTATATGACTTTGAAGGGTACTGAGACCTTATTTACCAGTCGCACTTGTTGTCAAGAAACTCATAATTATGTTGTTTGTACATGTAACACATTACAACCTTTCTCTCCCAATGATAACAAACTTGTGAATGTCCAATCATTGCATGGCCATTCGAATGCTGTTCAAGTGTCTCATACACAGTGGTGCATCATCAGTGAGATGAATTCTTTCACCTATGGAGGAATGACCTGTCCTGCCAACCACTCCTTTTGCTTGGAAGTGACAGAGGACTTTTCCATGGGTCAGATTGACATCCTTGGAAGGATGCCGCAGGACGGAGAGGTCTCTCCATGGTGGGATGACACCTTCTATGAACACGGAACACAAGCACTGGTCGAGACGATGGACTGGGTACAGAAAGTCATCCTTCAAACAGAGTACCACCTTTCTCAAGCGCAAGTGGAGACAAACTTGGCGCGAAAGACTGCACAGATTCTGACTAGCTCATCTATTCGATCGGCACAGACTGCATACTCTTGGTGGGACTGGATACTTCGAGGATGTGCTGTGGGAAGTGCCTCATCTTCTTCCTCACAGTATTCCAATGTTGTTACTTCAGACATCTCATCAGATCTGTGAAATCATCCACCAACGCTATCTTGGCCCTCAGTCCCCTGCAACTACCCACCTTACAAAGACTGAAGTGACACCAGCGAAACCCTTGTGAATGGCTCACGGTGCCAAAAGGGGCAAATCTGTAAGGAAGTTGCCAGGGCGTCTGGCATGAGAAACGATGACTTCCTGGGAACAAAGGACTTTTCTAAGGATCAACATTTGAACACTCTTCTCAATACATAACAGCCACACCCAAAACACACCATACTGAGACACACACATCTCACACTCACAATCTACCCATCACCCACTGTTTTGCCCATTTGCTCCCACACTGAAAACCCATTCTGAACCTATGCAATGCTAAATATGTACAGTGTGTAACCATGCATGCTTAGTATCATTTGAAACGTGTCAGTGTCTGGTAAAATGGTCTCATTCTCCAAACCAGAATACAAACCTCCAAGAAGTTCTATAAGTTGAGAAAATATTGTGTGACGTTAAGGAGGTGATCACCCACAGATTGCTAATTCAGGATACCTCCTGTATGTAAATAAGTATTCTCCTTCACAAATGGTGAGAACCCATTCAAACACAAATTCTGATTGCCCATTTGTGACCCCTGAATAAGGGCCAAAACCTAATTATAATCACAGTAAACCTCCATTTGGTATCTATTGAATTATCTGGGTATTTAAAGGAAAGTGACACTAAACTCTAGGAGTCTGTATCTAGATATCCCACACTGTTTGTGTGTAGTCTTTCACCAGGTAAAGATTTCTGGAATCCTTGATTCTTGAATTATTGTTTCTATATATGATTGATTGATGCTTTTATCCTTTGAATTGAAGTTTGATCGATGTTTCGTACCTGGTTAATAAATCGTTATGTTTAAATTTATTCTGACTTACTCTGAATTATTAACGATCTCTATGAGATCATGAATGGGTACTTTCCACAAAGGGTTAAACGGAATAATTAAATGTGTGTCTAACTATTAAATATGAATGACCAAATAACCAAATTGGCATTCTAATCTAAATTCTAAATTATAATAAAATGGAGTCAGATAAAGAGCAATTGGAATTAGATCCATTTTGCCCAGCTGAGAACACCGAACGCGCAGATACCTTCGCCGCTCTTCGCTGCCGCCATTGGAGCGATTTCAGCGGCCTTACAAAGTGCTTTCCAACCACCGTGCCATTTATATGGCTCCTTATTTCAGCCACTGAACAACAGACAGATTTCATCGGTCTGGCATATGAGAACCTCATTGCTGTAATGCCTCAGTGGCTGCGATGCCAGATACTTTCTGGCCTGTGAACCCCACACACCGGCAGTCATGAGAAACCGGTTTTGCCGACATCAAATGAGACGTGTTCAGGCCTCGCTGCTCACGATGCTGCCCACAGCTGAGACTGAACACATTCTTGTGCATTTGTTTAAGAGTCTACATGGTATGTGCCAAACCAGAGCCTATTCCAACCTGGCTTTTGCCGAGAAACTTCTTGGGAGGGCCCTTTCTCCAGAATGGTATTTTTCCATGGAGAGCTGTACATTAAGAAAATAAATCATTCATTATGTCTCCTAAGCCTGAGGGGAAGTTATAAAGGCAGACTGTTCGTAAGGTACTAAAAGGATTGCTGCTTTGCCGCCCTGACAGGGAAAGATGTGGCCACCAGTGTGGAAGTCTTCTGGCCAGATGGACATTCTGTGGCCAGGCCTCTGGAGCCCAGTGATATGAACAAAGTGATGGAGATCTATTACCCTGAGAATGAGGAGGAGGTGACTCCAGCGCTGGAGATCGAGGTGCATACATGTCATACTCAAGTCAAGTCCCCTTTGTTTATATAGTGCTTTATTCAATAAAATGGTTTCAAATCATCTCTAAAAAGATAATTATTCGGTTGAAATCAGTTCAGTGTTGATTCAGTTTTGTTCACTAATTGTGTAAAATTGAATAATTATGGAACTCTGGAGAAAACAGTGATGTGTTTACTTTCTTTCTTTGAAAAGTGTAATTGTTGTATTCAACAATTGCTCTTTATTTTCACAGTGTGGGCCAGGATTTGAGGTCAATGAAAACGGCCGTTGCACTGGTAAGTTTTTAACCTTTAACCTCCCATAAGTTCTAAATACCATAATGGGTTGCAACAAAGGTGACAAAATGAAAGATGGTGGACAAAGCAAGAGTAATGTCAATTACAAAATATATAAATAAGCATGTTAGGGTGGTTTATGGAGCATCATGTGACACTGAAGGCTGGAGTAATGGCTGCTGAAAAATCTGATTTCCTATCAAAGGAATAAATTACATTTTAAAATATATTCAAACTGAAAACAGTTATTTTAACTCTTTCCCACCAGTGTTTTTGATAATTTTCACACATTCTTGAGTATGACTATCTGAACATGCAATATAGAAAGAACAGACCCTCTGCTTAAACAACAACAACAACAAAAACGTTGTATTCTACCTTAATGCTGTCTTTTTTTAATCAACACTTGGATATGGGTACGTTTCATAAAAAAGCTACATTTTGAGCGAAAAGAGAAAATAGGTTTTTGTCAAGTACTACATCTGGATTCAGAACGATGATCAAAACGTTGTCCTGGGTCAACATTTCATTAGGTAGTTTTGATTTATATGATTACATATGCTATTGCTTGTTCCTGCATTTTCCTCACCTGTGTTTTGATCAGGAGATTCATTGCTCTTTCAGAAGATGCGTTTTGCGCCAGATACTTTATAACAATGAAAACACGGAAAGCCTTAAAAACTCGTCTTTGCGTTGTCTCATAAAAGATGAGATAACCCGGAAAAGAGTTAAACTGTAATGATATTTCACAATATTACTGGATTTCTGTACAGTCATGGTCAAAATTGTTGTCACCCCTGTTAAATATGATCAAATATGGCTGTAAAAAATAATTCTGCATTGTTTATCCTTTTGATCTTTTATTAAAAAAATTCACAAAAATCTAACCTTTCATTTAAGTAAAATAATTGAAAATGGGGGGTAAATCACGTTATGAAATAAATGCTTTTCTCCAAAACACGTTGGCCACAATTGGTGGCACCTATATCATTTTTTATGAGTAAAATATCTCTGAAGTAGATATTTGGATCTTCCATCGGGCCAATGATCCAAAACAAACATCAAAATCAACACACAAATGTGTCACTGAGCACAAAATGAAGCTTCTGCCATGGTCATCCTTGTCCCCTGACCTGAACCTTATAGAGAATGAGTGAGGTGAACTGAAGAGAAGAAGCAGCAACATGGATCTGGGAATCTGAAGGATCTGGAGAGATTCTGTATGGAGGAATGGTGCCAACAATTTTGGCCATGACTGTATTGTTAATCAAATAAATGCAGCCTTGATGAGCATAAGAGACTTCTTTCAAAGACACAAAAAGCTAAATTATAGAATTCATTTAAACGTTTGACTTTTGATAATAATTTTGCTTTTTAAAATGTTTTGTAAAATGTTTTTCTCTAAAGTAAAATCAAGTTATTTAGCTTAGCAACATGGTAATGGCAAACTTAATTGAAATTGTGAGTCAGCTCTCCTATGTGATTTACATTTGAATCCCTGTTTGTTTAATGTGGTGCAGAGTAGTCCAAATCAGTCCCTTGAGTTATGAAGTTCCATTTCAGTTATGATGTTGCCTTAATGGGGAGCTACCTGTCCAGGCAAAAGACAGCCAGACAGCTCAGCAGTTTTTGGAACAGAAGCTTTGTCAGTCATCATGAGCTTAAGGTTTTAGGAGTGATTACTATACTGACACATATAATGATAACCTAAAGCATCCACTTCCACAAATAAATGTGTCTGCCACTCAGAAAACTGCAGTGTGTAGATGACACTGTATCAGCATCATGTATCAGACCTCATGTTTATTCCACTCCTCTTCACTCCCTAGATCAAGATGAGTGCACACAGTTTCCGTCTGTCTGTCCCTCTGAGCGACCTGTCTGCACGAACACCTACGGGAGCTTCAAGTGCCGTGCAAACAAGAGGTGTAACCAGGGATACGAGCCTAATGATGAAGGAACAGCATGTGTAGGTGAGTTGAGACTAAAGCCATGATCAGGGTGGATTGATGCAATAAGAAGCCCTGGAGCAAATCTGTTTTCTCACATTTCACATAGGTAGAGTTTCACTTATGCTTTGGGGCTGGGGGTGTAGTAGAGAAAAATACTAAAACTAATCATTTAAAATGTATTTTCTAGAGCAGGGGTGTCCAGTTCTACTTCTGGAGGGGTACATTTCTGCAGAGTTCAGCTCCAAACCCAATTAAACACACCTGAACCAGCTAATCAAGGGCATACTAGAATCTTCCAGACAGGTGTGTTGAGGCAAGTTGGAGCTAAACACTGCAGGACAGTGGCCCTCCAGGACAGAGTTTGGACACCCCTGCTCTAGGGTGTCAGAAAAGATCACAATGATGTCTCGAACTGCTGAGATTTGCAAAGATACCAAAGTATGCAAGTCAGGGATTTCAGCATAAACTCAAACATTTTTCACTTCCAAATTATGCAAATTCATTCTCTATCTCTGCTGTCTAACTTTACATCAACTATATCTTTCTAGTTCCCCCAATTAATTTTAAGTTTAAAGATAGGTGTTGTTTATTTTAAACAGTTTTCACTTAGAAATTGCTAGTACATTTCACAAATATTTACAAAGAAACAGCAAGTAACAACGAATTACAATGAATTATAGGGCCCTATTTTAACGTCCTGAGCGCATTGTCTAAAGCGCACGGTGCAAGTGCACTTAGGGTGTGTCCAGATCCACTTTTGCTAGTTTAACGACGGAAAATATGGTTGGCATGTCTGGTGCATGGTCTAAAAGGGTTGTCCCTATTCTCTTAATGAGTAATGGGTGTGTACTGGGCGTAACGTTCAAAAAACCAATTAGAGTCTTATCTCCCATTCCCTTTAAAAGTCAGTTGCGCTCACACCATGGCGGATTTGCTATTTACATGGCGGAATTTGCACGCGGAAAGGCTGAGCGCTTCTCCAGAGAGGAATCCTTTAATTTTTTATAGTTAAAAATGTTTGTGTGCTGCTTCGCGTCCCTGTGTGTAATAACCAGAGTGTACACGTGTTGTGGACATATTACTAACACGCTCTTTAAATAGCACATTTAATACTGCACCATTGACATTAGACCAGGTTCAGTTGGTCAATGGCGCAGTCTATTTCAGTTGCCTCAAAATAGCAACGTGCCAACAATACGCCCAAACACACCCCGCTTTCAGACCAGCAAAACTAAATTTAACCTAAAAAAAAACTAAATTTTGTAGGGCGAAGAGATGGGCGCAAATACATTTGCCATTTAAACGACGTGGTGCTGGACGTGAAAACGATAACTGCGTCGGGCTGAAACTAGCAAAAAACTCTTGATTCACACCTGCCGCAGCATTGGGCCGGTTGTATGATAGAGCCCAAAGACTTTCTCAGATTTCAGTTAGTTAGTTAGTTTGCCATGACCATGAGATCTCAATAATGTCTCAAAACCGTGCTCAGATTTGCGAAATCTGCAAATTGGGAATTTCAATATGAACTCAAAACATTTCTAATTTCAAAGACCAAATTATAAAAATGTAACTACATATTCCTCTTTACATTGAATATTGTCTGATATTTTCATTTCACCAAATTAATTTTAAGTTGAAAGTAGTAAATGCCCTGACAAAAAAGGTGTAGGATTTATTTAAAACAGTTTTCACTCAGAAAGTGCTAGTAAATTAGAAACACTGAGATAATATTCTCTTGTAAAATGTACTTTTATACAGTGTAGTTTGCTTCTCTTCCCTTTTCTCTGCAGCTCAGGTGGCTTATTTTGGAGGAAACAGGTCCTCAGCCTCCAAACTCTTCAAGTCCCTTCTTTTGCCTCTCGTACTAACTCTCCTCACTATCTTTACTGCTTGCTTTGGGGCATAAAAGGCAGTGCCTCCCCTCTCCTGACATCTCTGCCACCCAACTTGGTCTCCGAGTCTCTGCTTTCTTTTCGTTTTCGCACTGAGGTGTTTGGGCGTCAGCTGTAAAATGAACTCTCCATGGACCTGTCGCTCCTGCAATGTCGTCACTTACAGACCTGTATAAATAATGCTTCGCTTTCCAGTTGGGAACCACAAAAAGATCCCTGTTTTTAGGACTGAACAAACATTCTCACTCCATCTAGATTGAGGGGAATACAATGACCTTCATGTTTGTCAACTGTGATGTGGGATAAGATTTTAATTGTAGTGATCTTTATAAAAGGCCATGTCCCAGCATGTTACAGGCACATAAACAGGCGATGATGAGTTCTAGCGCGTAAAGTCTCATATGGGCAGCAGCGTCTTAGCAGGTTTTTCAGGAGAGCATATGCCCGGCCATCTGTTTCACGCAAGGTTACATTCCTTGTGCTTTAAATAATACATTCACATGAGATTTGTACCTTACACTTTTGACCCTCACCAGTACTCACGACTGCCCTCGGGATTGGTGCATGTTTTTGGCATGGATGAGTGTCGCAAAACACAGTTTAATTTAGCAAAATGTTGTTCAGATTTATACACATGAGATTTCATAGCAATCTAGCTGCAAAAACATAGACCCAGACCATGTGATGAGGTAAAAGGCTTTTATTAATTTTAGCATACTGTCATAGACTTTGTCATGTTCCAGTACACTCTTTAAAATAAAGGCTCAGAAAGGTTTTTTTCTTTTCTTTTAGCAATGCCATAGAAGAACCGCTTTCAGTGAACATTTTTAGTGTACAGTTCTTAAAAGAACCATTATTTTCTAAATGTGAAGAACATTTTAATAATCTAAAGAACCTTTTCTACTTTAACAAACCTTTTGTGGAATGGAAAGATTCCATGGATTTTAAAGGTTCTTCATGGAAATTTCGATTGCCAATAAAAAAAAAAATATTTTTAAGAGTGTACTACAGTATGTCCAAGAGTCCTGGTTATTGCTTTTTTATTTTATTTAGATTTTTATTATTATTCATTTTCTGTGGGAAAAAGGTGGAAATTTAAAGGAACAGTTCACACAACCATGAAAATTGTCATTATTCAACCTCTATGCTGTTATTTTTTTCTGTACATGGAAAAGAATTATCACACAGCGTTTCTCTTTCATATATTGACATAGTGACCATGTCCAGAAAGCTCAAAAAAGGACCCCAAAACCCATAAAAGCACCATAAAACAGTCTGCTTGTGTACAGTCTATACAATCTTCCTGGGCCATAATAGTTTTATCTGAAGAACAGACCAAAGTTTAGGTCATTATTCAATGAAAATGTGTCTGTTTCTCACACAGAGCTATAGTAAACGGCTTAAGAAGTCTGCAAAGATAGTACAAAAGTCATATGGACCACCTTTATGTAGTTTTGTTTCAAGTAAATATATGACAGAATTAATTTTTTTAGATGAACTAGCCCTTTAGATCATCATTCTCTGGTAATGGTTTCGAATTTCCCCCTTTAATAAACCAGTAGACTCAGTAGTAAATGCACCACTGTGTATTGTAGACACTTTCATTTTTTAATAAATTGATTTAATTTTGCTTTTTCAACCCTATAGATATTGGGAATATTACAGATTGCTATGCAGAAGATTCACCAGAGGTTAATGAACCGTGTGAGGTTCATTGAAAAAGCATTTTAAAATGAAGAGCGAGTCCGTTTGCATAGCCGTTAGCTTTGGATGTTAATATTGTTATTTCCTACAGAATGTCCTTTACTGAAATGAGACCGCTTAGACAGGATCGTCGATTCCAGCGCATCCCTGTTGTTACAGAGTTCAGAATCCACATTCGTTGCATTTTTTAAACATTGTGTGCTGTCATAAC
The DNA here is from genome assembly GCA_023029165.1 of Gobiocypris rarus. NCBI lineage: Eukaryota > Metazoa > Chordata > Actinopteri > Cypriniformes > Gobionidae > Gobiocypris > Gobiocypris rarus. Next base: position 14,125,409 of record CM040927.1, read on the forward strand.
TGGACTTGATGCTTTTGAACAGCTGCCCCGGTAACATTTGATATGAATCCACTGTGGTCTGTGATGGAGGTGTTAAATAACTTCTGAACTGACTCATAATGTGTGCATTGGCTAAAGATCCTTCATTCTCTGGGGGAGAATAGAGTCTCTTTATTTTATTACACTGTTTTAATGTTCCTTGTCGAGACAGGCGGAACATGGACAGAATGTCAGATCTTACATGAGCTGACAGATGCCACCTATAATTATTATTAAAATGATAATGATATGTTGTTACAGGGCAGATAAAATCAAGCTTACCTCAGTGTCATGGTTACAAGGAAAGGCACAGTGTAGAATCTCCCCAAAAAAGTGCATGTCATGTTAAATATCAGCCTTCACATTTTCTGCCATAGCAATTTCTGTTGAAAATACCAGCATTAATTTACATGCTAGTCCAGACTGGTTAGAGCTGCTCAACCAGCATGGTTTTCCTGTAAAAAAAAAAAGACAAGCTAGTTAAGCTAGTTAAGATGAAGCCTGGTGGGCAGACCAGCATGCAGAACACAGCATACACTGGGGATGGCAAAGTACTGAATGACCGATCAGATTATGATGAGCTGCACCTGATGATGATGTCATCTCTACTTTTATGTAAAAAAATGTTTATTTGGAAATAGCACAAAGTCTATTACTTTCAGAAAAAAGATGGCAATGTTGACTTAAAAACAGGTTTGATCTGGTCTTTTGGTATTTGAATGAATAGTTGCTCCTTTCTTTTGCAGAATTCACTATAATTTGGGACCCATGTGTAAAATAAAGTCAAGATCTTTTTCTGTCTTGGTGTTTGTCTTGGTTTTTGTCGCAGCAATGTTCAACATCCACGAGCCTCATGGCCTGTCTACACCTTAAAGTAAAAATAAAAATCAATAACTGTCATTAAGAATACTAAATAACATAACTACATTAAATATTTAGCGGCTTACTTGTTAAGAAGTTCAAAATTACTTACTAGATGAAAATTTAAATTGTATATAGTCAAATCGATTAATTGCACCTAACATAAAAGTTTGTTTATATAGTGTGTGTGTGTGTGTGTGTGTGCCCTTGTTTATATTACATTGTGGGGACCAAATGTCCCCATAAGGATAGTAAAACCTGAGATCACCTACATTGTGGGGACCAGCCAGCGTTTCCCACTTTTCAAAAGGCTTATAAATCACACAGGATGAGGTTTTTTTGAGAAAGTAAAAATTGCAGAATGTTTTCTGTGATGGGTAGGTTTAGGGGCAAGGGCAGTGTAGGGGGATAGAATGTACAGTTTGTACAGTATAAAAAGTGAGACTGTGTTGGTGTGTGTGTGTGTGTGTGTGTGTGTGTGTGTGTTTGCTATAAGAATGCATTATTTGATCAAAAGTTACGGTTAAAGACTTACATTGATACAAAAAAAATTCTTTCAAACTATTTATGTTCATTTAAACTTTCTATTTCCAAATTTTTGTATAAATGTTTTTTTTTTAATTTTTTTTTTTACCACATTTCCATAAAAAATATTCAGTAGCACAACACAACTGCTTTCAACATTGATGATAAGACATGTTTCTTGAGAACAATCTTAATAGAATGATTTCTGAAGGATCATTTGACACTGTTGATGGGGAAAATTACTTTTAAATTTGATTTAAATAGAACATAGTTATTTTAACTAGGAATAAAATGTCACAATTTTATTTTATTTGATTTTTTTTACAGTATTTTTGCTCAAATAAATGCAGCCTTGGCGAGCATAAAATACTTATTTCAAAAACAAAATAAATAATCCCCAAACTTTTAAACGTTGGTTTTAATTCTAACTACAAACCCCATTATTTGTAATGATTTTCACAAAACCATCCATTTTAAAGTGATAGTTCACCAAAAAAAAAAAAATTTCATCACTTGTCAGCCTCAAGTTGTTCCAAACCTTTATGAATTTCTTTCTTCTGTTCAGCACAAAAGATGGTTTTTCAAAGAATGTTGGTAACCAGAAAGTTGACAGCACCTATTGACTTCCATAGTAAGAAAAAAAATACTATGGAAGTCAATGGGTGCCACTTTTAACTTGCAGGTTTGAAAACATGAGGGTGAGTAAATGATGACAACTATCCCTTTAAAGAAAACAAATATACAGGTCCTTATCAAAAAATGTGCATATTGTGATAAAAGTTAATTATTTCCATAATGTAATGATACAAATTAAACTTTCATATATTTTAGATTCATTGCACACCAACTGAAATATTTCAGGTATTTTATTGTTTTAATACTGATGATTTTGGCATACAGCTCATGAAAACCCAAAATTCCTATCTCAAAAAAATTGCATATTTCATCCGACCAATAAAAGAAAAGTGCTTTTAATACAAAAAAAGTCAACCTTCAAATAATTATGTTCAGTTATGCACTCAATACTTGGTCGGGAATCCTTTTGCAGAAATGACTGCTTCAATGCGGCGTGGCATGGAGGCAATCAGCCTGTGGCACTGCTGAGGTGTTATGGAGGCCCAGGATGCTTCGATAGCGGCCTTAAGCTCATCCAGAGTGTTGGGTCTTGCGTCTCTCAACTTTCTCTTCACAATATCCCACAGATTCTCTATGGGGTTCAGGTCAGGAGAGTTGCCAGGCCAATTGAGCACAGTAATACCATGGTCAGTAAACCATTTACCAGTGGTTTCGGCACTGTGAGCAGGTGCCAGGTCGTGCTGAAAAAAATAAATCTTCATCTCCATAAAGCTTTTCAGCAGATGGAAGCATGAAGCAACTTACATGGCACCCCAGACCATCACTGACTGTGGGTACTTGACACTGGACTTCAGCCATTTTGGCATTTCCTTCTCCCCAGTCTTCCTCCAGACTCTGGCACCTTGATTTCCGAATGACATGCAAAATTTGAGCAACAGTCCAGAGCTGCTTCTCTGTAGCCCAGGTCAGGTGCTTCTGCCGCTGTTTCTGGTTCAAAAGTGGCTTGACCTGGGGAATGCGGCACCTGTAGCCCATTTCCTGCACACGCCTGTGCACGGTGGCTCTGGATGTTTCTACTCCAGACTCAGTCCACTGCTTCCGCAGGTCCCCCAAGGTCTGGAATCGGTCCTTCTCCACAATCTTCCTCAGGGTCCGGTCACCTCTTCTCGTTGTGCAGCGTTTTTGCCACACTTTTTCCTTCCCACAGACTTCCCACTGAGGTGCCTTGATACAGCACTCTGGGAACAGCCTATTCATTCAGAAATTTCTTTCTGTGTCTTACCCTCTCGCTTGAGGGTGTCAATGATGGCCTTCTGGACAGCAGTCAGGTCGGCAGTCTTACCCATGATTGCGGTTTTGAGTAATGAGGAGGCTGGGAGTTTTTAAAAGCCTCAGGAATCTTTTGCAGGTGTTTAGAGTTAATTAGTTTATTCAGATGATTAGGTTAATAGCTTGTTTAGAATAATTTTTTGAGATAGGAATTTGGGGTTTTTTCATGAGCTGTATGCCAAAATCATCAGTATTAAAACAATAAAATACCTGAAATATTTCAGTTGGTGTGCAATGAATCTAAAATATATGAAAGTTTAATTTTATCATTACATTATGGAAAATAATGAACTTTTATCACAATATGCTAATTTTTTGAGAAGGACCTGTATACATTCATGAACCGAGTGGGTCGAATGTTTATTCAGTGCCTCATCATCTCCAAAGCAAAAACAAACTTCAGCAGGTGTATGGAGGGGTCACTTTGAAGGTCTGTGTCTCAGACAGCGCTGGGAACGTTGGGTTACCTGAGGCAGATACAGCTCTCTTTCTTTTAGGGTCTCACTCATCTTTTCAACACATATTTCAGATTTTTTGACCCCAAGTTAGCCCAAGAGATAAATACTGTAGATAAAGACAAATAATTTAAAAAACGGGAGCGAGATCAAATCTCGGGAGGGGAAAGCAAACAGTAGTCTGTCGAGATCGCAGTGTGTTTGTTGTCTTTGAATGCAACATTAGATTCCAAAGGCTGGGTCTGGGTTTAAAAGGGTGAAGTGGTATGGTGGGTGGCACTGGGTCATTATTCTCATGGTTCAGTACTAGCGGAACATAGCGCTCACACCACTGACATACCTGTTTACCCAGGTGCTCTCCTCTGGCCATTAATGGACGACCAGCCAGCAAGGTAAATGAGAAACGTGGTAGCAGACACTACACTGAAAGACATCTCACTCAGGTCAGCTTCTCATTGGGATGATTTTAATGTCTTTTCTATTTATTAAAGGTACTAGCCATGGTTTCTTGAGGAGTGAGAATGAACTTTACTATGACTACAACTCTGTTTGATCTGGTTTTAAGCCAGGGTTCTGTGAGACTAGTGAAAGTGAGTCATCTTCAACTAAAGGGGTATAAAACAAGCTGTTAGAGAGTACTAACTCTATATTCATGTGTCTTGTTATGATTTCAAATGTTTAAAAGCACATATGGGTTTGCTTTTTGAGTGTCCACATACTTTTGTCCATATACTATATACAGCTCTGGAAAAAAATAAGACACCACTTAACATTGAAAAATCTATGTTAATTAACAATGTTATGTGGTCTTTTTTTTCAGAGCTGTATTTGGTGGCTTTGGTGAAAGCAAGAATAGAGTTATATTCAAATTGATATCTATTATTAATCTCCTGGCCATTTCTTCAGTTTTCTCTCTCTGTTCTCTCCTACTTCAATACTGTGCTGCTCTGATAAACTATTGATGGGCTTGAAAAAGAGCAGAGCACTTAGATGTTGAAGAGAATGGGATTCAAACTGGTGCTGAAAGCTTGTATTCTAGATGTAGGAATGCTGTAGCTCAGTTTGGGAGGTCTGAACATCACTGACTGCCATTGTTTGCTGCCATTGGCATTCTTCACATTGCAAATAGGCCAAACCAAAATGGCTCCTTCTCATAAATGAAGCACTTGAGGACACTTGGCTTATGATGGATTAAAGAATTAAAACTTCTGGACTTTTTCTTCTGATCTCGGTTGATTTGTTTGGGCATTTATGTAATAGAATAAGTTCTGAACACGGATAGTTTTGGTCAGCTTTCAAGTAATTCTCTTGCTTGATGTTTTTGGATATTAATAATTAAATATTTTAAAATTTTTGGCTGATTTTATACTAGTTAACATGAACATTTTGTGCAATGTTTTTTCAATCTTAGTGTGTGGCTGAAAGATTATTTTTGAATGCCAATGAGTCATTGAACAGACCAACATCTTCCTTAGGCCACCAAAAAAAGCTCCTAAAGGGACATGATGATGAAAAAATGGAGATATTTCAATGCTTTTGCATTCTCTTGCAAAGGTATTGAATTCTCCAGAGAAACTTTTTGTTTGCATGCAAACAACTTAACTCTTTTCCCACCAGCAGGATTTTTTATTTTTTTATTTTTAGTTTCCAGGCACAGCTACCATTTTTTATATTTTTTTGGGGAAAAAATTAATGTCCTCCAGAATATTTTGTTGTATGAATATTCGAACATGCAATATATCAAAACAAAGAAATAAAAAAAAGCTTCATCCATTTTTATTATCAACACTTGTAAGTTTCATAAAAGAGCAACATTCTGAAATAAAATTACATTGTTCATGTGCTAGTATATAACCAGTGTTGGGAGTAACGCGCTACAAAATCTCCGAAAAGTCTTTATTTTTATTATAATTATAAAAGAAAGATGCGCTGTTCCGAGTCTTTCCGAAAAAAGCCGAGCGGCTGGTTGCATATCGTGTGGGCGGAGCTAAAGAATGTCGAGCGCGCGCCGCTGTTACTGTTTTGAGTGCGTCTGAAAGCTTTGTCAACCCTAAAAGCAGGAAGTTTTTCACGGGCAACATACATTTCAGAATAATCACCTTGCTAGACTACAATCAAACCGTTATTCCATGATTTTAACTTTAACGCTGCGTTTTTAGAACACCATGTCAAGCGCGAATGTGACAATATGTGTGTGTTTATGTGTGTTTACACATGGTTTGTGTAGACATGATTTGTAGTAAGCGGACTGGTTTTGCGCGTCAGGCTAGTGTTTACATAGAAAGACATGGAATGGTAGCGCATTTGAATGAAGAAGCGTGATGGGTGTAGCCTATTGCTTTCGCTCGCTCCCTATTGCTCTCTCTCTCTCTCTCTCTCTCTCTCTCTCTCTCTCTCTCTCTCTCTCTCTCTCTCTCTCTCTCTCTCTCTCTCTCTCTCTCACGCTCTCTCTCTCTCTCACGCTCTCTCTCTCTCTCTCTCTCTCACGCTCTTCCGGTAGAATTGTCCGTATGGCCCATACAAGGAAATTCCGCCCAGTTGACGTCAAGCGGACCCATGATCGAAAAAAAACTTTCCTAAACTTATGACTAACAGGAAGTAGTATTTTGGCAAAGAAATACTCCCATCAAACGTCCACCTTAGCTTTTGAAACTTTGTCCATGTTTAGCAAGGGAATCCAAGTCTTTAACAGTGCAAAAAGATCAGTATGCATGAAACAGCATTTCACCCCCCTTTAATGGGTAAAGACGGCCGAAGAAGACTGTACATTCACGACATTGACGTATGCGCATTACTTTGAGTATGTCAGATTTAAGGACAAGAAGAACGTACTAGTCAAATGCAATTGTCTAAAACCGAAAGTACTATCGGCATTGCGAAATAGCACTTTGTGCTCTTGCACTTTGTGCATGACGTCTTTGTGTTGTGAACCTCTTGAATTCAAAGAGAATAAAATAATAACAATAAGAAAATAACAAATGTGCATCTTGTCATGGAATTGGAGTTTGCATACAGTTCTGTTGTTTCTAATATGAATAGATGCAAGCTATTCCCAGATATTGCCAGATAATCACTTTACCTCTACCATACTTATAAAATACTTGGATTGTTTGTGATTCTGTCTGTTTTCCTTTCTTGCATTGTCTTGAGCCTTCACTTTGCCAGATATATTATATATTGTTAGTAGCCTGGAGTCATTATTCTACATCATATCGCCTTGCTCTGTGGTTAGTAGCAACTCTGTAACTCAAAAGTAATACAGGAGTAATGTATCACATTGCAATTCTGAGACAGTAACGTCGTAAGGTAAAATGAATTACTTTTAAATAATCTATAATGCATTACAGTTTGGAAGTAACTTGCACAACACTGTATATAACTGATGTTAGGTTGTGAAATCAAGCATTTCTCGTTATTACTGTTTTTTAGTTAGCAGCATACATCTAGCATAGCATACATCTACCCGATTATCCTGCTAGCTTAGCTTATATCATATTAGGTATGATTTGTGCTTCCAAATATAGTTCCCAATTACGTTAAATTAACTATGTTTCAAATTAATGACGTACTTAGCATGATAATTAATTTTTTATAATATTGTTATTGCCTTTACTGTACCACATTACTATTATTGTGTGAAATTAACATTAAATTACTTTTACACAACATAGTATGTTGCAAGAATTCTTATCCTTATGAAAAATACATTGTTAGGCATGGTTGTGTTTCCAGTTTGTTTTATTATGCAATACAGGCATTCATTTTATATTTCAAGCATGTTGTTTGTGCACTTAATGTAATTAACATCATACAATAGTTAAACAGGTTATAATTAGTCAAGACATTGCGATAACAACTTTTGATCAGGCAGTACTGCCTGGGTCCTAAAGTAGGTCCAATTGGGCTGGGACTCGATTTCGCATGACACTGGAAAATTCCGTCAATGGCGTTGAAATATTTAAAAGTTATGCGAGTGAATGCCAAGTTTACCATGTCCCTTTAGGAGCTTAATATTGCTAAATATATCTGACAACAAAGCTTATTGCAACAGCACATATTTAGATTCAGCGTACACTAGATGTTACGTCCTACAACAGACACCACACATTTAGTGCTAGTCTTTGAGGCTGAACAGCATTAGCCAAAGCCAACAAGGCCGGCTTTTAAAAGGAAAGTTCCAAATGTAGTCAAACCATAATATTTGCAGACACTAAATCCAGCCAGAAATGAAAGAGAAACGTCATGAAGACTGTATTGTGTTCATCCCGTGTTATGAAAGCTCTGCAGGCTGAGTGTTTAAATAATAAATGAAATGTGCCATGAAGATTGAAAGGATCATGTTCACAATTAAACTGCCATGTAACAATCAGAAGCGTGAAGAATTGGAGTTTTCCCTCTATTAAGATCTCATTCACACTGTGTACTGAATCGGCTGCACACGTAGATGTGATCGGATCGGATCGCAATCGGCCACATGAAAAGCCATGGGGAAATGACATATTGAGGTCACACTGTATTTGAAGACGGTGTAAATGCAAAACGCTTGTAGTGTTGATCAGCAAATAATCATTGTCACTATTGTTATATTTAATGTGTATATATATATATATATATATATATATATATATATATATATATATATATATATATATATATATATATATATATATATATAAATGTAATATAACAAATGCACAATGAATATCTAGAACATTTCTAGAAATCTATAAAAATTAAACACTATTTCTAAATGCATAATGATAAATTATAAATAGTTCAGAAAGTTTTAAGATTTAAAGAACCGAAATCATATAAAAGTCAGTTGTTCAGTAATAAGTTACAAGTCAGTTATAATATTATTACACTGTATTTTGAAAGGGATCATTTTTGGGTGAACTGTCCCTTTAAAGTGACATTGATATCAAAGGATGAGCGAATGCTTGATCTTAATGAATTCAGAGGTTTTGTTCATTCAGGCATAAATTCGATTTTAGACAATTTATACTCGAAAAAACTTATACAACAAAAAAATGCACTTCACTGGCTCATCTGTCTGTGTTCCTGTCAAAAACTGAAATATTTTTAAAAGATCATTTCCCGATAGTTTCAAAATGATGGTCACTTTATTTAAAGCAATCTTACAAGCCTGTATAACAAAATCTAATCTATTTAGCATATATGATGACGTCTGCTTCTCAGACAACAATATTTCTTTCAGCCTCTGCCTGCTTTAGTCCTTCTATTTCATTACTCTTTTTGTTTTTAAAAGTCCAGAACGCAAAGCTGGCCTGTGTTCTAACGCTGGAAAGATTTTCATTTTCCCCTTGGTTGACAAATAGGATGACGTTTGCTCTTTAAATGAAAATCAACTGCATTTCAATAACTCTCTCATCTGCTGACCCTGACCTGCCTGTTTACTGCTGTGAGGAATATAAGTAAATACATGGGAAAACTCTTGCTCACACTGGCCTTGATTTCATTATACTGTAGCTGCTTAGTTTGTTGTCTTTTATCATTGTCCAAAACAATATGACTGGGGTTTAGAGTAACCTTTCTTTAAATGACCATGCTATCAGTTTTTCCCTGGAAATGTTGCAGTAATAACAAAAATGCATGAATGTGCACAGCGGAATATGCACAGTGAACTTTATGGTGATTTTTTTAAATGTAAATTTTGCAGCTAGAGGTAGCTTATTCAAAACAAAGGCGTAGCTTGATGACGCCTTGCTTTCACGGAATCATCGGAGTTGTTGGCTTTACTTCTACAGCCGGTGGAAAAGAATCTGTGCGGTTAAAAAAATCTCTTCTGTTACAAAAAGCACCCTCATGACTGTACGTTGATCCTTGCGTACAGGTAAAAAGTGAACTATACTTTGGCCTTTAACGTTACTGAAGTATGAAGCAGGGTGTAGCAGAACGAGGCAGCTGGAGCGATTGCTAATGAGAGACAAGCACGACACACAAGCTTTTATTATGCCGCAAACGACCGCTTCCTCTTCTGCTTCTGCTATAGCCGCTTCCGGATACTGCATATGGGCGGAAACACAGTGCTGTTTTATCATATTAGATACATATAAGAGTGTGTAGAAAGTTACGTTATAATGCTAGTCATTGTTCGCTCCACGGATGCTATGAGACACTTCTAGATCGATATTAGGCATGGTAAAACATGGTACTCGCTGTAAATCAAGAAAACAAGATTTACGACTGTGTTGAGCTATATAACAATGATTAGTTTTCTGTTGATGAATTTATCCAAACAGTTGCTAACCTGTCTAACAAAACACATAATTAATGTAAGTGTCTTTGGTGTTTCCATGGTTTCTACAAAATAAAACGTGGGTATGATGTCACTGATAGGTAACAAGTGCACAAGTTAACAAAATATATAACATTTTTCTAGTGGTTTTTAGATATTTTATTAAAAAAATTGTACATATTGTGCCTTAAAAGGTGCAGTAAGTGATTTCTGAGAAATGCTGTTCAATGAGGATCAGACCGAGCAGCACAACACACTTTAAGCCAATCAGCAGTTGGGGGCGTGTCCACTCATGATGGGGAGTAAGCAAGAGGGAGATTTGAAGAAACACTGAAAGAGAGATGGCTAAGAGACATTACAAAAAGGAAAAGGTCTGAGGAATATAACTGGAAAAAGAAGGACTATGATCAGGCAAGAGCTTTAGCACCCACGTTAATATTAGAAAAGATTTCCAGCCCTGAAGAAGGGGAGGCCTAAGGCAGAGTTGTTTCTGCTCCATATGTGAGTAACTTTGGGTTTGCTATGTTTTACAGAACCAAGCTATTGTTTTCATGTTTTGAGTGTCATTGTGTACCTGGAGCTGTTGTGCTGCTGGTGAATAACAAAGAACTCTTGCTTGTGTATACGCCCGTGCACTGTATGTTCATTTATTTTTCTTCCTTGTCATTCGTTCGCCATCATTGCTTCACTTTTCGTGACGCATTATTTTGCTTGGCTTCAGCTATGATAAAGAGACATCCACTATTGGGATGCGTGTTTGTGCATTGTGGGGCTGGAGCAATGAAAGGAGGGGTGCGTTTGTTAGGGTTACTTTCAAATATCAACAGTGTTTCTCACAAATCGCTTACTGCACCTTTAAATGCAAACATGTTTAAATTGTGTACAGGATGTGTTACACTATTTCACCATGAAAGCTGTTAGAATTACTCTTAACATTTTCTCAGGGAAACAAAACATTTACTGTGTGATTTCAATTGTCGCATTTTTCCAAACAATCCACATGGAGCAAATAATTTCCCCTCATTGTTGCCATTTGAAAATCCAAAGGCTTTCATATCAGCAGGTGAATCTGTTCTTCTGAACTAATATCCTGGAGGAAGACCAGACCCAATGCAAATGCCCTATAAAACTGCAGAACCAAACGCAGCCTTGGGTTGCCAAAGTCATAACTCTAATCCTCCATCTCTGGCGTAGAATGCTCGTCTGTCACATCAAGGGCAATACCATTTCCTCTCAAATAAGAATATATGACTTCTTCTAGCCAGTTATGCTGCTTAATGTCTTATAGAAGAGAATGACTTTTGGAGAGTGTGTGAGCTGGACCTTGAATTAGCCTGTTGAGATTTAACAAAATGATGAACCCATGTTTGTTAACCCAGCTCACATGCCCAGAAAACAGTCTGTTTTTATTTTAGCTCTGTCTGTGTATGAGCAGGGAATCATCTGATCTCCGTTTCCAGAGAAACAACAAAACATTTTATTTCTGTTGGCGTTCTGGATAAAAGCAGAAAACAATACCTCTTTTCAGAATACTGCTCACATCCAACATTTCGGGGATAAATATATTTTTATATAAATGGTATAAAACTTTCTTTTGATACAGTGAGTGCAACATAACAGTAAACAAACAGCAGAAGAAATACCTGCTACATTATTATTATTATTATTATATATTCTCCATTTCAAGGTATATTAGTACAGATAATAAAACACATTTGTCTCTGTAGCAGCAATGAGCCAGAGATTTAAGGTAATGGAAAGTTATGCTTCAACATTAGGAAGACATGAACATTTTTGCTTCTTTTAAATCGTTCTCCATTGTTTTCTCTATACAATTGGTTCAAAACAATATAACAAACAATAGAAAACTAGTATTTACATTTTGCCATATCAAAGTACTTTTTGATAGATATGTGATGTTTCTTTTTTCCCTATAACATATGTTTCCATCTTACCTATGCTGACATACCCAATATTTGTTGAAATAAATGAAAAGTGAGTATTGTGGAAAACTCATGGCATGACGCTAGACACGCTGCCTGACACTTTATATGAATTATATACGACCTGTCCAAAATAGCAGGCTTGTCCATATAAACACATGGTAATATATGTCTTTTTAATGTAACTTACATTTTTATGTCATGTTTTACTGATTTGTATGGATCAGCCCGGGGCCCTTTCAGACTAAATATTGTAAATATTGAAGGGCCCCTCACTCTTCATCATTAGAGTCAAAATCAGTCAAACCGTGCCAAGAAATATTTCAGATTTTCAGTCAGTTTTGTTCAAACGTAAAGGCTGTGGGTGAGAGAGGTTTGGCAGATTTACTTGTAAAATCTTTCCTGAGCAACTTGTCAAAAACATGCCTTTCCAGCCCAACAAACAGTCAACATGAAATCACAATGAAAATATACTTTCTACACATGTTCCACGACGTAATTGTTGCTGATGATTTCAGATCCATTGTAAAAATGCCTATTTTTCCACAATCCAATCAATTCTCAAAGGATAAAATCAAGTCACACTGTAAACTGTTCTCGAAAATATATCATATGACAGAAAAACAAACAGGCTTTGAACAGGTTCATGGTGACTTCATAATCATCTTCCCAACTTCATCAAAATATAACACAGATATTCACTCACTAATGACTTGAAGTCCACACGTAGACAAAGACTCTCATGCATTAATAGTGCAAGTCATGTACAATTTACAGAAGTCCACAGTCCTGATGGATCAGCGCCAGGGTTGGAATCTACACAGCAGTGAAACATGAAGGCAGCAGGCACAGGAGATCTACGAACGCGATGATACTACAGATCAGATGAGTGGCTGTCAGAAATGAACCGAGGAGAAACCCTCTAGAAGCTCAAAGGTGGGTTACAGTAAGTGTGGCCAGGTGGGGAACAGTTCATTAAAAAGTGGAAACAAATGGCATAAAATAATAAACAGGCAGTTAAAGGGGTCATATCATGTGGAATCAAATTTACCTTCGTATTTTGAGATAAAATAACAGCGGGGAAGTCCAAAAAGAGCATTTACTGGGGCTGAGGTTCAAAAACAGCTCATTATGAACCCTTCTTAAACATGAACATTTCACAACCAACACTGAAAATCCAATGTTGGCGTTCAGAAACGTGCTTGTCCGGTACCAGTGAGGTAATGAAGGATGAAGTGGGATAGCTAAAGTAGGCCATTCATCTCAATGGCAGTTACTCAGCTGGTTTTTCACAAGGTCCCCCATAATTTGCAAAGTCCAATCTTGCACTGATTGTTTATGTTATGCAGTAGCTACTGGAGGGTGGGAACATTAAAAAAAAAAACTATAATAGAAAGCAAATGCAATGCTTGCACCAGTGTTGTTGCTTGTTTTACATACAAAAAGATATCTTGTATATAAATATAACATATTTAACATAATATATACATTTGTGTATTTATATATACATAATAATTATACACAGTACACACATATACTGTATAATATGTAAAAACAAACTTTTATTTTGGATGCGATTAATCACAGATTGCCCAGCACTAATATATGTGATCCTGGACCACAAATCTTTTGGAAACTGAGAGTTATACATCAGCTGAAAGCTGAATAAATAACTGTCTAACTGATGTATGGTTTGTTAGGACAATATTTGGCCAATATACAATTACTAAAATATGTAATCTGAGGGTGCAAAACAATCTAAATATTGAGAAAATCACCTTTAAAGTTGTCCAGATTAAATCCTTAGCAATGCATATTACTACTAATAATACAATTTTTGATATATTTAGGATAGGTTATTTACTATTCATAAAACATGATCTTTACTTAATATCCTAATTAGTTTTGGCATGAGAGAAAAATCTATAGTTTTGACCCATACAGTGTATTTTTGGCTATTGCCACAAATATACCAGACTTATGAGTCATTTTGTGTTTCAGCGACACCAATATATATATATATATATATATATATATATATATATATATATATATATATATATATATATATATATTGGCAATTGCCAAAGGTAAAAATATATTTTATATATATATAAAAATAGAAAAAGTTTTTTATAATTATATGACCACTTTACATGATATGACCACTTCCATACATAAAATGTGTGTGTGTGTGTGTGTGGGGTGAATGTTGCCATGTTACACGTGAAGACTGTAGAATAAAATTCAGCATTGCCATCACTGGAAAAATTATAAAGATATAGTAAAAATAAAGATATTTTAAACTGTAATTATATTTCAATAAAAAATAAAATAAAAAAAGCAATTAGCAACCCCAAACTTTTGAATGGTTTTGAATGAACACAATTATAATTATGAAAATATTTATAATATATAATTTATAATAAAAATAATTATATTAAAAAACAAAGACAGCAAATAAAACATGCATTCCCAATTAAAGCATTCCCTCCTTTAAGATGCATATTTTCCTATCTTTATTCCAGAGTTGTAATCATCATAGACATTGAGGAGGACATGTCCCCTAATATTCAGTTCAGTGGTCAAGAAATATGGGTTGTTCTCTTTTATCGTTAGTCCCATCCAGTACTAATTATTTATTTAAATTCCTGGTTTAACTTCAGTGAATTAATTCTACAAGATAAGGACGATCAAATTTAACAGCTCAAAAATATGTCTATGTACAAATATACTAAACAGTTGTGCATGTGGTATTTCAGTGCAAAAATCTCCATTTGAATCCCTAACAATAACTTACATATGATACCTTACATATGATATACATATGTAAATTGGTCTTATTATATACAGGTAATGTGCCTTATTGATAAAACTATTTTCCTGGCCACCTTTATACTTCAGCAAACTCATAAACTGAAGGGAAGTCAATCATAGCCGATTGTGTTATTTTTTAAGAGAAAAATGAGTATGCATTCTTGCATGAATTATGTCTGCGAGTCTCGCAAATATGCTTAACATGAAACCAGCAAGAGCAATGAAAAATCTCACAGCTCATTCTGAACAGCTGGTGAGTCAATCTCCTCTGAACCAGAACAGTCAAAATAAACTTTATCTAAGGGGTATTTACATGTTGGACCTCATCCTGTCTACACTGGCTCCCTCAGCTCCCTGCAGAAGCACAAACCAGAGGTAGATTTTATCGTACAAAAAAATAATAATTAAGTAAGGAAAAAAATAAAGAAAGAAACATGCTGCCAGAGGGGCTGCCATTTGTTATTATCCTCTATGAGCAGAGGAGAGCATTGCCCGGTTTGGGCATATTGTCCATGACACCAAACACTGAACCTCTGAGGTGCAGGTATGTGGTGGAACTAACAGAAGGAACATGAGCCTGGAGCGCTGCAAAGGGTCAAGACTGCCAGTGAACTGAGGCACTGCTGAATTTGGCCCCTGCGGAACATCAGGGGGATGAATAGAGAGAGCTCAGTCACTGTCCAAACTAAATAAGCACCAAAGCCCTGCTGGAAAATCCAGCTTAAGCTGGTTGCTATGTTTTGGAACCATTTTAGGCTACGTCCACATTAATCCGGATACATTTTCATTTCAAAACGCTCATGGTCCGCACTAGCGTTTTCCAAAGGTTTCTCGTTCACGCTGACACACACGAAAAAAGCTAAAATCTCCTACGTAAAATTTAATAAAAGCTCAATGAGATGATACTGAGAGATCAGACATAATAAAGTATTACGCTATTCTTCTTGTATGAACATTTTATTTGCAAAATATCTCTCAGGTCGCACTCAACCGCCATTCCATTCATTGACTAAAACGCAACTGCCCTCATGTTTGTCCAGACAGGAATTGCGAGCACATTTTGGTCATTTTTGCAGGAATGTAATATGAAGATTGTACAAAGTAACATTTAACTCTAGCAACGCGTGAAAGTGAATAGCACAAAGCAGGCACGTACCGGTATAAACATAGATATCTAATGTACAGTATGACTAAACATGCATCATTTTCAAATACCTTAATTTTCACAGTTCACACTACAGTATGAAGTAAAAACTGCATTGTCCACTTTTCACTTGGCAACACATCTTCAGAAAGCTAGCAGGACAGAAACACTGTCTAAGTGTAGACGGAAGGACCACACATAGAGAAAAAGATGCATTTTTAAATGTACCCAGGTTAGTGTAGACATAGCCTACAGGTATCAGCTGGTCATGCTAGTTTAAAGTGTCTTTTGATAACCAGCTAATTACCAGCTTATGGCGCTTTTCCACTGCATGGTACGGCTTGGTATGGTTCGCTTTGGCGCTTTTCCACTGAATGGTACGGTTCGGTACCGCTCGCTTAAACAATACTAAGCGTGCCGTACCGATACTAAAATGTGACGTGTAAACACTACAGATCACTGATTGGTCAGGGAGAATCATCACTACTGGCGGATTGGATTTGCTATACCAAACCTGCTAGCAGTAACAGCCACGGCAGTATCTTTTGCACGACTTGTTTGAAAGGAAAACTAGTTAAAAAAAAAAAAAATGGCTGAATCAATTCCCTCAATGGGCTCCATTGGTCCTTTTTCGCGCGTTTGTTTTTGTGTCATGTTTGCGATGATGTCGCGGTAGTAGAGGCAGCGCAACTACAATGTAATCCCTACTGCAGTGGAAAAGCAACCGAGCCGAGCAGTGCCGTGCCGAGCTGAGTCATACCACGCAGTGGAAAAGCAAACCAAGCCGTGCTGCGCCGAGTCGTACCACACTTTACCATGCAGAGGAAAAGCGCCAATAGACTATCTAGAAACCATCTATCATGTTGTTTCAAAACCATCTTAACCTGATTTTCCAGAGCAAAGGCACAGTGAGAATTCTGTAGGAAGCACTCCGACCATTTTACTTATCTGTAGCCCTCTTTATTTCATTATTGAGTGCGTCTGATCAACTTGTGTGAAACACTAATGGAAATGCAAAGGAGGTTGAATTAAATGAGATGGGAAAGGGAGGTGTGTTTGTGAGTTAAAGCTCCTGGCTTTGCGCTTTTGTTCGGAAGAAGCGAGCGAGTGAGCAGTACCTGTACTTCCTCTCTCTCTCTCTCTCTCTTTAAAATCTGGTGCTCTCATGTTTCAACATGCGGATTTGGGGGAGCGTACAGACCCCCCTGTATCCATACCCCTGGTGCTGCTCCTCCAGTCATTGAGCCGTGCTGCTGGCTGGAGAACTTCCACTAGAGCTGGAGCTGGTGGAGCCACTGTCTTCAAAGATGGAGATTTCAATCTGGACGGCCACAGTCAAGGGTTAAAATTTGCATTGTTGATACATAACAGTGCTGGTACAATAAGACTAAATACTGTATTAAAGACCCCATTAAATTGCTTGATGACTGTGGAGTGAAGCAGGGTGGGGCCTAAAGCCGTGGGAGCGGAGCGAATGTTAAGGATAAAAAGAGAAGACAGTGAAAGACGAGAGAGGACCAGGCCTGGGACTTTATGTTGTCGCTTTATTGTGTTTATTTGCGGCAGTCGTCCGTGAGGGGCTGTCGCTTACTTTCTTTTGGTTGTTTATGCTTATTTTATTATGCTATATTACTATTACTAAACAGCAAGGTTACACTTTATTTTACAGTGTGCATTTACAGTGTAGTTAAAGTACTTGTAATATAAGGTAACTACATTTGTTAAAGGGTTAGTTCACCCAAAAATGAAAATTAGCCCATGATTTATTCGCCCCCAAGTCATCCTAGGTGTATATGATATTCTTCTTTCAGACTAATAAAACCGCAGTTCAAAATGCTTACGCTATATGTCTGACGAGCATAACTGGTGTGCAATGACGTCAGACGTAGTGTAAGCATTTTGAACTGCGGGAGGCGCTACACTTTTTCCGTAAATTGAATACGGAAGGCGATCAGCCCGAAGCTAGATAATTTACTTAATAAAGCTTTAATAAGTGGATAGTTTTCTTACACAAATGCATCGATTCGCTTTAGAAGCCCTTTAATAACCCCTTAGAGCTGTGAGGAGCAGTTATGATGGATATAGATGCACTTCTGTGGACTTCAAGAGTCACAACCAGGACTTTTTTAATATAACTCTGATTTTATTTGTTTGAAAGAAGAATGTCATATACACCTAGGATGACTTAAGGGTGAGTAAATCATGGGCTAATTTTCAATTTTGGGTGAGCTAACCCTTTAAGGTTAGGTTTAGGTTCAGGGTTAGTACCTAGTTATAACCCAGTTATTGTAATTCTTATAAAAAGTACATAATACACTACATTGCCAAATGTATTGGGAGACCTCTCCAAATCATTGAATTCAGATGTTGCATTCACTTCCATGGCCACAGGTGTATAAAATCAAGCACCTAGGAATGCAGACTGCTTCTACAAACATTTGTGAAAGAATGGGTTGCTCTCGGGAGCTCAGCAAATTAAAGTGTAATACCTCTGCAATAAGTCCATTCATGAAATTTCCTCACTATTAATATTCCACCGTCAATTGTTAGTGGTATTATAGCAAAGTGGAAGCAATTGGGAACAACAGCAACTCAGCCACAAAGTGGTAGGCCACGTAAAATAACAGAGCGGGGTCAGCACATGCACAGAAGTTGGCAACTTTCTGCAGAGTCAATAGCTACAGACCCCCAAACTTCGTGTGGCCTTCAGATTAGCTCAAGGACAGTGCATAGAGAGCTTCATGGAATGGGTTTTCATGGCAGAGCAGCTGCATCCAAACCTTACATCACCAAGTGCAATGCAAAGCGTCGGATTCAGTGATGTAAAGCACACCGCCACTGGACTCTAGAGCAGTGGAGACGTGTTGTCTTGAGTGACCAATCACACTTCTCTGTCTGGCAATCCAATGGACAAGTCTGGATTTGCCGGTTGCCAGGAGAACGGTACTTGCCTGACTGCATTGTGCCAAGTGTAAAGTTTGATGGAGGGGGGATTATGGTGTGAGGTTGTTTTTCAGTGGTTGGGTTTAGCCCCTTAGTTCCAGTGAAAGGAACTCTTAATGTTTCAGCATACCAAGATATTTTTGACAATTTCATGCTACCAACTTTGTGGGAACAATTTAGGGATGGCCCCTTCCTGCTCCAACATGATTGCGCACCAGTGCACAAAGCAAGGTCCATAAAGACAAGGATGAGCGAGTTTGGTGTGGCGGAACTTGACTGGCCTGCACAGCGTCTTGACCTTAACCCGACAGAACACCTTTGGGATGAATGAAAGCAGAGACTACGAGCCAGGGCTTCTCGTCCAACATCACTAATGCGCTTCTAGAAGAATGGTCAAAAATTCCCATAAACACACTCCTATACCTTGTGGAAAGCCATCCTAGAAGAGTTGAAGCTGTTATAGCTGCAAAAGATGGGCCAACTCCATATTAAACCCTACAGATTAAGAATGGCATGTCATTAAAGTTCATGTGCATGGAAAGGCAGGCGTCCTAAAACTTTTGGCAATAAAGTGTATGTACTGTATGTGAAACAGGACTGTAAAAATAAAGCACAATTGATTATAATAAGATCAATACTATGTTTTTACTGTTTTTTGAACAAATAAACATATCCTTGGGGAGCAAAAGACACTTCTTTCATAACCATTTAAACAATCTTACTGACTCTTTACAAACATTTTAATGGTGGTGTAATTCTAATAAATGTTTACTTTGTACAGTGCACATATCCTCAAAGCTTACAGACATGTACTAAATGCCACAAGACTCCAATCTGGATCCTAAAATGGATTTAGATGAGAGCTGGACAGCTGTTAAATACATTCCCTCTCCACAAGAAAGTTAGACCTAATCAGATGTTGAGAATATGCAATATTTTGCAAAGTGGTAGCATAGCAATAATGGAATTTAACCCATCAACTGTTTCATTTAATTTAACTTGAAAACGTCTTTCCTGTGAGCTAAACCAAAGCTCTGTGATGATTTACTGGTGGTCAGTGTGGTAGGAACTGAATGGCAGCTATTGTTTGCCCATTGCTCCTAAGGTGACAGCTGGTTGGAATCCGCAGGGCTGTGAGCTGATGACGGGCTGCCAAAGCCAGACGGGCCTGCAGTCAGCGGGAAGGAGGAGGAACAGGATTGCCAAGCTAGCTTGATGGTCTACTGGATAGATTTCCCAAAAGGAATCACCCAAAATTAAGGGATCCAAATAATAATATGTTCCTGGATTATCTTTTAAGGGTGCATTTACTGTCATACCTGAACAATACTGACATATATTAGACCTTTACAGAGAGGAAACCCATTCAGATTTCTCTACAGCAGGGTTTCCTTAAGTGTGGGCGCTAATTTCTTTTTATACATATTCTGAAAAAAAGAAAAACAAAGTTTAAACCAAAATAATAATCAAAAAGGGAATGGGTTGCCAAGGCAACTAGTAGGCTATTGGGGTACATGCTGTGTGTTGAGCCTGATACCTTCAAACTGACAAGTATTCAGCCATGCTTCAAAAGACTTGACAGGAGCAATGCAGGAACATCTCATTAGGTTAGTTGCTTAGAAACAATTAGTCTAGTTCACACTGACCCAACAAACAGCAACATTTCAAACACTCCCAAGATGCCTGTTGGATTTATAATATTGAGAAACACAACTATCATTTTCAAACTGCTTCAAGAAACACATGTTTTACAATTCGGTGTTTGATGAAGAACTAGTCCCAAAACTTGTAAACTAGTCCCAAGGCTGAATTTATTAATAAAAACAGTAACATTGTGATATTGAAAGTAAAAGTTTACTATGTTTTATAATGTAGTTTTGTTATGGTAAAGATGAATTTTCAGCATCATTACTCCAGTCTTCACTATATGTTTCCATCCAAAGTTGTGAATTTATCTTCGCAAATTTGGAATATTGCATATAACATTTGCGAATAAAACAGTGGTTTTATCCAATGTGTTCAAGAGAACAAAATCATCACTTCCTGGGAAATTGGCACAAAATGTCTATAATAAAAAGGGTCTGAAAAGCCACTGTGGCTCTTTTTTTCCTACATCATACATTACTTGCACCTCAGAGTGCACAGATGAAACGCAATGTTCGGATGCCTGGTGTCTGTGAATGCAGTCGTGTGAAAGACTTTTGGGATCATTTTGGGACATTTTGATGATAGACTTTAGCTCAGCCATTTCAGAATGATCCAACCAACATTTAAGATTCTGTGGAATGTGATTGGATAACTGGACTAACCAGCGGACCAATCATATCCTGTGTTGAGGCAGTGTCACATATGTTTTTTTTGTTGTTGTTGTTGTTTTTGTGCATTGAGGAATTTATTTGGTAAATGTGTTTCCGTTGTAGTTGATGTACATTGTCTTATCGGATAAAAAAATGTTTTGTCTCAAAGGAGTGCATTTTTAGAATGTATACGCATCTTGGCTTTTCCATACAGCGATTATTTAGTGTGATATTCCAAAATGCACATAAAAATAGGTGAATGTAAACATAGCTAGTCACAATCCTTCAGAAATCATTCTAATATGCTCATTTGTTGCTAAAGAAACATTTTCTAATTGTATCAATGTTGAAACTTTTTTGTAGAAACATGATTTTTTTTCTTCATAAGGATACCTTGATAAAGTTGATTTTTGATAAATTAAAATGCATCCTTTATGAATAAAATTATGAATTTCCTAAAAAGAAACAAACAATACGGTAACACTTTATTTTACAGTGTCCTTATGTTACATATGTTACATGTACTTAATAACATTAAATTATGCATAATTACATGCAACTAACCCTCAACCAAGCCCTAATCATACCCTAATCCTATGGTAAGTTAATTATTTTTAATATGTACTTCAATATATAATTACACTCAAATAAAGTGTAACCAAAAATAATTACATTTGCCCACATTTTAGAAACTATTTATTTATTTTATTTATCTATTTATTTATTTATTTTAGCAGAAGGGCTTTTGGGGATTTCCACAGCCTTTGTACTTTTTCAAGTGATTGAATAACAATTTTGAGTTGAAATAATATACATATTTGAGTTATTATTACATTTCAAGTAATATTAGGGGGGAAAAAATGACACCATTTGGGTTAAAAGTGCACTGTAAACATCAGTTTGTTGTGATGCGACAAAACAAGAATGGAGATTGCTCCCTTTTTGATATTATTTTCCTTTTGTTTGTATAGATTTGAAATGTTATCCCAATAAATCCCACTGACGGATGTTCAGTCTGGCTTGCAATATTAATGACTTCAAACTCCAGCTGTCAAACACTTTAAGTTGTTTGTCTTGCAAACTTTCCTTTTCTAGTTATTCTTTAATTGCACAGACAAAGTGTTTCCATTCAGGTCTGGCCTCAGGCACCTTTTTGGTCTAACACAGTTTCCTAGCTACAACCATGGTGCTGGAAAATGGAAAAAACGCCCACAAATAAGACAGAGTTTCCTCTCTGCTTTATATCAGCATATGAAGTGTCACGGCGGCTGAACGGCTGAACGGCTGAAGGTGAAGTGATATCCATTGTATAGTACGTGACTCTAATGAAAGTGTGACATCCTACTTTGGAAAGAATACTAGACACACAATCACAACAGTGTTGACTGGCATCATGCGGTGCCAAACCGAATATAAACCATATTGCTGCTTTTTGTTGAATATCAGAAGTGAAAGGAAAACATGTCCATGGGAAAGTATCTTAGCTTGACAGCTGAAAGAACAAAGTCTTTTCAGCAAGCAAACAGGAAAAGTCATCTAAGATCACAACTAGATCATGCTCAGCTGTTTGTGGAAGTGCCAACACTTCAAAAAAGCATAAGACTGAAAACCATCCCAGACTGTTTGCAAAGGATACCACTCTCATGCCTCTCTCGATGGGGTCTGTGAGGAGCAAACCTCTGGGTGCATAGATCTTCTCATTCTGCTCCATAATATACATGCTGATCTTTTTCAGTATCTGTGGGGGTCAGAGAAAGGACAGGAGTGAGAAGGACAAACAGAGGAAAAGAAAGGTTATCATAATTCGCTTACTAATTTGTTAAGGCTTGTTTACACCACGGCTGATAACTATAATGACAACAATAAAGACATATTTTTATAAATCACTCTAAATGTAAAAGTATAGCAGAGTCTACACCACAACTATTTTGTTTGTTTTTTTAGCTTATGAATGATAAAAAACCTTGACAGCCAATCAGAATCCATCCTGCTTTAAAGAGCTTGAATATTTAATGTGGCAGATGACAAAACTGCAGCACGTGCTTATAATAAACGGAGCGATACTGTGCGTTGGTGTGGACGCTACTACAAAGTTCCATCATGAAACTCTAGATGACACAGGCTGGTAGGTACTTAACTCAATCTGCTTGCAATCACATCATTCTCTTTAGGGCACAGCTGATTGGTGCCTGCTGTATCAGTAGCCAATGAGCTTGCTGCTCAACCAACAAATACTGGGTTTGCTGTAGCAGTTGCAGAACACTTCCAAAAACCCCTCCACCTTCCCCAGCTCCACCTGTATAGATCTCCTATGAGTAATTCATGTATACTACTCTACAGCAGCAGGATGTCTTGCTCACAGCAGCGTTTCATGTAGGCATTGGCAGTAGCAAGTCCTGTACTTGCTCTGCAGCAGCAGCAATAACAGCCGCAGCAGTGTAGCAGATCTTTTCCACCAAGACCAAACATATCAACATTGTCATATCCATTACCATGGCAAACACTCGTGAGAGTTTTCATGACAGAAATGTAGTTCCTTTTAGTCAGTCACATTCAACATTACGTCAGAACAACTGATGAATTGAGATCCCAATCCGTCAGTCGTTCTGATGTAACATCTCTGTTCCCTGCTTCAGTTACATTAGTAACCTAGACGTTAACGCTATTGTTATCATCCTTGGTATGAAACGGCCCTATTAAAATTGTCCCTATTTACTTAATACACTTTTCTGGTCTTATTGTGCTTGATTGAAACAACTTTCCTTGCTGTCTTACATAATTAATCCCTCTTCTCTTTTAATCCACTCTCCTCCAATCACCTGGCTCCATTCTGGCACGCAACGCCTACTTTTCACAATCCATACAATTCTGACAGATAACAAGTTACATTTATTTTCTCATGGAATAGCCCTAAAGAGCCCTTATTATGTTTTTGTTTTTTTTTCCCTTTCATGCAGTCTGTAATATAGCTGTTTGTGAATGCAGATGCTTTGCAAAGTTGTAAAATCGAAAGTGCACGATAAATAAAGTTATTGTCTCCAGAAAGAAAGAATTGACTCTGAACCACCTATACGAGTCGTTTATATTTCGAATCCCATGGCGTTACAGTTCTACATCACTAGAAAATACATTTGTATAATGTCTGCCTATGTTGTGCGCCTGCGAACAACTTGACCAGCCCTTAAACACGTAATTTCACTGACGACTGCTTCTCAAATCTCAGAGTTTAACGCTTGAGAGATGAGTCAGTACTCAGTTTATTTGGACCAGCTTGCTCTTCAGAATCACAACCTGTAAGTATGATTAATTCTTGATGAATATATTTTCTACCGGGTGTTCAAAATATGTAGTTTTGTGTTTTATATTGTGTAAGTTTCTGGCTAACCGGCTAACTCACTTATTACTGTGTTACTGAAATACTTCTGCTAATCAGCTGTGGGACACTATTGCCAAAAACTATGTCTAATAATGCAGATTGTCTGTCGTTCTTACTACTTTGAGTAAAGATCAAGGATGGACCAAGATTTGTTTTACCAACGTTTATGTTCCATCAGTTTTTCACGTTAGTGCTCGGCTAAGGTATGGACCGTTATTGATACAGTTCCCGTATGTGCACTGCAATAAATTAGAAATATACACATGGGCTAGTTGATGGACATACACTTGTTAATGCTGATGGTGAGGAATTACAGTTGCAACATTTCATAATGTACCTCAAAATGAGTGGCGTATCACTGAGAAACGTCCTGCTGAAGTCACCCTTACAATGGCAGTTAGACTTGAATAACTAGTTCTTCCAATGTTTCATCATTGGACTCGTGCTCGTATTGATATGGTAAAATCAACGTCATTGATGCTGTCTTTGTTCTTTTTTGTGCATGCCTTGGGCTGGAATTATTGAAATAAGGAATATTGTGATGTGTTCGATCACTATACAGCTATGGTTAGCTGGTTAGTCCAGTTATCCAATCACATCCTCTGATAAGGCAAAGTCACATGTGATTTTTTGTTGCGCATCGAGGGATTTATTCGGTAAATCCCTTCTTATCAGACAAAAAAATATCTGCCTCAAATGAGTCCATACGTTTTTTTAAGCACATTTTTTAGAATGTATGCACATCGTGGCGTTTCCATACAGCGTTTTTTTAATGCAATATCCCAAAATGTGCATACAAATATTTGGATGGAAACATAGCTTCTGTCACACAATCCTTCAGAATTAATTCTTATATGCTGACTTGGTGCCCAAGAAACATTTATTTTTATTATCAATGTTGAAAGCAGTTGTGCTGTTTAATATCAATGCTAATATTATTATATTGTATACTGTCAGGACCATTTATGCATCAAAAGCATCTAACAGTAGATTATTTAGATTACTAAAGTTTATTTGTTTGACTTTTCAAGTGAGCATTGCAAAGGCTGTCTGTGTTTCTCTTCCCCAGTGGGGTGAAACTGTGCATCACTTTGCTTCGCTTTGCTTTCCACTCTACAGAACCGGCCATGAAAAGGGACGAGATGTTTGTAATAAGGAAAGAAAACGGATCTGTTCTGAGTTCAGTGGCCATGAACAAACTTCAGGATGAGCAATGACTCACAGGAGTAAATCCAACACATGCTGCTAAAATGCTACTTGGCGCAGCAGAAGGTGAAATAGGTTTTTCCAGAACAAAGTGTACAAGTACACATTTATCCAAAAAATTACATTCATTTATCATGATAAAAATTCTACGTAAATATGGAGGGAGGTCAAAAAGCCTGAGACCACCAGTGAAAAGGCTTTTTCATTACAAATTATATCAGCATAATAAATTGAGTGGAAAGTTAAGTTGAAAAATGAACATGAATATCTCAGTGTCTGGTATTGTTGACCTTTAGCTTTAAATGGCAGCAGCACTCAAGCTGCATGAGCTTGCATTTACATGTATCCATTTAGCAGACTTTTTATGCAAAGCAACTCACATTGCATTTGCTTATTTCATTAGTGACTTAGAAATTTAAAAAATCCTACGCTTTTTTATTATACATTATAACGTGAAAAAAAAATGCTTGAAACCTTTTATTTACACAGTATTGTCTTATATTAAACCCTACATTATGGGGACAAAATGTCCCTACAAAGATGGCAATATATCCAAAATATTTATCCTTGTGGGGACATTTGTTTGGTCCCCATGAGGAAAACAGCTTACAAATCATACAAAGTGATGTTTTTGAAAATGAAAAATGCTGAAAGTTTTCTGTGATGTGTAGAGTTAGTTTAATATACAGTTTGTATAGTATAAAAATCATTATGTCTATGGAAACTCCCCATAGACGTGTGTGTGTGTGTGTGTGTGTGTGTGTGTGTGTGTGTGTGTGTGTGTGTGTGTGTGAGAGTGTATGTTTGTGTGTGTGTGTGTGTGTGTGTGTGTGTGTGTGTGTGTGTGTGTGTGAGTGTATGTGTATGTTTGTGTGTGTGTGTGTGTATGTTTGTGTGTGTGTGTGTGTGTGTGTGTGTTTGAAATATCAGGACACAAATGTGTATAATGACATGGGTGTGACACAGGTATTACAAGTAGAGAGTGACTTATGAGGATATTACCCATGTCCCCATTTTTAAAAGGCTTATAAATCACACAGAATGAGATTTTTTGGGAATGTAAAAATGCAGAATGTTTCCTGTGATGGGCAGGGGTAGTGTAGGGGGATAGCACATATGGTTTTGTGTGGTATAAAAACCATTACGCCTATGCATGTCCCCACAATATGTGTGTGTGTGTGTGTGTGTGTGTGTGTGTGTGTGTGGACTGGTAATCCCTATGGTATGGGGACAAAATGTCCCCACAAAGATGGCAATATCCAAAATCCTTGACCTTGTGGGGACATTTTTGGTCCCCATGAGGAAAACAGGTCATAAATCACACTAAGTGATGTTTTTGAAAATGTAAAATGCAGCATGTCTCCTGTGATGGGTAGGTTTAGGGGCAGGGCAGTGTAGGAGGATAGAAAATATGGTTTGTACAGTATAAAATGCATTACGCTATGGAATGTCCCCATAAAACATGGAAACACAACGTGTGTGTGTGTGTGTGTGTGTGTGTGTGTGTGTGTGTGTGTGTGTGTGTGTGTGTGTGTGTGCATGTATTGAAAACTGTAATATTTTTGTTTTTGCTGTAATATTTTTGTGAAAACTGAATTTAGGATTTTCCTTAGCTGTCAGTTATAAACATCAAAATTAAAATAAACGCATTTGAAATATATCACTCTAATGAATGGATATAATATACAAGTTTCACTTTTTGAATGGAATTAGTGAAATAAAATAAACTTTTTGATGATATTCTAATTATATGACCAGCACCTATATCAGGTGGCCTTAACTACTATGTACTTACATCAAAAAAATAAGTACAATGTACGTATTGTGTTCATATTGTATTGCAAAACACTTTTTCTGATATTGAGGTGGGTTATGGGTAAAGTTAGGGACAGGTGTGGTGGTGTGGGTAGGTTTAAGGGTAGGGTTAGGTGTAACTGTCAACAGTGTAATTATAAATGTAACTACAGAAATTAATTACAGATGTAAATACATGCAGGTATTTTTTTATTTTTTTATTGACGTACAAACTTATACACAATAAGTGCATTGTATCAAATGATTAATTAAAATGTTAGTACATAGTAGTTAAGGCCACCTAATATAAAGTGGGTCTGAAATTATTTATTTAAAATTTTAACTAATTTTTACAACAATAGTGTTTTTATTGTATTTTTGATCGAATGAATGTCTTAGCACTGCTTTCAAAAACATACAATTTGTTTTTAATTATTCCAAACTTTTGACCGGTAGTGTACATACACACACATTATTAAACTTTATTATTGAATTATTTTGACTTTACAGTAAAAATGTGAAATGGACTCTTTAAAATTTCCAACTCATGTCCCACAGGTTGAAAACTGCTGCTTCTGTACAGAACGAAAGGTCATTCTGTAATTTACGGTCTTGAGCCTTGACGTGTGAACGTGCAGCACGCTCTAAATCTTTGTCTCAGCTGCCCTGACTTGTGTGTGCAATCACTCGTCTTTGATGAGGAAGATGCTATCATGCTAGCCCGGGGCATGAGGGAACTCATCCGTGTCCACTCATGTGTGGCCTCCAGTCAGCTGGAGCAACAAACAAAAGTGCTCATCATGCGTGGGTGCCGTTTATCAGAGTTCGCCATTAAGGTGGGCATTTTTATAGGCTGGGGTTTGCAAATAACTCTCTGGAAAAGCCTGATGTGACCTCGGAGTTGTATAATGCGGGTTAGAACGACGTCACTTTTCAAACATGTTAAAGCATGAAAATAATAGTGTGAGGTAGAGAGAGCGAAAGAGAGATAGCAGGGACTTTACATCCGCTCTATCCCAGTGCAGGTGATGCACACCTGTGTGCAGTAATTAGCTGCCCTTTGGAAGTATACGTAGCACTGAATGTCATGTTATGATTCGGTCGGGCATGCCCATTGGTGGACAGGTGCTCACCACAATGGAACTATTGTCTAAGTAGGGCATATCCACGCATATCAAACCTTATCTCGACTTCGTTTGACTGCTATTCAAAGAAAGTGATTTCCATCTGCCACTGGGAACGTGTGTGGTCAGATTCAAATGGGCCGGCACATCAAAATGTTCAAACTTTCTAATGTTTTGATTCTTTGTGAATCCTTGGATGACCAGGCCTGAATGCTGTTCTTTGATCTTCAAAGGCGTCCATGGGTTGGAGTTGTTTTCAATCTTACATCTCAGAATTGGCATCTTGATGAATGCTGCGTGTATTGTAAATGAAACAAGAGAAGACTTTATCTCGATACCTTTTCATAGCGTGTCTCCATGCACAGGAATATGATGTAGGCCGTAGCACAAGCCAGGCAGCTTTCCAGGTAGGACTGACCGCCAATCTTTTCAGCCTCTGCATAATAGCAGTTGAGCGTCTTCACCGTTTCTTCAAACAGGCTCCTCTCAATCTGTACACAACAGTCAGGTACAACCAATGATGTTTTCATTAAAAAAAAACTTATGAAGACAAAAATCATTCTAATATACTGATTTGGTGCTAAAACATTTCGTATTATTATTAACGTTAAAAACAGTTAATGTTTTTGTGGAAAATATGATTTTTTTTAGGATTCTTTGATGAGTAAAAAGTTCTGAGCATTTATTTAAAATATAAATTTTGTAATAATGCAAGTCAACCTATACTTTCACAGTTAATCAATGCATCCTTGCTGAATACAAATTTATTTAAAAAACAATCTTACTGACCCCAAACTTTTGAATGGTAGCATAAAATTGGGAAAGTGCTTTGGACGTGTAAACACGGATGGACATGCATCAATATACACTATATTGCCAAAAGTATTGGGACACCCCTACAAATCATTGAACTCAGGTGTTCCAATCAGTGTCATGGCCACTTGTGTATAAAATCAAGCACCTAGGCATGCAGACGTTTCTACAAACATTTGTGAAAGAATGGGTCACTCTCAGGAGCTCTGTGAATACAAGCGTGGTATAGTGATAGGTTGCCACCTGTGCAATAAGTCCA
Source organism: Gobiocypris rarus (assembly GCA_023029165.1). NCBI lineage: Eukaryota > Metazoa > Chordata > Actinopteri > Cypriniformes > Gobionidae > Gobiocypris > Gobiocypris rarus. The sequence goes on from CM040927.1 coordinate 14,155,148, forward strand.
TTTGTGAAATTTCCGCACTACTAAATATTCTACGGTCAACTGCTAGTGGTATTTTAACAAAGTGGAAGCAATTGGGAACAACAGCAACTCAGCCATGAAGTGGTAGGCCACGTAAAATCATAGAGCGGGGTCAGCACATGCTGAGGTGCAAAGTGCGCAGAAATCGCCAACTTTCTGCAGAGTCAATAGCTACAGACCTCCAATCTTCGTGTGGCCTGCAGATTAGCTCAAGAACAGTACGTAGAGTAGCTGCATCCAAGCCTTACAACACCAAGTGCAATGCAAAGTGTTGGATGCAGTGGTGTAAAGCACGCCGCCACTGGACTCTAGAGCAGTCGAAACGTGTTCTCTGGAGTGACAAATCACACTTCTATATCTGGCAATCCAACAGCTAGTCTGGATTTGGTGGTTGCCAGGAGAACGGTACTTGCCTGACTGCATTGTGCCAAGTGCGTAGGCAAAATACAATTTTTGGTCGGGCATGGGCAAAAATGAGCGGGCACTTTCACACGGGGGGGTCACTCCAGTCAGTAGGTGCGTTTACATGGAGCACTGTAATTGGTTTAAAAGTCCAATCCGAATGAAAATGCTCCATATAAACACTGCAATCTAAATAAAAATGCCCAAACCGAATGGAAATGTAATTGGTTTGAGAGGGGTGGGATAAACATTTTCATGAACCGATCAAACGGAAAATTCCGCCATGTAAACGACCTGATCCGATTACTTTTGAGTGCTGAAGAGTGCACGCCACGCTCACACCAGGCCACAATGTTGACAAGAGAGGAAAGTTCATTTTTCTGAGGTGTTAAAATTTTTCATAATAAGTTATGTAGATAATTTTTGAATAATGACACAGACATAGCCTGGCAACACCATCTCATCTTGACAGCGTTTGTCCCAGACACTTTTTACTTCAACTGTGCCTGACAGAAACAATTATTTTTCTTACACTTTACACCAAATAAATAGCTTTTATAAAACCGTATTTAAGTCATGATGGCCGTAATTCACTCCAGCTGCTGGAGAGGACAGCGTCGACATTTCTGATTGGGCAGACAAACTGTGTGCATGTCACAAAATGATTGCGATTGAAAGCGTCAGCACATGTAAACACCAGAACGGTTTAGATACAATAGTAATCGAAATAAATCACCATGCTTTTGTTTACATTTAACTTTTTATTTCAGAAGATCAAGGAAAGTTTGATTTGTATGATCCCTTTAAAATTGAATGCAATCAAAAGTTAAGAGAAAAGCGATGCCTCATAGGATTTGTGGCCACATAAATGGCCGTAATACATCAGACGTGACCCTGAACCCTTATTCAAAACTCACCCTGCTATCCAGCTCTGCAGGAAACTTGGTCTGGAATTTGCAGGTGGTGCCATCACTGTAGTCTCTCTGAATGAAGACCTTGGTGGCCAGAGACGCACTGTGACGCAGCTCCTGGAGGTTGTGGAACTACAAATAGACAAAAAAGAGATGGAGGTCTCAAAGAAGGGCGCTCCTAAGCACCCTTCTGAAACTTAAAATGACAAATGGTGCAGTCACTAGGCCATTGATATAACTAGAGCCTTGTGTGTATATCATTTTATACACTTTCTATGTTGATTTTTACTAGCACAGTTAAATCATTGTACATGTGGATAAAAATGTGAGATATGACACTTTAAATTGCGAGGGTCCAGAAAGTATGACATTGTGTCAACTAATTTAATGAGTTATGGTTTCTATCACTTCCAAGACACACAGAAAACCTACAATATAAAATGATAGAACCTGGACCTACATCAAGAGTCTCAGTCTATCAAAATGAAAAACGGACAGGGGCCTCTGAAGCAATAATATTTTAAAATATGAAGGAATATGTATGCATGTTTATAAAATTTGGGCCAGAAAGAAGACAGAGCATCAATCAAAAGAAGGAAAAGAAACACTCAATGAGCTGTTTTAGAACTTTATGTGTAAAAAACATCTTCACCAGCTCTGGAAACATCATACATTTATAGAGAGCCAAGAGAGAGAATGAAACCTGATGGATCCAAGACGCAAATTCAGCTCTAATGACCATTCGCTGTGTCCTATTTCTCCTGATTCTCTAATTGACAATACAGCCGGACATACATATTCCAGAACTCAGTCTATCCACAGTAGCAGGAGGCAAATATGTTTCAGTCATTTCATTTTCAAAAAACAACAACTAAGAACAGACTTCTTTAGGCCATACTGCAATTCCTGTAGTCAGATAGAGCAAGCGATGCATCAGTTTCACCCTTGTAAACAAATCCGTATTTTAACAGATCAAGATATAAGACAAGGCTCACAGCTTTATTTTCAGCAAAAATTAATTGGCCTCACAGTTCCGCTCTCATTAGTGTAATTGCTGAAAGCTTTGATGCCAAAAATAAGTATACTGTTAATGCTCTATTGCTAATATAGTAAAGTTAGGCCAGCTCAGAACCGTACAGAGAGAATGGTTGAATGGTCCTTTACAGGTGGAGATTATGACTTCATGGGCAAAATACATACAGTATGTGTGTGCATAGAGAAAATAGTGTAGAAATTACATGATGGAAAATCATTTTAAGATCTTTTAATACCTCCATTGTTTCTCCTAGAAAGCAGTAAGATTAACTAGAAAACAAATGGAGACGTTTGTTAAATAATCTGACATTTTCATGTCTCTTTCATGTCTCCCTGTGCTTAAACTGACACATACACTCAAAATGATGAAATACCTGCTGCTGTCTCTCATTAGTGTTAATCAGACAACAAAACAGCTGTTCACTCGCCTTTAAAAATGCTTGAACTTTAATGCTTGACTAGTTTTTAATGATAAGTTAGTAGTTAATGAGTTTACATATGCTTATATCTATGTCAAGCTCAAAACTATGTTATCAGGTAGAAATTGCTATTTGTGTGTAAAATAAAATAATAAAAAAATTCTGTTATCAGTAAATAGTCATGTAAATTAATTAGTCATAAAGGGCCATATTTTAACAATCTGAGCGCATGGTCGCATAGCGCAGGTGCACTTAGGACATGTCCGAATCCACTTTTGCTAGTTTAACGACGGGAAATATGGTCGGCGCACCCACCGCATGGTCTAAAAGGATTGTACCTAGTGTCTTAATGAGTCATGGGTGTGTTTTAAGTGTAATGTGCAATAAACCAGTCAGAGTCTCATCTCCCATTCCCTTTGAAAGCAAGTTGCGCTCGCACCATGGTAGATTCACGGAAAGTCTGAACGCTTTTCCAGAGAGGAATAATTTTTTTAAATGTTTGTGCGTCCCTGTGTGTGAGAGTAAAGCGTTTCTGCCAAATAAAACGCAGATATAAAACCCGGAAATGAGGGTAACGCAGATATGACACAATTGACAGGCGACTCCCTCACACACTATGCTCAGACGTCCCGGTTCCTTGATTAAAATAGCAATTTTCTCATAATTTTCAAATAGTTGGAAACATTTGGGATATTGTAAGTAGTCAACTGAACAAAATATATAACACTGGCCTAGTGGTTTTTGGATATTGTACTGCAAAAATACTACATAGTGCACCTTTAAATATTTATGTGGATGATACAATAAATGCTAAATTGATAATTGGTAACAATGCTTTGATAGTATCAGCATAGCATAGCAATTGCTGAATGAGTACGGCAATATAAAACAAATATCTGTTCTCAAACCATCACCATGATGTTAACCCTACAAAAATATAGAAACTCTTCTAAATTAGCATAGCTAAGCATTAAACACTAATTGCAGGGAAATAGGAATCCCAGCCAAGTTTCAGTTATATTTAAGTTTCTCTAAAAAAAATAAAAAAAAAACAAGTTCATAAAACTCAAAACAGTAAAACAATTCAGATTACTTAAAATGTGTCAGTTTTGTGAACTCAAAATAAAAGTTCTACATACTTATAAAGGTTCATTTGATTGAACTAATTTGTTTAATTTAAATTGGCTCCACTCTAGTCTCGCGTAGCCACACCTTCAGACTGACGGCAGAAGGTCTGGACTCTATTGCAGCTTTTATTGATCAAGGACTGCCCAAGAATACTGACACGTAACGCAACCAACCACACAGTTCATTTTGTTCTGCATCATGTTTTAGAAAAAATGAAAATGTCGCTATACCTGCAATAACAGACCAGCGTGTATCTATTAATTATTCATTCATTGTGCAAGTGCAACAAATGGAGCCTCGAACTTCACATACTTTTGAAAATCCAGTTTTTAGATGATCACGGTAAGCACTCATTGTCACAGTTGTACACACAACGACTTTCTTCTTATACGAGGTAGTTTGGCAGTTGTTTCTATGTGCGGGCCGTTAAAAGAAAGCAACACACTCCTCTTGCAGACATCCCGTAGAATTCAACCAACCAGATGATGACTTTGAAACTCCTGAAGTGTTTCAAGATAAGTGTGCCATATGCATCACATGTTCAGCCAACGGTCCGTGGGCGTAACATCTGAGGCTGAGACTAGCTCTACTCAAACCAGTTGATTATTTTGAGCGCTAGGTTTCTCAGACTCTCATTCTTCAATCATGTCGTCTAGCAGTCTGTTATTCCTCGACAACAACCAGTACAACTAAACACAAACCACTCCTGGTACCACCAACTGGTATTGTGAGTAATCTTGAGGTAATAAAATGTCAAATTAAAATATTATGTTCAGTTATTCATTATGTGGCAAGTGGCCGCAAAATAAACTGGATAATTTTGTTTAAGTTTTTATCACCCTGAAGGTTTTTTTTTTTTTGCATAATTCGCTGACTAACCTTTTTTACAACTCCGGGACCCTAATTTGAGAACCACTGATACAGACGATGAGGGGCAAAAAGTTATCTTATAATTTTTTTGAAAAAAACCTGAGACAAAGCTGCTATTTAAATGAGGTGACAATGTTTCATGCACATAGCAATAAATTGAACTACATGTTGCCATTATGAGTTCACAACACCTCGCACTGGAAAATATACAAAGAAAGACAGAATTAGCTTCATAAGGATGGATGTGAATTATTATTAGTCCTCATTGTTGCAACGACACACAAAGCCTTTTAGTTCACGCCAAATGAGACGAGCCTAATTATCCCCGCACTCCTCCACGGAGGCATCGCTCAGGGAGACTCAGGTTGAGGACGCTCATAATAGCTTTTCAGCTGTCTGAAATCCCACAGCAGCTGTTAGCATAACCACAAGCAAGTGGCTTATCTGGCCACATGACTGTCCACAGTTGGATTTCTCCCAGAAGCATTGATAAATTATTCACACTGGGAGGTCATCTAAACTGTTATCTACAAGTTATAAGGAGATACGTTTTATTTAGTCAGGCTTTTGACTATCAACATAAAGTAAAATTTGCAGCTTATTCTGACCAAAATCTACAGGAAAGTTCTGTCTGATCAACATGAAAAGTGACACAGTTTGCTTTGTTATTATGTGCAATTTAAGTTTATCTTAAAGCAAGAGATCCTCCCAATTCTGTCATCATTTACTCACCCTCATATCATTCCAAACCAAGAAGTAAAAAAAAAAAACAAACATATACATATATATATATTGTTGGCGTTCCACAAAAATAAAGTTGCATTGTAACACTTTACAATAAGGATTCTTTTGTAAACACTAGTTATGTGAACGTCTCTGGTTACTTGTATTGTAACCTTAGTTCCCTGAGTAGGGAACGAGACACTGCGTCACAGCTTTGAGAACGCCTCTGCGTGATTACGTCTTGAAGCTGTATGTCAACTGTCCAATGGAATGAATTAACGTGGGGGTGGCGTCATCGACCCAGAAACTATAAAGCATGCCGGCACACACCCGTCAAGCAGCTTCTACAAGAAACTGAAACAAGCAGAGTGTGGGCATGTGGGGAGTATGGCAAAGTGGCGAGTGTCTTTCCCTACTCAGGAACTAAGGTTACAATACAAGTAACCAGAGACGTTCCCTTTCGTGGGAACTCGCACTGCGTCACCGCTTTGGGAACAAGAATACCAATGGCTCCATACAACCCGAGTGCCCATGTCTCAAGAAGAAAGCACCCGGTCCCCCGGGGCCACGGCATCACGTTCATAACAGCGAATGAATGTGTGCGGTGAGCCTGCCGCATCACATACATCCTGGAGGGGCGCACCCCCCCATAAGGTCGTGGAGGCTGCCATACTCCGAGTCGAGTGCACCCGGACAGCCGTAGGAAGCGGAGAGTCCGGCCGCCTCGTAAGCAAGTGGAATGGCCTCGACCACCCACTTGCTTAACCTCTGCTAGACACCGGTCCCCCCCTCGAGGGGGATCCGTAATGGACGAACAGTCGGCCGTCGTTCTCCACATGACAGCTCTGTGGACATACGTGTCTATGCCCTCACAGGGCAAAGCAGATTGAGCGTTTGCAGTACCACCCGACGCACCGGATTGTTGGAACTACAGAAACTTAGCCCGGCCTCGGCTGGAGGAAGGCCTTAGCCATACCGGGCGCAAGTTCCAGACATGAGGGTGCCACCGAGAGGGCTTGAAGGTCCCCGATTCTTAGAGGGCGTAATAGCCAGCAGAAAGCCCGTCTGATGGTCAGATATTCTCGGGGACTCACGTCAAGGCTTCAAAGGGGGTCCGGCGAGGCCCCTCAGGACAACCACCAGGTCCCACGGCAGCACCCTAGTGCGCACTGGAGGCCTCAACCTCAGTGTGCCACAGAGGAATCGTATGATGAGGGGATTTAGCCACAGCGAGACCCCACTGGAAGGAGAGTGGTAAGCACCCAGGGCCACCACGTGCACCTTCAGTGTGGAGTGCGCTAATCCAGCCTCCACTTCCAAACATACGATTTCCTCATGGCGGGAGCTCTGGAGTGTAGAATGGTCTCAACGACCTCAGCCGAGAGACCGGTGCTTATGAGGTGGGCCCCCTCAGGGGCCATACCCACAGCTTCCACACTTCTAGGCGGGGGTGAGGATGGAGCGCCCGCCTGCGAGAGCGGGTCCTCCCTGACCGGAATCTCCATTGGAGACCCGTCCCGGAGAGACCCCCGTGTGCTACGGAGGAATCGTATGATGAGGGGATTTGCCCCAGTAAGACCCCACTGGAAGGAGAGTGGTAAGCACCCAGGGCCACCACGTGCACCTTCAGTGTGGAGTGCGCTAATCCAGCGGAGGATTCTCCTCCAAGAAGTCCAGCACCATGTAAACAGGGCAGTTAACTGGATCCTGCAGGTGATCTCTACACCATGAGGTGAAGAGCCTCCACTTCCAGGCATACGATTCCCTCAGGGGCCACACCCACAGCTTCCACACTTCTGGGCGGGGGTAGGAGGAGACCCGTTGGAGACCAGTCCAGGAGAGACATCAGGCCCGAGAACCATGCTCGAGCTGGCCAGTACGGAGCCCCTAGAAGTAGAAGGACCCCGTCCTGGCGCACTCTCGCCAGAACTCCCGGAAGCCACTCCTTTACCATGGCATCCCGTCCGAGAGGAGCTGGATGCGTGAGGGAGAACCACAGAGGGCAGTGGGTGTTTTCTTTGGTTGCGAACAGATCCACTCGAGCTCTGCCAAATTTCTCCCAAAGGAGCTCCGCCACCTTGGTGTGGATGCTCCATCCCCCGGGCTCGGCCGCTGCCTTGACCGGATGTCTGCTTCCTGTTTCAACCACCATGGGATGTAAATTGCAAAATTTTTCAAGGGACAATTTTCCCAGGGACCAGAGGAGAATGAGGCGAGCTTGTATAAGCCGCGAGACCCCAGACCCCCTGTCGGTCGATATAAGAGACCAACGTTGTGTTGTCCATGCGGACCAACACATAACGGCCTCCTATGTGTGGCAGGAAGTGTTTCAGCCCACGAAACACCGCCAGCATCTCCAGACAGATAATGAGACAAGAGAGATGATGGTCCTGCCACCGGCCCGTGAGGGAGGCGTCTGTGTTCAGACACCCGCTGACACAGCGCCCCCAGTGATGGGCCTTGGGCCAGAGACCAAGGACCCTTCCACATAACCAGGGTGCGGACACACTGTCCCGAATCCGCGACACCGGAAGGGTTTCCTTCAGGGAAAAACCCTTATTTTTGAGCCACCACTGTAATGGTCCCATGTGCGACAGGCCATGTGGGATAGCATTGGACGCTGCTGTCCATGAGACCGAGCAGTTTTGATACTGCTTGGCAGTGAGTGGCTGGTCTAGCTTCCCCGACTTGACAGCTGAGAGGATCGATGCTCTGCGAGGCTCCGAAATGCACGCCCACATCGCGACCGTGTCCTAGCTGACACCCAGTTACGAGGTTCTCTCAATGCTGTGCTGCCTGACGAGCTGACCATGCTAGGATCAGCCAGTCGTCGATGTAATAGAGAACCCGTATGCAATAGGGCCGCGCAGCGTCCACACACCGCGTGAAGGTGTGAGGCGAGAGAGCTAGACCGAAAGGGAGTACCCGAATTTGAACGCTTCTCCCCCACAAGCGAACCTCAGGTACTTCCTGTGCTGCGGAAGGATGGAGATGTGAAATCTGATCTTTTAGATCTATTGTGACAGACCAGTCCTCGGACCTGATCTGAGACACAATCTGCTTGAGAGTAAGCATCTTGAACTTCAGTCTTGCTACTGAGCGGTTCAAGACGCGCAGATCTAAAATCGGGCACAGCCCTCAGTCCTTCTTTGGCACTACGAAGTACAGCTGTAATAGCCTGACTCACTGGCGGGCGGTGGAACCTGTACTATAGCCCCTTTTTCCAGCAGAGTCTGTACTTCTTGAGTATCACCAGAGCCTGCTCGGGTTGCACTGTTGTATACACAACCCCGTTGAAAGCGTGGTCACAACCGCCAGGGCTTTTTAGTCGCAGCCCTCTTAGCAATGATAACAGCACTGAAATCCGCCCGCTGCTTTGAAGGCTGCATCTGAGAGTGCCGGCTCCCACGCGATGCTCTCCCTTGCTGCTGATGCTTCGTCGCAGCTGTGACATGGAGCGAGAGGGCAGGAAGCGCTCGTCCAGCCGGGACTTAACTGCAGCGCGTTCCATACTCTCTTGTGGCCAGGCGATGTCCTGGCCACCGCTCGCGTGAGCACATCCACGACGCAGGTGGGGGTTAAGTGTGGCAAATCGTCAGCCCCCGCCTCGACAGTGCTCATGTCCTCGAACTTGTCCGAGGATGCATGAAGCACTATCGCCGCTTCCCTGCGATTGGGAGAAGCCGCCTCACGGACTCCCGACTGCGAGTAAGTGGAAGATCTCCCAGGTGAGGGTTGAGAAAGGGGGATACCCATATCAGACCCCTCTGAGAGATCAATTTGCGAACCCCACGACATCCTTTTTCCGCCATGCCTCGACAGCAGCAGATCCAGAGCCATGGGGAACGCGAGACTGAGGGCTCTCCCCAGGCAGAAGACGCACATCAGATGCGTGTCCCCGTCCGTGATGTAGCGAGGACAGGGTGGCACACATCTTCTGTACGCCTTCTCAGTCTCTGCCATCTTCTGCCGCCCGCCTGACTATTTGCCATAGAAAACTTTTCTAATTCAGCTCAGCAGAACAGCAATGAACAGTTGAGACACACCGTAGCTTGTTGAAGTAACAGAAGCCGCTCGACAGGTGTGTGCCGGCATGCTTTATAGTTTCTGGGTCGATGATGTCACCCCCACGTTCATTCATTCCATTGGACAGTTGACATATGGGCTTCAAGACGTAATCACGCAGAGCCATTCTCAAAGCAGTGACGTAGTGCGAGTTCCCACAAAAGGGAATTAATAATGAACTGCTCTTCTACAGCATTTAAAACTCTTAGTTAATGTTAATCTCAACATTTATTAATACATTTTCTAAGATCAAAAGCACTGAGAAATACATTAACATTTTTAATAACTAACATTAAGAAAGGCTAGCAAATGCTGTAAAAACATATTGCCCATGGTTAAGGTATGCATTGACTAGGTTAACAAATGAGAGCTCATTGTTAAATAATTACAAGCTTAAAGGGTGAGTAAATACTGACACAATTGTATTTATTTGTTTGTTTGGTTGGTTGGTGGGTGAAAACAATACAGTGTTGTCCACAACTGATTATGATATACAGAGAGGAAATTAATAGAAACCTACATTATTTCACTATTAATCCACAAATTAAAACAGTGGGATATATAATATACTGTTTACTTGCAACTAATTCTGCCTCAAACAAAACGTTTTATATAGCTTTTAAAAATTTGATGGTACTAATATGGAAACTTCTGCCAATTTGTATCCATGTAAAAGCAACTTGTACAGAGCTGCAGGATTCTGAATAAATTGAGAATCATGTTTTTCTTTAGTTTAAAATAGAGATCCCACAATTCTAAATAGACAACTAAGAAAAATAATGTAATTTACTAACAAAGTGTTCTAACAAAATATTAACTGCTGGAGTCTATTTAAAAACTATTTAATGAATTTGAATAATTATTATTTTTAATTGGTTTGAAAGAATAGCCCCATTTAACCCAGTCTATACTGGTAAATTAGAGATCGCGTGTGAACATCTTAGTTGCGTATTTACCGGTGAATTAACAGTAATTTACTGGGATTAATGTGTAAAGTCATTCAGGCGGAAGGCGGTCTGGCGGAAGCTATATATTTTACTTTATAAAGTTTAAATATGGATATTTTTCTTACAAAAACCTGTTGATTGGCTTCAGAAGGCCTTTAAACAACACAATTTTCAAGTGAAAACAGAAAACTTTTAATATGTTCAGACTGTTCATTTACACGACAGCGTTTTGGTGGCTTGAGAATGCAAACTGTGAAATAGGTTCCAAAGCGTAAGTATTTGAAAACAATACCATTACCCTTGCCATGTAACTCTGTGAAAACGGTGACGCCATGCACTGTGATGCAGTTTATACAATATTTATTAGATGATTTACTCTATTTTGATCTCTATCGTATAGGCATAATGAGTTTATATCTGAACTATAGACTTTTATTCAAGAACTTCCACTGCAATAATTTGGATTTTTGTAACAGAAATAATAAATAATGTGTGTGGTTGAAAAGTCATACCTATTCATGACAACTGCCCTCTCTCTGTCAGCGGCAGCAGCGCCAAAGCAGATTTGAACTTTCGTTGTGATCGTACTTGTCAAAGTTACAGAAATAGACAAATAATTGTCATTTAAGATCGGATGATGAATCACAAATCATTGTCATTTAAGACCACTATCTTCTAACAATTAATCATGCAGCTCTATTTTGTATAGGGCATACAACAATACAATTTTATCATTTGATTGGAAGTGGCAATATATGCCAGATCTGGCTATTTTTTGTGTCCAATTGGCATCAGACGGTCTGTAAAGGAACCGTAGGTGGTTAGTGGGCTTAAGCTGAGATGAGGAAGATGAACGATTTCTGGAAGACCTGAACTGTCAAAGTTAGCACTGCTGTAATTGGTAAAAAAGTCTGAAAGGTGAGCAAGGGTACAGTGACATTCCTGAAGTGAGACCATTAGCATCATCGGCCATCACAACCCTCAGCAGTCAGATGGTCGCAGCCAATTAAAATTCATCAGTTCAGGAAAAGGATGAATGTTAATGAAACGTCCTGTCCAGCAGGCACATCTGAGGGGTCAAAGGTTGATTTTAGATGCTGCCAACATTGAGACGTATTTCATAAGGAGCTGAACAGATCTGCAGAGGCATATTAGGAAGAAAGATGTACCTTCAAGACTTCATAGGCTCTCGGGGCATTTCCTCTTCCTTCCTTTGTGAATGGGGAAGATGATTTTAAACAGATGTGACAGAGGCAGAACATTTACAGTGCTCGGGTTTCTTCCCACAGAAAAAGAGAAATGCTGATGTGCTCTCAAACCCTTGAGAGACACCGTAGAGGAAGTGAATGATAGACTTGCTTCAGTTTAATAGTGGTTGATTGGCCTGCATGTAATAATTAAAGGACACCAATCGACTGAGAGACCAACAAACTCTTTCCTGCCCTGCAGGGCTGGGTGTTAAGCAATATTTTGGTCTCATTACAGAGAGAAAGAGTAAGTCAGCTTACATGGGCTCAGTTTTAAGCAGCATGTAAAAGACACTGAAACCATTCAAATGCAATATAATATATATATATCAAGTCATGTTGGTGCTGACTGACGCACAGGCCAGCTGCATCCCTGAACTCTTCACTGCAAGTGTACCGCAATTCTGTAGCTATTTAGGTTCATTATGTAGACCCAAATATACAAGACACCAGTAAAAATGTGATTGTGTACATAAAATAGAAATGAAAACAATGATGTTCTAAGGTGTTAGAGGGGTAATTTTCATATTAGAAAACAAATAAAAACCAAAATAAATTATGCATTTTTTGGGGGGGAAAGTTGTGGCTTTAAGTAAATGAAGCATATGAAGAATACACATGTTTGTATTTTGGCAAACACACTAAAAAACAACTCTTATTGGTGTTAAAAATTGAATTTTTTATAGTCAATAGGATATGGGAAAGAAAGGTGATTTAAGCAATTTTGAGCATGGCATGGTTGTTGGTGCCACACGGGCCGGTCTGAGTATTTCACTAGTTACTGGGATTTTCACGTACAACCATTTCTAGGGTTTACAAAGAATGGTGTGAAAAGGGAAACACATCCAGTATGCGGCAGTCCTGTGGGCGAAAATGCCTTGTTGATGCTAGAGGTCAGAGGAGAATGGGCCGACTGATTCAAGCTGATAGAAGAGCAACTTTGACTGAAATAACCAATCGTTAAAACCGAGGTATGCAGCAAAGCATTTGTGAAGCCACAACACGCACAACCTTGAGGCGGATGGGCTACAACAGCAGAAGACCCCACCGGGTACCACTCATCTCCACTACAAATAGGAAAAAGAGGCAACAATTTGCACGAGCTCACCAAAATTGGACAGTTGAAGACTGGAAAAATGTTGCCTGGTCTGATGAGTCTCGATTTCTGTTGAGACATTCAGATGGTAGAGTCAGAATTTGGTGTAAACAGAATGAGAACATGGATCCATCATGCCTTGTTACCACTGTGCAGGCTGGTGGTGGTGGTGTAATGGTGTAGGGGATGTTTTCTTGGCACACTTTAGGCCCCTTAGTGCCAATTGGGCATCGTATAGATGCCACGGGCTACCTGAGCATTGTTTCTGACCATGTCCATCCCTTTTTGACCACCATGGCTACTTTCACTGTACTAAAATGGCCCCCACAGTCACCAGATCTCAACTCAATAGAGCATCTTTGGGATGTGGTGGAAGCTTCGTGCCCAGGATGTGCATCCCACAAATCTCCATCAACTGCAAGATGCTATCCTATCAATATGGGCCAACATTTCTAAAGAATGCTTTCAGCACCTTGTTAAATCAATGCCACATAGAATTAAGCAGTTCTGAAGGCGAAAGGGGGTCAAACACAGTATTAGTATGGTGTTCCTAATAATCCTTTAGGTGAGTGTATATATATTAGGGCTGTAGCTATCAATTCTTTTAGTAATCAAGTATTCTAACGATTATTCCATTGATTAATCGGATAATAATTACTCTTCTCTTTATTAAAGAGCAATACTAAATATATAAGATAAAATAAGACAGGTATCTTAAAATTAACATTTGTTTACTTTTTAGAAAAAATTGTATCGCTGAAATTGCATACATTAACCCATTTTAATGCATTCAATTGCCACATTATAAAAATCTATTTCCAATTAATTTAAAAAGGAAAACATAGTTCTAAAACTAAACCTACAACCAATAAACCAAAACAATATTAATATAAATAGCAATAATGCTTAAACATTGCATGGTGTGCAACTTAACTTTAAAGTTTCAGCTTCAGTTCAGGCATGACATAAGCCTTTACTGTCTTCTGAAGGCTGTGTGGCTTTTGTAAGAAGCAAAACATATTGGACAGGAAGGTAACTTGAAATAAGAATAAGAGTAGAGATGGTCATACTTGAGATGCACGGATCAGCTCTAACGTCACCGAATCTGCTGTTAAAAACAAACCATCCATCCGCACCCGATCGTCACAAATTCAAATCCTCAGTGTAAGCGCGATGCTATCGTCACACATTAGCTACACTGAAGTAGGTTGCTTTAAAACAAATCTTCTTTGGCGAAATTACACGTTTTAAATAACCTAAACGGGTTGACACCTCTACATCACAGAGAGGAGTAACTGCTGGAACATGAGCACACGTGAGAGAGTTTGTATTTAATTCAGATAAAATAACCTACATTGCACATACAGATCTACATTTTGAGCTAATCATATTCATCATTGTAACACAGCTTGTCTTATTAAGTTAGTAGCTATAAATATTGCTCGTATGTCCTCAGCTTCCACGCGAACTGCTGCAAATTATGTTCAGTGTTGTATCCTGAAGCTCAACACACAGTTGTCTTCATTTAAAAATAGCGAGAATAAATGATAACTTATTAACAGTGCTGATGCCAATCTCTCTCGCATTGCGGTCTTTGATCTCGACATGAGCTGAAAACGAAAGTTAAAGAGCGACACATTCATTGCGTTTTACCGTTTATTTTTAAATTCTTAATACTTATAGGGCCAGATTTACTAACAGCTTGCACCAGCGCAAACCTTTTGACGTTAAAAACTACTGTCAGGATTTACTGAAGACACACAGTGAAAAATTAGCTCTGAAAAGGCATGGGCACAGTTATTTTTGCGGCTAACCATATTGTATATACATTTCTAGGAGTTTGTTTCTTTCAGACACAAACTTTATGGGATGAGAGTATTTAAATGAATCATGCCAGGTGATTTACTAAGGTTTGCGCTCCTCAATTTACTGGTATTTACGGCAAAAAAAAAAATGTCTTAAACTAGACGCTAACTGGTATATTGCACTGGTCATTATGGAAATTATCCGGTTGTGTCTGTGTGCTTTAATTTGTGAGCCGTCAGTAGATCACACGCAGAACTTTCAACTCCCATCTGCGCTTTCATGGAATTGCGCTCTGACACTAATTTGCCCTGTTTAGTAAATCATACCCTTGTTCACCCAAAAACAAACAAATTCATAATTTACTCACCCTCAAGTTGTGCCAAACATCCATCGTATAGCGTTAGTTCTGGCAGGTCATGTTAGTCAAGCTCGCATAAGCTGACTTTCAGCTGATCACGTCTACCTATAGCAATATGTCATCTATCGCAGCATGCATTTATAAGCTCCTTCAGTATTATCAGCTGCTATCGCGTTTCTCCGGAGCTAATTACCCTCCTCCATCCCCAGCTCCTCCTCTCTTCCAGTCAGGATTTGCCATTCTGATTCCCCCTGAATCAGACTAAATTCCTGAATTAGGTTGTACATTTTAATATTCACATTAATGTTATCTGCAATACGTTGTTGCTTCTGTTCAGTTTACCCTAGGGGGTTTATCACTGCTCTCCCAGCTCTTATCCATGGATGCGCAGGGAGTTCTTGCCCAGAACAGAACTGCCAATCTAAAACTATATGCTAATTGTCTATCATCTTTGACAAAAGTGGTCCAGACAGAAAACACAAAAGAAGATATTTTGAAGAATATGGGCAACCAAAGAGTTGATTTTTCTATTGAAAATGTCTATGATGTCCAAAAACTGTTTGGTTACGGACATTCTTCAATATATTATTTTGTGTTCAATAGAAGAAATAAATGCATACAGGTTAGGAACAACAATTTTTTTTGTACTTTACGCACTAAACAGATCAATAAACATTTGATACCTGTCTTGTGCACATGCCTTTAAAATCATACACTCCTGAACTTGAGCAAATTCTGTTATGCATGTTAATTAAATACCAGGAGATTATAGACTTTCTGGTCCCCCAAGAGACTCATTTGCTTTTAAATTGAATGCAGCTGTCTTTAGAAGCTTGTATATAAGTGAATGATTGTCATACTACACAGATTTTCACAGAAAATCAGCTGAACATTCCAGGCAAAAAATAAACTTAACCACATAAAAAAAATAATATATATATATATATATATATATATATATATATATATATATATATATATATATATATATATATATATATATATATATATATATATATATATATATATATATTTAAAAATGTGTATATATATATATATATATATATATATATATATATATATATATATATATATATATATATATATATATATATATATATATATATATATATATATATATATATTAATTCTATAGCTACATACTGTTCAAAATGAAATATCATACTGCTAAACGTCTATGATTTGGAACAGACTCAATTTGTGTCAAGTATTCTTGATTTTAAGCACCATTATGAAATGTTATCATTGCATAATTGTGCAGGTTGCATTCAGATTGTCAACTTTTAACTGACCTCCTCACATATGCTAAACATCTGCCACCTACCAGAGACTGAACAGAAGGAGAACATCAGAACGATTCATAAGATTCATTGAGATTAAACAGTGCATGGATGTCATGCCTTTTAAAAAATAAAGCAGGTCTTGAAAGGGCAGTAAGTTGTTCTCTAAGCGCTACCAGAGATGCTGAGTGCACATGGCCTCAGGGTCAAATGAAACAAATTACAGGTTGCTTTAGCTGTGACACGTTAAAAGGGCTGTTCTGTCGTGCTAGCTCATTTATTCGCTTGTCCACCCTCTCTAGCTCCTTTCTTTGTAGATATCTTTTCATTAAGAATTCAGTTAGTCTTATAACTGTAAAACTATTTCAGATCATTTTCTGTTTAGGTCAATTCAGTTCAATACGAGTAACATGACTGCATTACTGAAATGCTGTTTTACAATCTTGTTCTGTAATGTCTATTCACTTCTAATCAACTCAAGATATTCTGGAGATCACTGTTAACAAGTAACACAAGTCAAAAACAGTTCATTGTGTTGTGTATAATTAATTGGGTTTGGCACAGGGGGTGTAAGTATGTAACCAGATAGCTGTGTTTCTATCTGTGTGGATTTGCTTTGCTATACTTAGGGGATAAAACTATCCCCATATAGTTTAGTTTGCTAAATATGAAAAGAAAAGAACAAGTCTCCCTAAATCTCCCTTCATTATTGTAAATAAAATGAATATATAATATACTAATAATAAATGTGTTACGTTTCACTTTTTATGAATTATATAAATGCAAAAAAGCTGTCTTGTAGAGGATAGGATTTGGGTGAAGACTAACCTGTAGCAAATAAGCAATATATACAGTATACTGGTCATATAATTAGAATATCAAAAAGTATTTATTTCACTAATTCCATTCAAAATGTGAAACTTGTAGATTATAGTCATTCATTACACACCGACTGATATATTTCAAATGTTTATTTCTATTAATTTTGATGATTGTAACTGACAACTAAGGAAAATCTCAAATTCAGTATCTCAGACAATTAGAATATTACTTAAAGGATCATTCCACCGTTTTTAGAAATAGGGCTTACTCAACTTCTTTCCTATATTTAGAAATGTGGGCAAATGCATTTTTGTCTCAGTGCATGCATTGTTTTAGTTTGGCAGATTCGCCGCTAGCTTAGCTTAGCATAATGAATGGAATCCTATGTTGCCACCTAGCATGTCCCGAGTAAAAGTGATCCAAAAAAAAAAACACCTAATTACTTCCTGTGGCCTTCAACTCTTCTGCATTGTTGGGGCTGGCATATCGCATCTTCCTCTCCACAATACCCCATAGATTTTCAATGAGGTTAAGGTCAGGCGAGTTTGCTGGCCAATTAAGAACAGAAATACCATGGTCCTTAAACCAGGTACTGGTTGCTTTGGCAACTATCAAGTCAGCAGTCTTCCCCATGATTGTGTAGCCTATAGAACTAGACTGAGAGACCATTTAAAGGCCTTTGCAGGTGTTTTGAGTTAATTCGCTGATTAGTTGTCCCCACAACGATAGTAAAACCCGAAACCACCTACATTGTGGCTAGTGATCACCACCAGAGAAATGGCTCTCCGGGAAAAAATGGCATTTGAGGTGCAAAATATGTTATTTTGGCAAGGTTGCCAGCTAAAATTCGCATTCCAGATTTTATATATCACATAATTGGGGTGCTTCAACCCGCGGACATGGAGAACAACCCGCAGGAAAAACTTGGCAACACAGTGCAGTTGTGTTGACATTTGACAACTAAAGTTAAGTGTCGCTTCGTTGCTCTGATTGGATGTAGGTCTATCCAATTGAGGTCTTTCTTGGTCCGGTTGAAACACGCCCCATAATCACAGCCCATTGGAGCAGTATCAGACTCAGATTCTGACTAGAATTGAGTATGACCACGTCAGGTTAGAGAGTCCCCACAAAGATAGTGTGTGTGTGTGTGTGTGTGTGTGTGTGTGTGTGTGTGTGTGTGTGTGTGTGTGTGTGTGGGCATGTTTTTGTGAAATATCAGGACACAAATGTATATAATGACATGGGTATGACATTGGTATTACAAAGAGGGTGAAATATGAGGGGCGTTCCCCATGTCCTCACTTTTCAAAATGCTTATAAATCACACAGGATGAGTTTTTTTCACAGAAAGTAAACTGTGCAGTCTCCTGTGATGGGTAGGTTTAGGGGCAGGGGCAGTGTAGGGGATAGAAAATATGGTTTGTACAGTATAAAATGCATTACGCCTATGGAATGTCCCCACATTTCACAAAAACAAACATGTGTGTGTGTGTGTGTGTGTGTGTGTGTGTGTGTGTTGCTACCAGGCCCCAGGCCCAAACACAACAAATCAACGTGGGAGTCTTTTGCTGTTGCCCCGGTACAAGGGTAAAAACACTTTGGAGGCTCATCTAGATAAATAGAAAGCAAACCTCTAAAGACTGTCTAATGCAGCAGCTCTGCATAAAAAAAGGAACATCACACATCAGTTGTCATAGTAGCCCCAGAACATAAAACAGCATCATTTGTTTTCAGAAGTAGTTATTTTAAGGTTTAACTGAACTTAATTTTAGGTGCTTGTCAAAGAAGAAATTAGAGATCCATCTAAAGAAGCCTCAGAGTTTATGGCTCTAATGCTCTAATGCTAAACTGACCAGTGAAGCAAAGAAAAGGCACTCGGAGCGTTCTTGGAACATTCCGATGACTCATTACAGTATTTTTTAATGAAAATGAGCCTGATGTAGGACAACAAGACCACAAGATGCCTAGAGCAAGTACATGACAACTCTTCTTGTGACAGCAAAAACTTTTTTTTTCCCAATGACTGTTGGCTAGGTGAGAGTCAACAATCAGTTTTAATATCCTAGTAAAAGTAAAATCTAGGCTGCTGAGGGAAAGCATCTTGTCTATGAATACATTACATACTGTGGAATCTCATTGTGTATTCTCACTGGAGGGATTTGTCTTGCCTACCTTTTGAATAAATCTGTAAACAAGATGGCTGAGTAAACAGGAAGTGCATGCAATCTAAACAGACACCTAAATATAAACCATTTATTATGCAGTTTGGATAGGGGTTGATGATGCATTAAGGATAAAGGGCAGCTAAACACACATTATTCTTAAAGAGAAAATTAAATGTGGGTATCTGGAAGATATGCCAATAAAAGAGGAGAAACGAGATTTGGATGCTTGTTATGCATACAAAAATGCATTTTGAATTTATGAATAATTGGTGCTTAGCCATGCATAACACTATGATGCTAAACAGTTAAGTATTGCATGACAGGTGGTTGTCAGTGTCAAATCTATAAAGCATTGCAGCATACTCTATTTAATAATAATAATAATGTACTAATAATTCTAAAGCTATCTTAAAAGAGTATTGATAATTAACAATTTGTTAAAACTCTCCAACCCTTAATCACCAATGCATAGATGAAGATCTTTTATTCATTTGGATTACAGTATATTACATTTACATTCTATGCATCTGAGTCATGAACACCTGTTGGTAAACTGATTAATGAAAACTGTTAACTTTAGATGTAGCCTGATTTGTGAAAAGTTAAAATGCCCATATAATGCATTTTGTCACTTTTCAGCTCTTTCCCCTTAAGCGACATATAGCTTTTTAAAGGCACAATATGTAATTTTCGCCGCCAGAGGTTTCTTATTCAAAATAAAGGTGTAGCTTGATGACGCCTTGATTTCACAGATTCCTGGGAGTTGTCGTCTTCACCTCTACAGCCGGTGGAAAAGAATCCGATGGGACTTGGGGCAAAAATCATATTAATGGATGATCTAATATATTAAATATTTATTAACGGTACTGTAGTATGAAGCAGGGTGGACCGAAACGAGGCAGCTGGAGTGACAGCTAATTGAGAGACAAGCGCGACACACGGCTTAAGAACAGTGGACGTTTTATTATGCCACATACGAGCGCTTCTGCTTCTTCCGGTCATGCATATGTGGGGTAACGCTGCATTATTAATCATATTAGATCAATTTGAGTGTGTTGAATATATGGGGGTGGATTAGAACCTGTAACCTTCGTAAATGTTTACAAAAATTCTGCCACCAGACCACTAAGGAATTTGAATGATAACAGCGGTATTTATTCACTAACAGAAAGAATCTCGAGACTAACGATGTATTTGAGGCAAATTAATGCAAATATTATTTGCAAATAGTCCCAAAATGAGTATTTTCCCAACTAAAATTAGACCTAGAATTTCATTCACTGTTCAGTCTATAAAAATAAAATCTAAAAAAATTACATTAGTGGAAACGTTTGGGATAATGCCTGACATTGATAATGTCAACACAATACATTGTTCTGGTTTTAGGATATTTTAATCCAAAAGTATTACATATTGTGCCTTTAACAGTAAAGGAAAGAAGCTGCTTGTAGCATTATTGTTTATAGGCTATGTAAAGAATGTACACTTCACAGGTCGTTACTGCAAAATAAACTCGTGATAAATGTATCACTAGGGCCTATTTTTTGCTGTCCATTTTTTCATGGCTGCTTACCAAATAAATAGACACAAAATACTTATTGGAGTTACAATTAATTATCTAACTTGAAGAGACAGCTCAGATATAAATGGGTTTCCCCGTTCAACATTCAGTTGCACAGTTTTGCCACGGTTATTAATCGAAAATAATTTAAAGGCGCTATTGACCAATCAGAAGCAAGTATTCTAGAGAGACGCACAATAAATACTTTTACTTTAGCATCTGTTGGTTTATTCAGTCTGCATGTATGTCTCTGTCCAGGGTGCTGAATAACACATCAGTCCGTCTGTGTCATTCACTCTTTCTTCGGTAGATCCTCTGCTTTGATAATAATAATAATGCCTCACTTCTGGTTGATTTCAATGGAAAACTCCGTGTCGTGTCGACGAAATCAGCCTTTAAATACACAACGTCTCCATTTATTAATTGGTTTCTTTGAACGCGTCTCATCTAAAGGGTTTACAAGAAACATCGTGATTCAACCCCACAGCAGGTGTCAAAATAACTTCACACAAACGATACGAATGATACAGAGCCGCTCTCCGCTGTCTGTTCCTCTCGCACGAAGCTCAAATGAATGCGTTCAGGATTCTTACCTCTGTCGCCATGATGGCTGAGACGGTGGTGGATGTGTGGTGGATCTGTCCCGGTGCTGAAATCCTCTCCACTCGTGGGACAGTAACGGACGGAGAGATGAACGCACTGGAGAGGGTGGAGCAGCGTCCTGCTGATGGAGGAGGAGTGACTACAGATGTGCTTCACCTATGTCTGTAGAAACAAGATCCTTCATTGAAACTCCGAGGATCACCAGATCGTCACATAAACACTGGGGTAAAAAGTGTTTCATTAATAAAGGATTTGTTTGTTTGTTTTTTCTTGAGATGTTTCCAGTGCATATGCATTACAACAATACATAGGCAATTTACACACAAATGAACAAACAAACAGATAAATAATGAATAAACAATGCAACTTAAAATGTGCTTAACGTGGTAACATCTACATTATGGTCAAATAAAAATATTAACACTAAGAGCCAGATTTGCTAAACATGGCAACTTAGCGTGAGCGCGCAATTCCATGAAAGCGCAGATGGGAGTGGAAAGTTCTGCGCGTGATCTACTGACGACGCACAAATGAAAGCACACAGACGCAGCCGGATCATTTCCATAATGACCAACGCAATATACCATTAGCGTCTGGCTTAAGCCTGAAAGGGAAACTCCAACAAATACATATTCATTAAGCCGCAAAAAAATATCTGTGTCTGCGCATTTTCAGCGCTTTATCACTGCGCGTCTTTAGTAAATCCTGACAGTAGTTTTTTGTTTAACGCCAAAAGATGGCTTGCGCTGGCGCAAGCTGTTAGTAAATCCGGCCCTAACATATCATAACGGAACCACCCAAAATGCAATAAGTTACACCAATCAGAGTCATTTTTAAGAGGTAGAACGAGCTTCTAAAGGTAACAACTGCCCATATACCGTTTTAAACTAAACGTATGCATTAATGTTTAAGTATTAAAACTATGTAAAAGTTACATTGACATTACTTGACAGTGAAGATGAAATATCGATTTTTCCATTGTGAATTTTAGCAGCTTCCTCCTGCAAGAAGATTCAAATTTCCACAGTGCAGATTAAACAGGTTCAAGCATTCTTTCTTGTCCTTAAAAGGTCAAAAACTAGCTCAAGAAAAATAATAAATAAGTGTCCAATGGGATATGGAATATGTGACGAGGTGAATCGGGACGCGGGTGGTGGTGTGCATATTATAGCTATTGGATGGACTGATGTTGGTGTCTGATGTAGGCCTACCTAAATCAAAGTCAAAGAAAAATGCATATTTCATTCCAATCTAATGAACATTTAATATTCCATCTGAAATAAAATTATGACAGATTTATGGTGTAGCCAACTGGCATTTCCCTGGCTCTGTTTGTTGCAAAAAATATCTTTCTCTGGCGATCATTGCGATGGCTCAGCCTGAGTCATACATGCATGAAACAGACTGCATAATTCACAGGAAAGGCAAATACCCTTAAATATCGAATGCACTGCTGATGATGTTTGGACGCCCATGGGCTTCGTCCAGCCTATGCGGACTGGAGAGTCATATATTAACCATGAACATACATGTATAAGCAAGGTGCATGCAAAGCTTAGCCTATGGTAAAGTTAGCGCAGAGTGTACAATTTACACCTTACTGTATCTCTAACGGCCTTGACTTGAACATGAGTTAATCTTGAATAAAACATACTCACACTCACTCCAAACAGTCTGCGCATTTGTCACTTTTGATAGCTGCAACTCATAGACAGCTTATCTGAATCACGTTGGACACAGGACAATACCATCTGCTCCTGTCTCTGACTGAAGACTGTAACTGCACGCAACATAAATATAGCAAATGAACTTCGCCTCGAATCCAAACAGCAAAACAATTTGCATTACAGGCGCACGTGGGCTGACATAATCAAAGCTTATTGCTCAAAGCGTGCACGCATTCGCACACACCAATTCAGGGATGATACATCCGGGAAAAGACAGAGGAAGTGTATACACTAATCACATCTTATTTGATAAGACAGCAAAACGCCTTTGGGAATGTCACATAATAAGGTCAAATTTGAACAAACACGCAAAACGTGGGAAGCAAAGCAGATTTAATTAATTTACAAAAAAAAAAAAATTTCTCCAATACGAAAAGGATATTGTAAATGAAGCCATTTATTAAAAACATTTTCACGTATTAAAGTCTTTTTGATTTTTCCTGAATGAAAATATAATTGGAAAGCATGCCGAAACTAAGAACATTCAGCTATTCTTGAATGGAAATCTAGAGGAATGCCTACGAAAGGGAATCTTCCTCTTGTTTTTCATCTAGGCCAAAAATGTCTTGTGCAGATGCCACCATCCCTTGGCACAGAAACGTCTGTCTCACAGAAGGGAACAGGAAAGAAAAAGGAGGGTTTGATCCACGATATAAATAAAACATTAAAACGTCTTTGTTTGCTGTGTCTTTTTATATAGGTGATAAAAATAAAGCATGTAATCTCACTGTGCCTTGTTAGTAACATTGCAGAAAGGGAGCTATAAATAGAACTGCCTAAATAGATGCATGCAGACACCTTTCATAAGTGATTTATATAGCAGCCAAACCAATACATCTTCAAGCCCCCATCATACATTGGAAAACATGTTAAAGGTACACTATGTACCTTTTTTCACAAAATGTACAACATTGTAAAAATGAGTCATTACATCACCAATCCTTCTTTCAGAACGTGTTTTTGTCTTACCCTGACTCACTTTGGAAAGCCTATTATGGCTTCAAAGCGGCATTGCGTCGCGAAAGTGCGGACTCAGAGGAAGACTTTTAGGGTTTAGGGTGCCATTCGGGACAGGGCCATAGATGCCTCATTGCCAGCTGTTTCTATGGGCCGCTATAAATAGGTATGTTTAAATATATCATGAAAATGACTGCTACCATACAAATGATTATACAACCCCAAATCAGAAAAAGTTGGGACAGTATGGAAAACGCAAAAAAAAAAAAAAAAAAAAAGTGATTTCTAAATTTACTTTGACTTGTATTTCATTGCAGACAATATGAACACAAAATATTTCATGTTTTGTCTGGTCAACTTCATGTCATTTG
This sequence comes from Gobiocypris rarus, assembly GCA_023029165.1. Lineage (NCBI taxonomy): Eukaryota > Metazoa > Chordata > Actinopteri > Cypriniformes > Gobionidae > Gobiocypris > Gobiocypris rarus. The sequence goes on from CM040927.1 coordinate 14,179,680, forward strand.
TAAATATGCATCCTTTCCTGTCATTCAGACCTGCAACACATTTAAAAAAAAGTTGGGACAGTAAAGCATTTCCCACTTTGTAATGTTACTATTCCTTTTCACAACACTTAAAAGACGTTTAGGGACTGAAGACACCAAGTGATGAAGTGTTTCAGGTGTAATTTTGTCCCATTCTTCCTGCAAACAAGTCTTAAGGTGGGCAACAGTACAGGGTACTTCAAAATGCACCACACATTCTCTATTGGAGACAGGTCGGGACTGCAGGCAGGCCAGTCAAGTACCCGTACCCTCTTCCTCCGCAGCCAGGACTTTGTAATGTGTGCAGAATGGGTTTTGCATTGTCTTGTTGAAATATGCATGGACGTCCCTGGAAAAGATGTCTTCTTGAAGGCAGCATATTATGCTCCAAAATCTCTATGTACTTTTCAGCATTGATGGTGCCTTCACAGAAGTGCAAGTTAGACACAATCCCATACCATGACAGACCCTGGCTTTTGGACTTGGTAACAGTTTGCTGGTAACAGTCTGGATGATCCTTTTCTTCTTTGGTCCGGAACACACGGCGTCCTTTCCTCCCAAAAAACACCTGAAATACTGATTCATCTGACCACAGTACACGTTTCACTGTGTGATGGTCCATCCCAGATGCCTCCGAGCCCAGAGAAGTCAACGGGGCTTCTGGACACTGATAAAATAGGGCTTCCTTTTGGCACAGTACAGTTTTAACTGGCAACTGTGGATTTAACTACGTATTGTGGTACTTGACAAAGGTTTGCCAAAGTAGTCCTGAGCCCATGTGGTGATATCGCTTATAGGTGATAGACAATTATTGATGCAGTGCCGCCTGAGGGATCGGAGATCACGGTTGTTCAGCTTAGGCTTGCGCCCTTGTCCTTTACGCACTGAAATTCCTCCAGATTCCTTGAATCTTTTAATTATGTTATGCACTGTTGAATGTGAAATATCTCTTCCTATCTTTCTTTGAGGAACATTGTTTTTAAACATTTCAATAATTTTCTCATGTATTTGATGGCAAACTGGCGATCCTCGTCCCATCTTTGCTCCTAAAGGATAAGACCTTTCTTGGATGCTGCTTTCGTACCAAGTCATAATTACAATCACCTGTTGACATCACCTGTTTCAAATCACATCATTATTTAACCATTTTACCTCATTACTAGCCCTAAATTGCTCCTGTCACAACTTTTTTTGAAATGTGTTGCAGGTCTGAATGACAGGAAAGGATGCTTATTTACAAATGACATGAAGTTGAAGTGTTCATATTGTCTGCAATGAAATACAAGTCAAAGTAAATTTAGAAATCACTTTCTTTTTTTATTTGCATTTTCCATACTGTCCCAACTTTTTCTGATTTGGGGTTGTATTTCAACAACGAATTGGAGTAAAAACATAATTTTATAATTAGATTTCGAAGTTAATGCAAAAACTGCCTTGTGTGACGTTTACACGTCTGCTTACAATGTGTTATTTGAGTGTTGATTGGGCTGATTGGGCTCTGTTGTTATATTACAGTACTGTGCAAGGGCTCCAGAAAGACACTTTATTGACGTATTTCTGACTGTCTGCCATCCATCCATCAGTTTGTTCTTATTCTCATAATGGAATGCATCATGAAATTTGATAAAACATGCAGTCTGCACAAAGGATTTAACAGTGTCAGATTTTCTTGTTCGATTAGTGATTTAGAAATACTGCAGAACACTAAATCTTTATTTTTCATTTAATGGCATAATGTAAATTTAATACATTAAATAATAATAAATAATAAATAATCTTTTTTTTTTTTTCTTTCTTCAAAACCCTAAAACCATCTTATTATTTCCAGGTTTAAATTTAAATATGAACCCTAGATTTTTAAATTGAACTCAGACTTTTGGATCTCTCTGTATACACTTTCTTGGAAGTGTCTAAGGACAACGAGAACGTCACTGTTACTAAGGAAACAGAACAAAATCAGATTCATTTTTTTTCATCATCTGACCACCTGGAATGATCTTTGGATCACACTAAAATCTCAGTAGGATCCTCAGGCATAGTCAGATGGAGAAACGTGTGAGAAAAACATATTGCAACACTTCACAGGCCATGGAACTATTGACTTTGGTGCATGAATTGCATTCTTATGGTTGTTTCCATTCTCTTGGCATATTGTTTATAAAATCTGGAATTTCTTTTGGTAATATTAGACTGGTGTTGACATGTACGGCTAGTGTTAGTGTCTTGTAGTCGGGGGAATTATCATGACAAAGCACAATTATTGCTTTGAAAGAGAATGTTCACCAAATGTCTTTGACTTCTTCCTTCTTCCTTGACACATACTTCAATTATACATTTATAAAATCTGATTAAATAATTATAATGCAAATCTAAATTATTAATAAATATGAAAATGTATTAACAGTTGTTTCTGATCTGAGTTCTCGAATCTGAAATCCGTGCGATATTCTCCCAGTATCAGAACTGGTAGGGTATAACGGGGCTAAAGGCACACCTTAAAAAAAATTGCTTTTCATTACTTCCACAGTGTATGATTGCAGGGCAAAAAAAAAAAATATATATATATATATATATGTCATGTCGTATAATGTGCAATAATAAAGTTTAATTATTATAAAATTATTGTTCAAAACAATCATTTTAAAACAAGTTTGAACTATATTCTGTTTATTTTGATGAATAAAAGTATTAATTTTGTGTTCAATAAATTAGCTGTCATTAACAAATGTTAATATGTATATATTAATTAAAAAATATATAAAAGCAAAATAATTTAAAAAGTTATAATTCTGAAAGCGTTGAAGGATATCCCATAAAAATGTAATAGTAACAATATTATATTTTATTATATGATATGAATTATATCATAGTTTTAAATATGATTGTTTCATTATAAATATGGTGATTATCTTTAAGTTGGATACCCAACTTAATATATTCATATACACTCACCTAAAGGATTATTAGGAACACCTGATCAATTTCTCATTAATGCAATTATCCAATCAACCAATCACATGGCAGTTGCTTCAATGCATTAAGGGGTGGTCAAGACAATCTCCTGAACTCTAAACTGAATGTCAGAATGGGAAAGAAAGGTGATTTAAGCAATTTTCAGCGTGGCATGGTTGTTGGTGCCAGACGGGCCAGTCTGAGTATTTCACAATCTGTTCAGTTACTTGGATTTTCATGCAAAACCATTTCTAGGGTTTACAAAGAATGGTGTGAAAAGGGAAAAACATCCAGTATGCGGCAGTCCTGTGGGCGAAAATGCCTTGTTGATGCTAGAGGTCAGAGGAGAATGGGCCGACTGATTCAAGCTGATAGAAGAGCAACTTTGACTGAAATAACCACTCGTTACAACCGAGGTATGCAGCAAAGCATTTGTGAAGCCACAACACGCACAACCTTGAGGCGGATGGGCTACAACAGCAGAAGACCCCACCAGGTACCACTCATCTCCACTACAAATAGGAAAAGATTTTCCAATTTGCACGAGCTCACCCAAATTGGACAGTTGTAGACTGGAAAAATGTTGCCTGGTCTGATGAGTCTCGATTTCTGTTGAGACATTCAGATGGTAGAGTCAGAATTTGGTGTAAACAGAATAAGAACATGGATCCATCATGCCTTGTTACCACTGTGCAGGCTGGTGGTGGTGGTGTAATGGTGTGGGGGATGTTTTCTTGGCACACTTTAGGCCCCTTAGTGCCAATTGGGCATCGTATAGATACCACGGGCTACCTGAGCATTGTTTCTGACCATGTCCATCCTTTTATGACCACCATGGACCATCATCTGATGGCTACTTCCAGCAGGATAATGCACCATGTCACAAAGCTCGAATCATTTCAAATTGGTTTCTAGAACATGACAATGAGTTCACTGTACTAAAATGGCCCCCACAGTCACCAGATCTCAACCCAGTACAGCATCTTTGGGATATGGTGGAATGGGAGCTTCGTGCCCTGGATGTGCATCCCTCAAATCTCCATCAACTGCAAGATGCTATCCTATCAATATGGGCCAACATTTCTAAAGAATGCTTTCAGCACCTTGTTGAATCAATGCCACATAGAATTAAGGCAGTTCTGAAGGCGAAGGGGGGTCAAACTCAGTATTAGTATGGTGTTCCTAATAATCCTTTAGGTGAGTGTAAATTCACAATCTGAATCTAACCATGTCATGTCAACAAATGGAAAAGTCAGCTAACTATTTATTATCAGCTGGGGTGTCTTTTTCTCCAAATACCATACTTTTACATATTCCTCCGATAAATAATTAATAAATAATTAAGAAGACTTTTGTTTCAAATATATTCAATAATTATAGTGATTCTTATTTGCTACTTCAAATATGTTTTGAAATATAATGATCAAATCAGCCCACGATCACGTCAAATATCAGACAAATTTCCACATGCATCTTGAAAAGCAGATGTTTTGGAAAGTGCTGAGGCAAGTTTTTGTGCCCTCTAATGGTTCAGAGGAAAATAAAATCAAAAAGCTTTTTACCCCATGGAGTCTTTAGCCCTGTTGTACCTTACTGTTTCCGCTTGTGACAACTGCTATGGGCAAAGTGGCGGTTGAGCAAATCCACCATATTTTTTACAAATACTACTGTTATTGTGTCATGGAATTTAGTTTTAAAGGGCACCTATTATGCCCCTTTTTACAATATGTAATATAAGTCTCAGGTGTCCCCAGAGTGTCCCTGTGAAGTTTCAGATCAAAATTCCTGACAGATTGTTTATACCATGTTGAAAATGGCAATTTTGGGGTTGAAGAAAAATTTGCTGTTCAGAGTGTGTTTCCCCTTAAATCCAGAGGGCGGAGCCTTCACAGCTTGTTCACAGCTCGTGAACACCAGAACGAATGAAAACTGAAACATGATATGTGTATTTTCGCAGACACGTTCATATGACATAGCAGTTCTTGATCATCATGAAATATTATCATCTGCATGCGTTTTAAAGCTTTAACGCTCTCAACTTAAACACACGCACATGCCCCTGACATATGCGCATAGAGAGCTGGATGTTGGCGAGTCTGTGAGTAGTCATTAAACTAGTTCTCTTGCATATGTTATTGCGATTAAACTGCCAAATGCTCACAAGGTAATGTCAGAAACACACAAAGTTCAGATGAAAACAGTTGGTTGTGCCTGTGCACGTATGCAGTTAAAGAAATCTTAGATCCATCTGTCGTTACTAAAGTGAAAATACAGTATGTATTGCTGTATCTGCTGTTAATATGAACCGAACAACAGAAAAGCACTCACTGCTCTTGACTGACAGAACTTTAGTAACTTTAATAAGAACACATCTCTGACTTGAATGCTGCTGTTAATGCTCTGGTGAGGAGATAAACATGGAGCACTTTGAACAGCTCAGCTACAGCTCTCTGAGGGAGGGGTCTACGCTAAAACGGCAGTGTCTATCAACACTCGCGGGAGGGGCAGTTGCAGTGTGACGTCACACTGCAGGAATCTGGAAACAGCTTGTGCTGGGACACTGCTTATGATTTATGGGGATAAAAAAAAAAGAGTGGGTGGAATAAAAAAAAAAAAAAAAAGGGTTTCAGTGTCAACGAAGGTCTTATGGGTTCGGTGGTGCAGGTTATAGTTGTAATTGAGTTCCATTTTCTTATGAAGTGAACCTTGTGCATCTCCTATTTGGTAACAACAACAGTTTTGGAATTTTCCAGACTGGAAAAACATTGAAGACAGCATGAAAGTGTGTGGCCAATCAAATTATGCTGTCCAGCAAATTTACCGTTTGCTCTTTGTAAGGTTCAGGAAAACCTCAAAATTGCCCCTTTACCACATATGCCTTGTCAGATTTCTTAGGACTCATATGCTCCAATGCAAGGGGACATTTTTCTCATTTTTGCATGTCTGTGCAATTACTATTTGTGTGTTTGTGTGTGTGTGTGTGTGTGTGTGTGTGTGCATGTCTGTATGTCTGTGCAATGGGACTGGTCAGGCTCTTTGCCACATTAAATATCCTTCGCCTGTTGACTTAACAACAGGAGGAGACGGCTGGAATGTGATCAGTGTTCCGTTCCAAGAACACAGGAAATGAGAATTCTGAAAATGCAGAAATAAAATACTATTAGCTTTGAATTGTTAGAAAAGAAAATAAACAAATTATCTCAGTTAGCACAGAGGTCAAGTGAACTTCATCACTTTCACCCAGATATACTGGATGTGACCAAACTTGACAAGGCATGTGGTATTGCTTCATTAAAGTATTTGACAATGCAATATAAACATGATATCAAATTACTCTGGTTGTTAAACGGTTTTAGAAATATGATGATTAAATGTTTCTCCTAAATTCCAATGACAACACTACATGGGGACACAGAAAAAAAAAAAACATCCACTCGCAAAAAGAAAAGGAGTATGTGAGAGAGGATTAAAGTCCCTATATGATAAATGGGATTTGATCACTCAAATCTGACGGAATATACTGTTGCTAAAATGTAAGATGAAGATGAGACACATTTGGCAAGAATAAAACAAGAGACAAATGGAGTAGTAGAAAGATGAGATATTCAATTTTTTTGGTCTACTTGTCATTCTGTCAGGACCACTATTGTCCAAGATGATCGATAATTAGCATACCGTTTGGATTGGTGGTATAGTTCTGTTCCGGGCAAGAACTCCCTGCCCATCCATGCAGCCTATAACTCCCCTTAGGGTAAACAGAACAGAACCAACATAAATGTTTTGCAGATTGGGGATGGAGGAGGTAAATTAGCTTCTGAGCAATGCTGCTGATAGTACTGAATGAGCCTTATACACCGATCAGGCATAACATTATGGTGAAGTGAATAACTCTGATTATCTCTTCATCACGACATGTTAGTCGTTCACTTCAGCAGCGAGTGAACATTTTGTTCTCAAAGTTGATCTGTTAGAAGCAGGAAAAATGGGCAAGCGTAAGGATCAGAGTGAGTTTGACAAGGGCCAAAATGTGAGGCATAGACGACTGGGTTAGAGCATCTCCAAAACTGCAGCTCGGTCTTCAGTGTCTATCAAAAGTGGCCCAAGGAAGGAACAGTGGTGAACCGGTGACAGGGTCATGGGCGGCCAAGGCTCATTGATGCATGTGGGGAGCGAAGACTGGCCTGTGTGGTTCGATTAAACATATGAGCTACTGTAGCTCAAATTGCTCAAGAAGTTAATGCTGTTTCTGATAGAAAGGTGTCAGAATACACAGCCGCAGAGCGAGCCCGATCTCACGAAATGCATTTCAATAAATGAGTTTTTGTGCAATCTCAAAACTCATTTTGGCGTGCATATGGTACGCTGCTTTTTGGCGTGCATATGATACGCACTTTATGGCGTATTATATGTACGAACCCCACACCCCACCCTCACCCTACCCAAAAGCGTGTCATATACACGCCATAAAGTGTATCATTTGCACGCCAAAAACGGGCGTACCATATGCACGCCAAAATGAGTTTTTGCGTATACATTCTACGAGATTGCACACTCGTACTATTTATACGCATTGTCATGAGATCGTGTTGGCAGAGCAGTCAGAGTGCCCATGCTGACCCCTGTCCACCGCCGAAAGTGCCAACAGTGGGCACATGAGCATCAGAACTGTATGCATCGCTTACTGAGGGAGTGCATGGCACCATGGCAAATATTGTAATAATATTTAACAATATTACTGTTCTTATTACATTTTTGATCAAATGAATGCAGAATTTGGTGAGCATAATTAACTTATTTCAAAAACATTAAATGAGCTTACCTCAAACTTTTTTACAGGTATTGATCATATACATAGAATATCAAAAAGTTGATTTATTTAACTAATTCCATTCAAAAAGTGAAACTTGTATATGTCACATGCCTGTCCTATCTCATGTTGCACATGTGGTGTTTTGTTATTTTGGGCCATGTGCTCCTGTCTCTGTTCAGATCCCACCCCCTTGTTTTCTCGTAATTGGTTTCATTTGCGCCACCTGTGCTCCCTCAATTGCCAGCTTGATTTCTCCCCTCTATAAGCTCCTTGTGTTTGTGAGTCTTTGACGGATCGTTGTATTGTTTACGTGTCCCGGTTCCACACTTTGGTATGTTTGAGTTTTTGTATTTCTAGTTCATGTTTTCCCCCTCGTGGGTTTTTGTTTTGTATTTATTAGAGATGCACCGAACTCAAAATTCTTGGCCGAAACCGAAAAAGAGGAAACCAAGGCCGAAAGCCGAAACAAATTATGCCAATTATTAGTACCATTGCATTTATGGCTATGACTGTGTGACTATGACTACTAAAAATCAAGGCATTGCAATAACATAAATTAATATTAAAGTTTCAAATAATAAGTCAATTGCAAATTATGCAAATATTTATTTAGCACATTGCAACAATGTACAGTATAAAATAAAATTTCTAACTAATTTTATAATATTATCATATCCGAACATACGGCAGCACTCGCATTGAACAAAGTGTACAAAGAGAGACCGTTTTGCCCACGTTGTTCTTTTATTATTGCTGTTGTTGTAGTGTATCACTGAGGAGCCAGCACGTGTGTTCATCAACACAAACAGAAACAAAGCATTATTTTCAAGTTACAACCCATGCATCATCAGATGTGAGATGAAGGTCGCGGATTCTGTTTGCGTCATCATAAAAAAATGTTCAGCCGTATTGTTCCAGTAATAATTTTGGTGGCCGAATATTCGGTGCATCCCTAGTATTTATGCTTATTTTTTATAAATAAATTATTTGTTTCTGCACTTCAGTCCTCACACCAGTTTTCCTTTGTAGTGTATGTAACAATATTATATTCATTCATTACTCACAGACTTATATAGTTTAAATGTTTATTTATTTTATATTTATATTTGATGATTATAACTGACAACTAAGGAAAATCCCAAATTCAGTTTCTCAGGAAATTAGAATATTGTGAAAAGGTTCAATATTGAATACACCTGGTGCCACACTCTAATCAGCTAATTAACTCAAAACACCTGCAAAGGCCTTTAAATGGTCTCTCAGTCTAGTTCTATAGGCTACACAATCATGGGGAAGACTGCTGACTTGATAGTTGTCCAAAAGATGACCATTGACACTTTACACAAAGAGGGCAATACACAAAATGTCATTGCAAAAGAGGCTGGCTGTTCACAGATTTCTGTGTCCAAACACATTAATAGAGAGATGAAGGGAAGGAAAAGATGTGGTAGAAAAAAAAGTGTACAAGCAATAGGGATAACCGCACCCTTGAGAGGATTGTGAAACAAAACCAATTAAAAAATGTGGGGGAGATTCACAAAGAGTGGACTGCAGCTGGAGTCAGTGCTTCAAGAACCACTACTCATAGACGTTTGCAAGACATGGGATTCAGCTGTCACATTCCTTGTGTCAAGCCATTCTTGAACAACAGATAGCGTCAGAAGCGTCTCGCCTGGGCTAAAGACAAAAAGGACTGGACTGCTGCTGAGTGGTCCAAAGTTATTTTCTCTGATGAAAGTAAATTTTGCAATTCTTTTGGAAATCAGGGTCCCAGAGTCTGGAGGAATTAAGGAGAGACACAAAATCCACATTGCTTGAGGTCCAGTGTAAAGTTTCCACCGTCAGTGATGGTTTGGGGTGCCATGTCATCTGCTGGTGTTGGTCCACTGTGTTTTCTGAGGTCCAAGGTCAACGCAGCCGTATGCCAGGAAGTTTTAGAGCACTTCATGCTTCCTGCTGCTGACCAACTTTATGGACAACAGGACTTGGCACCTAAACACAGTGCCAAAGCAAACAGTACCTGGTTTAAGGACCATGGTATTTCTGTTCTTAATTGGCCAGCAAACTCACCTGACCATAGCCCCATAGAAAATCTATGGGGTATTGTGAAGAGGAAGATGGAATATGCCAGCCCCAACAATGCAGAAGAGTTGAAGGCCACTATCAGAGCAACCTGGGCTCTCATAACACCTGAGCAGTGCCACAGACCGACTCCATGCCATGCCGTATTGCTGCAGTAATTCAGGCAAAAGGAGCTCCAACTAAGTATTGAGTGCTGTACATGCTCATACTTTTCATTTTCATACATTTCAGTTGACCAAGATTTCTAAAAATCCTTTCTTTGTATTGGTCTTAAGTAATATTCAAATTTTCTGAGATACTGAATTTTGGATTTTCTTAGTTGTCAGTTATAATCATCAAAATTAAAAGAAATAAACATTTGAAATATATCAGTCTGTGTGTAATGAATGGATATAATATACAAATTTCACTTTTTGAATGGAATTAGTGAAATAAATCAACTTTTTGTTGATGTTCTAATTATATGACCAGCACCTGTATAGTGTGTTCATTACCCCCACCCACATTATAGCATTTGCCTGTGAGATGTAACAAATCCCGCAATATCCAAATGAGCCATTTTTGGGCTTGATTAAATGTTTTCTTTGAGAAGGATGCTTTAAGCAATGAAACTTGTGGGATGTTTTATTATATAAAGACCTATTACACATCAAAAGAAGGCAAATTCGATTTCCCATGACCCCTTTAAAAGACAGTGAAAAGCATCTTGGCCAGAAAAAAAGATATATTCATCATTATGTCTGCCATGACTGGGGGAAAAATAACTAAATGAACTGTGAATTCTTTCTGCAGAGAAAAGTTAAAGATGGTGAGACAGAGTTGAGGCATCATAAAACTAAGGGCCTTTCACAGGCCCCTGTGGCCCATTTAAAAGAGAACTCAAAGACTAACTGAACTCACATGCAGGTTTAGGCCTGAGGAAAGGGTTTAGATCAGAATATCTCCATACTTGTGCAGACAGAAATCATAGCTTAAATATCTTTTGGATGAGGTACAGTGGAACTCATATTGCTGTTGCCATGTTTTCAGTGAAAATAATAATTGGTACTGGTTCAAAACTCAAAATAAAAAAAACTTCCATAGAATAGTGAACAAATAATTTTTGTAAATTGACATTACAAAAGCCAACATGTGCACGCACACACTGTTTAGTGATTAAAGTCATGCTAACAGCTGGAAAGACAACAAAAATGTGGTTAAAGAAATGACTAATGCTGTTTTGATGAGTTTAGCCGTGGTTTAGCTGTGCTGGGACGCTATTGTGTTTGCTGTGGGTTTTGGCGTGCCACATGGCTTCTTGTCTGTTTCTGATTAATGCAAACCGATGACTTCAGTACTCAATGTCCATTTGAGTTCTCAGACCACAATCTTCTCTAGGATGGAAGTTTATGAAATGGCTCAGTTTTTGTTGAGATGGATTTTTTAATGCTTCATTATATAAGATATTATCCATTACATAAGTAGGAACACAAATAATTATTAGGATAAAAAACACATTCAGGTTGCTTCCTTTTATTTATTTATTCAGAAATACCAACCCTTAAGGAAAAAAGAAGTTTATTCAAGTGTGCTATTTGTATACTTCTTTTAAACAAACAAAAAAAAAAAAAGAAAGAAATCTTATAGTCTACTTTTTTATGTACTTATATACTTTATGTACTTAAAACTGCACTTAAGTGTATTTGGTTTATGCATGTACTCAATATTTTGATCGAGATACACTTTCATATTAAGTATATCTCTATATCTATTATAATTAAGTATTCTAAGTATACTAGTTTGTTGACTCTTTTGATTGAGTAGCCTATTAAATACTTTTTTTTTTACATAGTTTTACACACTGTCTTATGAACTTACATTGTTTGAAAATATTGATTTAAAAAGAAAACTGATATATTCATAATTCTAAGTATCTGAGGCTTGTCCACTGGTAGTTTACATAGGAATTTACTTCAAATCTACTTCACTCTTTCCCGCCATTGACTGAATTTTCAAGAAGGGTATAGCTGCAGTCTGGAGATCTCCAAATGGGGTTGGAAACTCCAAAACGGGGTGTGAGCTCCAAAATAGGGCGTGTCTTCCTCCCATTGACAGACAGGCACATGACACGTATGTGTGATTTTTTTTTTTCCCCAATCAAGTTCAGATTCTAAAGATTCCATTGGTCACGTCAATCACAGTGCTGATTTCATACAATGCTATGCTACAACCAATTCTAACCCCTAAACCTACCCTACACCCTAACCTTAACCAGTGAAATTGACTGCAAGGTGGATTTGCAATGAAAACTTCCATCCGTAACTTCCCAACCAGACCTCACATGACAGTGCCACATTTTTACTTGCACCCAGCACCATTACCCCCTCCTACCCTGTGAATCTAGAGCCCTGGGATGCCCTCATAGCTTAGAACGAAGCGATAGAGTAGAACTTTACCACGTGCGGCACTAGGGCGGCTCGCGGGAGAGCTCAAACTCCGGTCAAAATGTCAAAATGCCTCCTCTCTGACAGATGCCAAATGCCTCCTCTCTGACAGAGCATATTTATTTATATAGCCTATTTTATAAAGGTTTTTTTTTTTTGTTCTAATATCAACTAGAAACAATGTTTAATTTACAAACATTTATTTTGAAACGTAAGTCAATGACAATTGGATGAAGCCAGAGCCAATACCGAAAGTGTTTTCACTTGGAGACCCCACCCCCTTTTGGAGGTTCTGCCCACTTTTGGAGTTCACGCCCCATTTTGGAGATCTCTGGTCTGCAGTTATACTAAGAAATTTCGGGCTATTCATGTTTTGACTGTTATACGTAAGGGCGCTAATATGCATCTACTAGTACAGAATCTCTGGATCAAAATCACCTACATGCATTACTGTATAGCTGCATGTTTATACTCAACAATTCTTTGACCGGCTACCACAGCGTATGACGTTAGGCGTTTGTTTATGAATCTTTATCAACCGATTCATTCAAAACGCTGAATCATTCAGTAACACACTGTTGCTGTGAGTAGCCTATGTGATATGGTTCTGCTTTGATCTTTGTTTGGAACTATTTCCGCTGCTGAAATAGTACAAAAACATTCGATATTGCATCTAAAATGTAAGTGATGTTAATTAATTGTTTATGGAACTGTCATATCAGTGTCACATTTTCAATCGTGGTGGTATTCAAGAAAATAGCGCTCTTGCTCGTGTGGTGTTGCTTAACTGTATCATATGTTGTAATAAATATAAAAACTCTACATTTTAAATTTTTACAGCAGTAACTGAGTTTTTCTGTTTGAGCGGCTGATTTGTTTACGTTTCTCCTCGAAGGCTGCCCGAGCAATTACCGTCAGTTCATTACATCTATATATTATTGCTATCGATCACCACTAAATGAATAAAGAATATTTTTTGCTTTTTGGTGATTCCCTAGATTAGGGATGTTCATATTGACCATTGAAACGTATAATTTGTATTTATTAAAATATTTTTAAACACTTTTTTTTTTTTTAAACAGACATGTTCAAATTCCAAAGCTTGATTGTATTGGTAAGACTGACTCAGTAGTGCACAACACAACTTTGGAATTTGAACATGTCTTTTCTTAAATGTTAAAAGTAATTTTAATTAATACAAATTATACGTTTCAACCACATGGTGTAATTGGCAGACTTTCCCTTAGGCATCAAGCGCCGTGGTAGCAGGTCAAAGCATTCTTGAGTATAAATATGCAAATGTAAATCCCCTATTCTTTTTAGAGAAGAAATTACAAGAAGAAATAGAGTTTTCAGTGTGAGAAACTTCTCAGAAACTTCCTTGAGCGGCTCGAAGGGAGCCTCGGAAAGGCCTTGAAGGACAATAGATAAGTCCCAGGCCGGCACCCTGGTGGGTGTCACAGGCCTCAGCCTCAAGGTTCCTTGGAGGAAACAGGTTATTAGTGGGTGTCGCCCTAGAGAAACTCCACTCAAAGGAGTGTGGTAAGCTGCTATGTACATTTCACTGACTGACAGCGATTTTCCCTGAGTGCCGAATGCTGGTGTCCCTGCCACAGACCCTGGGCACTCATGATCGCCCCCCATCCCATCAGGGAGGCATCCGTGGTCAGAGACGCACGCTGACACGGTGCCCCCAGGGACGGGCCTTGGGTCAGAAACCAATGATCCTTCCACATAACCAAGGTGCGGAGACACAGCCACATTGCCTTGATTATGTGAAAGGGGTTTCCCCACGGGGAAACCACTGTAAAGGTTTCATGTACAGCAGGCCCGAAGGAATCACATTGGACATTTAGACCTAACAGTCTCTGAAACTGTTTTACAGTGAATGGCTGGTCTAGTTTCACCCCATTCATGGCTGAGAGGATCAACCCTATATGAGGCTCTGACAGACGGGCTTGCATAGAGACCGAGTCCCAACTCACGCCGATAACCCTTTCTATAGCCCCCTTTTACAGCAGAGTCTGTACTTCCTAAGTCAGTTCCTAAGTGTAGGTAAAAGTGGTGATGGGGTCACCGAACAGGCCTCCCGGAGACAGTGGCGCATCAAGCAAAAAGCTCTTATCACGTTCCTTTATCTCCGAAAGATTGAGCTACAGATGTCTTTCCGTGACCACCAGGGCTGCCATAGAATGGCCGACGCATCTGGCCGTCTCCTTAGTGGCCCGAAGAGCGAGATCGGCTGTAGATCGGAGCTCATTGATGACGTCAGCTCTGATCCCGTGGCTCTAACCCAGGTCTTTCAGCAGGTCAGCCTGATATGCCTGCACGATGGACATTGTGTGCAGACATGCGGTGGCTTGACCTGCTGCCGAGTATGCTTTCCCCACTAATGATGATGTAACTTTTAACGGTTTTGTGGGCAAAGCTGGAGCCTATTTGGCAGATGCAGACTCCGGCGAGAGATGGCTCACAGGCATCTCTTCAACCCGAGGCATGTGACCATAACTGTGTCTTTTCAACCCCGCGATATTGGTGTAGACAGATGTTTGCGGGGTGAAAATACATGACGACATGCCGCTTCCACGACCTCGACACCTCGGTGGAAAAACGGCAGACTCCTACGTGGAGGCTGAGCAGAGCGCGCGGGGAGAAAGTGCTCATGTTGTTCCTGTGGCCAGTCGATGTGTAATCTGGCCACAGCTCTTCTCAGCACATCCATGAGCTCCTGACCCACAGGGGAATAAAGTGGCGAGTCCTCAACCCCTGCCTTGATGCTACAGACATCAACCTCCTCAGAGGAAGATAACTGGTCCCCGGCCGGGAGAATCTGCAGCGAGGGCTCTGCCGGGTGAAGGCTGAGATAGGGCAGGGCCGTCTCAAACCCCTCCGACAGAACCATTTGCGAACCCCACGACATGAATTACCACTGTGCCTCAGCAGCAGTGGGACCCGTGCCGCAGGGAACGCGAGCCGGGACGCTCTCCTCAAAGAACACCCGGGGGGATCGCAGCACGCGAAGAGGCAGAGCCTCTCAGTGCTCGCAGTTTGCACCCTTGAGTGCCGACTGCACGTGCTGTTCACCCAGACAAGCAACGCATATCAAGTGTGTATTCCCATCCGTGATGTAACATGGACAGGGAGGAACACACTTTCTGAAACGATGCTCGCATAACTCTCTTTATATTTGTGTTTGAAAATAACAAAAGTCTGAACTCAGACACAAACACAGAATGACAGACAGAATGACACAGAGCGCTTGTTGAAGGCAACAGATGCTAGCGGCGTGTGTTTGCCGGCATGCTTTATCATTTCCGGGTCTATGACGTCACCCAAATATGACGTTCCATCTCTCTATTGGACTGATGACACACGTGCTTCATGACGCAATCACGCAGAGGCGGAACCAAAGTGTTGACGCAGCGCAAGTTCCCTATTCAGGGAACTAACTTTTCCGCGCTCCGAGAGCCCGATAGTGGTCGGGAGCATTTCCGTTGTGTTGTGGCTTGATTTTGTTGTCTTGTGAATTTATGTTTGCCTTTTAAATTTCGTTGTGCTGTGCACTATTGGGCCCCCGTATATATTCCTTTAAAACAGAACAAATCTATATTCAATATTCCGTTTTTTCTTCCATGTGTCTTAGAGTGAGGAGCATTTGGTGTATCTGTTAGAATGATTTCACAGCATGTGTCTCAATCACCAGTGGTCTCACCTCTGGAGGAAAGACACCTCTGTTACAGAAATCTTGCCATACTTTCTGTATTATGATCTGTAAATTGGCTCTTTTAAAAGCCAGTGCACCCCAGGCTCCTTTTAGATTAAGAAATCATTATTTCATCAGGAGGCCTTTGTGCCAGATGCAGTTCACATGCAACACTACGGAACAATACCCTCGGCAGAACATACTAGAAATCAGTCAAAAGTTGGAGTATTTGTAATGAGGCATTAATGCCAACCTGGTAAATATCACACAAGTGTGCACAAAAATGTGTTTTTTGGCCATTGAGAGTCTTTTTTTAATGCCACAGTACGGTACTGTACGTCTTACCCCAAAATATAAATGATCTAATTATTTACTCAACTTCATGTTGTTCCAAATCCTTTTGATTTACTTCCCTAGACAGGATGTTCACACTGCACTTTTCCATACAATGATAGTAAATGACGACTATACGTTCACATTTTACTTTATAAGACACTACAGGCAAATATTTGTTTTAGCTTACAAGGTTCTATATAGAAACTAGGTTCTCTCAGATGTTTTATACTGTATATATAACTGTTTTATACTGTATATAGA
The DNA here is from genome assembly GCA_023029165.1 of Gobiocypris rarus. Taxonomy (NCBI): domain Eukaryota; kingdom Metazoa; phylum Chordata; class Actinopteri; order Cypriniformes; family Gobionidae; genus Gobiocypris; species Gobiocypris rarus. The sequence goes on from CM040927.1 coordinate 14,196,265, forward strand.
CTGCTCTTATAGAACATTTTGGCATAAATGGTTCTTTAAAATTGAGTCAAGAACCCCATAAATTCTACATAGAACCCCACTCTCAGAAAAAGTACCATTGAAACGTTTAGGGTCAGTAAGTTTTCTTAAAAATAAATTAAGACTTCTATTCAGCAATGATGCATTAAATTGGTTAAAAGTAACAAGACATTTAGAATGTTACAAAAGATTTCTTTTTCAAATAAATGCTGTTCTTTTTTTTTACTTTCTATCCATTGAAGACTGCATCATGGTTTGCAAAAATGCAAAAATATTAAAGGATTAGTTCACTTAAAAATGCATTTCCTGATATTTTACTCACCCCCATCTCATCCAAGATGTTTATGTCTTTCTTTCTTCAGTTGAAAAGAAATTAAGCTTTTTGAGGAAAACATTTCAGGATTTTTCTCTTCAACACTGACTTCCACGGCAATCAAAATGTTTAAAGGTCCAAATCAATGCAGCTTCAGAGGCTCTGCACGATCCCAGACAAGGAATAGGGTCTTACCTAGTTAAACCATCTGTCATTTTCAACAATAAATAAATGAATAAATAAAGAATATACTTTTTAACCTAAATTCCTCATCATGCGCTGCTCTGCTGCGTGCCAGTGATTGCGTATTCATGCCGAAAAGTTGTGCTAGACGTAGACAGAAGTACCACCCCCGTGTTTACAAAGTGTACATGCGAAGACTAATACAAATGCCCTTTAGCAAAAAAAAGTAAACCAACAATGTCGGACAATATTAAAGTTAAAGATGGAGTGTTTTTTTGTAAAGGCCATTTTTTATGAGCCCTCGCACGTTTGGTTTGGGTGGTACTTCTGCCTACGTCTATGTGACCTTTCTGACGTAATTGCACAATCTGTGGCGAGCAGTGCAAGATGAGACATTTTTTTCAACATTTTGGTTGCCATGGAAGGAGAGAGAAAAATCAGTGAGGAGAAAAATCCTGGAATGTTTTCCTCAAAAAACGAAAGAAAGATATGAACATCTTGGATGAGATGGGGCGAGTAAAACATCAGGACATTTTCATTTTGATGTGAACTAATCATTTAAGCAACTCTTTCCAACAATAATAAGAAATGTTTCATCATATTAGAATTATTTCTGATAGATCGTGTGACACTAAAGACTCGAATAATGGCTTCTGATTTTTTTTTTTTTTTTTTTTTATGCAGCCTTAGATAGCATAAGAGTCTTCCTTCAAAAACTTTAAAAGATCTTACCGACCCCAAACTTTTGAACAGTAGTGAATACGAATGATACAGGTGCTGGTCATATAATTAGAACATCATCAAAAAGTTGATTTATTTCACTAATTCTATTCAAAAAGTGAAACTTGCATAGTATATTATATTTATTCATTACACACAGACTGATATATTTCAAATGTTTATTTCTTTTATTTTTGATGATTACAACTGAAAATTTGATTATTGTAAAAAGGTTCAATATTGAATACACCTGGTGACACACTCTAATCAGCTAATTATCTCAAAACACCTGCAAAGGCCTTTAAATGGTCTCTCAGTCTAGTTCTGTAGGCTACACAATCATGGGGAAGACTGCTGACTTGACAGTTGTCCAAAAGATGACCATTGACACTTTACACAAGGAGGGCAAGACACAAAAGGTCATTGCAAAAGAGGCTGGCTGTTCACAGATCTCTGTGTCCAAGCACATTAATAGAGACGAAGGGAAGGAAAAGATGTGGTAGAAAAAAGTGTACAAGCAATAGGGATAACCACACCCTGAAGAGGATTGTGAAACAAAACCCATTCAAAAATGTGGAGGAGATTCACAAAGAGTGGACTGCAGCTGGAGTCAGTGCTTCAAGAACCACTACGTATAGACGTATGCAAGACGTGGGTTTCAGCTGTCACATTCCTTGTGTCAAGCCACTCTTGAACAACAGATGTCAGAAGTGTCTCGCCTGGGCAAAAGACAAAAAGGACTGGACTGCTGCTGAGTGGTCTAAAATGATGCATTTCCTTTGGAAATCAGGGTCCCAGAGTCTGGAGGAAGTGAGGAGAAGCACGCAATCCATGTTGTTTGAGGTCCAGTGTAAAGTTTCCACAATCAGTGATGGTTTGGGGTGTCATGACATCTGCTGGTGTTGGTCCACTGTGTTTTCTGAGGTCCAAGGTCAATGCAGCCGTAAACCATTTGAGCACTTCATGCTTCCTGCTGCTGACCAGCTTTATGGAGATGCAGATTTCATTTTTCAACAGGACTTGGCACCTGCACTCAGTACAAAGCAAACTGTACCTGGTTTAAGGACCTTAACCCCATAGAAAATCTATTTGGTATTGTAAAGTGGAAGATGCGATATACCAGACCCAACAATGCAGACAAGCTGAAGGCCACTATCAGCGCAACCTGGGCTCTCATAACACCTGAGCAGTGCCACAGACCATGCCATGTCGTATTGCTGCAGTAATTCAGGCAAAAGGAGCTCCAACTAAGTATTGAGTGCTGTACATGCTCATACTTTTCATGTTCATACTTTTCAGTTGGCCAAGATTTCTAAAAATCCTTTCTTTGTATTGGTCTTAAGTAATATTAAAATTTTCTTAGATATTGAATTTTGGATTTTCCTTGGTTGTCAGTTATAATCATCAAAATTAAAAGAAACATTTGTAATTTATCAGTTTGTGTGTAATGAATGAATATAATATACAAGTTTCACTTTTTGAATGGAATTAGTGAATTAAATCAACTGTTTGATGATATTCTAATTATATGACCAGCACCTGTACACTATGAATAATATAAATGTCTTAATATACATGTATGATAGACATTTAATGATAATGAGTTTTTTATTTATCAGAACTATGGCACCAGAATCATACCTTTCATTAAACACACACAAACCAAACTTAACTATGCTGTGACATATATTTACTATCTGTTTCTTTATAACTTGTTTTATGTGACTTGTAATGCAAATAATAATAATGATAATTTTCTTAGGAATATCTCATATTTTATAGTACTATTGTTCATATTTTTACCCTTCACTTGTAGTATCTCCTCAACAGGTGAAATTACACGCACTACAGGTCTCAGGAACCCATTATAAAACGGATGTCACAATTGCAGTTGCAGAATTCTAAGATATCCTGCCCAAAATTTGAACATGAACACAGTGTATCAACAATATAGCATCATTCATTTCCTGTCATCATATGGCAGGGCAGATGGACATGCCCTCCAGGCAAAAATTGCGGGCAGTGCTTATCCTGACACAACAATGGCGGGTTTCCACAATCCCACATGGACACTCTGGCATGTGTGATATTTACTGTTTTACAAGTCAGTGTGTCAGAGCCATGGTTTGTCCATTCAATATATTCATGCCAGCAGTGACATAAGGACAACATGACAGAATCCAGGGAGTGACTAAATATAGGGCAGATCAAATGATGGGCACAGGGAGGCCAGGCTATCGGTCTATGAGAACAGCGCCCTCAAGTGGTCTAAAACTATGTTAACAAGGTTAACAGCCAACAGTGAATTACATGCATGTTTAAAGGTGTCGTAAATAAGTTTTGCTAACTTCCGTAACACTTAGATCAAATCCTGCTCTGAGAGGGCATTGCTACTTTGCTAGAATATCATCGTTGCACCCCTGATGTTTTGTGTTTTGTTTTGTTGCTGTTTCCAGAGGGCTGTCACAAAGATAGCTGTAAACTGGCATGACATCCATTTTTTTATGTGGTCAAATTAAAAAAGCATTAAACTTTGGCTCTGGCTTTAATTCAAATACTGTGCTATCTACAACTGCATGGAGTGACTGACAATGTAAGGAAACCTGATTGAATTGCATAAGTTTCATTATATATACTTAATTAACATCAAAAAATGATCTCTGTAACAAAAAATATGTATCTAATACACTGAATAGCATTATTGTATCTGCTTTTAGTCACAGTCAATGAAGCTATGGTTTCAATATTATGAATATGAATGAAAGTACGAATGACCTACCACTTACCCCGCACCTAAAACCTACCCATCACTGCAGTATAGACAAATCGTACTAATTCATACAAGTGAGGTCATACAAATTAATATGAATTAGCCACCTCGTACAAATACGTACAAATTGGTCGTGAGATAGGGTTCCCCAGCATAAGGTATGTTTTGCACGCTGGGACCAGCATGGGATACTGGCTGCTGGATCCCAGCATGGGATGCTAGTTGCTGGTGGACCAGCATAAGTTATGTTTTGCATGGTGGGACCAGCTTGGGATGCTGGTGGTCTAGCATGTTGTCTTTTGAGTGCTGGTATGATCCCGGCAAGACCACAACAGAACATTTTGGAGTTAAATAAAGACCAAGAAAAGTTTCCAAATTAATATTAATAAATTATTTAATAAAGAAAAATGCATGTTGCAGGTTACACCGTTACTAGTACATAGTAAAATCCTCCTGCTCAGTTTTCGTGGGCCCACATATAGAGAGTAAAAGTAACGCTGAAGAAAGCAGTTAGTGAAATAAAGTAGATTCACTCTAGTGATGATTGAGTGATGATTGAGCATTAGTGATGATACCTGTGGTTAACAAGAAGAAACACTGAAGATAGGAGGAACAACAAAAACAGAAAAAAGAGAAGAGATGAGCAGAGACACAGCAAATGACTTACATCCACACAATCTTAGATGCAATCAACTGCAAATAAAATCTATATATCACCAGAAGATGATTAAACAACTCCCAAAACAGCATTACCACATTCACTTATTATAAACCAGTTTTGCTTTATTTCTTCCATATGGTACATGTACAAATGTTGTTGAAACCCTTCAGTTGGGCATTTGGCCATTGACTTTGATTTGATTAATTCTCTTTCAGCATTGTCACTATTGTCGACAATGTTTCATGCTCCTGCTGCAATGACATATCTATGTGCACTTTTTTGGAATCAGTGACTGAATGCTGGATTTCGACACATGTGAGTTCCCAAATTAGTATGAAAGTCTTTAAAAAGACTTTCAGTTTTGAACTTTAATTCTTAAGTTGTTATTAACTGCCCATTGAAAGATCATTGTGTTTTAATTTAATTTTGTTTTTCCTTTATCATCAATGTGTTAAATATAGAAAAATGCAAACAAAAAAAAAAGCGTGAACCAGCTTCACCAGCTCAGTTTTACTTGAAAACAGCATGAATATGCTAGTCCACCAGCTAAACCAGCACTATACCAACATATACCAGGCTGGACCAGCACTGACCAGCAAAAACCAGCCTGGACCAGCATGTAATCCTTGCTGGTTTATGCTGGATTTTTCAGCAGGGTGCAACATGTGTTTATTAAAATCTTTATCACTGTAAATCTCCTGAGCGGCCAGACTATGAATAGAGGTCTTCATGCATGCAACATGGAGGTTGTAACCCCTCCATTCTGCCCTGGAACACATCCAAACTGCCTGCTTAGCCTGGGGCGACTAACAGACAGGGCCTTATTAATCTCATTCAGGCTAGGACAGCCTAAGAAAAAAAACATACTCATTATTCAAGTATAATGTAGGAGTTCAAAACTAATATTCCCACTCCAGGGGAGTTAAATTGCACCTACATATACATATACAGTATAAATCCCATAGAAACGGCACATACAGCTGCACAAAACTAAACATACACATTTTTAAACATTACAAATTAGGGCTGTTGTTTTAACCAGTTAATTTAGTTCAATTAATTTTAAAATAAATCATATGATAAAGAAATTAAACATAGTTAATCATGTCCTCTGACTCATATGTTAAATCTGCAATTATGGCCTAAATTACAAACTTTCTCTGGAAGCTTTAGAAAGTGTGTGCCTCATGACATCTGAGGACACCCACAATCTTTGCGTGGAGCATTTGTGTTGAGCCCTCAAGTGGGCTGGATGTGTTCACTGTGAAAAGTTCACAGTGAATAAACTTTGCTCACTCTTGCTTTCTCAACCCTTTTTACTGGCTCGGGTGATCTGATGGATCCGGAAGGCCATTCTTTGGTATCTTCCTATCCAGCAGCTTCTAGCTCTGAGAAGCTTTACGAGGTAGGAGAGGCCGGAAGAGTTAGTCGAGCCCTCTCCTTCCGTCAGCCCCGCATATGATAAATTGTTGGATGTAGTTAGCTGCGGAATGACCAGTTTGAACTTGACCTAGTCACGTGAAAAACAGGAAGCCTCGAATAGCGTTTTCTGGCAGGCCATGATTGTCCCTCCGCATGAGCCTTCCAGTTACTCTGGATCTTCACACTGAGGTGGAGAAACATTGGAAGCTATAGTCAGTACACATCTTTTATTTTATAATATGTGGAAATACACTCACCTAAAGGATTATTAGGAACACCTGTTCAATTTCTCATTAATGAAATTATCTAATCAACCAATCACATGGCAGTTGCTTCAATGCATTTAGGGGTGTGGTCCTGGTCAAGACAATCTTCTGAACTCCAAACGGAATGTCAGAATGGGAAAGAAAGGTGATTTAAGCAATTTTGAGCGTGGCATGGTTGTTTGTTGCCAGACGGGCCGGTCTGATTATTTCACAATCTGCTGTTACTGGGATTTTCACGCACAACCATTTCTAGGGTTTACAAAGAATGGTGTGAAAAGGGAAAAACATCCAGTATGCGGCAGTCCTGTAGGCGAAAATGCCTTGTTGATGCTAGAGGTCAGAGGAGAATGGGCCGACTGATTCAAGCTGATAGAAGAGCAACTTTGACTGAAATAACCACTCGTTACAACCGAGGTATGCAGCAAAGCATTTGTAAAGCCACAACACGCACAACCTTGAGGCGGATGGGCTACAACAGCAGAAAACCCCACCGTTTACCACTCATCTTCACTAGAAATACGAAAAAGAGGCTACAATTTGCACAAGCTCACCAAAATTGGACAGTGGAAGACTGGAAATATGTTGCCTGGTCTGATGAGTCTCGATTTCTATTGAGACATTCAGATGATAGAGTCAGAATTTGGCGTAAACAGAATGAGAACATGGATCCATCATGCCTTGTTACCACTGTGCAGGCTGGTGATGGTGGTGTAATGGTGTGGAGGATGTTTTCTTGGCACACTTTTGGCCCCTTAGTGCCAACTGGGATCGTTTAAATGCCACGGCCTACCTGAGCATTGTTTCTGACCATGTCCATCCCTTTATGACCACCATGTACCCATCCTCTGATGGCTCCTTCCAGCAGGATAATGCACCATGCCACAAAGCTCGAATCATTTCAAATTGGTTTCTTGAACATGACAATGAGTTCACTGTACTAAAATGGCCCCTACAGTCACCAGATCTCAACCCAATAGAGCATCTTTGGGATGTGGAGGAACGGGAGCTTCGTGCCCTGGATGTGCATCCCACAAATCTCCATCAACTGCAAGATGCTATCCTATCAATATGGGCCAACATTTCTAAAGAATACTTTCAGCACCTTGTTGAATCAATTCCACGTAGAATTAAGGCAGTTCTGAAGGCGAAAGGAGGTCAAACACATTATTTGTATGGTGTTCCAAATAATCCTTTAGGTGAGTGTATGTGCAGATGCCCTTGCAGAAAAGATGCTGGCTAGCTATCTCATACAGAGGTCTTGCCACCAGAATACCTTGCTGATGGTCTCCACGGTGTATGAGGCAGAGGTTCAGGCGGGTGGTGCCCTGCACACAATGACTATTTTGCAGGCATGTCATGCTGACCTACTGATAATTTTGGAACAGGGGCAGGGATTGTCTCCTAAAGCAATCACTGAATTGTGCTGCACCACAGACTTGGCCCTCCTTGACACCAAACAGATGATGCTGGCCATGGTGGTTATAGAGAGGCATCTGTGGTTAAAACTTCCCTCTTGATGCCTCTTTGGCACTTCCGTTGAGACAGTGGTGGGGAAGTTCAGAGAGGTAAAGGCGCAGTTGATGTTGTTCAGGAGATGCATCTAACGCCAGACCAATTTTCCTCTCACAACCTCCAATCCTCCTGACTCATCAACAGATAACTAGAGAAAGGGTCAGAAAGCAAGTGTGGCTACTAATGTTTGTCCAGTAGACCTGCAGGTATCTGGAAGACTGCATGTAGATAGGCGGTCACATCAAAATAAGCAAAACATGTGTGACCCCTTCGCTTTATCAATTCATCATAGCTGTCTTATAGAGTTTAATAGTGAGAAAAAAAAAATATTTTGCTCTTTTGAAACTCCCTCTAGTGCTTCTAGATGGTGCAATGACCCTATATTGTAATTTGTGGTCCCCTCTTGAAGAAGGTTTTTGAAAATATTTATACTCTTTTGTTGGCTCGGGCTAGCTATAGTTGATGTAGAGTTAAGACAGGGATAGTTATAAGCAGGTTTTAGTTATATATACAGTGAGGAAAATAAGTATTTGAACACCCTGCTACAGTCCCTGACAAAAGTCGTGTCGCTTATCTATTTTGTAGAAACACCTGCTATTAACCTGATTTTTAATTCATCAATTGGTGTTAGAAATAGCTCATATTAAAAGCTAAAACCCTCCCAAATGATGTTTAATGCACTGAAATACATTTTTATTTATTTTCACTGAGTTTCACTGAGTTTCAAAAGTTTCACTGAAAAAAGATTTTCTATACAGAAATTAAACAAATTTATTGCAAATACAAAAATATGTCAGCAAATTAAGTAGTGGTGCTGTGAGATCCAAATTTTATATCTTGTACAGTATTGTTCAAAATAATAGCAGTACAATGTGACTAACCAGAATAATCAAGGTTTTTAGTATATTTTTTTATTGGTACGTGGCAAACAAGTTACCAGTAGGTTCAGTAGATTCTCAGAAAACAAATGAGACCCAGCATTCATGATATGCACGCTCTTAAGGCTGTGCAATTGGGCAATTAGTTGAATTAGTTGAAAGGGGTGTGTTCAAAAAAATAGCAGTGTGGCATTCAATCACTGAGGTCATCAATTTTGTGAAGAAACAGGTGTGAATCAGGTGGCCCCTATTTAAGGATGAAGCCAACACTTGTTGAACATGCATTTGAAAGCTGAGGAAAATGGGTCCTTCAAGACATTGTTCAGAAGAACAGCGTACTTTGATTAAAAGTTGATTGGAGAGGAAAACCTATAAAGATGTGCAAAAATGATAGGCTGTTCAGCTAAAATGATCTCAATGCCTTAAAATAGAGAGCAAAACCAGAGAGACGTGGAAGAAAACGGAAGACAACCATCAAAATGGATAGAAGAATAACCAGAATGGCAAACGCTCAGCCAATGATCACCTCCAGGATGATCAAAGACAGTCTGGAGTTACCTGTAAGTACTGTGACAGTTAGAAGACATCTGTGTGAAGCTAATCTATTTTCAAGAATCCCCATAAAGTCCCTCTGTTAAAAAAAGGCATGTGCAGAAGAGGTTACAATTTGCCAAAGAACACATCAACTGGCCTAAAGAGAAATGGAGGAACATTTTGTGGACTGATGAGAGTAAAATTGTTCTTTTTGGGTCCAAGGGCCACAGGCAGTTTGTGAGACGACCCCAAACTCTGAATTCAAGCCACAGTACACAGTGAAGACAGTGAAGCATGGAGGTGCAAGCATCATGATATGGGCATGTTTCTCCTACTATGGTGTTGGGCCTATTTATCGCATACCAGGGATCATGGATCAGTTTGCATATGTTAAAATACTTGAAGAGGTCATGTTGCCCTATGCTGAAGAGGACATGCCCTTGAAATGGTTGTTTCAACAAGACAATGACCCAAAACACACTAGTAAACGGGCAAAGTCTTGTTTCCAAACCAACAAAATTAATGTTATGGAGTGGCCAGCCCAATCTCCAGACCTTAATCCAATTGAGAACGTGTGGGGTGATATCAAAAATGCTGTTTCTGAAGCAAAACCAAGAAATGTGAATGAATTGTGGAATGTTGTTAAAGAATCATGGAGTGGAATAACAGCTGAGAGGTGCCACAAGTTGGTTGACTCCATGCCACACAGATGTCAAGCAGTTTTCAAAAACTGTGGTCATACAACTAAATATTAGTTTAGTGATTCACAGGATTGCTAAATCCCAGAAGAAAAAAAAATGTTTGTACAAAATAGTTTTGAGTTTGTACAGTCAAAGGTAGACACTGCTATTTTTTTGATCACACCCCTTTCAACTAATTGCCCAATTGCACAGCCTTAAGAGCGTGCATATCATGAATGTTGGGTCTTGTTTGTTTTCTGAGAATCTACTGAACCTACTGGTAACTTGTTTGCCACGTAGCAATAAAAAATATACTAAAAACCTTGATTATTCTGGTTAGTCACATTGTACTGCTATTATTTTGAACAATACTGTATGTCTTGAAGGACTGTATCCATGCGGTTTGGCAATTTATGACAATTTATTGATGAAGTCATCAGGAATAGCAAAGAAAGCAGTCTTGCATGCCTCCCAGAGTTCATCAATATTCTTTGGTTTCGTCTTCCATGCTTCCTCTTTCATCCTACCCCACATATGCTTAATGATGTTCATGTCTGGTGACTGGGCTGGCAAATCCTGGAGCATCTTGATCTACTTCGCCTTGAGAAACTTTGATGTGGAGATGAAAGAATGCGATGGAGCAACATCCTGCTGCAGAATTTGGCCTCTTTTATGGTTGGGAATATAAGAGGTATAAGATTTCGTGGTATTTTAGACTATTGATGTTGCCTTCCACCCTGCAAATCTCTCGCACACCCCCATACTGGATGTAACCCAAGACCATGATTTTTCCGCCACCAAACTTCACTGTTTGCTGGGTGAATCTCGGATCCATGCGGGCTCCAGTAGGCCTCCTGCAATATTTGCGACGACTGTGGTGTAATCCAACAGAAGATTCATCTGAAATATCCACCTTCTGCCACTTTTCCAGCGTCCATACTTTTAGCAGGCTGTGGGCTTTGGCAAATGCCACACGGTTTTTCAATTGTCTTTTGTTTAGTGCTGGCTTCTGGGCACTGATTCGACCATGGAGGCCATTTCGAGACAGAATCCGACAAACTGTTCTGGTTGACACAGAGACTTCAGGTGACCAGGTCTCGTGGAGCTCTGCTAGAAAATGGGCTGGCCTTGGATTTTCGAGCCAACAAACGGTCCTCTCGAGCAGTTGTCTTTCAGGGTCTGCCTGACCTGGGTTTGTCATAAACGTCTCCAATCTCTTCAAATCATTTTTTTTTATCCTCTGTACTTGACGCTGAGACACTTAGAAGGTGTCTGCCACATCAGCAGAGGATCTGGTCTTCAGCCCGTGATAATCAAAACTTTAGTCTCAGGGTGAATCTTAGGCATGTTTGCAGAGGTCTAGTTGCAGTTGATGTGAATCATGAAGGGGTTTGAAATTGTCATCGTAGGTGCATGTCAACTGTGAGAGACATAATCTAAAAAAAAAAAATATCCAGAAATCACAATGTATGATTTTTTAACAATTTATTTGTATGATACAGCTGCAAATAAGTATTTGAACACCTGTCTATCAGTTAGAATTCTGACCCTAAAGGCAGACCTGTTAGTCTGCCTTTAAAATGTCCACCTCCACTCCATTTATTATCCTAAATTAGATGCACCTGCTTGAGGTCGTTAGCTGCATAAAGACACTTGTCCACCCCATACAATCAGTAAGAATACAACTACTAACATGGCCAAGACCAAAGAGCTGTCCAAAGACACTAGAGACAAAATTGTATACCTCCACAAGGCTGGAAAGGGCTATGGGGAAATTGCCAAGCAGCTTGGTGAAAAAAGGTCCACTGTTGGAGCAATCATTAGAAAATGGAAGAAGCTAAACGTGACTGTCAATCTCGGACTGCGGCTCCATGCAAGATCTCACCTCGTGGGGTCTCAATGATCCTAAGAAAGGTGAGAAATCAGCCCAGAACTACATGGGAGGAGCTGGTCAATGACTTGAAAAGAGTCATTTAGTGCTATGCCCACTTTGTTTGTACATATTCACAGCTTAGTGTGGCAGGCATTCCTTCTTCATGGCGTAGTGGGTATTGGTTCCCCATAGCATCAACACCAAGACGCAGCGTCAAAGTTCCACTCCAAATAGGATAAGTATGCAAAGGGGAACAAGATGCTGCATTTCATTGCCATACATCAGGCTTGCCTGGATGTCACCTTCAGACAAAAGTTGATGACGTGTAACTCAGGCATACTTTTATATTCACAGGCACTCCATATGTGACATTATGGACAGCCATCTGTAAATTAAAATTTTGCATTTGTTTAGACATGCTTCAGACACCATTCCTGCTGTTGGCCTTCCCCATTGCGTCAAAACTGTAGGGCTGAGTAAAAATGGGTATAACTCCTTACTGCCCAAGTACTTTAAAAATCCCTTTAAAGGCATAGATGTGAATTAAACGTGGCACAATAGCCTTCATCATCTATCTGATGCAAGGGATTCCTCAATATGCTGATTGAGGACTGTTGGGACACTCTAGGCACAAGATGGTTCTGTCTTGGAGATGAAAGTCACTCTAATAGACATCTGAACCATCTGCTTCACATGACACATGTGCTTTCCACTACATCATATTTATCTACTTGTGTGTTCTAATATGTAACATGTTAGCTAGTCATATAGGTCTCATCTGACAGTTTATAAATAGAATAGCATTGTGGTTAACCTAATAGAGATGTAAAATCTAGGAACTATTGCTTGATCATGCATTAAGGAGAATATGTTAGTTTGCTTCTCCCCCTCTATATCACCACCCATTTGCCTTCAGGTTTATGGTTATTTGGTTTCCTGTCAGTTGGTTGTGGTGTTGGTATTCCACTTATGTTTATCAATGCTTTGCTCAGGGTATAAGAAGGAAAAGTAAATGTTTATCTAGAAGAAAGGCTTTAACCCTGGCACCCCTGCACACCAGTGCATAAACTCTTAATACAAGAAAGGCAGTTGCTCTGCTTCTGCATTAATTGTTAAAAGTGCAACTTAATAAATAACTTTGCCTGCTTTAAAGGTTCTGATATTTTTTTCCATTTACCACTGATAATGTTGAACGCTAGAGTGATTATAACTTTTGTTATTTATTCGATTTAACAAAGGTTAAATCCTTCGTTTTCCTATCAGTTCTAAGAAAGATTTTTATCTTTATTAAAGAATGACAACAACTTTAATGGATTTTGGAGTTAGATAAATAACTGAATTATGCACGTCATCCTTCAATTGTTTTTGTACTGATTATTGGTTCAAAATAGCAGCGCAAGCTTCCAGCAATACAACACCAAGACACAGCATCTCGTTTTCCTTTTCAGGGAACCGGGTTTATATAAGCAACCTGAGACGTTTCGTAAAAACATGGCATGAGAAAAGCAGCAAGACGTAAAATTCAGAGGCTTATGATAAAAAAATTATAAAAAGAAATAAATGATATATTTATTATATATATTTTATATTATTATTTTTACTGTATCTATTTCTGTAAATGCATAATGTAAATGCATTATTTTTATTTTTGTGCTTTTCTAAGAAAGTATCAATATATATATATATATATATATATATGAAATGAATTGTGAATAATGTGATCCATTAACTACATATCATGTAACTAATTCAATGCAATCAGAATACGAATTCTATTTACAATGATAGTACATGGATTGCCCACAAGTGTCTCACACTCTCATATTAATTGTTTTGGTAATTTAGCAAATCAAACTATCCCACACATTTAAAGTATTGGTCCGCAAATCTCTCTCACTCTCATAAAAAATAAAATAAAAAAATAATAATAATAATAATAATAATTAATAATAATAATAATCAAAAAAATTATATATAGTACAACTAGGGTCATGTGCATCACAAAAAGTGAAATGTTTTGTTTAGATTTTAAAATATCAAACATATTTGTTCCACAGACTGATACATCTAAACAAAATGATCTAACAAAGCCTGGATACCATCACTGAAAATGTATGGATGGAAAATAATGTGGTAGAGCATTAGAGCATTTACATCAAACAGAAACAAAACCATTTCAACTCCAACTCAAATGAGACAATAGTGAGTTGAAATTTTCGGTAATGAGGTACCAAGAGAACTTTGTTCTTTGCTCTCAAATCAGATGTCATATCCATTACATACAAAAAGGTGTAAGTCACGGTTCATTAACCCAGAGCTGGACTTCACATAATGGATTCTAAACACAGAATCCTTGCGAGAGTTACATGAGGGCCAAATCTCCTCCCTGTTCTCGGAAGCACCATCTTTTTTTCATTTCTTTTTTCATTTTTACCTAATCAAGAGCTGAATATGTTTTGCACACTCCTCTTTAGCTGATCTTTTTGCACAAGAAGCTGCATTCTTTCTGCTTTCCACTGTTATACTTTTAAAAATTGAAAAGGAGCTCCAACACCATTTGAATGATGGGAGGGAGGAAGGAATGAAGCAGGAACAGCCAAAATAATAATAACTCCCCCCTGCTCTGGATTAACTTGTCAGACATTCCCTTTCCTTCTCCCTCTCTCCATTTTATGAAATAACTGCCAACCTCTTGACGCTTTGAAGTCATGTCTGTTTTCCAAACTGCTATAGCACATCCCACCCTGCTTTGGCCCTTGTCTGCACACAAAGGGCCAAAATTTGTGGGGCCTCATTATGGCGAAATGGTTGATAATCATAGCAGTGTGAGTACAGGAAAATAACACCAAGAAACCCTGATCCTGCTCTATGGGCTGACATGACTATAGGACTATGTCCTATGTCTGTGACTGGCTAGAAATGGCCATAAAGGAAGGTGAAGTTATGTTGTTTTCTTAAAAATATTCACTAAACTTACTGTGGCAAGCAGCGGGCGAGGACCGCGAGAGCGGACCGGTGACGAGTGATAATGAGTGCCAGCTGCGCGTCACACCGGTCTCGTCTCGCTGCCAAGTGACGGGAGCATAAAAGGAGGAGCGAAGGCAGCGGAAGTCGAGAGAGGACCAGGCCTGGATTTTATGTTGAGTTTTGTTTATGTTTTGTTGTGTTGGTGGGCAGTCGTCCGTGAGGGGCTGCCCACGGTTTTATTGTGTGTGAGTGTTTGCGGGCAGTCGTCCGTGAGGGGCTGCCCGCGGTTTGCTTTTGTTTTGTTTATTTATTTTATTAAAATATGTTGAATGTTCGCCGGTTCCCGCCTCCTTCCTGCCCACAACAACTAACATCGTTACACTGGTGCCGAAACCCGGGAGGAAGGAGGGACATGCTGTCGAAGAGCCCTCGCTGCTGAGGGGGATCGCGGTGCTGAGGAGTTCGGGCAGCGCGGATGAGGAAAGACCGCGAGTGGCTGCCCGAGGCGGTGGTGCTGGAGCGAGGAAGGTGGGACGGAGACCTCGCTGCCGTGCCCCTGGGTCGAGGTGGGGTGGCTGCCGTCCGAGAGGGAGCGGAGGAGTCGCCGCGCTTGCCGTGGGCCGGAGCCTGCTGCCGTCCGCCGATTAGGGGAGGAGCAGGGAGCGCGGGGCTCGCTGCCGGGTCCCTCGGTAGGAGGAGTCACCGCCGGCCGCCAGGGGGCGGAGGAGGATTGAGCTGTCCACTGCGCCCAGTGCCATCGCACAGCACCGCGAGGAAGAGCCTCTCGGCGGGCGGAGGGCCGAACGGCAGTGTGTCTGGGAACCGGACCAGATTTTTTTTTTCTCCTCTCTCCCCTCTCTCGTTCTGTCGCTCCTCGTGCTCCCGTCTTCATTTCTCTCGCCTCTCTGTCCTTACCCCCAGGTGCCGCGGCCGCCGTGATCGGCCCCGGGAGAGGGGAGTGAGTAGAGCGCAGTCTCGGAGTACCCCGGCCTGCGAGGGGCGATGGGGGTATGTGGCAAGCAGCGGGCGAGGACGCGAGGCGGGACGGTGACGAGTGATAATGAGTGCCAGCTGCGCGTCACACCGGTCTCGTCTCGCGGCCGAGTGACGGGAGCATAAAAGGAGGAGCGAAGGCAGCGGAAGTCGAGAGAGGACCAGGCCTGGATTTTATGTTGAGTTTTGTTTATGTTTTGTTGTGTTGGTGGGCAGTCGTCCGTGAGGGGCTGCCCACGGTTATATTGTGTGTGAGTGTTTGCGGGCAGTCGTCCGTGAGGGGCTGCCAGCGTTTGCTTTTGTTTTGTTTATTTATTTTATTAAAATATGTTGAATGTTCGCGGTTCCGCCTCCTTCCTGCCCACAACAACTAACATCGTTACACTTACCTCTTTGCCACTGTTTTTCCATTTGGAGGCCACACAGTGATCAATATCAGGATTGCTATCACTCACCAATGTCAATGATCATAAGACTCTCCATATTGTAATATGAGGGGAAGATCCAATGGTTTGCCAATTCATATATCTGTTAAACATCTGCTTCAGCACATCAAATTAGCCTTCTGCAGGAAATAGCCAAGATCTGGATGAGAAATATTATAATAAAACATGAAAAAGTGTTATCAGGCTGTTTCATTTTCAAACACAACTGCCAAGATTCCATAGCTGCAGGACTATCTGAGCACCTTTGCAAAGGCTTTCTCCTTCTTGCTGGAGAGTTAATGCTCTCAGCAGCAGTGACTGATTTTGTGATTTACTAAAGGCAAACCCCAGGCCAGTTACATAGGATCGGAGATAAAATCTTCTTTGTGGAGTGAGTGTGAGAATCACTGGAAATACTGAAATAATGGAACAATACAACACTGGGAAACGGAAACAATGAAACAGTGCAACATGGAAAAACTGGACCACTGAATATATAGTATATAGTATATAGTATATATATGTATATGTATATATACACTTGATTCCTAAAACACTGAAATACAGAAATGGTTAAAATTACTGAAATACTGCAAGCATTGGAAACATACAAAAACTGAAACAGAAAACACTGACACACTGGATCACTAAGACACTGGGAACACTGGGAATACATGAAACGGAAACAGAAAAACACTGGATCATTGAAACACCAGAAAAATTCAACTGCTGAAACACTGAGAATACATAAAAAACAAAAAACTGTGGGCACTGGAAATATAACACTGAATCGATGAAACTGGAAACACAATACACTACAATACTGGAAATATAAATAACATTGGATGATTGAAAAACACCTCAGTTACGACTGTAACTTTTGTTCCCTGAAGAGGGAATGAAATACTGCGTCAAGAAAGACGCTGTTGGAATGCTCTGCGTGATTCCGTCGTGAAGCACTTCAGTACAATGGTGTGAGGGGATGTCAGAGGCGGGTGACGTCACGACTAGGAAACTATAAAGCATGCCCAAACAATGCAACACTAGCTTCTGATAGGCTGAAGTAAGTAGCTGACAAGCACGCTTGTAGTATGGAAGGGCGTCACAGCATCTTGTTCCCTCTTTAGGGAACCATGGTTACAGTCGTAACCAATGTGTTCCTTTTCAAGTGAACTCGAAACTTCATCACGGATGAAGCTGTGGGAATGTTTATACCCACGCCGCCATAATGACAAGTGTCTTTCTTATGTGGAATCGTGAAAAGCAGCCCTAGATGAGAGCACCTCGGGACCCTGGTGTAGAGTCTAAGTCCAGGTAGTAAAACCTCACAAATGACATAGGTGAAGGTTGTCCGGCCGACTCATATTCAAGAGAGATAGCCTCGACTATCCACTTGCTCATCTGCTTAGATGCTGGGGACCCCTTGCTATGTGGACCAAAACAGATGAACAGTTGTCTAGATTTACAATACAGGGCAGCTCTGTGGATGTAAACATCTAATGACCAAACTGGACAAAGCAGATTACTCCTGGTCTATATCTTGGAATGGAGGAGGACAGAAGGCTTGTAGCACAATATCTCTAGCCATTTGTGGAGCCCTTAGGGATGTAACCTGGCCTAGGGTGAAGCAATGCCTTCACCATGCCAGGTGCAAACTCCATGCACAAGGGGGCAACTGACAGGGCTTGTAAATCTCCTATTCTTTTAAGAGACAAGATGGCAAGGAGGAACAACATTTTGAGAGTCAGAAACTTGACTGGCACCTCCTCAATAGGCTCAAAAGGAGCCAAAGACAGGCCTTGGAGAACTACAGCCAGATCCCGAGACAGCACCCTAGTGCAAACTGCAGGCCCCAGCCTCAATGTTCCATTGAGGAAACAGGTTACCGATGGGTCTCTCCCCAAAGACACATGAACCTTTAAAATGGACAGGAATAACCCTGCAGCAAATATCTCATGAAGGAACTCCAGCACTGAACCAACAGGGCAGTTAACTGGGTCCAGCTGACAACCACTGCACCAAGAAGTGCACTCTACACTTCAGGTTTCCTCATGAAGGGAGCTCTGGATTGAAGAATGGTCTCAACAATCTCAGTTGAGAGACTAGAATCTATGAACTGGGCCCCCTCAGAGGCCAAGCCCACAGCTTCCACAACTCTGGATGAGGGTGATGTATTGAGTCCCCTGCCTGGGACAGAAGGTCCCTCCTGACTGGAATCTCTCAAGGAGAGCCATCGAGGAGAGATATAAGATCCGAGAACCATACTCTGGCTGACCACAGCGGGGCTATTAAGAGAAGATGGTCCTTGTCCCGGCGAACTCACTTCCTTGTCCTGGCGAACTCTCTACAGAACTCTACGGAAATGTGTACACAGACGCAAACAGATCCACTTCTGCCTGGCCGAGCACCTTCCATACCGGCTCCAAAGCCTCCATTCCCCATGTCCCAGTCCCTGCCTTGACATGATGTCTGCTCCCTGGTTTTGGCACCCAGGGATTTAAGCTGCCCTGAGTGAAAGCAGTATCCCTAAGACCACAATAGGATTCTGTGCAGCAGTTTGCAAAGTGGACGCAAGTGCAAACCCCTGGTGATTTATATAGGTGACCACCAATGTGTTGCCTGTCGGACAAGCATATGATGACCCCTGAGGTCTGGGAGGAAATTCTTGAGAGCAAGAAAGACAGCCATCATCTCCAGGCAGTTGATGTGCCAAGAGAAATGAAGATCCCTCCACAGACCAGAGTAGAGCGACCCTCTAGAATCATCCCCCAGCTGGAGTAATTTGCAATGACAAGCAGCTCCCAACATGGGACATGGGGATGGAAACCAGGGTTTCACCGCATGACCTTGATCATGCAAAATGGGTTGCCCCTCTGGGAAAAACCCCTGGTCCTGAGCCACTACTGCTGGGTTCTCATTTACAGCAGACGAAAAGGTATCACATTGTTCGCTGCTGCCATCAAACACAACAGTCTCTGGAACTGTTTTACAGTAAGTGACTGGCCTAGCTGTAGTCTGTTTACATCTGACAGGATTGATTCGATGCGTGCAGGATATAGATGTATTGTTGCTTGTATTGTAACCCTAATCCCATACAACGCCTAGAAAAGTGGTCATCTGAGCATGGAGAAAACATACTCTTCTTGGTGTTTAACCTTAACCCCAACATCTTCATATGAGCGAGAATAAAATCTAGATGGCGAACCATCAGCTGATGTGACTGAACTAAAATCAACCAATTGTTGATGTAGTTCAGAATGAGGATGCCATTAAGTTGTACCGGCGCCAGTGCAGCATTGACACATTTGGTGAAAGTGCAGGGTGATAAAGCTAGACCATGAGGAAGAACCCGATATTGGTATGCTTGCTTCACCCCCAAAAGCGAACCTCAGGAACTTCCTGTGTTGTGGAAGGATAGAGATATGGATATATGGACATCTATTGTGACAAACCAGTCCTGTGATCTGATCTGTGTCACGATTTGTCTCAAGGTCAACATTTTGAACTTTGAGTTGCATAACTGACTGGTTCAGAAGACGCAGATCCAAAAAAGGGACACAAACCTTCGTGGTCCCGTCCTTCCTATTTAAAAGGCTGTAGAAACTGGTTTCTTGTCGGGAGGAGGTACACGTTCTATGGCCCCATTTCCCAACAAAGTTTTTACTTCTTGTTTCATAACCATAGCCTGCTCAGGGTCTACCACTATGGTCAAGATCCCCATAAATCTGGGCAGGTGAGACCCAAACTGTATTGTGTAACCCTTTTCGACTGTGTGCAGGAGAATGAGATATATTTGGCAGTAGTTTCCATGCTGCCAGAAAATCTACTAAGGGAGTCAGTCTCTCGAGACTGGCCTCTAGTGTTTCTCGAGTAACCAATTCAGAAGGTGCGAGCATCCCAGCACTGCAATTTTCTCGGGGCAGACACTGATATATGTGCTGCACCCTGAAGCACACAAGGTGGCAGGATTGGCAGAACGGCCCCCTGTGGGCAACGAAGGGAATTGGGCACTGTAGAATGAGGTGTTGACCACTTCACCCCTGAACCAGTTTCCTGGTCATGGCGTCACCTGACTCTGATGTCCCGTAAATTATTTTACACGTGCTTCATGACGCAATCATGCAGAGCATTACCACAGCGCCATTCCTTACGCAGCGCGAGTTTCCTTAAAAGGGGAACTTTGAATACTCGAAACTTCAAAATACTGAAACCCGTAGAATATAGTAAATGCAAAAGTCCCTGGATCACTAAAACACTGCAGCACTGAAAACACTGGAAGTAATGCAGGGCAACTTGTGATTTATTAACATTTTGGTCACTTCCAATGATAAAAAATTATTAACTAACCAGTATAATTAGCAAACTGAAGACCAAAATGGTTTACTATCAGGTAATCAATAATCTCAGAATCACATTTGCTTCTTGAAAAACTACTTACTGTGTCTCGTTAAAAAAATTGAATCACTGCTAATTAATTACAATAGTCACTACAATAACTTCTTAAATGTGTCTTTTTGTAAACAGTTATATTCTCTTTATTTAAAACAAAGATCTTCAGAGAAGCAGCACACCATCGCTCGTGTTCTACCAAGAACAGATAACTTTCAGAAGGAATATACAGTATCAGTATACTATAGTACTGATAGTATAGCCAGCAACACAGAAAAATAGGTCTATGCGAGTGTCTCTTTTCATTGCAAAATATCTTAATCATCAGCTATTCAGTTGTTGGGATTGCTTGTAACAGTAAAATGAACCTATTACTCAATGCTCAAGTGTTAGAACAAAGTCTGTCTTGTTTACAGCCAGATTTAATGCCTTGTATAACTCAGCTCCCCTCAGGACACTGCCATCGCTTTCTCCTGTGAATGCAAAATGGCACAGTGACATCAAAATCAACGTTCTATATAATAATACATTTGAACACTCTTATTTTTCAAAACACATTGGAATGCATAACCATGTGTCTGGAAGACATTTTGCCATGGAAACAAAACATATCATTAAGTTTCATTGTGTTTGACAGCTTTTGGATGACATACTTAAATCCCACATTTTTGAACAATTATTAAATGGAATTGTAAATGAAGTGCTGAGGAAGACCTAAAGTCTAATTGGAGGTGGAACATGAGGCTAAAGACTGGATAAACACAAAATCCCATGCTTATCGAAGTTCAGATCTCCTTCTAATGAGTTAGTCTTATTTTCAAACAGAAGACTTATAACCAAGTGGCATTTTAGAAAAAGACAGCATGCAGCACCATCAGATGTAATAAAATTCTGTTTTGTGAAAAAAGTTTTGTGAAACACTGGAAAAGCTAAAGACTAAAATATCCCCATTGGTCTTTTTTTAGCAAGTATTAGACCTGTTTACTTTTGGACATTTTGTATTCAAACAAGTGATTTTTAGTTTAAGAAATCAATCTTCAAAATGTATTTTGTATGCTTGAGCAAAACACAGCATTGATCGTCAAAGCTATTCTTGGTGTGTTATAGTCATCTGTCCATGTAGTTTATTTAAATTATTAGTACTTCTTTCTGGATTCTCTGACACAATTTATTAGAAATTAAATTTTTGTAACATTACAAAAATTGCTTTACTAACACTTTTGATTAATTTAATGAATCAATGCATATATTTAAATGTTACTTATCCCAAACTTTTTAAATGAAAGTGTATCATGGTTTCTATAGTTTTAAACACCAGATCAGCACCAAATCAGCTTATAGAATGATTTCTGAAGGATCCAGCTTCTCCATCACATAAATACTGTATATAACATTTTAAAATATATTAAAATATAATTGTTATGAATAATATTAATATTTGTCTTTCAGTTTTTTTCCCCCATCAAATAAATGCAGCCTTAGTGATCATAAAAGACTCCTTTCAGAAACTTAATAAAATCATTATCAAATCAAAATAATTATTCCAAACGTTTTACTGTTGGCATATTCAATTCATGAACACACAAGACACGGGTGAAAAAAAACTTCTTCTGAGAGTGTCAACAAGGACATTGGATGTTCTTTGCTGTCTCTGGGTTAATTCTTTATCTCAAGATATCTCATGGCCTTCACAGGATTTTAGGACATTTTATGGACTATGTGTCCATTCCCACAGGTCAGAGAGAGAGAGAGAGAGAGAGAGAGAGAGAGAGAGAGAGAGAGAGAGAGAGAGAGAGAGAGAGAGAGAGAGAGAGAGAGAGAGAGAGAGAGAGAGAGAGAGAGATATTTGATAAGATAAGCATACTTCCCAAACATAAAACTTCTATATGATTACAACGTTATGCACAGCTCCAGCTCTGATGGGGGGAAGTGTGTTTAGCTTATATTGCAGTGCTCAAGTCATTTTTTTTTCATGAAGAGCTCTAAATTAGAACTCCATCTCAGTCATGGTCCTGCTGAGTTACGAGACATTGACTGATGCTCTCACTCAACAATAAGATATTGCATTACAGTTTCAGATCCCAGAAATGCTCCATTCTGTTGGGAATATTTTTTTGAAATTTCATCAGATAAGAAATACCTCAGACCATGCAGTATGGAATAACCATGTTATTGTGAAAAGAGCACAAGTCCTCAGCACAGAGACTAACTTGACACTAAATTAAATTGTGTGTAGATTTTACAATCCGTTGACAAAATCCGTTAACATATTTAGGGTCCCTTGCAGAACTAGGAACAATGTTGGGCGGTAGCATTGCTTCACATAGTGATGTTATTATTTTAACTGCATTTCTCAGAAACAAAGCTAAATGTGTTATTTTTTTCTAAACTTTATCTTAATTTTTCAGTTAATTGGTCAAATAGGTTAGCAAAACGTTCTTAATCGGTCCATGATCTAAAGAGGCTTCTTACTCCGTAAATCAGTAACAGGATATTACATTCACTAAAAAGTAAACCTATGGCTTCCAACAATGAAGAACACTTGCATGTGTAACTTGTGAACATAATGAGATTATAAAGGAAACTAAAACTCAAAATTAAACAAAAGCACTTAAAGGACCAAAACAATAATTTCATAATGCCTATAAAACATCAACCTTCCTAAATAAATCAATAAATTAATAAATCACAGTATAAGAATTTCTTTGAATTTCAGTTAATTTGAATTATTTCTTACACTTAAAATTAAAGATATAACTATGTGCACGATATACACACACACACACACACACACACACACACACACACACACACACACACACACACACACACACACACACACACACACACACACACACACACACATGTTGTGTTTCCATGTTTTATGGGGACATTCCATAGGCGTAATGCATTTTATACTGTACAAACCGTATTTTCTATCCCCCTACACTGCCCCTGCCCCTAAACCTACCCATCACAGGAGACATGCTGCATTTTTACTTTTTCAAAAACATCACTTAGTGTGATTTATAAGATGTTTTCTCATGGGGACCAAAAAAATGTCCCCACAAGGACAAAAATTTGGATATTGCCATCTTTGTGGGGACATTTTGTCCCCATACCGTAGGGATTACCAGTCCACACACACACACACTCACACACACACACACACACACACACACACACACACACACACACACACACACTATACAAGTATTGGGACACCCCTCTGAATAATTAAATTCAGGTGTTCCAATCTCTTCGACGGCCACAGGTGTATAAAATCACCTAGGCATGCAGACCCTTCTACAAACATTTGTGAAAGAATGGGTTGCTCTCAGTGAATTAAAGTGTGGTAACGTGGTAATATGTACATTCATGAAATTTCCTCACTACTAAATATTCCACAATCAACTGTTAATGGTATTATAGCAAAGTGGAAGCAATTGGGAACAACAGCAACTCAGCCATGAAGTTGTAGGCCACGTAAAATCACAGAGCGGGGTCAGCACATGCTGAGGTGCACAGTGCATAGAAGTCGGCAACTTTCAGCCGTCTGTCAATCCGTCTGGCAATCTGGCAATTCGATGGACGAGTCTTGGTTTGGCGGTTGCCAGGAGAATGGTACTTGCCTGACGGCATTGTGCAAAGTGTAAAGTTTGGTGGAGGGGGATTATGGTGTGGGGTTGTTTTTCAAGGGTTGGGCTTGGCTTCTTGGTTCCAGTGAAAGTAACTCTTAATCCGTCAGCATACCAAGACATTTTGGACAATTTCATGCACCCAACTTTGTGGGAAAAATTTGGGGATGACACTTTCCTATTCCAACATGACTGTGCACCAGTGCACAAAGCAAGGTCCAAAGTCCTGACCTCAACCCAAAAGAACACCTTTGGGATGAATTAGAGCGGAGATTGTGAGCCAGGCCTTCTTGTCCAACATCAGTGTCTTACCTCACAAATGCATTACAAATTCCCATAAACACCCTCCTAAACCTTGTTAAAAGCCTTCCCAGAAGAGTTGACGCTGTTATAGCTGCAAAGGGCGGTCCAACTCCATATTAAACCCTATGGATTGAGAATGGGATGTCATTAAAGTTCATGTGCATGTAAAGGCAGGCGTCCCAAAACTTTTAGCAATATAGTGTACTTTTTTTGTATGTTTATTTCATCATTGAGAGGAGAGCATGCAGCGCATACTTACATGTTCATTAAACACCGCTATCAGCAGTGTGGGTGGTATCGGATGTTCGCTAACAGTATATCACTGGTCACGTATTTGGAACTCTGTTTTATCCCAAAACGTAAAAACGAAAAAGAAGAAACTTGTATACATATGAAGTAGCACAGAAGTAGGAAGCTATGTTCTTGTAGTGTAAGTACCAACTTTCTCTAAACAATGACCTTTAGCTTAGCCAACTTTTATGTAGGCTAGTTAGTGGAACAACTAGCTTCATATCTTGAGTAGCACATTCAAAACTGACTAGCAAATAGCAATATCTTAAAAGCATCATTCTTTGGATAATGTCCACTGAAAGTATTTGATTTTGCATGTTTACAGATCATAAAACACGCCTGTTCTTCTTTTAAATATTGCTCAGGGTATACATCAAAGACCATACATCAACCTCTGCAGTTGCTGCTCTTGGAAAGTGCTGCATTTTGAATAGGAAACAAACCATTGAAACACAACGAAACATAAGGCCACACATCCTGTAGACAAAAACATCATCCTGAAGGTGGCCAGTTTAGCAAAGCAAAGGGAAAAAAAAAAGAACATTCACATTTTCATCAATAAGCTCCTGTGTCTTCTGAATGTAAGCTGTCAGAATGTAAGAGTTTAGAACAGTCATTAGAATAGTCTGGTTTGGTTTGAGTCCAGTTTCCTGCTGGTGTTGAAGAAAAACTACACCAAACACTGGCTCTCAGTATACATGATTACACAGCAGCTGTGAATGATCAAATGCCGTATGAAAGCATATTCGGTAATTATACGTCAGAGTTCCTGAATTAATGTTCAAGGGGACAGATCCTGTTGCATACCCCCCTGGATTATGTCAAACTGGCTTTGGACATAATAGAATCAGTAGAAGTTTATGACTTCATATGCAGTGACCTGCCCTGGAGCCTGACAAAATTCAATCTCAACTTATGCAAAAGACCTGTCCAGCACATGAACCTTGCCATAAGGAGCAGCTGTCTCTTAGTAATGTCAAGAAAGGCCCACTATATCTGTCCTGTTCGCTTTCATACTGTCGACCCACTCTTGTGGTCAGGACGTGTGTTTGATAATTTCACATGGCTAGACCTGTGATGAATGGCACAACGCTTGTTCCAAATACATGCTATTGGATCACTTGTGGTCTTTGTGAACAGTTGTCTACTTATATGACGTATTTCTGGAGTTTGGCCAAAGTCTGTGAAGATGGTGTGAAGACTACAAGTGTTTTAAAACTTTTGTTTACTCAATGGGACACGTTTAAAGTAATAGACAACACCTTTTAGTGATTGAGGTGCATCATTTGCCAACATTTTACAAATATAATCTCAACTTCCTGCACCAATGAAATGTGCGACGATTTATGTTTACAACCAAATTCTTTGTAACATCAATTTTTTTTGCTCACCAGCCACAGTGTTGTTTTCCAAAGTTACTAGCCACCCAGCATTTTCACTGGGCGCAATTTTGCTGTTTGGAAATCCCATTTTATATGATTAAAGTTGACTTTGGCATACTTAAATTACTTGATGTTGAGTCATTTTACTGGATTTAGAAGATTTAAAACACTTAAAACTTTCAAATGCAGAGCGACCACCCAAATCAAGACTCATTGTATATCAGCTGCCTGGTATGTACAGGTGGGCGAGGGGTGAGCAATATGAGCATATGCTAATATGAGAAATTTATTATGAGATGAGTTATTTTTGTTAGGCTATATAAAAGAACAAAGAAGCAAATTAGCAAATTACAAAAACAATAGTAAACTTTAAAAAAAAAAAAGTTCAGATACAGTAGGTTTATTTAATATGTATAAATGTATTTAACATCTGCAGTTGTTTGATTAACATTAATGACAGACAGGTATTTAACTGGGCTGCTGAATGCATGGGCGTAATGTTCTAACACATTTCAAGTTATTACCCACTTGTTTACGTACACTTAAGCCATAACCGACTGAGTTCACGCGAGATACTCCACACATTGGACATTTTGAGAACTGTATGCGCGTGTATTATTCAGGCACAAGGAGAACTGAGTTCTCACGCGAGAGAGCGCGTCTGTTGTGTCTTCACTAACTGCAAGTTAATCGATAAAGAATTGTAATTGAATTGTATTATATTTATATTCAACCCGCTAAAGTGGCTAGTGGGACTGGCTGCCTTAGCAGCTGAAATCTACCCACATTTGGCGGGCTGGCAGGTGTTAATGTCAAACCCAGGTAACATCAAATTAATTTAACTTACACTGGAAAGGCATGTCATGAAATCGGGGCACACTTTTAGTTCCTGAACGTGAGGACTGATGGGATATGATGGGATAAAAAAAAAAAAAAGCTAAAGGATAAGGATATGTTCACAACCTGATTGGTCGGCTTTTGTTATGTATATTTTGCGACGGAATTTACAGAATATTCAAAACAATGCTGTGTGTTGGGATAAATGTGTTCATTTATATGATCGGCTGACCAGCTGAGAACTTAAGATCTTATAATATGTGTAAAGGAGTCAAAACAGCAGTAGGAATCCCTCCGTCACACACACAGATGAAGATCTGCAGTAAGGAGATGGCTGTACTGAACTGTGATGGGCAACATCACGACTATGAAGAGAAAAAAACCAAACAGGTATGCTTAAACACTCTATTATTTTTAGGGTTGCATCTTGTGCATCCGTTTAAGGTTTGTTTACATTTGGTCCGTGTTGCATTCATATTTCACTCGAACCACACCAGAGTTTGTTTGGAAGTGGGCCGAGTCCCATCTTTCCAGATGGGTCTTTGCCTGATTGTTTTGTGCACACTAGGGTTTGGATGGCAGCGTTCACACTTATTCAAATGAACTGCACTAACAGAGCAATCGCACCAGGGCTCATTTTAATCCAACCAAACATGCCAAGTGTGAAAACACCCTAAGTGTACCTAGGACAGTCAGACCTAGGACATTCTTGCGCAGTTACTTCCTGTCACGTTCATGTGTTCTCAAGTGGCCTAGACCACAACTGTGGCTATTAGGAAAGGCCCTTCCTGTCCAAGAAATGCATATTTAAATAAGAATTAACAAACTGTAAAAACGTGCCATTTAGGGGTAGGTTCATCTAAAATGGTTGATGCCACAATAATATACCAGAATGAAAAAAGAAAAAAAAAAGAAACGTTCAAATAACTGCACATTAGAGTCAACCCATATTCAATTGCACACAGAAAAAAACTATTTTTGATCAGATTTTATGTCTGCCCAAAAATACAGATGATTTATTTAACAGTCATAACTTTTAACTGCATTGTGTTAACTTGCTATAAGCGAAATATGGGTCAAACATTTTATGCCAATAATCTGGCAAATTTATCAAAACGCACTTATTGTATAACTTGTTAACATTGCTTTTCCTGGCAGACTGGACCTCAATTACCAGAAATTGCATAGACGCCAGTCAATCAAATTGTAACTGTCTATTATCAGATAGTTCTTGCCAGTTTTCTGTAGACTATGCATAATATGGTTAGTGAACACACTGGGCTTTTCTGTCCGGGGCTGAGTTTATTTGTTCTTGTGTTGATTGCATGTTTGTGACTTAAAATGAAAGAGCAATTTGAAATCTTCCTCACAGCTGCTTTCTGGCTCCTCACACCACAGGCAACCGCGTGATCTTGTTTCACCCAGCAGCTACAGGAACCCGAAACGCTGCACGAAAAAAGAGAGTGAAAAAGAAAAGGATGACATTAGTAATACAATATGAGGGTGATTCTGTCTGGTGACAGAAAACAGTTGAGATCTGGCATCTGCAATTGCATTAAAAAGCGTTTAATTGAATATGACAGCAAATTATAGACGGTTTCATCGGAAGCAAGCGTGTTGCCATTGTAATGCACCTGTCCCGAAGTTAACTTCCGGTCTGTATTTGTGTAACGATCTGGCTAGTGGCTAGTATGTCGCACTAGAAACACATTTCTGACATTCTATTCTTGGATAACATTATATAAATATTAACAATCAAGCAGAGAGAATATGACACCAGTGCAAAAACAGTGTAGGTGACTCACCAAAAAGCTTAGAAAACTTAATAAATTTCCAGTCTGACTGCATACAAGAGCAGTGTTGTGTCTGTTGAATTTCTGTTTCCCATAAAATATTTAAATTAGGTATTTGATAAGCCTTTATATAATATATTTTATACTTTATATATAAGCCCGTAGAGCACAGGATTTTTATGATTTATATACAATACAATCATATACAATCATCAATCTCAAGTAGGGTAGGGGAGCGCAGGGCACAACCTATCCGCATGGTTTAAAACTTTCCACACATGCTAGGATTACATAACTTTGTGTATTTTGTAGTTGCCGTATCAACATTATTTTGAGAAAAAATTGCACCAAAATTAAAAAATCTTTGGAAGATATCACTGAACATTTATTTTACCATAGCAAAAGTACATTTCTTACTCAAGTTTATTTTTCATCTCTGTTTTTGTGTTTATTTAAAACCAGACAAATCTGATATTATTGGAATCTCATATCTGTTATTTTACAGTTGAGATTGTTCTTTAACACTGATCTAATCAGCAGAAGAAACGGCCGCGGTTTAAATCCCAGTTGTGCAGACGAGGTTGCAACACTGCATTACAATGAGCCCCTATTAGAACTACGCTATTATATTCTATACTTTTATAAATTCTTTTGAGAAACCATGAGAAAAGAGTGAATAAAGACTGAGAGTCAATATTCAGAAATGATTTATTATTATGTTTTGAACTATGCTGTATAGCTGTATTTAGCTATGTGTTTGTTGTCAAACTCAAAAATTGATACATTTTTGGTACATTGGTATAAAAATTGGTACATTGGTACGTTTTAAAAAGTTAATTGTATATTATTGACAAAATATTTAAGCTTGTCTTGGATATTTTTTGTATTATATCAGATAATATTTTAAGCTGTCATATGGTGATGTTACAGTGTACCCCACCTATGTCACTTCCATTCTTTTGGTGTAAATCAAGAAAAAAGTATACACTGTATTAATGAAACAAAACCACATAATTGTACTAGACATGTGGGAAATTAATGCGGGAAAAAATAAAAACTCTGAACCCCAAGTGAATTTACACAAAATGCGAAAGTCAAAAAGTGTTGGGTTGTGCCCCGCTCTCCCCTATTTATTTTATTTTATTTATATAGCCATTAAAACAACAGTCGCTGCCCATTGTGTTTTGATTTCATTCCTTTGTTCATTTTCACACCAATCCTTTGTTTCCATAGTTACCCTCATTAGTTCATTTGTCCCAGCTGTATCTAGTTAATCATCTTGTTTCAGTTCTATACTTAAGTTGCACCCTCACCTTCAGTCTTTGTCTAGTCACTTTTATCTTGGACTGTGTTTCCCTGCTTTTCTGTTTTTTTTTCTGAGCGGCATTATTAAAGTTTAAGTTTGTATTTTGATCTTCTCAATCTTCAGCCTGTTCCTGGTTCACCAAACAGTTACATTTATATGATGAAACAAATAAACCTGTTATTCAGATGCATTGCATGATTGAAAGGAGAGCGCGCAAGCATTTATAGGCTGTGTAACATGCAGAAAACGGCATTACACAGTCCTTAAGGGGGGTGTTTCCCCCACGCTACTAAAAAACTGTAAAAAACAACCCAATGTTGGGTCAAATATGGACTAATCCAGCAATTGGCTTATTTTAACCCAGGGATTGGGTTGTCTTAAGCAAACATTTAACCCAACCGCAGGGTTAAAACAACCCAACTGCTGTTGTTAGCTTTCAAGTTATAACAATTGACAACAAAATGCATCAAAAATAGTGTTTTAATATAAATGCTACATATTACATTTCAATAGCAATTTTAAGCATAATATTTAAGGGACAAAAAAGTAGCATATTTTCAACTGGTTGGGAATAGACACCTTCACACAGAAGATGTGTTTGCCCAAGGAAGAATTGTTTGTATTAATAAAGAAATTAACTCTTTATGAAACACACGTCATACAATGCAATCATTTCAATAAAAAAAAATCAATAAAATACTCAATAAAGTACTTATGTTTTAATGAATGTGCCACTTGCCTCAAATAAATGAGATATGGACATCAAGTTTTCTCCCTGACTTATAAAAAATATTTTAGAAAAGTTTACCCCTCCTGAACGTCATTTTATAATCTGCCCGCAGGAACAGAGGAACGTGTGAAAGTGGCCAGTGTGGATCAGTATAGATATAGGACACATAGGTTACACACAGAGTAAATAATTCACATGGTTTGCACTCTTGTGTGCTGGCATACTCTTAGGAAAACTATGAGTCATATGAGAAGAATCTTGAGGAGATTCATGAAGACGAGTCGCCAAGTTCCTTAACACCTCATGGAGTCGTTTCTCCACATGGGTAACACCACATACTGAGCAAATGCAAACAGAGCAGAAGCTAGCTGCTGATCTTAAGAAATTGAATGCTGTATAAGGTCACAAGAAGACTGCATGCGGAAAGAGAAGAAGAAAATAAAGAAAACTGGATGGATAAAGCAAGACCAGGGCAGCTTAGCCAAATGCCAAATCAAGACTAGAACCATACAAAAGTTGTTACTGAGTCACTCTCCATGATTTTTTTTTTCATTTTCATATATATATTTAATATAATTTACCTTCATTGAATAAAAACTAGTCTGTAAGCATATTATATAATAGGACAGAGAACTATTACCTGGTATTGAAAAATGTTTGCTGAAATATCACACCTGTCTCTGTGACAGTGCTTTTAAAGGTCAATCATTTTGCGTATTAAATGGTTAGTTCACCCGAAAATGAAAATTCTGTCATTGGTTACTCACCCTCATGTCGTTCCAAACCCGTAAGACCTTTGTTCATCTTCTTAACACAAATTAAGATATTTCTCATAAAGCTCTCGGATTTTATCAAAAATATCTCAAAGGAACACGTAGACTTTTTGAGACTTTAGCTCAGTCCATACATACAATTCTCATCTCTGTGCGTGCCATAACTCTGACGCAGCCACCGCTAGCCTAGCTTAGCACAAAGACTGCAGGTTAACGGCTTCATCTAGCCTACTGCTCAATAAGTGACCAAATAACGCCAACATTTTCCTTTTTACATGTTGTGATTGTGAATAGTTAAATTGTGTACTAAGACAGACGTAAAATGAAAAAATAAGATTTTCTAGACGGATAAGGCTAGGAACTATACTCTCATTCCTGCATGATAATCAAGGAACTTTGCTGTCGTACTTTGGGTGCAGTAGGTGCAATTATATTACAGCGCCTGAAAATAGTCCCCAGCACGCTCTGTCCGCAGTTTGTCACGTTGGTTATGTTGACGGAAGTAATATCATTGCGACTGCTGCAGATGGAGCCATTTACCTTCAGTCTTTGTGCTAAGCTAGGCTAGCGGTGGGTGCGTCAGACAGAGATATGGCAAGCACAGAGATAAGGATGGTATGTATGGACTTATCTAACTCTGGGGGATACGGTGAATAAGCTAAAGTCCCAAAAAGTCAGCATGCTCCTCTACTTTTTGTTCTAAAGAGGAACGAAGGTCTCATGTGCTTGGACCAACATGAGGGTGAGTACTTAATGACAGAATGTTCATTTTTTGGTGAACTAAACCTTTAACTCTTTCCCGCCAAACACAGAATTTTCCATTATTTGTGAGAAAAACGCCTCCAGGCCAAACACAGAATTTTGCAGGTTTCTGTGTTCTCACTGTTAGACGCTAGGGGGCGCTATTACGCATCTTCTGAATGACTACAGAATCTCCCGATCAAAACACACGCGAGGAAGACGCAGTAAAACAAGCGATTGTATGTAAGCAAATGCATATGTAAAATAATGTGACTGTCAACATTAAACATCATATAAATCAAAACGATCTAATGTTACTGAATGAAATGTTGACCCAGGACGAGCTACAGGACTGTGCAAGCATTAGGGGTGTTGATGGACTCGATCTCCTCCTCTGTGTTTGATCATCGCTCTGAATCTGATCTGGATGTAGTCTTTCGAGCCCGATCTCACGAAAATGCGTATCAATAGTACAAGTGTGCAATCTCGTAGAATGTATACGGCAAAATGAGTTTTGGCGTGCATATGGTACGCGTTTTTGGCGTGCATATGGTACGCACTTTATGGCGTATTATACGTATGAACCCCCCACTCCCCCACCCTCACCCTACCCAAAAGAGTGTCATATACACGCCATAAAGTGCGTATCATATGCACGAAAAACTGCGTATCATATGCACGCGAAAAACTGCGTAGCATATGCACGCCAAAACTAAATATTCTATGGCCTATTCAATTTTGGTGAAAATGGTCAAAAACCCTGGCGGTGGCTGGCAACTTAAAAAAAAAACGCTGGCGGGAAAGAGTTAACCGACAGCTCATATAGGCTACGGAAATATGCAGTGTCTAAGATTTTAGTTTTTTTTGTTTTGTGATAAAGCAATTTAGAGAGCTCTAGTTGTACCACCTGACTGCGGCAGATTTGTTTCAGCGTTGAAAGTGTTTACAAAGAAACACAAAAATCTGAGTCTGAAGAGACTATAACGTCACGGGTTGACATCTTGTTATTACATTTATGACATGGAAATATAAGCAGAATAAAATTGTTGTTTTGCTTTAGGAGGAACTTATTGCAGTGCTCTGTAACTTTGAATAATCTTACAGAACACGCTGATGATGTCTGATGCATGAGCAGGGTGCGCGGAGGTATGGAAATACATACACTGTATGGACCGAATGTAATGATTGGACAAACATTTTTTGGTCCTGAGACTTCCACAGAAGATATACAGTATGTAGGCCTACATATTTTAATATACAGACCACTTATATTATTGTTTGCTATCAGAATGTGAAGAGAGTTTCAACAAAGTCCCTTTTAAGGAAAGTTTGTTTACTCTGTGGCCATATTTGCAGTGCATCTGGGCAGCTATTTCGGGCATCCAAGACCAAGTCCTATCTGTTTGAATGGAGGAGTCCTGAAATCTTGATATTTCGTTGGCCTATTATTTCTTCTTTGTCTTATCAATTGCCATGTATTTCGTTTTCTTTAAAATTATTTACCCAAACAGTTGTACTAGATAGTGCCGCCGCTCCCAACACGCGCTGCACATATAGGGCACCAAGTGCTGAGGGGGGCACCACAAAAAAATTCTCTGAGCACCACTCAACCCCTCCCACCCCTGAACCTCTAGACTCGTGAGCCATATGGGTCATTCAGTGAATGCCCATGGCTCGACGGCGGGAAAAAACAATCCAAACAATCACGATTTTGAAACCTTTTTCATCATTAATCAAAAGCTATTATTCGGAATGTAGGCTGTCAAGAAGGAGGCAAGAGGGGCAGTGTCTCTTCAAAATAACTGAAAGAGACAACGTGTGTATATATATAAATTACATTAATAACTATAAAAATCACTCGTTTTTATACAGTAACAATGTCCAATAGCGACACCCGCAGGTAAAGTTACAGTGGGTTGCCTGAGCCCATTGAATTTTAACAGACCCGCCAAAGTCGCGCTATGATTGCACGTCGGGCAGCGTAGCGTGGCATGGGGATGAAATGACGTGACATTAATTGAGCTATGTTCTATAACATAAAACGGGAATATGAACAGAATATTATAAAATAAACTCATGTAAACAACTTAATCAGAATATTGTCATATTCAGAATAAGGTCACTAATTAGATTACTGCTGTCCATGTAAACATAGTCATTGTGTTTTGGAGGAGGTGTGGATTTGAAGAAACTCTGAAAGGACAGTGGAATCTCATGCTTTCAAAGCTAACTTGCCATTGCTAGCCTCTCTGCAATCGCTTACCCTACCGTTAAGCTGTAAACAAACTACACCACACACCGTCACATGACTACAATGTCACCACCAGCAAGCTTACAACAAATCTTTCAGTCTTCATTTAAAATCTACAAGTTGAAAAGTTTGAGTTAGAATAGTTTGCAATAGTATAAACACAACAAGGCTGTAAAAGCAGACTAGTGAGTAAATGAGTTTACATGCTCGGAATGAGGACGTTTAATATAGCGTTACTAAATGGAACCATTTAGCAACTTGTTAGTAACCACCTTTTTCAAGACTTAAAAGTTCACAAGTGTGGCACTATATATATATATTGTCAAATAAAATGTGAGAATATTTTGAGTTTGTGTATTTTAGACTTAAAAAAAAAAAACGTAAAAACAAAACCCAAAATATTTTCCTAAAGGAGTCTAAAGGTCAGTCTGTTACAATTACATTCTCTATTGGTAAAATGTCATTACATTGTATAAATTTGCAAGTCAGAGTTCACCCAACGTTGGTATGCAGCAGAAGTCAAAGCTTTTCCTTGCATTTCTTCTCTCCCACATTCACATGTCTACGGAAGTGAAGGAAGTACTAAGACTAGTGTTTTAGTGGAGTTCCTGAATAGCTAACATCGACCTACAGCACCTTTGAAGCCCTCTTCATTCCCCTGCTGTAATAGACTGTTATGGCAGCTGAGCCACGGGCATACTTGCAGGGCATATAAGATGATTAAGAAAATCCTCTGGAGGGAATTTCGAGTCAGCGTGTTCAAAAGCCACATTCTGCAGAAACATTTTGCCAGCGAGACAGCTGAGGAAAGTCTGAAATTGTCTGAATACCCGTTTTGTTTCAACACTGCTGACACTTGCCATGTGGAAATAAGACTGAGACCTTCATAATTACACATTCATCAATTGACACATGCTAGACTATTAGATATCAGAGATTTTGCCCAAGACAAACTGCCATTTGTTTTCCAACAGTTAGTTTGCTTTTATAAGCAGAAGCAACATGCAAACTAGTGTTAAGGTGTGATGGATTGATCTGTTGGGACTGTGTGTGTATTTCCTAAATATCTTCAGCTTATGGCATGTCATTTGGAAACCCCATTTAATTATGAGAACATTACATAAATGCCAAATGTGCACAGAGAAATGGCAGTAGTGTGATTTAGTATAGTACTCCAATTCTTCCACTATAAGTGCTGACAAAGTAAAACAGATGCCAAGCTGAATTGTGGCATATTGTATTCTATCCAGGAGATACTCCAGAAAACCTCCTTGTGCGAGTCCACTAAGACTTTTTATTATTGATTCCTTTGACATATAAAACTTAAATACACAGTATAATATACTTAATTTTCATCTCTTTCAATGTTTTGTTTTTCATGTGGCGGCTCGGGCATGTCAGTGAAAGTTTCACATCATTGCCTACATGTGCAGACCCCCAGGACTCCCGGACCCCTCCATCCTCTGTAGAACCTGGCTTTGAGGGTCCTTTATTCTCTGATCTGTCCCTTTGAATTCTGCTCCATGACCTCAATCTTTTCAAGGGTCTCTTAAAGACCCGTCTGTGATTGGGGGAAGCGCAATCCAAACTGAAGTGCGTTTCCCGCAAGCATGCCTGACTCCAAGGCTGCCTTGCAAGTGTGGCGTCCCTTCAGCCGTGCCAGGCAGTGAACCTTATACAGTAAAAATGTGATCTTGCATTTCCAGGGATAATAAATAAATTGTTTCACAGTCCGGTTTGTCCAAGTGGTTTTTGTGGAACTCATTTGCCAGCGAAAGTACTTATTTTGGGTCTATCCCGAGTCAAATCTGCGGTAAGAAAAGTACCCCTGTATTTCATCACATTTCAGCGACTATGTGATTTTATAACAAACTTCCCTTGAAATACATGTCAGTGGACATGCGTTCTGTGATTCAGTCCTAAGCGAAAATTGTAAAACTGACAGGCCTACAGGAAGTCAAAGAGAAGAAAACCCAACATCTCCTAAATCTATTTTTTTTCTCATTTTAAGACACAGTGTTTCTTTGTTTCAAATTTGTCACAAGCATAAAACAAAAATGTTTATTTCCATGCTTAAATTAGATTTAGAATCACAGATTTTCAACGTGGACCCCAAAATCTGTTCAATCCAGAAACTCCAATCGTTTTCAGATGTATAAACATTTTATGGTTATTATCTACGTCTGAAAAGTTTACAGTTCTTTGAAATATATAAAACACATTGGATCCTTTGTAACATTTCCATCTTGAAATATATATGTACAATTGTTATATCAGTTTGCGAAGAATGTGAAGACAAACCAATCGATAAAGTCTCTTGTTAGAGCTGGCATCTGTAGTCCTCCGTACGTTAATGCTTTAATTGACAAGGCAGA
Source organism: Gobiocypris rarus (assembly GCA_023029165.1). NCBI lineage: Eukaryota > Metazoa > Chordata > Actinopteri > Cypriniformes > Gobionidae > Gobiocypris > Gobiocypris rarus. The sequence goes on from CM040927.1 coordinate 14,233,289, forward strand.
TACGAAGTAACATTACTATCACAGTCATTCTGCCAGGACTGTGTGCCCATCAAAACTCTGTCCCAGAGCAGAGAACCTCATCTCCATGGATATTATATCCTAAATAAATCTGGCCCTGTTTGAACACATGTTTCTATTGTTCATTGTGTTAACGTACATTTTCTTTTAAAATAACATTTACTATGAAGAAATAAACATCCCGTGCCCTCATTTGACCAAAGCGTTCTCTCTATTCTTCAGGGTTTCCTTGCCCGGCTTATCAGGAATTTACTGAGCATATCTGGGCAATGGGCCACCTCTCCGGCACCCTGAAACCCTTTTAATAGTCACTTCAAATCCTTTCTTTAAGCATTTGGCTGAAAGTGCACTTCCAGCAGTGCTTGAACTTAATCTCTAAATGCTGAGCCAATCACAAAGCTGGAGAAAGTTGAAGTGCAGAGTTGAATAGCCAATTAACACAGCCCTGCATGCTGATGAAGCCTGCAGAAGGAGTTCGTCTTTTACTAAACTACAATGAAAAGCATGTCCATCTAATGAGAATCTGCTCACACAGCAGTTTCCACCATACCTATTCAACCATATGCATACAACCACCCCATATCATTATTTGTGACCTGTGCTGGCAAAATGAGTCGCAATGAGCAAATTTTATTATCGTTAAACAAAAACTTAAAAATGATTTGTGCTACACAAAAAAATGACTGAGCTACACATGTTTGATGTCGATAGAGTCAGAAAAGTCAGATTTGAGAAAAATTGAGTTAACGTTTTCTAAAGGTTCCAAAATGGAACCTGTGTAATACCTTACAATCCCATTTAGCACACATGAAACCCCTTATCTATAGGGGGATATGTACATTAAAAATGTTTTCCATGATATCACAATTGTTTGATTGACATTAATGAAACAGACAGACCTAGGATACCACACAAAAACATCAGATGTTTTTTTTTCCCCAACCGTTAACCAAACGTTCACTTAAAGGGTTCTTCAGCACTGGGAAGATGTACCATTTATGGGTCATTTATGTAGTAAATGAATGTGAAATTATTTTTGAATTTGGTGCATTCTAGACTGAGAAAAGACAGAAAATGTATTTTTGTCTCATGGGGATAAAAGACAACAACTCCCAGAATGCACTTGCTTCGCTGCCCTGCGAGGCCACTGGATTACTGGATCACTTGCCCACCGTGTTCATTTTCATCAAATCAGTTCAGTTAGAGACACTACAATTAAAAACTGAACGTGTCTGTTCAATATAATGTGAGTGAGCCGATTGAGTGTCACGGCACAAGTCAGACAGCAGGAGTCAGATTTCATTAATCACATGAGCACATGCGCTGTGATTGGTCTGCCAGAACCCCTCCCTCAGGGGTACATATGCTACCTCTGCATGTGTAACTGCGCGTCAACGCGGACAAGGACGCAGAAGTATAAATGAAAATCGACGTGTAGGCAATGGTGTATAGAGGCTACAGCGCAGGTCCGATGCAGAAGTATAAATCAGCCTTAAGATCGTTTTTCATGGACAAGGGAAATGTACTCTCATAAAATGTGCAAATAAAGATAGTTTTAGATGTTTAATTGCTATTTGGAGCATTGGGATCGCTAGACGAGGGCTTAATGAACTCATTTTTGTGACAACCTCAAAATCACACTTTTTCACTTATTTTGCCTGTAGTTCGAAATTATCATGTGCGCATTCTCACTCCTTTTGCCAGCCTGGGTCACATTCTGTATTATATACTGGAATCAAATCAAGGCCATACAACTTTCATTGACTGTTAAAATACTATTCAACCCCAAAAAGGAGAAAGAAAATAAATTAAAAATGAAAAATAAATTATCAAAGTAATTGCATAAGCCTATATCTAAGAAAAACCCTCAAATGTATGTATGTAAAATAAGTAAATACATAATTAAAATTCCTACTATGCCTTGATGAAGTAACAGTGAATGTTTTATTGTTTTTGATTTCCATGTCAACTTTTTTGGGATCTCTTGGTATCAGTTTTATGTGCTGATTTTCTGAAATGCCTCATGGACACAAAGTCTCATCAGAATATTTGCCCCAATAACATTCCTCATCATCACTATAATCTCATTTATATCCGCTGCGGTGATTATTGATTTGTAAAGAGCGTAAAATTGTGTCTCTTTCAGTCTTTGACACAATCTGGGCAACACAAAACAGGACTGAATGAGTTTCAATTTCTAGAGAGAGAGAGAGATTATTGTTCAGTCCCACAGAGATCACTCCTGGCTGAAAAATGTTATGAACTTTGTAAAGAACCAACAACGGAGGCCTGTGAGATAAAATTTCAACAGACATTCTACAAAAATAAGGATTTCTGTAGTTTTGTGCAGCATTCATGCAATGGTGTGACATCCTCTGCCAGCTTGTAAAACTCCGAGTAGTAAACATTCAAAGAGCCTGCTAACCGCATTCTGTTAGCTTTTTAGATTTACTGTAACCACCGTTTGCTATGTCATTTGAATGCTGCCCCTCTGATGGACTATTCTTGGACTGTTTCCTGTTTCTCTTCACTGCATAATGTCTAAAGATAACTCATCAAAACCTGGCTTTTTCACTAACTTGGGTTTAAAAAAAACAAAAAAAAACATAATTATATTCATTTTTAGTTTAAACCTTTAAATTCCAAAATACTTTGTATATTATAATTATAATAACATTAATTGTTTCATTCAATAATATATATAAAGCGCCTCACTTATATGTATAAAACTTGATAAGTGCTAATAGATGAAGATCTGTCAGTAAGGCTTCTCAATTTGGGCGGCTGTAATAAGGCAGTACGGCCCCCTGCTGCTGGGTGGCTGTTATGGGTTAAATTTTGGGCCCCACGGTGTGACAGCAAATTATATAAGGAGACAGAGAGAAAGCGGGTTTCTATTCACATCCACTGGCAAAATTAGCATATCTCAAACAGCACATCCCAAATGCCCTGACCACCTGTAGGTGAATGTTTTTTTCCTGCCTTCTGATTATTATTTTCTAATAAAGTAGAATGAGAAAGGCCAGGGCTGAGGATATGTGTGGAAAATCTGTGTGTCCTCAGAGCTAAAGAGAAATTGAATGAGCCCAGCACACTCCACACATGCATTGTGCTGCAGGACAGCGCGTGGTCTGCCTGTAGAAGTGTCTGCGAGGGGGGTGGGCTGCTGGGGTGCCGCCCACTGCGCAGCAGTTGGCTGTAGCTGGGAGGGGGCGGGGCTTGTGGTGGACAGGGGAAACCAGTGGGAGGTGGGTGGGCAAGCTTACTCAGGGGTTGTCAGCTCATAGGGCCCTGAGTCCACTGTCTTTTTATGCACTAGGTGCATTTGAGTCAAGCTAAAAAAGAGCTCAGCTCTGAGATCTGCCATTATTGCCTGCTACCAGGAGATTCTATTAAACTGCAGGACAACCAGAAACAAGGAGGGGAAACCCAGAACAAACCCAGTCTTTTTTCTTCTCAAACACAACAAAAAGGATTAAAATTCTTCTTTTTGAACCACTTCCCCCCATTCCCCTTCTGAATCACACCAGAACTTTAGGAGGATGGCAGAGCAGAAGAGGCAGGTGTCTCTGACCCAGGCTGTGACCCTGGCGTTGGTTCTGCTCACCTCAGCTGCTTCGGCAGAGGAGTACGACTACTACAGCTGGCAATCGGACAATTTCCACAATGGCCGCTTCTATGCCAAGCAACCACAGTGTGTGGATATCCCAGCCGACCTGCGGCTCTGCTACAACGTGGGCTACAAAAAGATGCGCCTGCCAAACCTACTGGACCACGAGACCATGCCTGAGGTCAAGCAGCAGGCGGGCAGCTGGGTGCCACTCCTGGCAAAGCGATGCCACGCTGACACGCAGGTGTTCCTCTGCTCCCTTTTTGCTCCAGTGTGCCTGGACCGGCCCATCTACCCCTGCCGGTCTCTGTGCGAGGCGGTGCGGGACAGCTGCGCCCCGGTCATGGAGACCTATGGCTTTCCCTGGCCAGAGATGCTACAGTGCGAGAAGTTCCCCATTGACAACGATCTGTGCATTCCCATGCAGTTCTCAGCGGGTCACGCCACTCAGACCCCAGGTAGGACCAGTAAGAACACTGTGGGTTTAGATATAAAGATGACTGTTATTGATTCATTCAATGAAAATTTAAGTATTTAACCAAGGAAATTAATGCATATGTGACAATCCTGCACCTGTAAACCAAAATTTGGCAAAAACAAGCAGTGGAAAAAAAAGCAAATAAAATTTTTAATTAACACCATTACACTGATCCCCAAAACAAATATAATTAAATATATAAATAAATGAAGCATGAAACAAAAACATTCAAAAAGAAATCAGTTTTTAAGTTTTTTTTTTTTTTTTTATATATATAATAAAAATGTTTTAAATATATATTTTTAAGTATTGTTTCTTAAACTTGTTCATGACCTAAACTAAGAATCAGTACTTGATTTTAAAACCACCACTTTTGTTTAAAAAGTACAAAAATTATAATCATCAAGTCTCCATAGATCTATACAATAAGGCCCATTAGTGGATTTTCCCTGGCTTTGTTTAGCCTAGAGCTCAAGAGAAAGTAAAATTAAGAAAAGCTCTTGGAAGGACAAAAACCTTTAACTATCTAAAGCAAACATCTCATGTGGAATGTGGAGAGGAGCGTTCCTGCTGCGCCCTGACTCTCTCTCTTTGTTTAATCGTGCATTTAGGTTTCCAATTAGCCAGGCAGCCAAACCCTTTGGATCACTAATTAGTCTGAAAAGTTGTACATTACTCTGTCTAACTGAAACGAGAAGGACTATTGTAATAGAAATAGGAAGGACAAGAGAAGCGAAATGGGTAGTTAATGTTAATGTCAGTTTGAGGATGGATTTAAACCGTGATGTATGGTGTATAGGACAATAGATTATCAAAAGAAAAGGACAAATATGTGGTGCAAACATAAATTACGCAAATATTAAATGACATATCCCAATATAAAACAATGGGAAATATATGAATGCATCATACTGTATGCTGTGTTCAAAATAAATCACATTTCCTTTTATTTAAAAAAAATATATAAATCAAAACTATAGGACTATTTCTAAATGGTACCCTAATGATAATTTGCATTAGAAAACAAGTTAAAATAGAAAATGTATGTTTACTTTTTTGGAACATCCTGAAATGTGAAACTGATTTAAACATAAAAAGGTTTTTCTAATAGAGTTAAGATGAGAGGTTGAGGTTAATATGTAGTCATAGTCAAATATCTATCTATATATCTATATCTATCTATCTATCTATATATATATATATATATATATATATATATATATATATATATATATATATATATATATATATATATATATAATTGAATATATAAATGTCTCCATTTAGACTTGTGTGTAAACATGCACACAGTTTCTCTTTTCACTGCTAAGATTTGATGGATTACAATGTTCTTGAAGAAGAAAAAAAAAGAGGCTTTTGAAAAAAATGTGACTCCACAATACTGTTTTCATACTTCAGAGTTAAGTAGCTTGGCTTCTTTTAGAAAAATAAGCTCCTTAAAATTGCAGCAAACTCAAGAGCAAGCAGAGAAAGAGTGGGACCTTTGAGACAATATCAATTACATCCATAGCTGTTCTGAAATTACATGATACTGAGAGTATGAAAACTACCAGAACTAAGTAAAATGCTTTCTGCATCGCAGCTGGCTGGGAAAGTAGCTCACGGCCAAGCGTTTACAGCGATGTGTGTTTTGGTGTGCGTGCACATCGACGTGAAACAGGACTCTAGAGATAACATGACAGCACAAACCTTCGTTTGACACGGCCAGTCGCCCAGGCCTGCAGCCGTCAGCTCCGGCAAACACGAGCGGCGGACCAGGGACATGAAGAGCTGTTTTTTCCCCTGTGGTTTGAGGTGAAACCCTGGGACGGGGCCCGTTCACAGCCAGAACCACAGACATGTTTCACGGGCTGTTTCTGGAGATACATTCCAGTAAATCACATTGGACAGTGCAACAAAAAGCCTCTTTAAACAACATTGTTCATTCTACAAATAGAAGACTTTTAGCCAAAATAGACAAATAGCCAAAACAAGAACCATTTTTATTGGCTCCTCAGAAAAATCCAGCATACAGCCTGTTTTATGACATATTTACTGCTTAAAATCTGTGATTATAACGTTCAACTGAATTTAAACCTGAAGCACCATCACTTTAAATGTTAAAATATTTTCTTACATCCCAGTTTTATATGCAGAGACAATGGCCATCGTGATTTTGCCAAGTAAGATATCTTTTGTTGATCCTGGAACAACATTCCTGTCCAAAAACATAGTCCAAACCCTATCCCTACCCCTAAACCTAACCCTACCCATAACTTATCCCTAAAACGATAGGTGAGTATGAATGGTGTAGAAGCCCCTAAACCTGGATGTAAGCATAAACATTAACTGTAAACCTATCCTTTTAATCTGATTGGTTGATGGGATGTTGATCCAGGAACATTTTCTACTTGGTGAAGTCATGTTCACCCAACTGCATTGGTTCAGCAGTTTGGGCGGGGCTATTAGTTGGCTGACCAATGGCAGAAGGGGGGAGTGTCTGTGAAACCTGTTTGAATATAATTAGTTTTGCTGCTCTAGATTTTTAGTGTCACGTTTTATTAAAAGAACCAAACAGAGTGTATTAGTGTATCTACGAGCTCAGATTAGACTGAATGTGTATTCCATTGTTTGCAGGCTTCTATTGAATGCAGAGGTGCTGTTGCCTGAGGGGCGGCTCTGGGAGACATGTAAACCTGTCTCTGTCTCCGCTCACTGCACGTTTAAACAGACATAAATCACAGCAGTTTTTCATCCTTATTAATGTTTTATGTCCGAAGTGTTGCTGCTCATAACTTCCAAGGGTCCAAATGATCCATAAAATTATGACCTGTGCATAGTTTAAATGGAACATTTTCCTCATAAACTGTGATACGGAAAGTCAGCGATGCAGAAATCACTCTGACACGGAAATACCTGTAGGCTCTCATGAGGAAACCGTGAGGACTTAAAAACCTACTCTTATATCCATGGTGACAAACTGTGAGAAGGTCTTACTGACAGATTTCATCACTTACAGTTTTCTTTTCTTTCTAAATATGACATTTTATTTAAGTACTTTAAGTAATGGGAGACCAGGACTAGTTGTCTCAATTCCTGTAAAACTTTCTCAATGTGTTTTTTTTTTTTTTTTAAGTAAAAACCCAACCTTTTCAGTATTTTCAGCATTATTGCACAGGGGACATTTCTGGGTAACACTTTATTTTACAGTGTCCTTGTTATATTTTAAGTGTACTTAGGCCTACCATAGTAATAACAGTAATTTATTCATAATTACATGCAACTAACCCTCAACCAAACCCTAATCCTACCCTAACCCTACAGTAAGAACATGTTAATAATTAATATTACTCAGTACTTAAATATATAATTACACTGTAACAATGACACATTAAAATAAAGAGTAACCAAAATCTGTTCAGTTAATGTTTACCTTTTGTGACAGCATGGGGTATGTTTTCACACTGTATGGAGTATGTAGTCGCAACAAAACCTGCCATGAAGTCCCCTATTCTAGATTGTATAGTCAAAATTTAAATAGTAAAACAATTTTGTAACAGCAAAATGTAGTGTCAAACTGTAAAAGGTAGTGTAAATCATCGTTCTGGGCAATAACTTATGAAAAATACTCTTGTTGTGAAAACACAGTTCACAATAGCAGTCCCTCCAGAAAAAAATGTGATTATGTGATCGCCTGATTTAATCATAGACTGTATAAAAATATGGACGTAGTGTCCGTGGCGTCACCCATAGGATTCTGCAGAGCAGATTTGAAGCATAAAGTAGGGTCGAGCTGGCCGTTGCCATCTTAGAAACGCGTCACCGCGCGTCACTACCGAATAACAGAAAATGGGCAAAGAGGCGGGACGGAGTGGAGCTTTGGTGACGCGATGTCTAACAGACAGCAGATAAATGGCTATCCACCTGCCAGTCAAAGTGGCCACGCCCTTAATTATGCAGAATATATTTAAAAAAAAATTTTTCATATAGGCCACACTTTCGCCACATAAATTATAGATTTCCGCGCACAAAATATGCGAGATTTGCTTGATTTCATAACCCCCGCATTTTCATTGCAAAAAAAGTCATATCTTAGCAGAAAGTTGAAACATGTTGCGTTTACTTCACACAAGAGCTGCCATTTCCCCCTATCGCCATGGGAATATTATGAAGTGACGTAATTACGCGACGTGAACATCATCGGAAAGCTGCAAACCTCGGTGATGGATGTTGAGGGAGAGGGGATGGAGGATGAGGATGGCGAATGATTGGCCAGTGTTAGAGGCTACGCAGTTATAGTTTTCATTTTCACAGTGGACTGTTGTAGTTTCATTCAGGAGTTGATGCAACTTTACAGTTGTAAGATTGCACTTTTTTTGTTACCAGTGGGTTAAATCACTAGTTTCAAAAGCCTACAGTTGTAATATGTAAATTTACGTTACAGTAAGAGATGGCACTTGTGCATTGGAAGCACTTAATTTAACAGAAGATGTCTGTTTTGTATAGCTACCTCTGTAAAACAGGAAGCACACATTTTATTTTGTTATATATTATTTATTATTTTTTACAGAAGTTGTCGCATATTACTTTTATAAAGCTACAGAATTTGTTTGACTAAGTTTGAGCTATGTGTTTACTAAGGTTTGAAATAAAATAAGATGAGAACTTAAATAATCCCAGCCCTTTCTTTGATGTAGTGTGCTTGCTTTTCATAGGACGTAATAAGAAATGACTCTTTACATTAAGGTAGTAGCCTAGTAAGAACAGGGTGTTTTTTTTCTAGTAAGAACATCACTTTTTTTCTCTTTTTTATCAAACCGCAGATTTTGCAAGTTCCCGCAATTATATGCAATGATATCCTGCATATTCCATCGCATTTTTTAAGAAAACGTACAGCAAAATCAAGGACTGATTAAATGTGGTTTGAGATACAGCATTTGTAAAATTTCCTTATGTGGCCACTATTAAAATTTGTCTAAATAAAATCTGAGACAGATTTTTTTAAAGTACAATCAACTTGGGTGTTTAAGTCATTTCAACTTAAATTACACTAAACTGACTTTTTTTTTACAGTGTACAGCCAACAACACTTTTTCAAATCATATTTAATACAACTGAATCAAAATGAGTGAAGTTGGTTATATAGAATGTTTGGGTTAATAAACTTGAATAAAAACAATCAATCACACAAACCACATTTTATGGTTACCTGACAAAACAGGTTTTACAGTGCAGAAACTGATTTAGGACTAAAGCGCTCTTGCTGATTAAAATGATTTCTCTCAGAAGCAGTTCTGTTGAGTCCTTACACATGTTGCAACGAACATAAGAGAGTATTCAACAGGAAATTTAGGGAATAGATTACAAAAAAGCCAGCTTTGCTCTGATATCACTCTGTCTCTGAATTGGCACTTCTTGCAGAAAATCGGTTTGCAGAATTACCCTCGCTCAGTCTCCTGACACATGCTTTGGCTCCATTTCTACCAGGCATCCTGCCAGCGAGCCACCCTGCAAAACAGAATAAATCGCTCTGCTGTGCAAATAAGACATTTCAGCTTCAAGAATGCAGCTCACGACGGCCTGCGAGCACGAAACAAAAGTTCCCTTCCACAACACGCTCAGTGTGTGCAAGTCACCGTACACGTCATGTCTTCGACCCGCTGAATGTATGGGAACTTCTGCTCAGGGACCAACTGACAGTTGAAATGTACAGAGGGGTTCAACTCCTCACGACCTGTGCACTGAAGCCTGGTGAACTTTGACCCCTCCCCTCATTATCTACCGCTATGTCTGTGCTTGAGGCTGGGGTGATAAACTCTGACCCTTGGTTTTTAACCTGGAAGGGGGAGTCTGGAGACGAGCCATGTAAGTTTTTGTTACCAGATGCTTTTGTTTTGTGAGCTCAAGGGAGGACCTGTGCTAAATAAATGACAAAATCATATTTGACTCCTCAGAGATTACATATAACACACATAATTGAGTTGTTGATTTCAGTGGAGAACTTTAAGTTTTTAAAGTGCACTATGTAACTTCTTTTTGTTCAAAACAAATCATCAATCCTTCTTCCAAAACATGTTTGTATTACCCTGATTCACTCTGGCAAGCCTATTATAAGTGTTTATATTTTAGACCTGTTGGGATGGCTTTTGCGGGAAATTGCACTTACGTCACATCCGTAAATAAAGAAATGTTTCTCCCGCTACTTTGACCCGTGTATGGTGTGGGAGTGACAGATGTTAGTTGTCACAACAAGCGAGAAAGGTTAAGCACGCTAAATACAGAAACTCCGGGGAATCACCCGTTCAAAAAAAAAAACACCAAACAGATGACAGTCTGCTGGAAAAAAAGACAATGTGACAGAGCTCTTAATAAAATGAGAATCAACATTGGCTTGGCTTTTTGGAGATGGCGTGTATTTAGGAGTTTGAAACGTTGTAAAAGTGATGCCGTAAAAGAAAAGGGAGATGATGTATTTATTAATTTCTTTTCAATTTAGTGTCTATTAATGGATATAGCTAATAATAATCATAAAAATAATAAATAAAATAATAATGGGTATAGCTACAGCAACGTCTTCAGAGATCCTTTCATCTAAATTGGTTATATCACTTAAGCCTAGTAGTGAATGTTTAGTGAACAGTATGTAAACCTTATTCATCCACACAGACATGAGCCGAAGCACAACCAAAACAATGTTCTTTTTAACAACTAAAGTTACACAGTCTACTAATTTAAAGGGGACCTATTATGCAAAATTCACTTTTATATTGTTTTTGTACATAATTATGTGTCCGCAATGTGTGTACACGACCATCCTATTGTGATGAAAATAAATTCATTCTGTTTAATTATTTCCCCATAAATCTGAAACAGTGTCTCAAAATGAGCCGTTTAGGAATTTACTCCAGTGTGATGTCACATTGGAACAGGTCCCGCCCACGACTCTAGAGCAGTGGAGACGTGTTCTCTGGAGTGACAAATCATGCTTCTCTGTCTGGCAATCTGGTGGACAAGGCTGGGTTTGGCAGTTGCCAGGAGACTGTACTTGTCTGACTGCATTGTGCCAAGTGTAAAGATTGGTGGAGGGGGGATTATGGTGTGGGGTTGTTTTTCAGGGGTTGGGCTTAGCCCCTAAATTCCAGTGAAAGGTACTCTTAATGCTTCAGCATACCAAGACATGTTGGACAATTTCATGCTCCCAACTTTGAGGGAACAGTTTGGGGATGTCCCCTTCCTCTTCCAACATGACCACAAAAAGTTCCATAAAAACATGGATGAGCGAGTGTGGAGGACCTCAGGAACCAGGAACCTGACCTCAACCCGATAGAACACTTTTGGATGAATTAGAGTGGAGACTGCAAGCCAGGCCTTCTCGTCCAACATCAGTGCCTGACCTCACAAATGCGCTTGTAGAAGAATGGTCAAAAATTCCCTAAACCTTGTGGAAAGCCTTCCCAGAAGAGTTGAAGCTGTTATAGCTTCAAAGGGTCGGCCAACTCCATATTAAACCCTACGGATTAAGAATGGCATGTCATTAAAGTTCATGTGCATGTAAAGGCAGCTGTCCCAAAATGTTTGGCAATATAGGGTATATGCTCTGAAAACAAGTCTTCTTTTACAAATTAGCTGCAAGTAAATACATATTGATTTAAGGATGTAATAAATGAAGGCCAAGCAGTGCTTAACAGAACTGTATAAACTTTAACCTGTCAGTCTCTTTGCATATCAACACAGAACAGTATACGCACAAGCACACTCTTAAAGTGGCATTCTTAAAGGTACCATAAATCACTATCATAACAAAGGATGTTTATATATTATCACTAAAAAAAAGACCAAATACAGATTATTATAATGATTTATTTGGACTGATAATGTAAAATGTGCCCATATGAGACATGTACAGTATGTGTGTTAGAAAAGCTCACTGAAAAGAAACCCAGTACCCCAGTAGGTGGCACAATAAACATCTGTATCTCTACAGTTAAAAATACGATCAGCAAACAACTATCAGCTCCAAGAAGGTCATGTACAGCTGTTTGCATGTTCCAGTGAACATTTTCACTGTCAAACTGCTGAGAAGAATGTTTTCACAGTGTTCTATTAAAAGCATACCCCTGCATTTGTCTTCGTACGTTTGCAATGAGTCTAAAATATTCTGGTTTCTATGACATTTAGACACATCCTGTTTGGGAGAGGCCAAACATATTTTTCCTTAGATAGTCCAGGTATATGCAGGACATACTGTACACAGTACAGATCTGTAGAGATGTGATTTCACAGTGATGAACAACTCAAAGTCTTAATCTTGTTTTGTAACTTCCCTTCCTCTGTGAGGAAATAAAACTAGCAGCTGCCAAACCTCTCCCTCTCATGGCTTCAAACACTGCGGATTAAGCTCCATTAGCACTGGCCTGCTGCCCCTGCATGAGTCCAGCACTGCGATGAAACAGAGTTCTACTCGCTGCACTAAACCAAACACCCTATTAGAGCTGTTTGCATAAACAATCACATGAGAGTTTCCCGTATTGGAAAACAGGCATTTTAGTAAATATGAAACATGCACCCTTTATTTGTTTGTTTGAGACTTCTGTGATTAGCCGATGGTGGGTACACTGAATCTTTCACTGAACTTACTGTATCATTGCTACTGAACTCATATAACCGTTTATCTCATCAATGAACAGCAATACAATCTCAACCAATGTGACAGCAGCACTATCTCAACCAATGGCCAAGTTTGGGGTCAGGGCTATCTGTTTGTTGGAACAATCCATAGTTTTCAGTCATGTGACTGTCGCGGAGCCTTGAAGGGCAAAACCGCCATAGAACTGCAGCACAAGCCTTTCAAATTTCCATCTTAAAAATAAAAATATGTGAACTAGATGCACATTTTGGGCACTTATGATCCATATACAGTACCTGCTGCAGTATTTCAATCACTATAAACAGCAGGACGTTTTTAAAACACTTAATGTGAAAAACACTATCGGGTGAGTTGCACCAATAAGGATTCAGTTGAGCAAAGTTTATTGCTAATCTAGGATTTGTTGATATGGGTTTTATTTTAGTTGTTGCACCACTTCATTTTAAACACAGATTAATTATGCAGTAAAACTATTATAGAGCTGATCAAGCAGCAGATGAAGGGTGAACTGACGACAGGCTAAAGAATCCCACCCTTAAAGTGCTGTAATGTACTAAAACAGTGATATTAAAAAGATCAATTTCAGTTTACACTTTTTTGATGATGCATAGCCTACCATGTACAGGCGAGTAGAAGAGCCAAGAATATATTTGCCCTCCAGGTGGGTCTTCCTATAAGCGTGTGACGACACGTGAAAACTATGGATAGCAGACACAAATACATGTAGTCAGGTTCATTTAATTATATTTATAAGAATAAAACCAGTGATTTTTGAAGTTACCGTCTAAAGCATTCAGTACTTTTAGATTAGTATTTTCTGTTTGATAGTTCTTTATGAGACACTAATTTTAAACATCTTTCCCTTTCTTTACCCTGTAGTGTCAAAAGTGTGTCCACCCTGTGACAACGAGTTGAAAGCCGACACCATAATGGAGCACTACTGCGCCAGTGATTTTGGTAAGATATTACTTTTATTGAGACATCACATTTGACAACTTAAATAACTAGAGTTGTGAACTCTTCTTAATGAAAATTTGTAATTAAAAAAATTATGAGAAAGGCTGTGGTTTGCTTGTATGGGAAAGAGGCCACGTTAATAATTATGGTGAACATAATAAATGTGACATCACGCACACGCACACGCACACTCACACTCACACTCACACTCACAGTCACAGTCACAGTCACACACTCACACTCACACTCACAGTCACAGTCACACTCACACTCACACACACACGTTTTGTGGGGACATTCCATAGGCGTTATGCATTTTATACCGTACAAACTATATTTTCTATCCCCTACACTGCCCCTGCCCCTAAACCTACCCATCACAGGAGACATGCTGCATTTTTACATTTTCAAAAACATCACTTAGAGTGATTTATGACCTGTTTTCCTCATGGGGAACAAAAATTTGGACATTTTGTCCCCATAACGTAGGGATTACCAGTCCACACACACACACACACACACACACACACACACACACACACACACACACACACACACACACACACACACACACACACACATGTTGTGTTTCCATGTTTTGTGGGGACATTCCATAGGCGTAATGCATTTTATACTGTACAAACCGTATTTTCTATCCCCCTACACTGCCCCTAACCCTAAACCTACCCATCACAGGAGACATGCTGCATTTTTACTTTTTCAAAAAACATCACTTAGTGTGATTTATAAGATGTTTTCTCATGGGGACCAAAAATGTCCCCACAAGGACAAAAATTTGGATATTGCCATCTTTGTGGGGACATTTTGTCCCCATACCGTAGGGATTACCAGTCCACACACACACACACACACACACACACACACACACACACATGTTTGTTTTTGTGAAATGTGGGACATTCCATAGGCGTAATGCATTTTATACTGTACAAACCGTATTTTCTATCCCCCTACACTGCCCCTGCCCCTAAACCTACCCATCACAGGAGACTGTGCAGTTTACTTTCTGTGAAAAAAACCTCATCCTGTGTGATTTATAAGCATTTTGAAAAGTGAGGACATGGGGAACGTCCTCATATTTCACCCTCTTTTTGTAATACCTATGTCATACCCATGTCATTATACACATTTGTGTCCTGATATTTCACAAAAACATGCCCACACACACACACACACACACACACACACACACACAAACACATGTTGGGTTTTCATGTTTTATGGGGACATTCCATAGGCGTAATGCATTTTATACTGTACAAACTGTATTTTCTATCCCCCTACACTGCCCCTGCCCCTAAACCTACCCATCACAGGAGACATGCTGCATTTTTACTTTTTCAAAAAAGATCGCTTAGTGTGATTTATGACCTGTTTTCCACATGGGGACCAAAAAATGTTCCCACAAGGACAAGGATTTCGGATTTTAAATATTATACTAAAAATAGACACTTAATGCATCCACCATTCAAAGACTTTTGTAAAAAAAATCTTGCTTTATTGTTAAATTACAGAAGAAACGTTAAAATGCCTTAAAACATATTTTCAAAGTAAAGAAGTTTAATGCCGTTTGAAAGAAATCAAATTTCACATAAATATTATGCAAAACATCACAAACATGCGACCTGTTTTCAATGCATGGGACACATACATGAATTTATATGGAATTGACATCCAGTTTTAAATGGTGCTGGAGGAGTCCTGTTGTAATAGTTTGGGACTCTTTATGGTTCTTATAAAAGTGATGTATTCTGACAGGAGGTCCATTGATCTGTCAAATCTGAATCTTTAGAATGAGTCTCTGGCATTGAATAAAAGAGTTTCAAGGTGAAAAGTCATTTGAAAAGCCTTCCCTATAGAGAGCAGAGGATTATAGCACAGTAGAGTCACATACGCCTGACTTATCTTTGGCTGTGAGGCCTGTTTCTCTTGGATTTGCATGTATTTTCCTTGATAACTATGACAGATGACATTAGAAAATATTGTTAGTAGTAGCCAGAGTGTGTGTTCTAGATTTTACACATTAAAGTCAGAAAGTGAAGTGCAGACATCACAAAGAGAGAGAGAGTGTGTGTGTGTGTGTGTGTGTGTGTGTGTGTGTGTGTGTGTGTGTGTGTGTGTGTGTGTGTGTGTGTGTGTGTGTGTGTGTGTGTGTGTGTGTGTGTGTGTGTGTGTGTGTGTGTGTGTGTGTGTGTGTGTGTGTGTGTGTGTGTGTGTGTGTGTGTGTGTGTCTGTGTGTGTGTGTGTGTGTGTGTGTGTGTGTGTGTGTGTGTGTGTGTGTGTGTGTTAATCCCATATAGTTACTGAAAGCATAATGCATGACATATTACCGCTTGATTAATTTCTTCCCCTGATTTCTTCCATTTCACTGGTACCTGATCACATGACTTGTTGTTTGTTAACTAATGCTGTACAGTTTATTATGATACTAAGTTTAATAGTGTGCTCTATTACTCTTACCTGGACGTGGCAGCCAATTTCCACAATCTAACAGTAATCAGTGTACAATCAACACATACTGGACAGCTGCACACTTATCAAATGATTTAAGGTTGAGCATGTGCAGACCGCTGATAAGAAACCTCTTCATTAGAGTGCATCCACTGCCTCTGCATAGAGTTGATTTTAATATTTTATGTAGTGCTAAGGATATTCATTGTTTTTAAGTTTGGAGATTTTAAATGGCTCAAATCTGATAATTTATACTCATTTTTGAGTAAGAGCCTTTTAAATCAAAGACAAGTTCTCAAGTCCTCAAATCTGGTGCTCAAATAAACACATAATAATAATCAACAATTTAGTATTTTCAGTGACTACAGTAAGATACAAGTGTAGCTGCAAGCAGCAATGATCAGCATGTCAGCAATGATCAAAGTTTCAAGAGTTTTTGAGCTTGTTAAAGCCCTCAAAAGTGGCAGAGGAGAAGCCGGGTGCTGTAGGCAATGACAGCCGTGCTTTATATCCGATTAGGCATAACATTATGAATAATATTGTGTTGGACCTGACCCGTCGAGGCATGGACTCCACTAGACTCCTGAAGGTGTGCTGTGGTATCAGGCACCAATATGTTAGCAGCAGATCCTTTAAGTCCTGTAAGTTGCGAGGTGGGGCCTCCATGGATCAGACTTGTTTGTTCAGCACATCCCACAGATGCTCGATCTTATCCTGTGGAAAGATACCACAGATACCAGGGAATACCGTTTCCATGAAAGGGTGTAATTGGTCTGCAACAGTCCTTATGCAGGTGGTACATGTCAAAGTAACATCCACATGGATGGCAGGACCCAAGGTTTTCCAGCAGAACATTGCCCGAGGCATCACACTTCCTCTATAGTGCATCCTGGTGCCATGTGTTTCCCAAGCAACGCATATGTACCTGACCATCCACGTGATGTAAAAGAAAACGTGATTCACCACCTTCTACCATTGCTCCGTGATCCAGTTCTGATGCTCATGTTCCCACTGTTAGCTCTTTCAGCGGTGGACAGGGGTCAGCATGGGAACCCTGACTGGGTGCCCCATACGCGACAAATTACAATGCACTGTGTATTCTGACACCTTTCTATCAGAACCAGCATTAACGTCTTGAACAATTTGAGCAATCTGTTTAATCAGACCACTTGGGCCAGCTTTTGCTCCCAATGTGCATCAATGAGCCTTGGCCGCCCATGACCCTGTCGCTGTTTCACCACTGTGCCTTCCTTGGACCACTTTTGATAGATACTGACCACTGCAGATCGGGAACACCACACAAGAGCTGCAGTTTAGGAAATGCTCTGACCCAGTCATCTAGCCATCATAATTTAGCCCTTGTCAAACTCATTCAAATTATTGCGCTTGCCCATTTTTCCTGCTTCTAACACATTGTGGGAAGCAGTTTGCAGTTGGCCGTGAGAATGGGGCGAGGCATGATGATAATGAGTGCCAACTGCGTGCAGTACCGGTCTCGTGTCTCATGGTCCCTTCTGCATCACTGCTTTCCACACACATCAACTTTGAGGACAAAATGTTTACTTGCTGCCTAATAGGGGAGCGCGGGGCACAACCTAACACGGGGTTAGTTGTAACACACATAGTTTAAAACTTTCCACACATGCCAGGATGATGAAACTTTGTGTATTTACTAGTTTCCATTTCAACGTTATTTAGAGAAAAAATTGCGCCAAAATTAAATAATCTTTGGAAGATATCGCTGAACATTTATTTTACCATAGCAAAAGTGCATTTTTCATATCAGTTTTTTTTTGTTAATAATCAGACAAATCTGATATTATTTTAATCTAATATCTGTTATTTAACAGTTGAGATCGTTCTTTAACACTGATCTAACCAGCATAAGATACGAGTCGCGGTTTAAATCCCATTTGCGCAGATGGGGTGCGTTGTAACTGCGTTACAATGAGCCACTATTATAACTACTCTATTATATTCTATACTTTTATGAATTATTTTGAGAAACCATGAGACAAGGGTGAATAATGACTGATGTCAATGTTCAGAAATTATTCTTTATTTTTATGTTTTGAACTATGCTGTATAGCTGCATTACATTTTTTTTTATATTTTTAATTATTAAAAAATGCCATTATTTTTTTTTAAATAGTTAATAACAATTTTTTTGACAAAATATTTTAGTAATATTTATTGAAAATATATAGTAATATTTTTGGAAAAATGTCAACAATTCTGTGTTTTTATGTCAATATGGGGTGATTTGTGTACATTAATGAAACAAAAAAGAACTTAAATGATTTTAGCAAATGGCTGCAATATAATAAAGAGTGACATTTTTTTCAAAGAATTGATTTGCAAATTATGGTGGAAAATAAGTATTTGGTCAATAACAAAAGTTAATCTCAATATATACTTTGATATATACTCTTGTTGATATATATATATTGTTGACAATGGCAGAGGTCAAACGTTTTCTGTAAGTCTCCACAAGGTTTTAACACACTGTTGCTGGTAGTTTGGCCCATTCCTCCATGCAGATCTCCTCTAGAGCGGTGATGTTTTGGGGCTGTCGCTGGGCAACACGGATTTTCAACTCCCTCCAAAGATTTTCTATGGGGTTGAGATCTGGAGACTGGCTAGGCCACTCTAGGACATCGAAATGCTTCATACACATATATATATATATATATATATATATATATATATATATATATATATATATATATATATATATATATTTAATCCTTATAAATATATTTAATCCTTATAAAAACAATGGGCCCTCCAGAAAATGACTGATTTTAAAAACATAATGGATCAATCAAAACATAACTTCTTTTAGGTCACAACAGAATATCTATCACTATCAAAAGACTAAAACAAAAATTCTGACATCATTTTCCCACCCTCATTTTGTTCAAAATCTCATGTTTCCATCCAAAGCTGTGAATTTGCACTTGTGTGCAAAATTGGAATATTGCATAAAACATTTGCGAATAAACCAGTGTTTCAATGCCATTGCCGTGTGTTCAAAAGAACAAAGCTGTCATATCCTTGGAAATGGGCACAAAGTATGTGTAATACAAAATTAAAAGAAACAGGAAACCGAATGTTGCGTTCTGGTGTCTGCCTGGTGTTTGGGAATGCAATTACTTGGGGCTCTTCTAGGGAATTAAACTAAATTTCTGTCAGGACCACTATCTTCAAATATGATTGCTTGACTATTAGCATATAGTTTGGATTGGCAGTACGGATCTGTTCTGTAAGAGCAGGGAGAGCAGCAATAACCCCCCTTAGGGTAAACGGAACATAACCAACATAATGTATTGCAGATATCATTAATGTTGATATTAAATGTACAAAATAATTCAGTAATTTAGTCTGATTCAAGGGGAATTAGAATACCAAATCCTGACTGACGAGAGGAGGAGCTTGGGATGGAGGAGGGTAAATGAGCTGTGGAGAAACGCGACAGCTGCTGATAGTACTGATGAGCTTATATATATATATGTGTGTGCTGTAATAGATGTCGTATTCCTAAAGGTAGATGTGATCAGCTGACAGTCAGCTAATGCAAGCTTGACTGATGTGACCTACCAGAACTGATGCTATACGCTTGATTTCTGTCAGGACCACTATTGTCAAATATGATTGATTGACTA
Organism: Gobiocypris rarus; assembly: GCA_023029165.1. NCBI lineage: Eukaryota > Metazoa > Chordata > Actinopteri > Cypriniformes > Gobionidae > Gobiocypris > Gobiocypris rarus. The sequence continues at coordinate 14,253,136 of CM040927.1, forward strand.
TTAGCATATAGTTTGGATTGGCGGTATGGTTCTGTTCTGGGCAAGAACTCCCTGCGCATCCATGCAGCCTAGCATGGATAAGAGCAGAAAGAGCAGCAATAACCCCCCCCAAACAAAACAAATGCCGAGATCCCCAAAACCCGACTGATGCGGAAATCTGAATGTCCCTTATTACATTTGAAATGAAGTCTTTAGAATAAGCATGTTTCAAATGGCAAATATACTTAAAGAACAAGCTTGTTTATAATAGCAACTAGAGTTAACACCCTGCTTCAATAGCAACTATAAAACGTTAGCACACCTGCTTCAATAGCAGCTATGTTGCTTTAAGAACAGTGTGTTTCTAATAGCACTGCAGTTTTAAGAACAGCGTGTTTCCAAATACACTACAGCTTTAAGAACACACGTTTCCAATATCACTATAACATTAGGAACAAACATAAAGATAACAGAATAAACTTTGAGCTCATCTGATCAATAGCTATGTTTCCATCCAAAGTTGCAAATGTAACTTATGTGCAAAATTGCAATATTGCACAAAACATTTGCGAATAAAGCACCGTTCAGTGAGAAAGCAACATAAGAACATAGTCACTTCCTAAAAAAATCAGGAGAAGCCATATATATAATTATTTTTGTATATTATAAATTATTTGCGTCTCAGAAAAACTCAAAAACTTGCTGTCTTGCTTTCAGAGGGAGATGCTGCTGTTTGTGAACGCTGTCATGTAAGACAGGAGGGAAATATACTGAGAATATTTGGTGACAGACTTCTGAATGAGGCATTTCAGATGCTTAGCAAACAAGATTTTTTCTGCTTTTTAGTACAGTGAAGCTGTTACATCGCGAAAGTCAAATGATTTTTTTATGCGCATCGAGGAATTTATTCGGTAAATGCTTTTCCATCATAGTTTATGCGCATGTTTTCATATCGGGTAGAGAATGTATCCGACTCAAACGAGCACATATGTTTTATATGCGTTTTTTAAAAATATAATGGCGTTTCCATTCAGTATTTTTTTATGCAATATGCCAAAATGCGCATAAAAATAGGTGGATGGAAACATAGCTACTGACTTTATACTATTGTCTTTTAAGACCTGCACCACCGCAAAAATGATTCTGTTTGCACCATGAATCGTTTCCTGTCTTTTACCGCAAGCTGCTTGAATACGTGCAGTATAAAGCGAAGAAAACAAACCAAAGCAACCTGACTCAAATTTAATTAAGTCATAGCATGTTGCAGCAACAAGCAAGTTGCCTATGGCAACAGATTAATGCACATTTGCCAATATGATAACATAGCCTAGCAGAAGCAATTACTGAAAATGATTAGAAGCCTAAGCAACATGGATGATGGCCTTTACAACGAGCCTGTTGCCAATAGCCTACCCTGATAGCTTTTAGCAATGAGCATTAAAAAGGAACTTAGCTTAGCTTTGTGAAGACATTCAGGGACGATTACATGGGTGTTATGTGGGTGTTTGATATTCTCTAGATACTCTTCTTCATGCAGGTGAGTGCAGATCTCATCTGAATTGTTCTTGGTTCAGTTAGGCTACATTAGAAAATGCCTTGTTGATGCTTGAGGTCAGAGGAGAATGGGCCGACTCTATTCAAGCTGATAGAAGAGCAACTTTGACTGAAATAACCACTTGTTACAACCGAGGTATGCAGCAAAGCATTTGTGAAGCCACAACACGCACAACATGATGGGCTACAACAGCAGAAGACCCCACCGGGTAACACTCATCTCCACTACAAATAGGAAAAAGAGGCTACAATTTGCACAAACTCACCAAAATTGGACAGTGGAAGACTGGAAAAATGTTGCCTGGTCTGATAAGTCTCGATTTCTGAGACATTCAGATGGTAGAGTCAGAATTTGGTGTAAACAGAATGAGAACATGGATCCATCATGCCTTGTTACCACTGTGCAGGCTGGTGGTGGTGGTGTAATGGTGTGGGGATGTTTTCTTGGCACACTTTAGGCCCCTTAGTGCCAATTGGGCATCGTTTAAATGCCACTGCCTACCTGAGCATTATTTCTGACCATGTCCATCCCTTTATGACCACCATGTACCCATCCTCTAATGGCTCCTTCCAGCAGGATAAAGCACCATGTCACAAAGCTCGAATCATTTCAAAATGGCTGTGTCTCATTTCATATAATTTCAAGGTTGCATCCTCTAGAGGATACATCCTGTGAAGGATGCGTATACGGAGTGTCCTCAATCAGTATGAAACAGACGCCCTTTGTAGGACACAAAGGCAGGAAGTATCATGTTGCTATGCCAACACTTTCAGCCTCATATCGCTCACACACCAGTTATATAAATGAAAATTATTTATAACTAAAAATGATTATGAAATGTTTATTGCCTTGACAGCAATGTACAGTTCTAAACGTTTAAAAATCACTAAACACTTGTAATCCTGTTTACCACACCTGTCTGTTGTTGTAATACAGCTTAAAAACAAAAATAAGCTTGAAACTACTTACATTTAAACACCACATGTACGCTTGCATGTACACTCACCTAAAGGATTATTAGGAACACCATACTAATACTGTGTTTGAACCCTTTCGCCTTCAGAACTGCCTTAATTCTACGTGGCATTGATTCAACAAGGTGCTGAAAGCATTCTTTAGAAATGTTGGCCCATATTGATAGGATAGCATCTTGCAGTTGATGGAGATTTGTGGGATGCACATCCAGGGCAAGAAGCCTCTTCCACCACATCCCAAAGATGCTCTATTGGGTTGAGATCTGGTGACTGTGGGGCATTAATCTTTTCCATTAAACAATAAGATGTCCATTAATGACTCTATCCACATTGATAATGCAGGAAATTATCAAGTCCCTTGATCCAGGCACCTAACCCCAATCTGCTCCCTGGGTGCCACAGCAAATGGCTGCCCACTCCACAGTTTACAGTGTGTGTGTGTGTGTGTGTGTGTGTGTGTGTGTGTGTGTGTGTGTGTGTGTGTGTGTTCACTACTTGGATGGGTTAAATGCAGAGGATATTAGTATGGGTTACCATGCTTGGCTTTCACATTTTACTTTCACTGAAAGGCTATTTTTTTGTTGTTGTTTATTTTAACATCTTGATCATGTTCGTTTTGAATATTTGCAGCATGTTTCTGTATTTGTTTGTGTTGTGAGTATTTCCAGCACATGTGTTGTCAAACTCATGAAGAAGTGCATGTGTTTTCTTCAGTTGCAGCGTGTAGAGCTCTCTGGGTCACTGTAGATAGGTCATTGTTGTAGATGGGTCATTTTTGACGACTTTTAACGCAAATAGTAGAATTACTAGATCTACATCACTAAGGTAATAAACAAACAGTTGTTCTTTAAGTACATCTGAGTCATCCAAATCTCAGATGTAAACTCACAATTGTGAGATAAAAAGTCACAATTATCTTTTTAAATGTTTTATTTTGTGTTGGAAACAAGCTTCCGTAGTTTTTACAGTATAAGACCAAATACTCAATACATAATTTTATTATAATATTTGTAAAATTGTGTCTTTCTTTAACTTTTTTTTAAAAGCTTCTTTCCAATTTCAGCATCAGCGCTGACTCTGTTTTAAAACTCCATTTTACATGATTAACCCTTTCATGCATAGTGGTCACAACAGTGGACAGATATTCAAAAAGTGTTTTCTTGCATATGCATGGGTTTTGATGGTATAATTGCACATCAACCTCTACAGTGGACACTCGTGCATCATCCTATGATGTATAGGATGATGCACGTGTGTCCACTGTAGAGGTTGATGTGCAACTATACCAAGTGGCAAGCAGTTGCATATCCATATATTTTTTTACTGTAAATAAATGTATTTGTGTTATTAGAATGTAATTTGCATTAACATCTAAGAAGTAATCTGATTACGTAATACACGTTACTTGTAATGTGTTACTTTACTTGTGACATAAAAATTAACTCTGATTATATTGTGCACGTTATTTGTAATGCATTACTTGTTAGATCAAAAAGTAATCTGATTACGTAATGCATGATACTTGTAATGCATTACTTTACTTGTAACATCAAAACGAATCTGATTACATAATACATGTTACTTGTAATGCATTACTCGTAACATCCAAATGTAATCTGATTACATAAAGCTTGTTACATGTAATGCATTACTTTACTCATAACATCAAAACGAATCTGATTACATAATGCATGTTACTTGTAATGCATTACTCATAACATCCAAACGTAATCGATTACATAAAGCTTGTTACTTGTAATGCATTACTTTACTCGTAACATCAAAACGAATCTGATTACATAATGCATGTTACTTGTAATGCATTACTTGTAACATCAAAACGTAATCTGATTACATAATGCATGTTACTTGTGATGGATTACTTTACTTGTAACATCAAAACGTAATCTGATTACATAATGCATGTTACTTGTGATGGATTACTTTACTTGTAACATCAAAACGTAATCTGATTACATAATGCATATGATTTTTGATTCATTACTTGTAACATCAAAAAAGTAATCTGATTACATAATGCATGTTACTTGTGATGCATTACTTTACTTGTAACATCAAAAAGTAATCTGATTACATAATGCATGTTACTTGTAATGCATTACTTTACTCATAACATCAAAACATAATCTGATTACATAATGCATGTTACTTGTAATCCATTACTTTACTCCTTACAACAAATGTAATCTGATTGCGTAATGCATGTTACTTGTAATGTGTTTCCCCCAACACTGCTCATTTCAAATGAGATTTAAAACACCTAATCACTAGGTTTTCTCAGAGGAGAGATATGGTAGAAATGTGTCAATTTGGAACATAATCAGAATTATCAGCTAATAAGGGTAAATCGACATACTCTGGTACACTGGAGGGAGCATCTTAGTTGGGTTTCCACAGTTGTACCTTGACAGGTTGTTGAAAGCTCTGATGGAATCATGTCCTCATGTTCTGATCATTTCAACATATTAAGTTCAGTTGCGCTTGCAATATTTCATATCTATATTTTTTTGTATTAGAATAATGTAAAATAATAATGTGCATTGTTTGTTTTGATGCTACTTGCCAGTCAACATATTTTCAACACGACCGTCTCTATTGATAAAAGCTCCCAAAGCCTCCAAAGTCTATTGCTTTGGCTTTGGACATAGGCAGGTTTTGGTTTCAGAATTATTGAAAGAAGGCTGCAAGTACTCAGGGCGACACTTTTCCTCCTTGCCTTCCTTCATCTGCTGTCAGACCTACTGCCAGCAATTTAAAGCAGCTCTTGTGGTTTTCGGCTTGTCACCACGATATTGCCCAGGCGTGCTCACTCCCCACAAGCATTATGGGTCGTGAGCGATCACCTGAATCAGAGAGAAAAACCCCATGTGCGGCTGAGCTGCAGTTAGGTATGTGAGCTGTATGGCGAAATCTCTTAAAATATATTAAATCTATCTGCTATGTAAATAGAGAAAACTTTGTAATTTGAAAGCTGATTTCCCCAATAAGCACAAATAAACACAGTGGATCTGGGAGCCTTCAAAATGGCTTGGTTTGGGTGTCCCGACACTGTAATAGTACTATATTTAATGCAACAAGACTTTTCATAGACTTACATTAAATGAGGGACCCAGTATAATTAGGCACAATAAATTATTAAGAGACTTGGCAGTGGGCACTTTTAACTTGGACCACTAAGCAACCACCTAGAAATGCCCTATCAACCACCAAAACACTCAAGCAACCACCCACATGTCTGCAACAATCTTGTATTGGCCTAGCAACCACATTCAATTATTTAAAAACGTCTTAGAATTGTGGGATGTTCTCACATTTTCTTACAGTCTTCTTTTTCATATTTCCTTCCATCATTCTCTCAGATTGAGTATTCTTTTTTTCAGTGGGAATACACATTCATCATACTATACACTCTTTTCAGTTTTCAATTAGATCGATTTGATTCTTCTAGTAAGAAATCTTATAGGATCTCTAATAATATTTATGCCAACACCAAAAATCCCCATGCAAGTGAACTAAATCTGTTATCAGTGAAACCATTTAAACATACATTCCTGCACTTCCAGAGATGCATGAATGTTTATGATATTAGACAAGGAGCCTAGCTCACTCTGATGATGCAGCAAAAATGTTGTCATTGATTAATGTGCTCTCAGCACATTTGGATAAGTTCTGTTTCATAGCATCAGTTACAGGTTTTGCTTGCCACTTTCATGTTTTAAAATGTAACTTAGAAACTGGGAATTGTTTTTTATTTTTATTTTTATTTTTTTCAGTGGAGAAATGTAGGCATGCACCAAAATTCACAATAATGTAATGTCTATGAAATATATTTTAGAGCATTTCTAAGCAAATGATCGAGCTTTCAAACAATTAATCACGATTAATTGCATTCAAAATAATAGTTTGTGTTTACATAATATATGCATGTGTATAATTATTATGTATATTTGATTACACACACATACATGTTTATATTTAATAAATATGTGCATGTATATACTATACATATATTTAAATAACTTATATTCTATGTGTGTGTATACATAATCATTATTCACAGTACGCACACATATTATGTAAACACAAATTATTTTTTTTGGATGCGATTCATTGTTTGACAGCACTAATTCAAATGAGAATAATTAGGAATAATTTAATTAATAATTTAATTAATTTGAGTATCCTGTTTATCAATAAGTTTGATTACTGTTTTAATCATTTGACATTTGAGATATACATTTGCATACATAAAAATTATGGGAAAAGCACAACCATAAAAGAGTGGCAAACATTAACCCTAGAATGCATAAAGGGGGTCAAATTGACCCAGGCATTCCGTGTTTTTTGTTTTGTTTTGTTTTTTGTTTATTTCATCATTAAAAAAATTATATTTGTGATATTCTATGAATTCTCATCAATGCCATTTTCATATGTTGTGGTCATAGGATGGATTTTTGTTTTTTGTTTTTGTTTTTTGGATAGTTATTTTTATATGGAATTTGAACTCAGCATGTTTGAACATATTTTCTGCATGAGCCAATAATTTGCCTTAGACAACAACCTGAATACACATATCTCCCTAGTAGGTGAAAAGCGGTTTGTAAAGTAGCATGTCTGAATTAAGTGTCCATAACACAGTAGGCAAAAAAGTACCCAGATGACCTACTACCTCTGCCATACTTCTAAAGTTCACATCCAACAGACACTTTCCAAAGGAAAATGCTGAAACCAATGTTCCAACATTCAAACTTGTGAAATTCTCTGAAAGAAGGTTAACACGCTTCCAAAATAATGTTTTTGATGAAAATTCTTAAAAAAATATGTAATGTGAAAATTTCAAAACACTTTCAAAGAAGGAAGGTTTGGTGGCTTATGAGGACGGGCTACCGAAGGGGTGTTCACTTTTCACATCTGTCTTTAAAACTTTCCGTTCCACTCTCCGTCCTCTCCCGGGTGAGAGCAATTAGTGCCGTCCATGTTTAAATGATGCTCCTCCAGGGAGGTGTAAACTATTCCAGCGCTCTGGATAGCCTTGGTTCTTCCTGTGTGCTCGTTGTGAAAGGTCTTGTTGCTTGAGACAGCGAAAATATATGGGAGAACCGGAGTGTGACCAAGGGTCCCATGAGAACATTTCCAATTTTTTCCAATGGATAAAGTTAAATGACAACACATAGTACTTTCTGGTCTTTCCTTGGTGTTTCTAAAGGGATAGTTTGCTCGTAAACATTTCTCACACTCTTTTCAAACCCGAATACTGTTAGTTGTTCTGCAAAAAAACAAAAGTACAAGTTTTTGATTAATGTGACACTAGTAAACATTAATGGCAAACTGTTTTGGGGAGAACTTTTCAGGTTTCGCAAACACCTGGGAGTTCATGAAGGAACGGCAGGGGGTTTGTGAGTTGATAACAAGCTAATAATTAAAATAATTAAAAATAAATAAATAAACATAAACAAATGAATCTGATATATTATATGAACTATTGAAATATGAACTTAAAATCAAGGGGTATTTTACATCCAAATTTGGCTGACAGAATAATTTTGGGAATTCCTGCTCTAAGTCTTTTTCTTTCTCTATTTTATCTACAGCACTCAAGATGAAGATTAAAGAGGTGAAAAAGGAAAAAGGCGACCGCAAGCTTATCGCCGCACAAAAGAAGAAGAAGGTTCTGAAGATGGGAATACTGAGGAAGAAAGACCTAAAGAAGCTCACGCTATACATCAAGAATGGAGCGAACTGTCCCTGCTCGCAACTGGACAATCTGGGGAGCAACTTCCTCATCATGGGCCGCAAAGTGGACCAACAGTTACTGCTCATGTCCATCCACAAGTGGGACAAAAAGAGCAAGGAACTCAAGTTTGCCATTAAATACATGAAGTCTCATCAGTGTCCCACCTATCACACTGTCTTCCAGTGACCAATGACTCTTCTGTCTGCATCTTCCAATAACTCTTTCAGAGACCGTATCCATGCCTAATTTCGACCATTAGTACAGATGTATTTTATTACTCATGAAATGGCTTTTGGAAACTGCTTAGGACTTAATTCATCATCAAGTACAGCTACATTTTGTTGGCAACTGTATCTACATAAAATGTATTGTTTATGAAGCAATCAGCACACTTATGATGCACATGCATATTTTAGTGAAACTTTCCTGGTTCCCTCATTAAGAGTACAAGCTATGAGACTTTTCGAAAAGACAATGACAACCCTTTCAATCAATGTGAGAAAAAGAGAATAGTAAACAAGAGCTTTAAAGAGCGCACTCATATTTTCAATGGCGAGATTCCACAAACAAATGAAACAGAACAGACATAGTGCCAACTGGTTTTAATTTGTATCTTTATTTTGTAGATAAGGAATAAAACGTTTTTATTATGTACTACGAAGATACAATCGTGATCATTAGCACCAGAATGGGACATGACTGGGAATGGGACTCCGGTTGTGGCTTGAAACTTGGGAGGTAAGAAAACTGATGGATTGAAAAGTGTTGGTCAGGACGGCGGCCCAAATACGTCAACCGCAGCCCTGTGAGCAAGTCTGGACCATTTTTCTGCTTTAAGAGCGCATGTCATATCAGCCAAGCTTATGATGGACTCTGGACTTATTCAATCATTTTGGTTGGTGAGGTGTTTTTCATGATTTCTATACAGTATGCAACATTATTTTTTACTAAAATGATTATATATTGCTACAAATATACAGACTTGGTATGGAAAGAGCCTTCCGACATTACATCTCACTGTAATAAAAGTTCAAATCTAACTGTGCTAGTTCTGTTTAATCAGAGATCAGATTTTAATGATATTATCTAATGTTGTTAATCACATTTGCTCATCACAATGATTTCGTCAGTTTGGTATCTATCTTCAGGAATTAACAATAGTTCAGACAAAAAAGCCTTCTTGTAATTTCAAACCTCTATGAATTTCTTTCTTCTGGAATAAAAATAAAATAAAAAATAAATATAATTCTTCTAGAATAAAACAGTAGATTTTCTTTCAGAAAACAACTTAAATATTGCTTCTGTCCAGTGGGGGCTTGTCAGGGGAGGCACAGTCTACCCAAAATGTTTAGGTAAACATGAGATATGCACTGTCAGAAAAAAAGGTACATTGCTGTCACTGGGGCGGTATCCTAAGGTACAAAACCGAAAATATACTAATATGTACCTTTAAAGTATTAATATGTACCTTTAAAGTATTAATATGTACCTTTAAGGTACTAATATGCACTCATAATGTACTGATATGTACCTTTTGAGGTACAAATATGTACCATTTAGGGGTGAAAAGTACTAAGATGTACCTTTTCACTTTTGTACCTTAGGGTACTACACCAGTGACAGTACTGTACCAAATATGCCAATGTGTGCCACAGTGAGTCTGAGGGGATAGAGAAGGGCAGTTGAGGCAAAATCCATAGCTGGAGACTTTTGCCTCCATTGGTAAAAAATAAATAAAAATGGCCAATCACTATTGAGTATTTCACATTCACCAGTTAGTGATGCTAAAAAAAAATACATCACAGAGATGGCTAGCCTCCCTTGTTATATCAACCAATCATTGTAGAGATGTAAATTATGTGATATTAGTTTGACCTGCTAACGCTGATAATGCACCAACTACCTTAATTATAGAGAGTAGAGATATTGAATATTTAATCACCAACAAATTTACCAATTTACTAAGTGAGTGAAATTATATTTATATTGTCTTGTGTAATATGTGTAATTTTCTTTTAATTATCTGTCTAAATGTGACCAAAAAAAAGCCATTTTAAAGTTAATCAATCAATCAATCAATCAATCAATCAAATTCATCCATCCTTGGGAGGCCATCCCCAGACTGCTACAATTTAGCTCCTTGTCAAGCGGCAACCTTCCAGTTTCTCTCTTGAATCCAACACGGAAGTAACTTAAACTGCAATTCATCGACTGTCCGCTAGAGACAGGCTCCAAAAGGGAGTCAATCCCATAGACCCCCCATGTTAAAATGGCCAACTTTACAGCAGAATTTTTTTTTTTTTTTTACATTCTGGAACAAAAAGTGGTGTTGGTCTTTAAAGCGAAATTTGCACTTCATGACAACTGGGATGTCAAGGGGAATTTTTTTAATAACTCAGTTTAAATTATATTAAGCCTTAAAGTTCTGCATAATTAAGGGCGTGGTCACTTGAGTGACAGGTGGATTGCCGGTGCTGTCACTACTAGCCGTTTGTTTGCTCAACCCACGTCCCGCATCTTTGCCCATTTTCGGTTATCCGGGAGTAACACGCTGCCACGACGGCCGGCTCCGCCCACTTTGGCCTCCAAAAATGCTCTTCAGAAACCTACAAGTGACGTCACTGACACTATGTCCATTGTTTTATACAGTCTATGGCCCTTGTCTGGTTTTTGAAGACATCGAATATAGCATGAAATTTGTACAAACTACTTTAATGATCATTTTTGGTGCCTTATGGTCATGTTTGGAGTTTGACAGCATGTGTACAGCGTTTACTTTCATTTTATGGAACAGAGCAGTCCCAAATCATTCCCTTTTGCATTCCACAGAAGAAAGAAACAAACACAAGTTTGGAATGACATAAGGGTGAGTAAATGTTGAGAACTATTATTTTTGGCTCAACTAACCCTATAAGGCAAAGCACTATCCATTTAAAATAATGACACTGAACAATATAAATACATACCAAAACCACAAATGGAGATGCTATGAGCTAAGTCTTAAACAGGACATATTTATCAGATACCCAAATCACCAAAATCAGATAAAGACTGACACTACAGTACATGTTTTTCCTCTTGCCAATAGTTGCTCGTAAGAACAAATCTATGTGCCAACCTGTTTAAACAAGAAAAGAAAAGACTGAAAGACCAAATAACCAATTAAGTGCTCATCTCTGTAAAAGTGAATAGGAAAACAATCAGTGGCATTTGTCTGAGATCAAAGAGCAAATGCCTTTCTTCAAGTAGATGGATAAGCAGCCCCTCATTACTGGCCTATTGTCTAGGGATCTACCAGCTCATGCCACCCCCACTCTCACATTCAAACACTCTCCATACAGCTTGCATCAGACAGATCTAAACATCACAGTCTGCTCTGGGCTCCCTCACATGTTTTATGGTGTCACAGTACCATCTCAATCATCAGCTGATCGCCAGAGGTGTTACAGACACATTCATGATTGAAGATGTCACCAACACACAACTTATACACTGCCCTTTCCAGATCTTACCATCTTTAATCAGGGTTTCCATATATACATGTACATGTATGTTTTTGGTTTAACACTCAAGGATGATATGTACATGTACACAATATATAAGGTATTATGTGTTACACGTTATTATGCGTTTATTATGGTTTGGCTACATTTGTTAGCCATCTTCTAAAACCTTTCAAAAAAATTAAAATCAGCATGAACTGAAAACTCACCCCAATCTATTTTAAATGCATGTAATATATCTTTGTAACAATGTTAAAGCTCAGGGTAGAAGGAGGCAAAAGTTCAACATAGTTTTAATTATAAATTAAACAAACAGAAATTAAAGTAAAGCAGAAGCCCCTTAATGGACGAATGCCATACAAACATAAACCAAACACAACGTAAAATCCAGGCCTGGTCTTTCCCAGTCGTTGCTTCTCCCCAGAGCTCCCAATGTGGTGCGCAGATTAACAATCAGGCCTCTGGCTTCGCTCCGTTCACATGGCTCTTGGCCCCGCCCTGCTTGCCACATACCCCCATTGCTCTTCCAAGCTCTTCCCAGGGCAGGGGTAACTTTGAGACTGCGCTCTAGTCCCCCAAATCCAAATTCTCCACCAGCTGGGTGAATGCCTCTGTGATGCCTGGTGGTGGCCCTGGATAGCACTCGGTGGAAGGCCCTCTGACAGCGCCGCCAGGTTTGGGCAGTGGGAGCAGGTAGCAGGCTCCGGCCCTTAGTAAACGGCGGAGACTCCTCTGCTCCCTCTCAGACTGCAACCTCCTCTCCAGAAACCTAGGCAGCTGGCAGCGAGTTAGTCCGTCATCCTGACAAATCACTCCAGCCCACCACCTTTGCCACCAGTGTAACAAGATTTAACAGTTCAGGGAAGAAGGAGATGGGAACCGGCAAATGTTTACAACACTTAAATCATAAAATAAAAAAAATAAAAAACAAATGTAAAGCGAAAGCCCCTCACGGATGAAAAATAAACAAAACACAATGTAAAATTCTGGTCTGGTGCTGTCTTGTCCTTCACTGTCATCGCTCCTCCTTTTTTCCTTCTGGAGATCCTCCATGAGAGACATGCATGTGGCATGCAGGCGGTGTGGCATGCAGGTGGCGCTCATCAGCAAGAGTGTCACCGTTCCCATTGCTCTTGTTGCCTCCCTGCCTGTTACTTATTGTGAAGAATTCAGCATGCATTTTAAAAAAACTTTTTTTTTAATAAAATGTCATAACTGGACCGAAAAAGACAAATCTCTCTGGTAACGTATACAGGACTTCTCTGATTATTTAAAGGGATACAACATGTTGTCATCATTTACTCACCCTCATGTTGTTCCAAACCTGTATGAATTTCTTCCTCTGTTGAACACAAAAGAAGTGAGTAAGTGATGACAAAATGTTTATTTTTGGGTGAACTATCCTTTTAATCTGCTTAAACTCTGGAAACTCAACCCTGCAAGCTCATGTTCATCTGTCTCCATTTTGATTATAATGCCCAAAATCCAGATTTTGAAGAAGACTTTAAATTTTGTCACTTACATAAATTATGCCTTTTAAAGACTTGGAATACAGAACACGAGTCATTTCCTTGTCAGTTTGAAGCTTGATCTAGTCCTAGTCTCCATCAAATTGAAAAAAAAAAAAAACATATGACATGTTTAAATTAATTGAAACGTAAGAATTACAATTTTGAGCCAAACTAAAATGTGTCCATTTTTTCAAACAAATTTAGAAAAACAGCTGCATACAACGTTAAATCAGATTATACAAACTATGAACAAATTTGAAAGTAATGAACACATGCTCAATTACACTGGAGAGGAGAGGAAAGATTCAGTGAGACATGAACATGAGATAACAGTGCTGTAGAAAGAGAGAGGACACCAGGAAAGAAAGAGTCTTCTCATAGAAGCTTATCAGACGGACAGTCCTGGCCCCTCCTTCTCATCGTTCTGTCAGCATCACCGCAAAGGTCACTTACTGTGATTAAAAAAGGCCTGACGGCCGCAGACAGAGGGAACAGGGCTCCGCTTTGTGCCAGATGACCGGTGATATAAACAGCCCACCACACCAGCAATCAAAAGATAATTTAGACCCTCTGTCAGCTTCTGTGTCATACTGATTTCCCTGAAAGGTTAATATCACGGGGAATGCAGGGCCCAGCCAAGAGCGGCCCCCAACCCCTTACTCTCTCTGGTTTTATCTCACCCCAGTAATCTTGGATCCATCAGCAGGGATGGAGAATGGCGCCTTTGTGTTGTTCAATTGCTGCTACTGTGCTTGCAGGCGTGTTGTAGTAGGTTGATTAAAAACTGGCTGAGAGACCAGCAGACCCTCCAGTGTCTATGTAGACATGGAAGGGCGAATTCACCGGACCCGTTGTGCCACTTTTTTGGGGTACTTCAAAGCTGCGTTTTAATCACTAACCATCCACAATCATTTTGAAACCAGGCACTAAATGTAACCCAGGCTCACTGGAAACACTTACCTAAGGTGACATTTCTAAACAATGATATTAGATTGCTTCTTGAACATTTTGCAACACCTTTAAAGTGAAATGGCCAGTGAGTGGTGCTAAACGCATGTTCAGTTTAATACGAAACACCAGTGAGTGCTGAAAGGTTAATCTTCTATCACGTTTGAAAATAACGTGCCACCTTCACTACACTCTATACTCTAAACCTAACTGATAGTGTGAACAAAAGCAAACGTAAGATATAAATGCATTTTCTGAAGCAACCTTTCTATTTAGCTCTTTTATCGTGACTCGTTTTTCACAGGGCTTGTACCTGCTTTACAATGCAAGTGCAACGTTGTACCAGCTGAGCTACCAAGCAAGTTTACTACGTCAGAAAATCCATACACATGGAGCTGGATATGTATTAAAACATATATGTATATAACAGTATTAAAAGCGTAAGAAACCGCATTAAAATAAGTATTTATTATAATCATAATTTATGTGAAATGGGATAAACATTTTTACTGTATTTTATTGCCATTATTGTTCATTTCAGCTGGAAATTGCAGTGAATTGTATGTAAAGGTGCATTTTTTAAGTTCCAAAATGTAGATAGAGGCACGGTTTTATGTTTATGTCTATGTTGGGCGAATGCACTAAAATAGCCTGTCATTGTCATTCTTTTTATCTTACATGACCTTATAAAGAAAATGACACAAAAAAAAGGACTAGAATGAAACATTTAAGAGCCGAATGACAAAGTACAGAATCCCTCAATACAGATGGTTTGCTTCTGAAAAAAAAAGAAAAAAAGAAAGGTCAGCATCAGGTTCTGAAGAAATGGCAGCTTTTAGTCTTGCTTTAAATGCACCACACACACACATTGGGCCTCATTCATGAAACACAAGCATAACTAATTTCTGTGCAAATTGTTCATAAATCCATTCTTATATAAATTGTTGCCTTGAATTGAACGCAACAATTTATGTAAGAATGTTTTTACGGATGATTTGAACAGAAATTCGTTCTGCTCGTGTTTCATGAATGAGGCTTGATGATTACATATAAGACAGGGAATTACAGACAGGATGCTTTTGAATTCTGGCAGCCGATTTCAGCTGAAAGAAAGCTCAAGAAACACTAAGATTAGACTATCCTTTCCATCAAATGTTTTAACATTGCATGTTTGGCTATCTCTAAAAAAAAAGTCAATTTACCATCTGGGCAAGCTAAAATGTCCTTATAGAAGGTTCATCTATTGCATAAAGCTATAAGCATCCCTCGAAGCAATACTTGGTCGGTGTTGGAGAGAAACAAACAAAAATATAAAAAAGGGCAATACCACTAACCTTTTCCAGCAGCATGAATGCAGTGTATCGGTCTGCACATTGTATGCAATGCACTTTACTAGTGTGATGGATGCGATGGTATTACCAGAAGTAATACCAGCCAACATTTTTATTTTCATATTATTCTACATATATATCATATTATTACACGTCATATCAAGACATATTTAGCCTACTCACAATTGAATTAAAAATGAGTTTCTATTTTTATAAGAAGATAAGTGGACATTGTCTGATAGTATCATATTACATAACTGTATGAAATAAAAAACATTAAATAAAGCATTTTCACATTCTGTTTCTAAAATGTTATATAAATATAGTGGTGTGCCATTATCGGCGTTAACGTGAGACTCTTATCGGGCGATAAAAAAAAGTTGGGTTGGGAGCTGGGTCTATGATGCAAGCTATGATGACTTTCACCTTGATAGTTTAGCGCGGATGTATTGCTACCTAGTCAAATTGCACTGTAGGGAGCGAGAACGAGTCTTCGAACCTGCGTGTATGCTGTGAAATTACCACATCAAGCCTGAAGGCTGGCTTCCGAACTCGGGTGCGCACCCGCGAACCGCACTCGAGTCCTGATGAGCTTGACTGACGTTCTGTAAGCAGAGAGCTGTAAATCTCATTTCTTCTCGTCGTCAGCGTTCTTTAGAGCATTTGCAGAACATTCGCGTTAGATAGATGCAAGAGCCATTACGTACTGAAGCTTTGGTAACAAAACTAACGGTTCAAAAACAAAAATATAAAAGTTAGGTGAACAACGCTATTCATTTTGCAACCTTCTCTCTCAACGTCGTTACCAAGCAACGGGGTAAACAGCTGCTGCTTTGATGACGCAAACACACCCCGGTTCTGACCCAAAAATATAATATGAACACGGTCCAGGGAGCAATCGAACTCGGGTTCGGTCCAGTCAATCGAACCAAGTGTGAAAGCACCAGTCATTATTTGGGTAGCACACATATTCTGAATGCCTTCGGCAGAATTTAAATGAGCCATTTTAATCCAGTGAGATTAATCTAGATTAAAATAAAAAAAAAATCAGACACACTTTATATTAGGTGTCCTTAAGTTCTATGTACTAACATTTTAATTAATAATTTGATACATTGCACTTATTCTGTACATACATGTTTTTACATTGTACTTACATTTTTAAAAATACCTGCATGTAATTACATCTGTAATTAATTTCTGTAGTTACATTTGTAATTACACTATTGACACTTCCCTTACACCAAACCCTACCCTTAAACTTACCCACACCACCACACCTGTCCCTAACCCTACCCATATCCCACCTCACTATCAGCAAAGGTGTTTTGCAACACAGTATGAACACAGTAAGTACATTGTACTTATTTTTTTATGTAAGTACATAGTTGTTAAGGCCACCTAATATAAAGTGGGGCCAAAAAAGAATATGTATATCTATATATATATATATATATATATATATATATATATATATATATATCCCTGCCTACACCTCAGGCCTCCAAGCTGAGTTCTTAACCTTTCTCATCAGCCTATCAGATTCGCCTTGGCTCGGCACTTCCCCAGCTCCACCGTGGTCCTCCATTTCTAAGGCTCCACCAGACTCCCTCGTCCCTCCAGCTCCACCTTGGTCTCTCATCACCCTGGTTTTGCTGTGGACTTCCGGGCCTCCGGCTGCCTCCACCCCTCTAGCTTTACCGAAATCCTCCTTGGTCCACTGGTTCCTCCTTGGTCCACTCTCCCTTCAATGTTGGCTTGTTCTGGCAGGCCCCCGACTCTACTTTGGTCACTAGAGCTACCAGCTCAGGCCTCCAGGCCTGCTAAGTCACCCTGGGATGTCGTCCTTGCAGCTTCACTAGGGTCTCTACCTCATCCTGCTCCACCGCCATCGGGCAACACCAAGGCCAAGGCTGGGGGTATTATCAGGATTATGTTGTGTTTCATATTTTAATTCCTGCGTGTTTGTTTTCTTGTGCTTCAGTTTAGTTTAGTTTATGTCTATGTATTAGTATTTTATATTCATCTTTATGATTCTGCTAACTACCACATAGTGATTTGCAAACAAACCATTTACTCAGATTTCTGGACAAGTTCACTTAAATAGACTGTTTGATCTGATTCACAGAAATTAATCACACTCGCCAACTTTTATACCTCTGAATCTGAATTTGTGTCATGACACAATTTTTAGGAAACTTTTTAGAAAAATAAAAATCACATGTGTAGCCAAGTGTATCCCAAGACCTTGCACTCATTCGTAATGTAAATTACACTATAGAGACATGAACATGTCTGCATTCCTGGACAAACGGGATGTGCAGTGAGACAGCTCTGCTTTGAGAGATGGGTGTTAATGGGAGCTCTGTTCCACAGGATATAGCGAGACCCTCCGCAGTGTAGGCACTCATGGCTTCTGACTTGAAAAATCATTTGAGGCGGATGCATTGGTCGACTCTCATCAGCAGCACAGAATTAATTGCGAGCACGGGAGCTCATAATTTAAGAGCGCAGCATCTGTGAAGTCCATCATGCTGCTGCAGTCCCACTGACTGCCGTGAAGAACAAACACGTCCACCAGGGAGATTTATGCCACTATGGAAAAAACAACAGAATCTGATAAATAAATCCACTTCCCCTGCGAATCAGCTCCTCTGTCACCACTTTGTGAGAGGAACCAACGCGTGGGGCCCCTGAGGGGTCAATGTTGTTGGAAAGGTCACATGGAGTGACAAACCTCAGTGTTTTGGCCGAGGGGTCGCAAACTTTGACCTCTGGGCCTGAGAGCCCTAGCCTGGGAGGGCCGCACAGGCAAGAGTTAAACGGGGACCTCCGTCTCTTGCTAATTGACATAATCTGTACACTTCAGTATCTACCCCCGTTTCTCAGCCGAGCGGGTGGGTTAATCAATAGAGCTGAGACAGTGATAAAGCTATTCTCTGGCATTGTTCATTGGGAATGGCCAACTGCCATGTCTGGCTCTAGCGACCCACTCCTTACAGCACACACTCAAAGTAAGTTCCCATGAGGCAAGTGGAGGGAAAGCACAAAGCCCCTTTAGCAGGAGAAATACGGGTTTTTATCAGGGTGGTAGAATTGGGGTCATTAGGGTTGTGCCACCCCCTCACTAACCTTTACCTCCCTCATTGCTGTAGTCTAGCCCACCCACTTTCCTCCAGAGGTCCCTCATTCATATGCATAAGTGGCTTGTGAAAAGCTGCTGGGGAGCTCAGCCACTGATGACCTGCCAATCAATATGTCACTCACAACTGTCAAACAGCATGTATATGATGGGCTATTGGACTAAATCACAATGCTGGAACCAGTGCTGGGCAGTAGCATCACTACAAACACCAAAGTGATTACATTATTGTTTCTTAGTGGCGAAGTGGCAGCATTACTATTTTTTAACCCTCATGATTTTTTGAGGTTGATTATGTTTGGGATCCCAAAGAACCCAAAGATGTATTTAAAAAGTATTTTTCGTTTCAAATTCCCCTTCAATTTAAAAAAAAAATATATACATACACTACTGCTTAGAAGTTTCACTAAGGCTGCATTTATTTGATCAAAACAATGCTATTGTGAAATATTATTACGATTTTAAAAAACTGTTTCATATTTTAAAATGTAATTTATTCCTGTGATGGCAAAGCAGAATTTTCAGCATCATTACTCCAGTCTTTAACGTCATGATCCTTAAAATGTCATTCTAATTTGCTGATTTGGTGCTCAAAAAATATTTCTAATTGTTATCAATGTTGAAAAACAGTCCTACTCAATATGTATTGTGGAAACCTCTTAACATAATAAACCTAAAATGTCATACTGGACAAAAATAGGAAGTGCGTAGCTTACAGTTTACCGGTCTCACATTGTAACTTACAGAAGAACGAATTACTTTACTTAGGGGGAAGCTTTTATCTTATCTTATTTTTCTGTAATGTATTTGGTAGCATAGCTAGCTACACTTTGTGAATAGCTTGCCCAACACTGTCTGGCACTGTAATCTATGCCTGCTGTCTGAACCATGAATCCAATGTCAAAGAAAATCAAAAAGAACACACTGACGGTGGCAGTGATTCAAACAGATGGTCTATTCTATACTAGTTTCAGTCAGACACAAAACTGTAACACATTTAATCTGTGGTAAGTTCACAATGAACATGTGAGTGACACCATCTACATCATCTGAAATGGAAGATAAAAACACGAAATAAAAAAATAAGAAGTATTATTTTGTATTTTACTACTGTCTTCCAGAAAAGACAAATCACAAATAAGGTCTGTTAAAAAACTTTTCTCCTAGACAGTAATGAGATTATTTTCTAAATTGCTTATAAGCACTTTTCTCCTGAGTAAAATATATGATCATGTGTCTTCACTTGTATGTCTCAAATATTCCAAAATATACCAAAGACTGTCACCCATTGCAATTTTTTTAAAGAATTGGCCATTGGAAAATGCATCTTTGTCAACCACTCACTAATGGATATATTTTCCTGTGTATTATAGGCATAATTGTATGAATGCCTCTTATTTTTTCAACCCATTCCCTCAAACCGACTATCTCTATTCTAGCATATAAGGACCATGTTTAAAAGTCCAATCAATTGCCAATGGACTAAAGTCCCAGCGTACTTTTTTTTTTCTTGTTGACTATCCTGTTTCACTCAAAAATACATCAGATTACGTAAGTAAAATCACTTGTGATCAGCGTGACTTTAATTTTATAGCTCTATACACTTACTGTATGCCAACAATTGTCTCATTTATTAAAGGATTAAAGGATTTCCAGGAGATTCTCTGTGAGCACCTGGTTCTGTGGGACCAGCATGAATCTGTCCACTCACCCCAGAAAGAGGAAAGCACATCCACCTGGCTCTCACCCAGAAACACTCCTCAATGCCTGCATTCAAGTGCAGAGCTGAACATAACTAACAGAACAGCAAGCCATAATGCTATCATCCCACACTTCACATACTGTAGCTGTTCCCCTGGACTCCATATGTAGCACTGAGCTCAGGTTGCCCATGTCCACAGGAAACAGGTCGACACACAAAAGAGCTTTAAAGGACTTTACATTGTGGCAAACTACACTATGGCCACGTGCACATTGCAGCTAAATCCGGTTCCCTTTCGTTCAGTCACTACGAGTTACGTCAGTGACTGACGAATAGGGGTTTCGCTTAGAAGCCTATCACCTTTGAGATCTACAAAACGAGCCCAATGCCAAGAGAATGCCATGGGTCTGCGGAATTAGAATTTTGTGGATATAAAATGAGATCCGTTGGACTCTCACATTATGTTTCTGCTTCGGAGCGGAGTGTCACTTGCCTTCCTGAGCTTTCTCTACTCTTCAAGACAAGCGTCTTTCCAGAGTGTAGGTGTTACAGTGCATTCTAGCGAGTTCCGCCTTCCTGTCTGATCTGTGCAGTGATCCAGGACAGCGTGTGTTCTCCCTGGGCACTTCGGCAGTCTGCAGAGCTTTTCTCCTCTCTAAAAGAGCTACACGTGGCATGTCTTTTTTTTAAGATGTCTCGCCCTTGTTTTGTTAATGTGTGCGGTCGGCTGGTTAGTCCGTTTGACGGGCGTGATCGTTGTTTGGTGTGCGTGGGCCTCGTCCACACCGAGCGCGCCATTGCAGTGTTGCGATCAAGACTTAATGATCTTAGAGTCCCCTCTACCACACCCCATTCTATCTCCTCCACGAGAGGTGATACTATGGCTGGTGGTCAGGGTGATCTGAGCGTGATGGTGTGGGCCAACCCGACGAATATTCCTCGGGCCACACCCCCTTCTAGCACATTGCAACCCGTGGTGTTGCCGGGTGAAGGCGCTGGTGTTTCCCATCCTGGGCCCAGTGTCTAATTCGGAGCGCCGGCGGATGACACCATGTGGATCGCCGCATCACAAGGTGGGCTGGATTCCTCTGGAGATGAGGATTCGGCTGTGCTGCCTCCCTCAGGAGTCCCAGCATTGCCCAAGTCCGATCAGGAGCTTACAGCCATGCCTGCCCGGGTAGCTGAGAGCCTTGGGCTTGATTGGAACCCTCCGCCATGTCCCGAGCGCTCAAGGTTGGACGATTGGTATTTGGGGACGGGCCGTGCTGAAAGCGCCTGCCAACCCCCAGTGCCCTTCTTCCCAGAAGTGCATGAGGAGGTGTTTAAATCGTGGAAGTCTCCCCTGACTTTTCGCGATCACTCGGCAACCTCTTCCGCCTTCATTGCTCTCGATAGTGCCATGGTGAAAGGGTTGGACAAGGATTTCCCTGTTGAGAAATCTGTTGCGATGCAACTGTGTCTGCAGAGTGCTTCGACATGGCGTGGCGACCCAAAGCACCCGTCCAAAGCCTGTAGGTTTACGTCTACTTTGGTGGCAAAGAACTATAGAGCCGCGGGGCAAGCAGCGTCTGCCCTGCATGCTATGGCCATCCTTCAAGTCCATCAGGCGAAGGTGCTCAGAAACATGCATGAGGGCAACGCTGACCCTGCTTTGATGAAAGAGTTGTGTGCGGATACCGACCTCGCCCTTTGATGGTAAGGAACAATCTGTTAATCTTGCATCACACAAATATTTTGACTCAATCATATGCATGAATTTGTCTGTAAAGTCTCCATACAAATGTATTTTTACAAAAAAATCATGATTCACCATTAACTTCCCTACTAAAATGTATTCTAAATGTCTAAAAAATGAAAAATTTTACAAAAAACGTGAACTGAAATTGCACGTATGGAAAAGTGACCTTATAATCATGTGAATAAAGAGTAAGAAAAGCTGCCATAAAGCGCTATCGCTCATTTTAAATACTCCAAATGCATTTACTATTAGAAAAAAAGGATAACAAATTGATATTTTTCACAAAAAAATGGCCTCATTCACAACATGTACAAATCTGTTTCATGTTGTGAATGAGGCAAAAAAGTTGTGAAAAGTTCACCTGCGCATATACAAAATAATCCAATAATAATCAGTTAATGGTTCAAAAACAATAAAATGTGCTCAACTTTAATACTCAACCCTCCATAATGCACACACTGCATAGTGTGCAGTATACTTTATATTGCCTACTATTTTCAAGAATGAGAAAAATAATATAGTATTATTTAAAATGTTGGTATGCCATTTCAAACATATCCATGAATTAAACAACAAAAACATACAAAAGTAGCAATAAAAACTTATATAGCATCATTCATATTAAACACAAGCTACTCACTAAATCAAACCATGCAGACCAGATATACAGTATCTGCACATTTTGGAGGGTCTTTGTGCTGAATCAGGGGCTCCATCTGGAGGAATCCTGCAGCCCAAATTTGCTGGCAAACCAACCTGGTAAGATGGGAAGAGCAAGTTCATATGATTCACAATCTTTCATTAAGCACTCAGTCACTGCCACAATATCTCCCTCTCACTTTTTAATTTACATCTTTGCCTTTTCCAAACACATTCATCCATTCAGGGGTGTCACTTCAAGGTTATCACTTGCCAAGGCATAGCAATAAACGATTACTTCCCTTGCACAATTGAAGGTGGGAACTTGTGTTTGATTCTTGGACCAAACAATTATGGAATGTTGCAAGTATTTGCACACATTCTAAATGTTACAGTTCGCACACATCTATTTGTAATCGCAAATGCGAGTGAAATGGTTGCACTGTTGAGCCGTGGCAAAATGACAAAGCTCAAAATCTCCCACAAAATGATGACCTACGACCAAAGAAAGAAGGTGTGGCTTCAGTTGTCATAGTAGTGTTGTCGCCGACATGTTGTGGCTGTGTGTTTCAATGCAAAAGCACTTTATTTGGCCTTCCAAAAGTGGTTGCAATTAGGAATCAGTGGTTAAGATTTATTTACAACACTGTTCCAGAACAGTACAACCCAAATGTTTTTGTATGCAGCGTATGTTTTTACGTTGGAAAGTTTCCTGAACCTGGGAGAGTCAGGGATGTTTTATGATTTGTTAAAGTCATTTGCTTTTGACTGTTCAAATACAGAATTTTGTGCAGAGTAGAGTAACGCGTAAGAGATGTTTTTTTGTTTTTTTTTGAAGAAAAAATTGACACGTTTTTAGAAAAACTGCGTATGGAGGAGCTATACAATAATGTACAATATATATATATATATATATATATATATATATATATATATATATATATATATATATATATATATATATATATATATATATATATATATATATATATATATATAATATTAATAATAATTTGAACATTAAAGCATATTAACAAATTCTACAACCAATACACAAAATAGTGATCTTTGAAAATAGCATCATATGACCCCTTTAATTGGTGGTACTTTTATTTTATTGTTTTTGAATCCTGTTCAAAACAAAATATACATCCACAGGTAATATATGACTCCCTGGATCCATTTTCTTAAATGTAAGATCATAAAAAGTCTTTAATACCTTAAATGATATAAGCGTCTTAATGATCATTTTAAGGCATCTTATATTTTGGCGATGGAAAAACATAAATCACGATTCTATCTGTTTTTAATAAACTTCAAAAGGATATGATTTCATTATATAAATGTGAACGCTTCACGTTTAAAAGCCTGCGTGGCACTGTTGCGTGTTCTAGAGGCTTGGGCAACAGCGCTTCAGATTGCTTGAGATCAGTTCGCAAACAATGAATAGCTCACATTTATGCCATGCGACTGCTTATGAACTAATGCTGATCAATAGGCTTTATGCCGGACGTCACATATACAAACAGGAAAACAGGTCTCATTGCTTTCGCTTGTCGGAGAAAGTGTTAACGGCAATACAAACTGACGGCAATATCTATAGATCTTTAATATCAATATCCATCTCCTTTTCTCAGCTAACCTAGGTAGAACTTTTTATTGTTGCTGTTTTATTTGATTTATACAGAGCCCAGCACATGTCGGGCAATAAAAAAAATGTAAATCAAGCACACAATTTTACAAATTATAGATCATTTTATTGTATTCTTTGTTGTTTTGTGATGAAACAAACTCCAGCTGATCCAAAACGCAGCAGCTAGAGTTCTTACTAGAACCAGGAAGTATGGCCATATTAGCCCGGTTCTCTCAACACTGCATTGGCTCCCTATTAAACATTTTAAAGGTGTCATGAACTGGCTTTATTGTCTGAGGTCAACTAATGACGTTTGTGTGGTTTTTACATTCATTCAAAAAACATCATAATGAATAAGTAGTAGGCTATTTTCTGCCCTGGTTTTGAGGCTCTCTCAGGAAAAAACGGTTGTGATGGGTGTGCTGCACTGAAGACTTGGAAGTAAACGTCCATGGCTAGGATTGGATAATATTAGGATTTTTAATGAGCTTCAACTCCCCTGTCCGTTCACGGGAGAGATTGATTTGAAAGCGGCAACCGGAATGATTTTCTGTGAGGGCTCTCAAAACTTATTTATCAAACAAACACAATGATTTATCTCTCATCCACCCGCAATTTTTTAAATGTTTTATTACTTGGCCCACCGATCTGTGGATATAAGCGCGAACCGCACACACACACACGGGCGCGTGCTCTTCAAATGATCAAGTCAAGAGAGTGAACAACGCAGATCAAGAAATGAATGTTATTTCACTATTAAAAATTCACCGGCCGGCCGACGGGCTTATGTTTTGGTAGCCCATCTGGAAAACACATAGCACCGGGACGTTAGGTTTGCAAGCCCTGGCCCATACATGTCCGAGTCTGATCCCGAATCCCAGTGAACCAACAAATAAAGGATTCATCAGCCTGTGACAGCGTGCTAAGGTATGTTCTGTTAGACATGTACACATAATCAAAATGATCTGTTGATTTCTAAATTCATCACCCCTTTAAAATCTTGCTAATAACTTACAAAGCCCTGAATGGTTTAGCTCCTCAGTACGTGAGCGAGCTCTTAATGCATTATAGTCCTTCACGTATATTGAGATCTCAAAATTCTGGCCAGTTGGTAATACCAAGAATATTAAAATCGGCTGCAGGCGGTCCCTGTGACAAGAAGGGCGGGCGAGAGCCATGAGAGAACGTGAGAGAAAGCTATCTCTCATGGAGGAGCTTGGATGCATAAAAGGAGGAGTGACGACAGTGACGGACGAGAGAGGACCAGGCCTGGAATTTTATGTTGTGTTTTGTTTATGTTTTATTATGAGTGTGCGGTTTTTACTTTCATTTTGTGTTTATTTATAAAAGTGTTAAACGTTTGCCGGTTCCCGTCTTCTTCTAACCATAACAACGAACCTTGGTACAATCCTATTTAGCACATAAACTCTGGAGTAGTCTTCCTAGCCTTGTTCGGGAAGCATACACAGAGTGCAGACAGACTGTCAGTTTAAATCTAGACTAAAAATGCATCTCTTTAACCGGGCATACACATAACACATTATCAAATTATATTTTTTAAATCTGTTAAATGATTGTTAGGCTGACAGCCATCGGCACAGATCCTCATCAAAGAGCGCAAGAACCTCCACAGACCCTATTGCCAGCTTCGGCTCCATACCGGCGTGATGAATCACTCTTCAAGCTAAAGGAATGGAATTCTATTTGAATGCTACTGATCCCAATCTAAATTCTGACTTGTAATGCAGCCTGAATCATAATCACACAGTGCTATTTCGTTGGCCAGAGGAGAACTGGCACCCCGACTGAGCCTGGTTTCTCCCAAGGTTTATTTCTCCGTTCTGTCACCTGATAGAGTCTGGGTTTCTTTCCACTGTCACCTCTTGTTTGCTCAGCTGAGGACACTTAATATTCAACAATATTATTGATCTGACTGTACTGAACTGA
The DNA here is from genome assembly GCA_023029165.1 of Gobiocypris rarus. Taxonomy (NCBI): domain Eukaryota; kingdom Metazoa; phylum Chordata; class Actinopteri; order Cypriniformes; family Gobionidae; genus Gobiocypris; species Gobiocypris rarus. The sequence continues at coordinate 14,279,493 of CM040927.1, forward strand.
ACTGAGCTGGACGATGACAGAACTTTTTTAATAATTAATAATTGATTATCTTTACAACAGAACTGAATCAACACTAAACTGACTTCAACTGAACAACAGCCGAAATGAATAATTTTCCTGTTATCACTGTTAAGCTGCTTTGAAACAATCTGTAAAGCGCTATATAAATAAATGTGACTTGACTTGACTTAACTTTTAATGATTATAATATAATTTTAATCATATCAAATTGTCTATGATTTAACATGAATAGCTTGTAGTGTAGATAAGTACTTAGTACTGTCCCTTCCAACACTTTCTAAAATGTGCTTTAGAACCGTCGGAGAGAAAGATGGATTTGGGAACCCATTGGCTTGTAGGCTTCTGTTGTGGTCATATCTAATTCAGTGGCATTACAGCAATAGAATATAGTTATGAAAGAAAAAGAAAAGATGAGGGACAAATGTTGAGCTCTTATGTTTGTACTGCAGAGCCAAGTCACAGATTGAAATGATTTATAATGTTGTTCTCTCTCTCTCTCGCTCTCTTTTTTTCCCCTGCTCAACTTTCCTGCTCAGAGGTTTGGAAGTCCAATACCCCAATCACTCTCTCTGACAACATACACTCAACTCTCTCCATGTCAATGCAAATTGTGAATTTGAGATCTCTGTTCATACATGCCATGATCTCTTTCCAAGACGAGCGGTCATGCACTTCAAAGGAATCAGAAGGGCTTATCACAGCTTCAGTGTGCCCCTCTATTTATGAGGCAGGCAAGAAATCATGCGACACATTTTAAGTGCCAAGAGAGCTGTTCACAGCAGCAACCCAGGCCAGATCTGAGAGATCTGAGGTTTAGCCGATATCCCTGGCAAAACAGCACTGCGATACATCTCAGCCCTCACGTTCTTGGTGCTCGATCTAATGAGCAGTTGGCACAAAATAAGCCAGAGAGTCTTTTTTTCTCAACACATATTTTTGACTGTCATGCATTGGAGTGCAGAGAATGGGCAGGCGGTGAGTTGGACATTCAGTCACGTGTAGCACTACTTTTATTTTCCTATTCTGATCATTTATGCTCACATGCAACGTAACAGAAAGGAATCCACACCAAAAAAAATGACTTGCTGATCATTCACAGAAAAATCATGGTTTCCAATGAGTCCTGTACTCAACATAAAATTTTAACCCACCCTACATTATATATATATATATATATATATATATATATATATATATATATATATATATATATATATATATATATATATATATATATATATATATATATATATATATATATATATATATATATATATAGCAAGAAAACCAGGATGCATCAGTTAGAGTATTGAGATGTACTCAAAAGATTTAATGAAACATATGTGTATTATATATTTATTATATATATATATATATATATATATATATATATATATATATATATATATATATATATATATATATATACCAAAGCCCAAAGCCCATGATCTAAAACTGTATATGCATTTCTCCCAAAGTATAAAAAATGTCTTTACTTTTGTGCACATTATTTCAGTGGAAAAAATACAAATATATGGTCCCACCTTATTTTAGGGGGCCTAACTACCATGTACTTACATCAATAAATAAGTACAATGTACTTATTGTGCTCATATTGTATTGCAAAACACTTTTGCTGATATTGAAGTGGGATACGGGTAAAGTTAGGGGCAGGTGTGGTGGTGTGGGTAAGTTTAGGGGTAGGTTAGGTGTAAGTGTCAACAGTGTAATTAAAAATGTAATTACAGAAATGAATTACAGATGCAATTGCATGCAGGTTTTTTTATGTTAGTAAAATGTAAAAACATGTATGTACACAATAAGTGCATTGTATTAAAATGATTAATTTAAATGTTACTACATAGTCCAAATATATAATAACACATATCTGTTTCATTTAATCTTTTTGAGTACATCTCAATACTCTAACTGATGCATCCTGGTTTTCTTGCTCCTCCAGCAGTTAACCCCCCCACCCAAAAAAAAATCAATAAAAAAAGTCTGCCATCATGAAAGATATATCAATTCTCTAAATGCACTTCCCTAAATTAATTCCCATTCATTGCTTCCTTGCAGTGCATTAAGAGAATTGGAGAATTGCTTTCTGTGTAATCAATAATTTGTCACAAATGCTGCAGTTAAACTTCTTTTGAACTCTGAACATTCCTTTAAGAGGACCTCATATTATGGCTGATAAACATATGTTCTATAGTTAATAAGACACTTACAGAAAAGTCACATGTTCATAACAAATTAGCTATAGGCATTCAGGAACAAGGTCAACAACGATGAGCTAATGAGTAATGATGAGCTTCTGCTAATGATGATCAAATACATTCTAAAACATAAGCTTTCAAAGTTTTATGAAGTCGGTAGAAGACTGATGAACTCGTACCTTTAACCCTTAAACACATACCTCAGGTCTTTAGCGACCCGGTACGTCATTCACTCCTCCTCATTCATTTTTTAAAGTTAGACATCAACCTTCTTAGTATTCCTTAATCAGTTCATTACAAACGATATAACAAGAGAAAAATAATAAAATTTTAAAAGAATGCCTGTTTTTCCATGAATTGTTTGTAAAAATTGTATAGGGTCTAAGAGTTTGAAAAACAAGCAGTTTCAGGGCTGTATACATGAGCATGTCCAACCAGGATGAGCCATTTCTTATATTCATCTTCTGTGCATATATATATATGATGTGCTAAACAACATAAATAGCTAATTAAAATGACAAATAGCACAGACATTGGATTCCCATCTACTGTGTGGTCTGAAAACCTCTGTGTGTAGCAGCATTACATCATGTGACTGTAATCATACTACTAAACATTTACAAAAAATAATGTTCTGAACATAACTCACGGTGACCCCTGTCTTGCAAATAGATAACCTTCATTTAGACTGTAATTGGCCGTTATTTAAATGTGTATTACATGACTGTTCATTAATTATGTACTGATTAATCAAAATAATTGAAATTAATATAAATATATGATGAAAAAAGTCCTTATCGTGAAAAAAGTGACTTTATATGCCAATATATATTGATTTATTTGTTTTATTAATTAATTTTATACATTCATTTTCTATATTGTTTTATTTACTTGATCTGTTCTGATTATTAACTGTTACCGTACTTGATTATTCATTGAAAATGGCAGAAAACAAAAGTATCATCAGCAAACTTAAAATGTTTCATCAATTTACTGCAGATCAAGTACTGAACACAATCAACTATTAGTGTCACTGTCACTTGATTCTGGTGAAGAAGCTGTCAGCAATAAAAATACTGATTTTGAAGAGGTTGAAAACGATAGTTTTGAGATCACAAATATGAGCCAGATGCTGAATGTACTGGGAAACGAGAACAGTGATGATGGTATAAAACATCTGCTCAAACTGAACCCTTACAAGCTCCAAAAGGTAACATAATATGCTTTATTTTATTCTTCTGTAATTTTCACTCTAAAATCAGTAGAATTTCATATTATAGCGACAGGTAGAGATCCATCCGTGTTGGATATGGATCCGGGTCGCTAAAGACCTGAATATGTAATAATCTGAACATAAGCAGGACATGCTGCTGCTACACATGTAACCTACATGAATTAACCACCCGTAGAAGATATATACAGGTGGAGCTGGGGAAGGTGGAGGGTTTCTGAAAGTGTGCTGCAAACTGATACCAGTATTTGAATGTTGAGCTGCAGCTCATTGGCCACTGACCAATTTACCCAATCAGCTGCGCTATGTAGATAATGATGTGATCGCTACCAAATGCGTTAAGGACCTATCAGCCTGCGTACTATATATCAGAGTGAAGCTGCTCCTCAAACAGGATGAAATGTAGGGCGCCACTTGATTTTGTACATCTGGAATTGATTGGATCAGTGGATGGTTGTGGTTTGCTATTTCTGTGATGTCATGTGAGTGACAGGTTGCCCCGCCCTCACGCCAGTAAACACCATCAGAGAAGAGCGATGTCACTGTAAGGGTATGGAGTTATTTTGATTACAGATTACGAGGGAACATTAATTATAATAAGAATAATGATATGCATGGATAAATATTTTATAATAAATACTACAATATTCCATTAATAAAAAATTTCAAGCAGGTTTCCTGAACACTCCCCCTGTCTTTCATTTGTTGCACAAATCAGATAGTCCCGCCCCAAACTTGCAGTATTATATGAAATTGAAATAGTAGAAAATAGAATTTAAACAATGAATAATTACAGACTTCAGTTTTAAGATGTGAATCTAAAACGTTTGGACTTTTTTCTGTGATCCAGGAACACCCAAAGCCTTTTAAAAAGGTTATCTGAAATTCACCACTGCACTGGAACCAGAGGTGATTCATCTTAATTTATACCAAAGCATCTGTCATGAGCGAGTTCTTCTTTTTTTCTTGTCTCGAAACCCTGTTTGTAGGTCTGCTGCATAGATAGCGCTGCCTCTGTTCCCTGGATCTTAAATCACCGGCTCTTCGCTTTGTCTTCAGCACTCAACACCTTCATATAAAGTGAGAGCGATATTCTGCTGGCAGCTAGAAGCCTGAGCCGATGGCCTCTTTATTTGCTCAAAGCAGTTCATCAGTCCCCGGGCTAAACTCCTGTCTGCACGCGGACGTCACATACAGGTAAAGTCAACCATGAGTCATTTATGAGTCCACATGTGGGGGATCAGAGCCAAGGACGAAGTCAAACCTGCATTTGTATTGTGCTTTCAACTGAGCTCATCCCAGAAGGAGTTTATAGACAACTGAGTCCACCAGGTGATGTAATTCCCTAGGGAAATCAACTGATTGCTGAATGTGACAGCAGTGTCTCTTTTGGAAGTTTGTTTCTGGATCACACCTGGGGGAACTGGTGGGCGGCAGCAGAGCCGCCATTTCCAGGAAACATGGAGCATGATGAATTCCATCACAATAACCACATTCCCACATCCCGGGCTCAGTTTGTAACACATGAGCCCTGAGTCAAAGCGCAGGGGTGAGTGGAGACATGTCCAGATCTGGAGACAGTATGTCCAGGCAGGGCGTGACAGATTGACTTTGTTATCTATGGTCTGGCCTGGGATCTCTGTATTGGAATGTTTTTTGGAATGCACAAAAATCGCCTACTGCACAAGATCATGCAGTAATGCTTTAATACATTTCTAGGATAAACAATTTTCATCTAAAATAATTCTGAACTTAATATTTAAAGATAGCTTACCTTAGTATCTATCAAAAGTGCTCCAAGGAAGAAACAGTGGTAAATCGGCAACAGGGTCATGGGCGGCCAAGGCTCATTGATGCACGTGGGGAGCAAAGGCTGGCCAGTGTGGTCCGATCAAACAGACAGCAATTTACAGGACTTAAATGATCTGCTGCTAACATCTTGGTGCCAGATACCACAGTACACCTTCATGGCTCGACAGGTCAGGGTTGTTTTGGCAGCAAGAGGGGGACCAACACAATATTAGGATATTGTGCCTGATTGATATATATATATACATTATATACAGTATAATAATTAAAACTGTGGCCTCATGTCTATACAACCTATTTGTGGAAACTGGAAGGTTCCGGTGCATTCCATGGTTCCATGGTACTTCCACTATCACCGTTAAATCACCAGTCCCTCAGCTCGTTGACCCTTCCTCAGTCTCCATAAATCAGACAGCTAATGAGATCTGACCCGCTGATGACTGGAACTGCAGCAACTGAAAAATGCTCCCTTTTGTCTCACCTGCTCTCACCTCAGGGCTTTAAATCTTCTGCTGCCTGTCTCTCTGATGACCTGGACTGACAGGCTTCACAGAGACTCCAGCGGCAGGGATGAATTGAGAGAGAGATAGAGAGAGAGAGAGAGAGAGAGAGAGAGAGAGAGAGAGAGAGAGAGAGAGAGAGAGAGAGAGAGAGAGAGAGAGAGAGAGAGAGAGAGAGAGAGAGAGAGAGAGAGAGAGAGATTACAGATTAAAGACTCCTGCTGCCCATGTGTAACTATCTGGCTGACAGGCTAATACATGACATTCATCATGAAAGTGAAGCATTCTGGAGAGATATAACAGGAAGAGGAATGAGGTGTGTCTGTTGGGTTAGACAGCAAAGGGAATCTAAGATTCAAAGATGATGACACCATCAGGAACTGGGATGGACTAAATTATACAGGAAAACCGTCAGGACTAAATTAAAATGAACTTCCTGTTTAATGTATGCAGCTACACATTTTCAAATCCATATTTAGTGTAAAACTGAAATGTCCAAGGGTGGCTCGGGTTTTGACTCGCCGACAGATTTTGCGGAATCGCTGACAAATGCCCCAAATCATAGGCACGCGAGTGACAATCACGCAGTGTGAACGATCAAAGACACGATCAGAGAGAATCGCAGACGAGTCGCCGACGCCCATGAGATATTTGGCATGCTAAATATCTGGACCTGTCGGCGATTCAAACTCCTTCTGTGTGAAATGTGTTTTCTGACTGAAAATAACACCAGCGATGACCGACAGCCAATGAGAGAGCAAGATACAGGGCAGCGGGAGGTTCAGGGAGGAGTTATAGACCAGAATATCAGTATTTTAATAGATATATTTACAATTCTATCAAACAGAAACAAAGCCCAAACATTTGCACGTCCAGCCGCAGCAGCAGAACATTGCAAAATTATTTATTTACCTCAAACTCTCTTTGCAGTCATTGGTTTCTGTGTCTCTCCAATAATTTCCTCCACCATAATCTTTTTACTTTTTCTCCTTTTTGCTGCAAATTAGCGTACAGGCAACTTGGAGCACAAACTTTCTGCAGTTTATCATTTTTAATATCAATTCCATTCTCGCGTGACGCACGTGTGATCTCGCGTTGTTTACTTGTCACATCGCACGTGTGTTAGTTTGGGAACGTTGGGAAACGTAGTTTGCGCACCGGAGAGAGAGATTTACAGGAAAATACTAATACGGGAGGACGGCAGGAAAGAAGGGTAAAATACGGGACTTTCCCGGCCAAAACGGGATACTTGACAGATATGACATAAGTCTTCACTGCCTTTGCCATGACACTCAAAATTGAGCTCAGGTGCATCCAGTTCCCACTGATCATCCTTGAGATGTATCTACAAATTGATTGCAATCCACCTGTGCTAAATTCTGTTGACCACCAGGACTCTTCCAAAAGCTGGTCGCCTTGCCAAACTGCCCGGCTACCGGGGGAGAAGGGCCTTAGTCAGGGAGGTGACCAAGAAACTGATGGTCATTCTGACAGAGCTCCAGCTTTCTCCATGGAGAGAGGAGAACCTTCCAGATGAACAACAGCACTCAGCACTCCTCCAATCACAGGCCTGTATGGTAGAGTGGCCAGATGGAGCCACTCCTCAATAAAAGGCTGCCTGGAGTTTGCCAAAAAGTACCTGAAGGACTCTCAGACCATGAGAAACAATAGTCTCTGGTCTGATGAAACAAAGATTGAACTCTTTCTGAATGAAACCAGGCACCGCTCATCACCTGGCCAATAACCCTACAGTGAAGCATGGTGGTGGCAGCATCATGCTGTGGGGATGTTTTTCAGTGGCAGGAGCTCGAAGACTAGTCAGGATTGAGGGAAAGATGAACTCAGCAATGTACAGAGACATCCTTGATGAAAACCTGTTCCAGAGCGCTCTGGACCTTAGACTTGGGCGAAAGTTAATCTTCCAACAGGACAACGACCCTAAGCACACATCCAAGATAACAAAGGAGTGGCTATAAAACAACTCTCTGAATGTCCTTGAGTGACCTAGTCAGAGCCTAGACTTGAACCCGATTAAACATCACTAGAGAGATCTGAAAATGGCGGTGCACCAACGCTCCCCATCCAACCTGATGGAGCTTGAGAGGTCCTGCAAAGAAGAATGTATGAAACTGCTCAAAAAAAGGTTTGCCAATCTTGCAGCATCATACTCAAAACGACTTGAGGCTGTAATTGGTGTCAAAGGTGCTTCAACAAAGTATCGTGCAAAAGCTGTGAATACTTATGCACATGTGATTTTTTTATTTTTGCGTTTTATTTTTATTTTTAATAACTTTGCAAAGATTAAAAAAAACCTTCACTATGGGGTTTTGTCTGTAGAATTTAGAAAAAATGGAATAAGGCTGTAACAACAAAATGTGGAAAAAAATGTGAATACTTTCCGGATGCACTTATGTGACTAAATGTATCTGGGAAAATTATTTTTTTTTGATTTTTGATCTCACTACTGCAAGTTTTCAATCCGTATTTAGTGTACAACTGAAATGTCCCAGGGCTGCATCTGTTTTAAGAAAAATTGCAAAATACCAAAAAAAGTTTAGTTGTATAAGATGTATAAATGTATAAGATTTGTTTTTTTCTGTTTTCTTGCTGTTTTACAAAAAAAAAAAAATCAATAGAGCTAAAAATTATTAGAGCTAAAAATTAATATATATATTATTATACTATTCATACTATACTATTCATTTAATAAGAAACTTAAAAAAGCATTTCTTTACAAGTATTCTTGGAAAGTACCACATGTATATTTATGCAAAGTGTATATGTGACTAAATTTATGTTTTGTGCATGTGATTCACACTGATGCTTTTGAATCCATTAGTCTAGAGCTGGACCTCCATCAGTGTATGGCCCTCTTGTACCTGCTGACTACTGGCTGGACTGGACGTGCAGTTGACAGCAATGCAATCATGTCGTCTAGTTCATCATCTCAGAGTTAAAACTCAACAGATCTGTTGATGGAGAGGTACATGTAAACAAATCCGCTGTTTCCTGAGAACGCTGACTACACCGCCAAAAATACGAGTACAAGTCTGCACACTTTCATCCTAACACACACACACACACACACACACACACACACACACACACACACACACACACACACACACACACACACACACACACACACACACACACACACACACACACACACACACACACACACACACACACACACACACACAGTTTCAGTTTATTCCAATTCTGTGCAGGGTCTTCCAGATTTACTTCGGAGAAGCTAAAAATATGTTTTCAGATACTCGTCAGCCAAGGCAAATATAAAAACATAAACATGAAAACAAGAGTTGTGAAAGGCACATAGACAGCACAGATGGAGGCTTTCTGCTGATGCTGAACTTCTGCTGGTGTTGCACTCATTTCAAAAGTTTTTAAGGGTTTTGAATGAGCTTAATATTAGGGCCATCAAACTAACACATTAATTTAGTACAATAATATTTATAAAAAAATAAAATAAAAATATACTAAAAAGGAATGGATTTTATCATGGCCCCTAAACAGACTTTACATTCCATAATGAGGATTTTTTAATACTTGAAGTACTAAAAAAAAGAACCCAAGGACTATTAGGTGGCTTAACTACCATGTACTAACATTTAAATGAATAATTTGATACAATGCACTTATTGTGTGCATGTGTTTACATTGTACTTACATTAAAAAAAGTACCTGCATGTAATTCATTTCTGTAGTTACATTTATAATTACACTGGAGGGTCGTCTGTCCCCTTGCACCCTAAATGTATATGTGGCTGCCATAGCGGCACATCACAACTCAGTCTTTAGGGAAGCATGACCTCATCATCAGGTTACTTAGAGGCTCCAGAAGGTTGAATCCTACTAGACCACACTATTGTCTTGCTTGCTGGGCCTACAGAGAGCTCCTTTTGCACTGCTGGAGCTTTACAGAGTATGAGCATCTCTTTGACTGTTTGGGGGGACAGCAGAAGGAGAAGGCTGTCTCCAAGCAGTGGTTGGCTCACTGGATCATGGATGCTATTACCTTGGCATATCAGGCACTGTTAGAGAGGCACCATAGCCAATGGTGCCTCTCTAACAGACTTCTGCAGAGCGGCGGGCTGGGCAACACCTAATATCTTTGCGAGATGTAACAATCTCAGGGTTGAGCCAGTTTTTTCCTTTGTGTTGTCAGGTACGAGCAGGTAAACTGCTGGGCAACTCGTTGGGTGCTCCACTTGCACACAGCACCTTTCTCCTCCCCTGAGGTGATAACATGTGCTTTTTGTCCATATGAGTTCCCATATCCGGCAAACCCTAGATCTATCTTACTTTTCAACACCCTGTGGCAATCGAAATTCAGTGGAGTAAGGTCAAGTCTGGCTGAAGCAACGAACTGTCCTTCAGTTCAGAGTGGTACAAAGGACTACAAGGCTTATATGGGGCGCAGGATAGGTTACAATGTTGTAAATGCACTTGTACCCGGCACACAATAGTTTGCCAACATATGTATTGATAGAGCCATGAAACTCAGTTCAGCAGTTTGTCTATTTCCATAAGGACCCATAGTGTCAACATTCAACACTATGTAATTGACGAATGGGGGGTTTCGCTTAGAAGCCTATCACCTTCGAGTTCTTACAAAACAAGCAAATGGCAATAAAAAAACATGGGTCTGCGGAATTTACATAGCGTAGCTCCACCCCACCTTGTGTGTATGTAAGGAAGGACGCTGGCAGTCTCGCATTATAATACCTGCTGAGGAGCCGAGACTGAACTCCCGGCCATTATAGTGGTATAGCGGAAGTGGCAGAGGGCTGTAACGTCTACCTTCCCTCCTCAGAGAACGAGGGTTACATACGTAACTGTGACGTTCCCTTTCGTTCAGTCACTCCGAGTTATGTCAGTGACTGATGAATGGGTGCCCAATCTAATCAAACCACTTTGGCTGTCTTCCAGTGCCCTGCACAAGTCTGAGCCCCCTGTCGTGAAACAACGCACTTGTCATAACACAGGAACACCAATGTACACCGGGGAGCCTATCCCATGTGGAAATATGCAACACAATGCCTGCCCACAGGGAGGACTCAAGAATACACATACAGGTCTCTTCTAAAAAAATTTGCATATTGTGATAAAAGTTCATTATTTTCCATAATGTAATGATAAAAATTAAACTTTCATATATTTTAGATTCATTGCACACCAACTGAAATATTTCAGGTCTTTTATTGTTTTAATACTGATGATTTTGGCATACAGCTCATGAAAACCCATCTAAAAAAATTAGCATATCATGAAAAGGTTCTCTAAACGAGCTATTAACCTAATCATCTGAATCAACTAATTAACTCTAAACACCTGCAAAAGATTCCTGAGGCTTTTAAAAACTCCCAGCCTGGTTCATTACTCAAAACCGCAATCATGGGTAAGACTGCCGACCTGACTGCTGTCCAGAAGGCCATCATTGACACCCTCAAGCGAGAGGGTAAGACACAGAAAGAAATTTCTGAACAAATAGGCTGTTCCCAGAATGCTGTATCAAGGCACCTCAGTGGGTAGTCTGTGGGAATGAAAAAGTGTGGCAAAAAACGCTGCACAATGAGAAGAGGTGACCGGACCCTGAGGAAGATTGTGGAGAAGGACCGTTTCCAGACCTTGGGGGACCTTCGGAGTCTGGAGTAGAAACATCCAGAGCCACCGTGCACAGGCGTGTGCAGGAAATGGGCTACAGGTGCCGCATTCCCCAGGTCAAGCCACTTTTGAACCAGAAACAGCGGCAGAAGCGCCTGACCTGGGCTACAGAGAAGCAGCACTGGACTGTCGCTCAAATTTTGCATGTCATTCGGAAATCAAGGTGCCAGAGTCTGGAGGAAGACTGGGGAGAAGGAAATGCCAAAATGCCTGAAGTCCAGTGTCAAGTACCCACAGTCAGTGATGGTCTGGGGTGCCATGTCAGCTGCTGGTGTTGGTCCACTGTGTTTTATCAAGGGCAGGGTCAATGCAGCTAGCTATCAGGATATTTTGGAGCACTTCATGCTTCCATCTGCTGAAAAGCTTTATGGAGATGAAGATTTCGTTTTTCAGCACCACCTGGCACCTGCTCACAGTGCCAAAACCACTGGTAAATGGTTTACTGACCATGGTATTACTGTGCTCAATAGGCCTGCCAACTCTCCTGACCTGAACCCCATAGAGAATCTGTTGGATATTGTGAAGAGAAAGTTGAGAGACGCAAGACCCAACACTCTGGATGAGCTTAAGGCCGCTATCAAAGCATCCTGGGCCTCCATAACACCTCAGCAGTGCCACAGGCTGATTGCCTCCATTCCACGCCGCATTGAAGCAGTAATTTCTTCAAAAGGATTCCCGACCAAGTATTAAGTGCATAACTGAACATAATTATTTGAAGGTAGACTTTTTTTGTATTAAAAACACTTTTCTTTTATTGGTCGGATGAAATATGCTAATTTTTTTAGATAGGAATTTTGGGTTTTCATGAGCTGTATGCCAAAATCATCAGTATTAAAACAATAAAAGACCTGAAATATTTCAGTTGGTGTGCAATGAATCTAAAATATATGAAAGTTTCATTTTTATCATTACATTATGGAAAATAATAAACTTTTATCACAATATGCTAATTTTTTCGAAGGACCTGTATGACCCGTGAGCAGGATGCATATGGAACAACCCAAAGGGTGGAATGTTTCAACCCCAGGGGTGGCAAGCGGCTTGCCAATGGAAAGAGACATGCTTAGAGGCTTACAGTGGAAATACACATGTGGGAGTTGCCCAATGGGGGAACCATGCACATGGAGGCACCTAACCTAACACGAGGGCTAACCGAGCAGGAAGGCACTCTGGTGTCGACATTAGCCATGCTGGAGGAACTCAGGGTTTCAGGGAAAACTCACCTGAAGAAATATGGCACGTATCCAGTCCGTGGAGTGGAATAGTGAGCAAGCGATGACACAGAGCAGGTCCTAGTTACTGGCTACTGAAAGCGAGTACACGGGAGGACACTGAGATTATAGAATATTGCAAACGTGTTGGGTGTCTCCCAGCCTGCAGCTCTGCAGCTCTGCAGATGTCAGTTAGGGAGGCGCCATGCGCTAGAGCCCAGGAGTTGACCCCGAAAGCCCAGACGGGCGAGGTGCCGGAGCACCATGTCCCTGTGTTCGCAAACCTGGTCTCGAGAGTGACCTAGTATTAGCCAGTCATTGAGATTCAGGGTGCAAACCCTGTGTTGCCTGAGGTGCCACAAGGGCTGCCTCTACGACTTTTGTGAAGACGTGAGGAGACAGAGCTAACCCTAATGGGAGAACCGGGTACTGGTATGCCTGCCCCTTGAAGGCAAACCATAGAAACGGTCTGTGTCAAGGAAGAAAGGAGACAAGAAAGTACGCATCTTTCAGGTTGATTGCTGCAAACCAATCCAACGGATGAATACATCCAAAAATGCATTTGGCTATCAACATCTTTAATAGAAGCCTTTCAAGGGTTCACGGTTCAAGACGTGCAGGTCCAGGATTGGGCGTAACCCACCGGTTTTCTTGGGTACAATGAAGTAAGGGCTGTAGAAGTCAAACTTCATTTCAGCTGGAGGAACAATCTCGATTGCACACTTCACCAGCAAGGTAGCGACCTCCACACACATGACAGGGGCATTGCCACCTATCATGGTATATGTGATAGGCTTCTAAGCGAAACCCCCCATTTGTCAGACACTGACGTAATTTGGAGTGACTGAACGAAAGGGAACCAAGATGTTCTGTCATGAAACTCTATGGCGCAGGCTGATAGCTAATGTTTACATTGTTTACTACATGGCACACGCTGATTGGTTCCTGTTACAGCCAATGTGTTTGCTGCTCAACAGTTTGCACCGTGCTTCAGAGTTCCTCTGAAACCCTTCATCTTCCCCAGCTCCACCTGTATAGATCGGTTATCGGTAATTATATGCATGCTATTTGTGCAATAGCAGTATGCATCAAACGAAAAAGATGGGTTGTCCGCAGATGGTTCTGCTGCTTCAGTTTAAACACTCAAGGGTAGCGGTGTGCAAGAGGGGGCTTTGGCCCAAGGAATGATCGTCTGGGCTTTATTCCACACCGTAAGGTCACCTCAGGTCACCCTGGCCACCAGCCAAAGTATTACCTCTCGTGGAGGCGATAGATTGTGGTGTGGCAGAGGGGACTCTACCTCCATTACGGAGGTCATTGAATCTCGACCGCAACATAGCAATGATCGTGTTCCTGCTGTGAGTACATGACTCATCCACAAATGCTGCTTGAGTGTGCTGTAAGACATGCCACGCGCTAACTCTTTTGTGAGAAGAAAGCTCTGTAGAAGTGTTGAAGTGCCCTGGGAAACAGACACAGCAGTTGCATATCACTGCACAGATCAGCAGGCAGGCAATGTGAGGTCGCTGGAATGCGCCATCACACCAACACACTGGAGAACCGCTAGTCTCGAAGAACTGAAAAGAGAACTCAGAGTTCAGGCTTGCAGGAGTGAAGAGATGCTCTTAGTAGAAACATAATGCGAGATTGCTAACGTCCTTCCTTATATACCCATGAGGTGGGGCAGAGCTACGCTATGCAAATTCCGCAGACCCATGGCATTTTCATTGTCATTGGCTCATTTTGTAAGATCTCAAAGGTGATAGGCTTCTAAGCGAAACCCCCCATTTGTCAGACACTGACGTAATTTGGAGTGACTGAACGAAAGGGAACCAAGATGTTCTGTCATGAAACTCTATGGCGCAGGCTGATAGCTAATGTTTACATTGTTTACTACATGGCACAAGCTGATTGGTTCCTGTTACAGCCAATGTGTTTGCTGCTCAACAGTTTGCACCGTGCTTCAGAGTTCCTCTGAAACCCTCCATCTTCCCCAGCTCCACCTGTATAGATCAGTTATGGGTAATTATATGCATGCTATTTGTGCAATAGCAGTATGTCTTGCATGCCACAGCAGCGTATCAGTGTTTGCATTGGAAGTAGCAAGTCCCCGTGCTTGCTTAGCAGCAGCAGCAGCAATGTCAGCAGGAGAAGCAGTGGAGCAGATCATTCTGCCAAGACCTAATACTTTGTCATTTTTATTACCACATGTATACACACATTCATATAACATCAGTGGGCTGTCTTTAACATCTCTTATGTAGTCCAAACAGTGCATAAAAAAAAAAGGCTCACTGATTTCAAAGCACTGTTCAGTCAAGATAGTAATTCCAGTGATGGTTTCTGTTCTGCCTCAAGGTGTTTGTTTCCTCCGGCTGATTATTGTGTCTCTTTGATATTTCTCCTTTTGTGCCATCGTCTGTCATAAGTAAATGGTCTCTCTTTAACAGAAATGAGGTATTTCTCTGTAGTGTGCAACATCCAATGCATGGCTAATCTTTATGAACTGCTCTTATGAAATAATGTCCCAATGTCTGATCCAGTTATTTTGATCTGCATTTACATTCCTGGATTGTTTTCAGTGGATTAAACATACAAAGTTACACAACCTTATTTGTTGCAACATATTGCCATTTTTTCTAGATTACTAAATGCTATGAATTATGAAATATGCATCTCATAACTCAGGCTGATTGACAAATATGTCTGAACTCTGCCACCATGCTACAATATTTTTTTGATTACACACAGGACTAATGAAATGGAATGTAACCTAACCTTTAACCTAATTTTTTGTTTGCTTCTCTGTTTGCGATCAGGCTATTTTAAGACGGTAAACTCGTTTTCAGTGATCCAATAATCGAATTCATACAAACAGTCCAAAACAGCACTAATGGAAAGAAGGTCAGGCTGATTACATCAGAAATACCAAAGAGAATAGAGACGTACATCACGTTTTTAGTGAATGTAAAGTGTGTGCTTTGCTTTAAAACACAAGCTCTGTCATTTGCAATTGTTTCTGAAGAAGGTAAATTTGATGACCTACAGAAGTAGGTGAGTGTGTGAGAGTCTGTTATATTGATGCAATGGGCCCGCGTCTGCTGTGGCAGCGTGGTGCTGCAGATCGTGGGGCTTGCAAATGGATCTGTCCGCGGGATTGAGGACTGCCGAGGCATCTTCCTCATCCTCGACGGATGATCCGATGTCCTCCCGGTGCTCAGGCTTGAAGAGGCGCTTGCAAGCTAGCTCCCGCCCGAGGCCGCCGTATCTCTGAGGGCCCCGGCACTGCCCACCAAGCCATGCTGGAACACATCTAGGCTGGTGGGCAGGGCTTATTCGGCGGCGGGTCACGCTGGTGGATGCCTGCACACCCTAGCGGTTCTGCAGGCCTACCAAGCCGACCTCCTGAAGGAGTGCGATGAGGGTAATCGTCCCTACCCGGAGGACATCACTGAGCTCCGGAAGGCAACATATCTGTCTCTCCGCATCACTAAGGAGATGCCCGCGCCATTGGACGTTGTGGAGAGACATCTGTGGCTGAAATCCTTCCTCCTGGACTCCCCAATTTCACCCTCTGGCTTCTTTGGTGGCGCCGTTAACACGGTCGTCGAGAGGTTTCAGGAGGTGAAAAGAACGCTTAGGGCAACATCGCGGAGGTAAGCTACTCTAGCTGCCTCTAGTAAGACCTGCGGCAGAGCAGTGAACGTGTTCGCACAACGAAAATCAATCTCGACTTCTCCCTGCCGGGCAGCCCGCTTCAGGGGGTCGGGAAAGAGGCTTGGTTGACACCCGAGGCCAGCCCATTCCCTTAGCAGATTATCTATCTGACTGTTTCGTCATGATAGATCTAAAGGACGCATACTTCCATATCTCAATCCTTCCACAGCAGGTTCCTGAGGTTCGCTTTCGGGGGTGAAGTGTACCAATATTGGGTACTTCCCTTTGGCCTAGCTCTCTCTCCTCACACCTTTACGAAGTGCATGGATGCAGCGCTGGCTCCTCTGAGACTCCTCTGGGCATCTGTGTACTCAATTATATCGACGACTGGCTCATTCTGGCCAGTTCGTACGATATGGCGGTTCGGCATCGAAATGTCGTTCTAGCCCACATAAGGTTCTTGGGCCTGAGACTCAACACGAAGAAGAACGTATTGACGCCCTCCAGCGGGCTACGTTCCTGGGGGTCGTATGGGACTCAACCACGATACAGGCATAATTGTCCCCCGCACGTGTTGAGTCCATACGGATGGTGGTATCCAGGCTGAAGCTAGGCCACAGCCTCACTGTGAAGCAGTTCCAGAGACTGCTGGGTCTCATGGCAGCAGTGTCCAGCGTGATTCCGTTTGGCCTGCTCCACATGAGACCCTCTTCAGTGGTGGCTGGGAACCAGGGAGTTTACCCCGAGGGGAAACCCGTTCCATATGATCAGGGTTACCCACAGATGCCTTCGTTCCCTTGTCATATGGAAAAATCCTTGGTTCCTGTCCCAAGGGCCAGTGCTGGGAGCGTCATGTTGCCGAAAAAAACGTTTCAACAGACGCCTCCCTCATGGGCTGGGGTGCGGTCATGGAAGGCCGCTTTGCGAGAGGTCACTGGGAGACCAGGCATTCCTCCTGGCATATCAATTGCCTGGAAATGCTGGCGGTCTACAAGGCTCTGGGGAGCTTTTTCCCACACCTCTGTGGCCACCATGTCCTGATACGATCCGACAACATGGCTGTGGTATCACCTCTGAATCGGCAGGGGGGCCTGAGGTTGCGCCCCCAATGCAGACTGGCACACCATGTCCTCCTGTGGTCCCAGGGGAAACTGCCATCTCTTCAAACGATGTACGTCCCCGGGGACCAAAACAAGGTGGCAGACATCCTGACAAGGCAGGGGCTGAGGCCCGGGGAGTGGCGACTCCACCCTGAGGTGGTGGAGGCCATGTGCGAGAGGTTTGGCCCAGTGGAAGTGGATCTCTTCGCGTCTCGAGAGACATCCCACTGTCCGCTGTGGTACTCCGTCACGCATCCAGCCCCGCTGGGGTTGAATACAATGACTCAGAAGTGGCCGAGGATTTGTCTGTATGCAATTCCCCCGATTGCTCTGCTCCCGGGAGTTCTGGAGTGGGTCCACCGGGAGGGCGTCAGCCTTCTCTTAGTAGCACCCTGGTGGCCCACTCGAGTATGGTTCTCCGCTATCATCGACCTGCTAGATGGTCTCACATGGCAGATTCCTCTGAGGAGGGATCTGCTGTCTCAGGCGGGGGGCACAATATTTCACCCCTGGCCTGAGTTGTGGATTCTCTGGGTCTCCAGTACCTAGAAGAGGGCCTGTCAGCAGATGTGATGGAGACCCTACTCTGCTCCAGGGCTCCTTCCACCAGGAAACTGTATAGCCTGAAGTGGAATGTGTTTTCCATTTGGTGTAGAGAGCGTGAGGAGGACCCAGTTAACTGCCAGTGCTGGAGTTCCTCCAAGACCGCTTCTCAGCGGGGCTTACCCCGTCCACACTGAAGGTGTACGCGGCTGCCATTGGGGCTTTCCACACACCTGTAGGTGATGGATCGCTGGGTAGGCACCATCTGGTTGTATAGTTCCTCCGTGGGGCTCGGAGGATGAGGCCTGCGGCTCATTCCAGAGTCCCAACCTGGGACCTGGCAGTAGTGCTCAAAGGGTTGGTTGAGGCACCCTTTGAGCCACTGGAGTTGGCTGAGGCAAAGAACCTGACCTTCAAGGTGGCCTTTCTCCTCGCCATCACTTCTCTGACGAGAGTGGGGGACCTCCAGGCCTTGGCGTCCACGCCAACCTGCCTGGAGTTTGCCCCGGGCGGGTTAAGGCCATCTTGCACCCCAGTCCGGGCTATGTGCCCAAGGTGCCATCTAATGTAGTTCTTCAGGCCTTCCATCCTCCACCTCAAATGACGACGGAAGAAGGCAGGCTTCACCTCCTCTGCCCGGTTCAGGCATTAAGGGTGTACTTGGCAAAGTCTGCGCAGTGGGGGAAGTCAGACAGATTACAGTCTGCACCTCCCTGCGACGCCTGGTGCCAGAGTGCTCGCCTCCTAAGTGTGCCTGTTTTCCAGCTTCACACTGGGAGGCCGAGTGATCAGCGCGGTATAGTGGGTATTACATTCCCCTAGTGTCGTCACGACGACAACGCAGTGCGAGTTCCCTCGGAAGGGAACGTCTCGGGTTACGTCTGTAACCCTTGTTCCCTGAGAAGGGAACGAGACACTGTGTCTCGTCGCCACACCGATCACATCAGAGCGCACCGCTTCATTGTGGAAGGCTAATGCTACTATGTTCCGGCATCCCTTTGTAGCTTCCAGGTATGCCATCACATACTACATCATAACGCACACCAATAGGATAGGGCAGATTTCATTCACGCTTCAGACTTGCTACACTGTGGCCGTTGCCCTAGTGTCGCAGAAGAGACTTCTTTAAAAACATAAAAAAAATCTTACAGTTCTAAAACTTTTGACCGGTAGTGTGTGTATATAATTAGGCTAAATATATATAATTAGGCTAAAATAATAGTACTATGCTAACATGTTGTTACTTTCAGAACTGAATTCATACTTTCTAAACATGCTGACATCACACAGATGAATGCATTTCAACAAATAACCACCAAAGACTTTGATTAACAATGTAATGCTGGTTTGCAAAGAGATATCCAATATAGTTTTTAACTGCACCATCTTTCAAAAACAGTCCACTTTTAAAACTATATTGAACAGCAAACACCTCATGAATTAGTACAGCACAGCACTGTACCTTATTTTGCATGCAAAGAGGGTGTTTATATAAAAGTAAAAAAATAAATAAAACTGTTTCATAACTAAATGTCAGAGACAGAGTGGAAAATGCTCTTAATTATGACTTTCTGGTGCAAAAACAAACTTTGGCATTATAAGCGGACCACAGGGAAACAAAATACTTGTTAGTTGTTACAACATTTGCCTTTTCAACTAAACGCTTTATGAAATATGCATCACAGACTAATCAATATAGTTAAGCTCTACATGATTTGTTATTTCTTAAAAAATATTACTTGGATAAAAAAAATGGTGGGCTGTTTTTTATTTCATATTCATTTTATTTTTCATTTTACAACATGCCAAACAAGTCTAATTAAATATACCAATATTTACACTAATTTTCTGTTCTTCTGTCTTTCCTGCTTCACTTTCCTTCACTTCAGTCGTGTGAGAGTTTCAAGTCAGTACCACATATTATGGATGGAGATGATAAACAGGCTCAGAGAGAAACAACGCTGAGAACACCACTTGTATCCATAAACACATGTGCATGCACATCCTACAGGTCGAGGGGGGTTAGTGAACGTATCAATGACAAACACTTTCGACAGTTTTTTAATTGTTTTACTGCTCAAGTTAAGGGAGGGGCAGACATTGACTCCTTTATCAAGAGGCCATTGAGTAACAATCAGGCCCTGTGAAAGCCAACATACTTCCAAACAGCTCCTGGGGTAAAGGGTCCTCAAGGAGAGCCAGGTTTGCAGTAATCATCGACTTGTTCACTAAAACAAAATGATGGCTTTATTGGTTTCCTGTCAAGGGCCAGAGCCTTTGAGCTGGATTTCTTTCTTTCCGAAGTATCTAGCAGATAAGATATCTGTAAAAAAACACATCTCTACATGACAAGTGATGTGTACTCATGTCAGTATTTTTTTTTTGTGAGCCTTTAATTCAGAGCCTTTAATTACACCTTGTGTCAGTGACGGCACTGTCCTAAGGTTAATCAACGCTAGGAATTGATTAGAACGCATTTTGAGCTAAAGAGACATACAATGAATGGCTCACCTTGACATGTTGACCTCTTGATGGTCAGAATATGTTAAAAATGGAGCATATGTTAAAAAATGGAGCACCAATAGGTAAATTCTGCTGGAAACCTTAAAGGAATAGTTCACCCCAAAATAAAATTGTCATCATTTACTTGTCTCTCCTAACCAGTGTGCTGATATTTTTTGTTCCATTGAACACAAAAGGAGAGTTTTTGAAACATTTATAGTGACCACAATGGTAAAGATTTGGTAAATTCCCACAAAAAAATAAGATTGACAAATGAATGAAAGTAAAAACATTTTTTTTTCCTTAAATCTATAATATTTCTACTAGAAATACTCAATACAAACAAATATGCAATGCAATTATTATTATCATTATGTATTGGTTATTCAGAACAAAGATTGAGAAAGACTAGGGAGAGCATGAAAATATTTATTTAAGAGCAAAGAGATTTTGTGACCGACTTCTATTATGTAACAGTTTTTTACAGACCACTTTAAACTCTATAGTACATTCAACTCTATAATGACTTTACATGACCACAGAAAAACCTTTTAGGTTATTTCAGGTAATACGGCTCAATTATTGCTGGTCTTTAAAATCTGCAGGGCTGATTTCGCAGTACGATTACAAGAAGATTTTGAGCAGCATTGGAGCAGACACACTGCTGAGACTGATAACCACACTAATCTCTGTGCAAACTCATTACCTCTATAGAACACAGGCTGTATAGAGACCATGAAGCGTATTGATCTATGTGTGAGAAACATTAGCCATGTGTCTGATTATATGTATAATATCATGCATAAACAAAGTTCAGTTCATTGCAAATATTCAGTCATTTCCCATATCATATACCTTTCCACCTCTATTTTTTCTGCATAATTTAGTTTTTCATCTGGCCCTTAGAAATACTTTTTTTTGCCATTGTGGTTTTTAAAGCAGAAATCACAATTAAAAGCACTTCACTATTAAAGCCTTCATCTAACATAGAAAGTGCCAAATGGTTTAGTTTCAACAAAAGTTATTTTTGGATTGGGAAGGAAGTTTTACAGTAGACCTGTTTTTGGTATTTAAGGCCCAGTCCACACAAAGCCAGAGCTTTCCCAATCCAATCTTTTTTTCCCCCTTGTTTCAAGAAATATCCGCATACACACGAGAACACTGAAACCGACTCAAAACGATATAGTATACATGCCAGAGCAGTGTGTGGCACTGTAATTCTGCCACAGAAATAGACTAAAAACGGAGAAGAAGAGTTGTGGCTAGAAGGGGTACAGCAATGGTAGGAGATGAGGCAAAAATCGCACAATAAAATAACATTAAATACATTTGCAACTTACCAGATGTGTTTTATTAACGCCTACACTTACCCCAACCCATAAACTACCCTTACAATAATGCAAGTACAGTAATTAAATGACGCAATATTGATGTGCGCATGCCCAGTGCCCAGTGCCCAGTGCCCGTAGTTGTACCCCGATCTAGTCTTTCGTGTTTGGGACGGGGTGTGATGACATCATTGTTTCACAAAATATACGGATTGGCTGTACACACGAAAACGCAAGGGTATCGTTTTCAGATTTATCCACTCTAGGACCCAGTTTCAAAAAATATAGTTTTCATGCTCCCAAAACGCCGGATCCGTGTGGACGGGGCCTTAATCTCCTAAAATAAAAGATCTTTGATTTCTCATGTTACAACACCCTTATGTTAGCCTGGATGCCAGCCGAACTCTGCCCCGCCCACAACATTTGAGCTCGGGCAGTTAGGTCTGGACTCGATCCATAGAGGAGTAATTACGCCCGAACAAAAACTGTTCGGACCAATGAAATTGTCAGGGCGGGCTTTAGACGATGATGGACAGATGATCAACAGTAATGTAATCATCCACGTCATCAAAGGCGCTTGGGTTGAATTTGTTCTAATCCTAAACGGAGAACTTGTTTCGAATATGCATTCACCTTCACTATTTCTCTCAGAAATTATGATCGTGTTGGTAAGTACTCTGTGTATCCTTAAATTCTTTTTGACAACACCGGCAAAGATCGTTTACAATCATCTTCTTCTTCAAACGTTTCTTATTCCGGTGTGCCTGCAGACAGGGTTGCCAAGTTTTACAACAAAACCCGCCAACTACTCAAAACCCAATAGCTATCCGGGCGGGGTGGGGGGTGGCAAGGTTTTTTGGCAAGGTTGCCTGCTAAAATTGGCATTCCTGGGTCTATATATCAGATAATTGGGGTCGCTTCAACCCACGGACATGAAAAACAACCCGTGGGGAAACCGTGCAGTTGAGTTCTGTTGACATTTGACAACTAACGATATGCGTCACTCCATTGGTCTGATTGGTTGTAGGTCTATCCATTTGAGGTCTTTCCTGGTTTAGTTGAAACACAACCCATAATCACAGCCCATTGGAGCAGTATCAGACTCAGATTCTGACTAGAATTGAGTATGACCACGTCAGGCTACCCTTATATGCCACTATTATGCTATTTTAAAAGGGACTAGTTTTGTTTTGGCGGTTCTATAATAGATTTGCACGCAACCAATATCAAAAAACACTTTTATTTTCTCATAATATACATTGCACATTACCTCATTTCTCAATGAGTCTGAAAACGGTTATTTCGAAGATTCAGTCTCAAAACCCCTCCTTTCTGCAAGCTCTGCTCTGATTGGTCAGATGGCCGAGTCTGTTGTGATCAGTCTACCGCTGTTTGTCGAAAAAAACCATCTGAATTTCAGCTCTGTAGGTAAACAGCGCCTTAGCGACATGTCAACAACGATCCAAACTCTTCCAGGACAGGTAAAAATAGATGGTTTTTGCAGACACGCAATGAAGACCATAGGCTGGCATTATGCTAATTTGTACCATTGTTACTCAAGTATGTAACAGGAAGCGATACCCCAGCTAGAATTTTTTGTTATAAGAATGTTCTGAGAACATTACCTACATTGTTCTATAAATGTTTTCAGCGGGTAGTTTTATTTTTGTTCCCAGAATGTTCTTTTAAAAGTTAGGATAACATTCTTTAAAACATTCTAAAAATGTTTAGTGGTAACATTCTAATAACATACCCACTAAGCAAAGTTTCAACGTCTTTGACCCTAGAGGCGAACGTTGAAAGACGTCCACTGAGGAGCCAGATTAAACGTTTTTATGACGTCTGTTTTGGACGTGATCTGCACGTCAATATAGATGTTCATGGAACCTCAAGGTTAAACAGTTAAATGTGCTCATTGTGGACATATATTCCTTTGTAATTGCAAATCAACTCACAGACAGTGTGTGTTTGTCCAAAATCTTGAAAATAAAAGAAACTTAACTCACACCTTTAGACACTTAAGGCAACTTAGCATCTGTACACATCTTTGGATCATGAGAGAAACCAGACCAGAAGGAAATACTCTCTGGCACAGGACTCAATCTAGGATATTCTTGCTGTGAGGAGCCAGTGTTTCCCACTCATACACTGGTGCTGCCCTTAATCACAGATATAAGAGACACTTTGACTATTTCTGTCAGACGTCTACAGAAAATTAACAGAGGTTTAGATGTTGATGATTTATGGTTCATTTGAAGTCACCATTGTGGTGGGAAGCGTTTGCTTTAGTTGGACTCTTGGTCCTTGTAGTTGTGTTAGCTTTTCTTTGGCTGCTGTAACTGTTTCTGTGAAACACAATAGTTGTGGCTCAGCAAGCAAAGATAAAGTGACATCAAGTGTTGTCAGCTCCTCGTTGATGATCACTAAATCATCACAAAGCGAGCATTTGATGTTGTGTTTTAAGTTTTGTCTTCTTGTTTGGTACAAAAAGTAATTTGTATATATCCACAATAACCTTGTGATACTGTGATATTTGCGCCAATAAAATTAAAAGGATCAATTATCTCGAAGGATAACCAAAAAAAAATATGCACCCAACATTTTGAGCAAATTCTTCACAAAGTCACACACCGACATCAAGATTTGGCCTATGATTCACAACAACGGTGACAATCAAATCAAAAAGCTTGGGAATCAAGCATGAGTTTTGCACTAAGAAGCCACCCATCATGCATTGCAGCATGAAACTTGTCACCGTTGTTTTGAATCATTGGCCAAATGTTGATGTGTGTGTGACTTTGTGAAACATTTGCTAAAAACATTGGGTGTGCATACTTTTTTCTTCAGGACAATTGATCAGTTAAATGCTATTGGTGCCAATTCTGCAGTTTCACAAAGGTATAGTAGCTATAAGCAAATTACAATTGAAAACAACTTGCCAAAAAATAAAAAAAAATTAAATGCTCACTTTGTGATGATTTAGTGATCATCAACGAGGAGCTGACAACACTGATGTCACTTTATCTTTGCTTGCTCAGCCACAACTATTGTGTTTCACAGACACAGTTACAGCAGCCAAAGAAAAGCTAACACAACTACAGGGACCAAGAGCCCAACTAAAGCAAACGCTTCCCACCACAATGGTGACTTCAAATGAACCATAAATCATCAACATCTAAACCTCTGTTAATTTTCTGTAGACGTCTGACAGAAATAGTCAAAGTGTCTCTTATATCTGTGATTAAGGGCAGCACCAGTGTATGAGTGGGAAACACTGGCTCCTCACAGCAAGAAGATCCTGGATTGAGTCCTGTGCCAGAGAGTATTTCCTTGTGGTCTGGTTTCTCTCATGATCCAAAGATGTGTGAATTACAGATGCTAAGTTGGCTTAAGTGTCTAAAGGTGTGAGCTAAGTTTCTTTTATAGATTTTGGACAAACACACACTGTCTGTGAGTTGATTTGCAATAACAAAAGGAATATATGTCCACAATGAGCACATTTGAACTGTTTAACCTTGAGGTTCCATGAACGTCTATATCAGACGTGCAGATCACGTCCAAAACAGACGTCATAAAAACGTTTATTCTGGCTCCTCAGTGGACGTCTTTTCAACGTTCGCCTCTAGGGTCAAAGACGTTGAAACTTTGCTTAGTGGGTATGTTATTAGAATGTTACCACTAAACATTTTTAGAATGTTTTTAAAGAATGTTATCCTAACTTTTAAAAGAACATTCTGGGAACAAAAATAAAACTACCGCTGAAAACATTTATAGAACAATGTAGGTAATGTTCTAAAATTCTAGCTGGGACTATAATTGCTGAAGACTCATTCCAGCAGTTCAGAATCAATTCTTTCTTTTAGGAGACAATAACTTTATTTGTTGCACTTTAGTCTTTAAAACT
Organism: Gobiocypris rarus; assembly: GCA_023029165.1. Classification (NCBI taxonomy): domain Eukaryota; kingdom Metazoa; phylum Chordata; class Actinopteri; order Cypriniformes; family Gobionidae; genus Gobiocypris; species Gobiocypris rarus. The sequence continues at coordinate 14,305,203 of CM040927.1, forward strand.
TTGCAGACCTTTTACATTCACAAACAGCTATATTAAACACTACATGAAAGGTAATATTCGAAAAAGCCTAATAGGGTCATTTATGATAGGGTCATGATGCCCTTTATGCCATTTTAGCCTTTAACTAGGAGGCCTAGTGCAAGAGAAACAGGAATTTTAATCCTCTTTGTGCCTCTCTCAGCTATGATTAATCTTTTCAATATTAGCCACGATGAGAAATAATCAGTCTGAAAGGGCCCACATCTACACAGGAGGAGGACAATTCATTTTTTTTGAGCTAGCTGAGAAAAAAAAAAAAAAAAACTGTATGTTGGGTGGGCCTCTACAGAAGCAAAAACCTCTGAGCATTTATTTGCTAATTCATCTTGTTAAGAAAATCCAACAAATTACTTTAATGGTTTGGATATCTGAAAATGTTCCGCTATTGCAATTCATGGATAAACTGAGTGTCAAATCAATTGAAATTAAATAGCCTCCATTCCTGTAAGTGTTGTTGGCTGCCTTCAGAAAGTATTGGCAAAATAATCTAGCCTAATTTGTGAAGTCAAAGAACAAAGGCATTGTTGATGAGACCATGCCAGTGTTCTCAATGAGTCTGCATTTCCCACTCACACAAGGTTATTGGACAGAGACCTGCGTGTGGCGCTGCCACTGAGCTGATGAGATCCAAAGCTAAAATCACAGACACTTAGCGGATACACAGTGCTGATGATTGTTCAAAGGCCACAGACGACTGTAGTCTTAACCCCAGTGTTTCCTGGAATGTGGTTGGGAGCTGAAGCCAAGCACGTTTTTTCCATGTCCCTGAAATTCCATGGCTTTGTCATATCTCCCACTGCAACTGATGAGGAGTTGAGCACAGTAAATGCACTCAATTATTTGTTTTAAAGTAAGAACATTATTATACAACTACATATTATAGTCTATCAAAAACAGAGCATTCCAGATCACAAACATTCTGACACGGAATGGCATTCGTAACGCTGGTCACTAGAGACCTCCAGCTATCTGCCCTCATCAGATTGCAGTATACTAACATGAAGGAGGTGGGTAACAGCACACCTCAGGGTCTGGAGAGATATTAGAGGCTTTCAAACAACGTGTTGATTGACCGCTTCCAGTTCTGAGGGTGTAAATCCTCTTGGCAATGCATAAGGGTGACGGGTGAACCAGAGGACTGGAGGTCAACTGAGGGAAGTGTCACATGATTCTAACCAACTGGGAAGACAAGAGAAGATGATTAGCATTTGGTTGCATGCATTATTTCAGCACAAAACCTTGCAGTTTATTCACAATAGTTTACTAGGTTGTCAATTTGATTTTATACAAATTGTTTATTTATGCTGATTATTTAATCAAATTAATATAAATAATGATTCCATTAAAAATAGCATATAAAAAATACAAAAATATGGCAAAAGGAATCATCCTTGTTAGTCCAAAAACAGTTTTTATTATAACCAAGCCCAGAGAACGACTCAAGAAAAAGATCAACGACTACTTCATCATTGCAACTTTGGCCCCGCCCACTGGCGTGTTAGTGAGATGAAGAGGAGAGAAAAGCAATACAGGATCACTCGACTAAAAATAACATTACCTTCCAAAGTTTTCTAATGCTTGGAGTTAGTGGTGTCAACAATAATAGATTCGCGACGCATGCACGATTCAGAATCGATGCGGCAAAGTGCCATAATCGATTATGATATATTTAATTACATTTATGTCAAAGATACAGGAGAGTGATAATACACACATAGCAGCTAATAATATCTGACTGCTTGTATTGCCTCATTGCCTCAAAAATTTGCCTTGTGTGCAGCAGAATTTTGATGCATCGCAATGCATCGTAGAATCGAATTGAATCGAATCGTTACCTGGTGAATCGTAATCGAATCGGATTGTGAGGGCAGTGCCTATGCACACCCCTACTAGGAGTGTGGTTATTTATTTTCAACAATGTGAATGTCTCAGTTGAGCATTATTTATTTGTATTTGGTACATTTCACCGTGGATTCTTTGGGTAAATCAGTCGCAATTTCGGCACAGGCTTTTGCAAACTGACTTTTATGATATGGACTTGACAGTAATGCCACAACATGTATGTATTGGTAACTGTGTTAATTCTAATGCCTGATCTGTTACCAATGATTTCTGATATGTAATGATTCATGTACAGTCAGATGTTCTTTGTCTATCTGTCAGTAAATCAAACCAGTGACTAAATGGTCAACTTCACATTGTTTTTATACTGTGCTGTTATACTTTTAAACTGTGATTAAATTACATATAGAGAGTGGTTAAAGAACGCTCCCTTTACAATCGCTGGAGCTGTCAATCAAACAATGTGACTGAGTTCTGGACTCTTGCCAAAACTCCCAATATAATCAGGGAAACTCTTATTTATATTGTGTTTGCACTGTTAGTTATAATGAAAGCATTCATTGGTGTACAGAAATCAAGATCATGCTCGTGTCTGTGAACAGCTACAATACTCATCACTGTAACATTTCATGTCACGATCTAAATATAATGCCATATATCTAAATATAATGCTATAATCAACACTTTTCATGAAATGATGCAAAGCTACGTGCTAAAAGTTTTTGAGAGAGTTCCACGTGTCACACTTGTCTATTATATATGCAAAGATGTTAGCCAATCACAGCAGTGGGCGTTTACATTGAAGTTTTACAGCAGACACGCCCCTTCAAACAGTGCGTTCAAGGGTGAGTCAATCAGGGCAGGAAAAATGTCTTTTATTTCTAATTTGAGACAATTTTTATTTTCAAAATTCTACTAACATTTTAAGTGCACCCCAAACATTATAAAACAATAAAACAAATCCCCAAACTTTGAAACATTATTGTGTATAGACAGTATACACTTTGAGTCAGTTACCCCACCTCGACCTAGCACTCAAAACTGCAAATTTCCACCATTTGCCCTAGTTTGTGCCATAACTGGATTTGCAAAAATAACATTGACAATGTGTGCAAATAAACAATGCTATCAATTTCCTCCTTAAACGTGCCTGTAGGCTGCAGGAATGATGTTCACTGAACTTTACCCTAAACATGACTGTCCTCTAGTGGCCACATACTTGGGTATGACAGCCTTGAAGTTTTTCTGCCAATTATTGTACAATTTATAAGCAAAATTATATGGGGAAAAGGGAGCATGGGGAAATAATGCTAATATTTTAATATGCTCTGCTTTCATAAGAATGACTTGAATGATCATTCAACTTTACTATACATTTTACAGGATATGCTATCAGTGAGGTTTTGTCTGGATTGTTTTCCCACATTTCACAGATGTTTTTATTTTTGTTTTGTTATCAGTGAGTTTAGCACTCCACAGGATGAAATGAACTGAAATTAGCCAAATGGCCAAGCCTACAACAAAGCACACTGCTGCTGTTTCATGCTGCTTCAGATTCTCAGAAAAATCTCTTGGACAAAATTTCTGGCCAGTTTTGCAATCTGTATTCATCCATATCGCTTTTGCTCCATTTCAAGTCACTACTTGCACAGCCATATTATCGCTGTTACCCATTAAAAAACAAGAAAGAAACCAGGTGGCCCTTTTCTCCAGGACTGTTTAGGAAAGTTCAACTACAATTGGAGCGATACAGTTTCAAATGTAAGTGTGTGTGTTGCTGCAATTCATCAAGGATGGAGAGCACTCTTCTGTAGACTTGTGTCCAGACAGCATTTTATTTTATGCTTTTAGAGGGGCTATACGTAAGATTTTTTATGTATTAATCGCTTTTTTATTGCCAATGTGTGAACAGCTTGTAACGAAACTTAAAAACCTACGCCTTTTTCGACTTCCTATATAGGTTGTCTATGAAAGCATGAGGACGGGGGACTGGTGTTTTTGCTGGGAAAATCAAAAGTATATGACATTTAAGTGCATTCCTGAGACTCTTTCTTCCGTTCAATGATACATAAAACAAATGCTTATACAAAGTTCAGGATAATGCCTAAGGAGCCATTCTATACTGTAATGTCAATGTGTCATGTAAAGAAAAAATGGATTCATTCAAACTACAGTCTCACAGATCAAAAAAGTCTATAGTCTCAATTATACTTTATAATCAAACTGTCATAACAGTGCAATTTTAATAACCTTATCTTTCGAAATTATTTGAAGCACTGCAATTCAAACCGTTGAATTGCAGAACTGATGCAAACATATCAACACCTGTTCGTTAACTGCATATCTCAGCAAAGGTATTTCCAATTTCATTTTACTTTTAAACAAAAAACGAAAAATAACTTTACCATGAGTATATCGGGGCTATGAATCAATACTTTCTTTTTCAAAGAAAGTGATATACACTATATTGCCAAATGTTTTGAGACGCTTGCCTTCACATGAACTTTAATGACATCCCATTCTTAATCCGTAGGGTTTAATATGGAGTTGTCCCACCCTTTCCAGCTATAACAGCTTCCAATCTTCTGGGAATGCTTTCCACAAGGTTTAGGAGTGTGTTTATGGGAATTTTTAACTATTCTTCAAGAAGCGCATTTCTGAGGTCACTGATGTTGAACGAGAAGGCTGGCTCGCAGTCTCCGCTCTAATTCATCCCAAAAGTGTTGAGGTCAGGTTGAGGTCAGTTCCTCTACACCAAACTCGCTCATCCATGTCTTTATTGACCTTGCTTTGTGCACTGGTGCGCAGTCATGTTGAAACAGGAAGGGGCCCTCTCCAAACTGTTCCCACAAAGTTGGGAGCATGAAATTGTCCAAATTGTCTTGGTATGCTGAAGCATTGAGAGATGGAAGTGATTGGAACGCCTGAATTCAATGATTTGGAGTGGTGTCCCAATACTTTATGTCAATTTTTTTGTAATTTTTAAAAATGAAAGAGTTACTTTGGTGACCCGTATTTGTTTTCACACACTAAACCACATGCCATATAGGCTATATAATGTTACACCTACCGGAGCGGCTGCAATCTTGTTTTAGCCATGAGCACATAAGGTGAAAACACCTGTGATTTAACACACTGTCTGCTCTGGCTTCACTCACACTACCGCACGTGTGTGTCCACTCTCCAGGGCTGACCGCAGCATGTCATCTGTGCACGTGAGCTCTCCAGAGATCAGAGCCAGACGGAGGAATGTGTCCAGTGAGTCTGAATACACTGATGCTCGTCATTGTAGGAACTGTATTTACTGTTGTTTGAGTGAAGAGTCTCCACTTGCTGTCTAAGTGAACAATTTATTTTTTTATAAACAATTATATACAAAAGTACCTCCAAAAGTACTGTAATTAGACACATTTTAGTCACACTTAAAATGTCTGAATTGCATTGCATTAGACAGTAGACATATATAAAAAAAGACAAAACTCACAACTTTAAGAGGGACCTATTATGCAAAATTCACTTTTATAAGTTTGAACACAGAAGTGTCCACACACAGTGTGTGTAAACAACGAGCCTATAATGGTAAAGATTCACTCACTCCCTTTTTTAATAATCCCCATAATTCATAAACAGTCTCTCCAAATGAGCGGCTCCAAATTTTACGTAAGAGTAGGGGGAATCCCCACCCATGACTGGTGATGATCTGCCCAATTGGCATACTTTTAGCATGAACTTTTTTGAATGTTTAGATTAACATGATGGTATATGCTAGTGGTGTTGTCAAAATATTGATATTTCAATATGTATCGATACTGAAATATCTGAAATGATACCAATACTGCTTTCTACATTATCGATAAATTGATACCAGCTGCGTTTTCTTGCTCTCGTCTCCGACCAACAGCAAACTGACACGCACCAGCCTCCTCTCATTAACTAAATAGTTAAATAGTGTTGGTCTTACGTGGCTGAATTTTGCACGGGATTGCACATAATTCTTAGCCTAGCTTGGCCATACTCAATTCTAGTCAGAATATGAGTCTGGTACGGCTCCATTGAGCTTTGATTATGGGGCGTGTTTCAACCGAGCCAGGAAAGACCTCAATTGGATAGACCCACAACCAATCAGAGCAACGGAGCGACGCAAATGTCAACAGAACTCAACTGCACTGTGTTGTCAAGTCCGTGTTTTTCTCCATGTCCGCGGGTTGAAGCGACCCCATTTATGTGATTATATAACCCCAGGAATGCGAATTTTAGCAGGCAACCATACCAAAATAACATATTTTGCCAACCAAACACCATTTTTTTCCGGAGAACCCCCCGGAAAGTTGTTGTTTTGGGCTATAGTTTTGAGTAGCAATTGTGCGTGACATTGCAAAAAAATGTGGCAACCCTGTCTGCACGCGCGCTGGATTAAGTAACGTTACAAGAAAAAGATGAGTGTAAACAATCTTTGCCAGTATTGTAATAAAATAATTTAAGGATACACAGAGTACTTACCAACACGATCATCGTTTCTGAGAGAAATAGTGAAGGTGAATGCATATACGAACAAGTTCTCCGTTTAGGATAAGAGCAAATTCAACCCAAAGCGCCTTTGATGACGTGGATGATTACGTTACTGTTTATCACCTGTCCATCATCGTCTAAAGCCCGCCCTGACAATTTCATTGGTCCGAACAGTTTCTGTTCGGGCATTATAACTCCTCTATGGAGCGATTCCAGACCGAATTGCCCGAGCAAAAAAAATTGTGGGCGGGGCTAAATTCGGCTGGCATCCAGGCTACATAATTCTACTCATCCCCGCAGATTTCACGCTTACATAAGAAGCGCACGCACATAATAAAGTTGTCTCTGACATACAAGTGCAAAAATTAGCTCCTTTTCCCGGCTTATTAATGGTCAAATACACTAACAACGCCCATCTTTGCGAGTATTAACATAAACACAGTCGTAAACAGTTTAGGAATAATGTGTAACAGGAACAGTCAGATCCATGCGTAGCCTACAGGTCTTAAAGGGACAGCTGCCGATGTTATTCAAACTACAAAAAGACAAACGGTCACTTGCAGTCTTCTGACTGATTAACTTGTGTAACTTTAATGGATTAATCTGTATTTAATTTTTTTACAACGAAGATTATAAGCTTTATCATATAAATCATCATAAGCTTGATTTATAAGCGTCATCATATAAGACTTTCAATAGATAAAAATAGATCGATTTCTCCGTGGTATCAAAAATGGTATTGAATATCGTTACTTTTTCAGGTATCGTATCGAAGTTAAAAATTCCAGTATCGTGACAACACTACATGTTAGTCTATGAGTTTAATTAATTCCACAACAACTACATACATGTATTTTTGTAAATGTATTCAGACACATCCAGTTGCATTCTAAAAGTTGTAACTTCTTCCTGAGTCTCTCCATCTGTGTTAGAATCTGATTCTACAGACAATTTCTGACATTTTGGCTGCATGACATTCTCCAATTTTTGTTGTTGTTGGAGTATCCAAAGCACAAACTGTAAAGGCTCCGCCCTCTTCTGGAAAGGGGAAAGGGAGAAGCAGCGTATTTGCATTTAATGGGGCACACACAAAAGGGGCGTGTTTTGGCTAACACACAAATTGGGGCAAATTTAACACAATTATCATTTAATAAATTATCTGTGGGGTATTTTGAGCTGAAACTTCACAGACACATTCTGGGGTCCCCTTTAACATTAAAATGAAACCAAACAATAAAATATCATTTAAAATATTAGCAAAAACTCTAATAGTATATCATTGACATTAAAATAACACTGGCTTGTACTATATTTCTATTATAATTAGCTAAATAATTGGCACGTTTTGCTATTTTTGTAAATTAAAAAAAGGATTGTTTCCTTTGTTATGTAATGCAAAATACAATGCATGAATAATGCATTGTTATTTGCAACAGTGCATAATGCAACAATTCAAATAATGATATGTATTAAGCATTCACATGGCCACTGTAAAATACAATAAGATATACTTTAAAACCAGGCATGTATGACAACCATGCTAAGCCAGAGTCATATTTTTAATCAGCAGACCTTAGCTCTTACATGACAGTCTAAATTGTGGAATACAATGACTCACAGCATTCATCTATCAGGAGCACAGATCTGTTGTGTTGTATTTCCTCTGCCCGTGGGTTTGTTCTGTGTGTCACACTGTGCTGTGAATTAGCCTCTGGGCAGTCACTGCGCTCCTCTCTGAAGCGCCGAGCATGCTGGGACTTTCCCAGCTGGACCCTAAGGTGTGAGGGGAGAGTATGGATGGAAAGTGGCTATAGACATCGAACCCACCACATAGTAAGTTATTGTTGATTTTTTTTACTTCATAGACATGTTACCATGGAAATGTAAAATTGGATGCAATGATCGGTGCCATCCAGTTCATCCAGTGTGAACAGCAAAAAATCGCATGTAATGCAATGTTTACGAATCTGTTTTGAGCTACACTCATATGTGATTTGAAATCCTATTCAAATTACATTTCTGGAATCCGATTCAGTCTGACCGCTCTCATCGGATTTTGCGTATGGTTTGTTGTTTTTGGCGTTTGCATTTGGAAAGTTACAATTGAATGAACGTTCAATTGAATAAATGTCTGCACACATCACAAACGCAACACTGGAATATTTACATGACTATTTAAATCGTAACAGATTTTAAAACACTATGCATCACACACATGCCGACTTTCAAATCGTTCCTGGCACAACAACAAAATCGAGACATAAATGAAAATAATGTTTTCTAAAATAAGCTCAAAACATTAATCATGTTTGATATCATCTGACTGGATGGAATCATAGTCTTATGTTAAAAAAAAAAAAGCCTGTGCTTATCATACATTATGCAATATGCAATATGATTGCCCAGAATCTGCAGACTGGCTCTGGTCGGCAACTGGCTCGTTCAGAATGCAATTTGGGGCAAAGCTCTGCACAAAAGTCATTTACCCCCGGTTTCACAGACCAGGCTTAAGCTTGTTCCAGACTAATGCATGTTTGAGCCATTGTTGTCTCAGATGCACACCAGTATTCTATTTTTTCTAAGATATGTTTATAAAAGATACTTAAATACCCTAATTGAACTAAACCTTAAAGCTACACTGTTTATTCTTAGCTAAAAACACTTCTTTCAAAAATATATGTGCTCATTAATGTATATTTACTTCTTTCAAGTAATAAAGTATTCTCGTAAGTTTATAATATGCCATTGAAAATACATACGGGTGAGGGGTTTGAATGCCGGTCGCCATGTTGTCCCCTCCATCTTGAAAGTACATTAGCCAAAGAGGGACATACCCGTAGATTCAAGCTTTGCCTTTCGCGTTTTAACACTCGATGGCACTGTGTCGAATTTGAAGAGGGGGATTGCTTGAGACTGATATTTGAAAACCTGAAAGCCTTTTTGAAAGTCTGTTGCTGATGGAGCATCACTTGAAGGAACACTCATGGACGAGGTCGAACTGGAATCCATGTTAATCTTGGACTAAATCAGCCACCGTAGGAGTTAAAACGAAATTGGAATTGAGAGGAACAGAAACTAATATTCACTGGATGGTCCAACACGATCTCATGACAATGCGTATAAATAGTACGAGTGTGCAATCTCGTAGAATGTAGCAAATGGTTCGCCGTTTTTGGCGTGCATATGATACGCACTTTATGGCGTGTATATGACACGCTTTTGGGTAGGGTGAGGGTGGGGGTGTGGGGGGTTCGTACATATAATACGCCATAAAGTGCGTATCATACGCATGCCAAAAACGGCGTACCATATGCACGTCAAAATGAGTTTTGGCGTATACATTCTACGAGATTGCACACTCGTACAATTGATACGCATTTTCGTGAGATCGGGCTCGATGGTCATATACCTTTTCACCGCTAGATGGGGGAAAATATCACACAGTGTAGCTTTAATCCTGATTTAATCTAATCCCTGTCTGTGAAACTGGGTTTTAGTGTAATCCAGCCTTAAATCACACTAAATTGAATAAAACCATTGAGAAATTTCAGCTCCAGTAGCTGTAATATGATGCATAATGCTGATAAATTAACAGGTGCTTAATCTTCAGAAATCTCAGATGGTCAAACTATATATTATGAGACATTTTATGTTCTATGCAAAATTGTATTTTTCTATTTATTTTTTATTTTTAACTGAATTATTTTATTTAAAAATATAAAAAGTAAAAATTAGTATTAGTATCTTACTTAAAAGGCAGATTATACCATTTATTAAAAAAGTAAACAAAAAAAATACACCTGTAACATATTAACATTGTTGTAATAAATATAATAATACTGTTTAATATGATAAATAGTCAACTTTTTACTTATATTTCTGTCCTTATCACTAACTTAAACTCTTCTTTTTGTAGTTCACACAAAAGAAGACTGCTTTCTTTAATGTCAAGGAACGGCTGAATCATGGAAATATAGGAAAGCATTTAAAACACTTGTGACTTTAAAGCCCCAAAAGAGAGGTCGAGGAAACACAGACATTTTTCCTTTCATCCACTTTATTGAACACCATTAATCATTAGCTTACATATGACCCCCAAAGAGCCAATTCAAACACAGAAACCAGAGCAAGATTTACTGCTGGGTCATTAGAAAGACATGCAACACAAGGAAAAATTTCTCAGTGAAACAAGTGCTAAAAAATGAGCTCCAAAAGAACAACTCCCAATCATCAAAAGAAAGATGGATGTTACGAGTGAATTTTGTCATTGGACGTTCTGGTGTTTTCGTGGCGTTTGAGCTGTTTATCTTGTCCAATTATTCTACCCTGACTTGAAACTCACTTTTGTCCAGAACGAGAGAATTATGGGTATTGTGGACCCTGTCCACATGACTTATTGTTTTTACTGTTGTCTTTATTTTAGGGTTGTGGATGTAAAACTCACATGTTTGCTGAACTTGTCTGCTTTAAAGTTCCATCACGTTCAAAATGTACCACCACAACTGGGCACAAGAAGCCTGAATTGTGAAGAACATTGCTTTGTGTGGTGGTCTAAACAGCTAAACATATCGGGTTAAAACCCAATCCAGAAGAGGAAAACTGTGCGAGTCATGTTAATGAAAAACAGGCAGTTTAGCCTCAATATTCGGTAAACATGAAACATGAAAATTCAGGCGCATTATTTAAACTTAATTCTAGCAGAACCCAACCAGCCTGTGCTTTCATGTCATTTCAGCAATAGTGCATTCAGATTGGTCTTCTTAAGCGTCTGGTGAGGGATTGTGTACAACAAGAAGAGATATGAGGTCAACATTATAATTCACTCAAGGCCTAAGGAGAACCTGGGTCAACTAAGCAGGACCAAATGGACTCTTTTAAAAGGGTGAGAGTCTAAAGTCCCGGCTTATCTAGGCCATTAACACTAGAGGCTGTGCTTTATAATTGACTTGGGGCTCGTTGGGAAAAATCAAAATCATACTTTGCCTGCCTGCTGCGGCACCGAGGTCCAAACCCTATTGCTTTTATGTGGCTTCAGAGGGCTGTTGACTCCAGCTGCTTGTAGAACCATGAGGCCCCGGCAAATAGATCAAGCATGTAAGGACAGCGTTGAGACACTTTGTCACCTTACTGGAATAATTATTTGACTCGCTCAACCTAATGATGGTCTTATCCTCAGACCAGGGCCAGTGGTGATTGAAACAGGGGAAGAAAACCCTCTGTATGGTGGAATAGAAGGCCAGCACATTTACTGCTATAAAAACACAAAATCCCTCACAGAAAGAGCTCTATTGTTGTCGAGGATGGTGAGCGTGCCATATATACGCGGCTCTAATGAGACTGCTGACAGCACAGGCAGGAGAAATCAAAGAGGACCGAAGGTGTCGAACTCAATGAGCAGTAAAAGGACAAGCAGAACTGAACAGGTGCAGAGCTGACTTTTAGTCTCACCTCTTTCTTTTTAGTGTCTTAAAAGTAATTTTTTTTTTGTCATTTTATTTTATGAAAACCATCATTTAGGTTGATGTCTGTCATTTTTTCCACCCTGTACAAAGCGCTTAAGATTTTATTTTTGATGAGATTAATTCATTCATTCATTTGTTCATTTGTTCAGTTGTTCATTTGTTCATTCATTCATTCATTCAACATTTTTGGAATATTGCTATGAAAATTATGTGATTTATTTTGTTTGCAAAATAAAATTAAAAAAAAACTGCAAACGCAGTTGTATACAAATGAAAAAATAATGTTGCATATTAATATTAAATAAAAAACAAATATAATTGCATTTGTCAGTTTTTTTTATTATTTTGTATTCAAAATACAATAAATTCTCACAAACAGATGCAATTGATACAATGCAATAACATGTAATATACAAATATACAATATAAAAATATAATACATAAAAAAAAAAAAACATAATTTACATTTTTAAAATTGTAATCAAAATGTTTCGGGAAACTTACCATTTATGCACTTTCTGCCATTAATGATTATTTCACATTTTAAGTAACTTTCTGCGTGCACTTTGCAGAAGAACATTGTTTTGGTTGTGCTTCGGCTCTGTGTGACTGTGCAGTTTAATATGGTTCTCCTACTGCTCATAAAATATTCACTTCTAGGCTTAAGAGATACAGTATAAGCTCGAGCTGATTATCTGAAGATGTTAGCTTAATAGTACTTCCTTGAAAATAAATTCCAGCACAGCGCTAAGATAATCCATAATGAAATGACCATCCTAGGTGTACGTATGTGACTTTCTTGTTTCAGACAAACAATCAGAGTTATATTAAAAAAAATATCCGTGCACTTCCAAGCTTTTTAATGCTAGTGCATGGCACTCTTAATTTTGAAGTCCAAAAAAGCCATCTATCATAAAAGTAATCCATACAACTCCAGTGGGTTAAAGGTGCACTATGCAACTTTTCCGTCCGCTAGAGGGTGCTTATTCAAAACAAAGGAGTAGTTTGATGAAGCCAAGTTTGAGCGCAGCATCTTGGGACATGTGGTCTTCACCTCACAGCCAGTGGAAAAGAATCGGGACAGGACTCTGGAAGAAATCATGTTGATGGATGTGATTATTAACGTTACTGTAGTATGAACTATATGTAGTATGTACTGTAGTTGTGGGAGCTGAGCAAGGCTGCTGGAGCGATTTTTTAAAGTCCCTGTAAAGTCAAAATTAAACATGTGTTCTGAGATCTTATCAAAATCTTGAAAAAATAAGCAGCATTCTCTGCTTTCAAACGCTGGGGGCGTGTCGGCTGTCGGCACCGAAACCACACCCACTCACGGGAAAGCGGCCATAAACACACAAGGCAACAACACTCAAGTACAGCTCACGAGTCACGACGGCATTAGATGTCGGCGGGACGGGAGGATGAAGGTCGCGGCGGGAGATAGTCGGTTCGGCCCCATTCTGCAGCGGATTATCAGTGAATCCCAGTTGTTGCCGATGAAAGTTTGTAAAACTATCCGGTGTAAAGACACTGCAGAGGCAGTTGTTGGTGATGATCCTCAGCACTCCATCAAGGTAGCTGTTCACAAAATTAATTCACCTTGAGATCGCCTTTTTTGTTTTGTAGGCTGTTTTGTAAGTTGTAGGCTGTAGTAACTAACGGTACTGACAGTAACTCAAAATCTAGCGGGTGAACTGATGCAAAATTGCGAATGTGCTCTAGTTATGGGGGAGGGGCCATGTGCTCAGTGGCTCCAGTGCGTCACCAAGCCACCGTTTTAACCCCGGCCAAAAAATCCGGAACACAGCAATGGTGAAAAACTTCTTTACGGTCTAACTTCTGAATTCAGTACTACGCAGTTCACAGTCTTTGTAATGGGTTTCAACAATACATTTCTAACATTTATAATGTGTTTAGAAACAAATCTCAGAATTGGGAGGGGTGGGTTTGAGAAAGAGAGAGAAAAATATCCATATAAACTTTATAAACTAAAATAACTCGCTTCTGGAAGACGGCCTATGCAAGTCGACTTACGCCAAAAGAGTAACTGCTGATGCGATGTATGACGTAGGAGGTAGGAGTAGGGTAAGCTCTCATGGGTTCAAACAAATAGGGCTGTGCAACAAACTAAAGCTCCTCTTCTCTTATATCGAAATCCTCTGATATTTCTCTTTAAAAATTCTCATTTTAGACTTTGTATTCATGTGTTTTGCTCTATCCTTTGCGCTTCCGCATTAGTCAATGCATCATGTCAGAGTTTACTCTTTTGACATAAGTCGATTTGTGTAGGCCGTCTATTAGAAGCTAGTTATAAAAATATGGATATTTTTCTTCTTACAAAAACGAATCACTTCAGAAGTCTTTTTTTAGCCCCCTGGAGACGTGTGGATATATTTTATGATGGGTGGATAGATGCACATTTTTGGATTTCAGGAGCACCATTCATTACCATTATAAAGCTTGGGAGAGCAATGCTATTCTAAAATATAACTCAAAATGAAGGTCGAAGAAGAAAGTCATATATACCTAGGATAGCCTAGGATAAAATTTTCACTTTTGGGTGAACTATACCTTTGACAAAAATAAGTCCTGCCATATTGACCCCAAGCTTGAGATGTGATCCTGTAGAGAGTATTTTCTGTTCACATTTCTAATGTGTTCATTAAAACTCCAACACTGATGCAGATTTGTGGTGTTAATGCTCAGCCATTTGTGGTGTTAATGCTGTGTGTGTGTGTGTGTGTGTGTGTGTGTGTGTGTGTGTGTGTGTGTGTGTGTGTGTGTGTGTGTGTGTGTGTGTGTGTGTGGACTGGTAATCCCTACGGTATGGGGACAAAATGTCCCCACAAAGATGGCAATATCCAAATTTTTGTCCTTGTGGGGACATTTTTTTGGTCCCCATGAGGAAAACATCTTATAAATCACACTAAGTGATGTTTTTTGAAAAAGTAAAAATGCAGCATGTCTCCTGTGATGGGTAGGTTTAGGGGCAGGGGCAGTGTAGGGGGATAGAAAATACGGTTTGTACAGTATAAAATGCATTACGCCTATGGAATGTCCCCATAAAACATGGAAACACAACATGTGTGTGTGTGTGTGTGTGTGTGTGTGTGTGTGTGTGTGTGTGTGTGAGTGTGTGTGTGTGGACAAAATGTCCCCACAAAGATGGCAATATCCAAAATCCTTGTCCTTATGGGGACATTTTTTGGTCCCCATGAGGAAAACATCTTATAAATCAGACTAAGTTATGTTTTTTGAAAATGTAAAAATGCAGTATGTCTCCTGTGATGGGTAGGTTTAGGGGCAGGGGCAGTGTAGGGGGATAGAAAATACAGTTTGTACAGTATAAAATGCATTACGCCTATGGAATGTCCCCATAAAACATGGAAACACAACATGTGTGTGTGTGTGTGTGTGTGTGTGTGTGTGTGTGTGTGTGTGTGTGTGTGTGTGTGTGTGTGTGTGTGTGTGTGTGTGTGTGTGTGTGTGTGTGTGTGTGTGTTCAATCATCTCCATGCAAGGAAATTGTAAAATGTTCTCTGAAAATGATAGCAATTGAATAAGTAGAAAAATGCTCTTAGCACTCACCAGTAATCAAGTTTGACAGTTTTATCAAGCAAACTGAGCAGCATCTTACTGAAGCATTTAAGGCCTTCATCTCTAACCATAGAGCTGTTGACCCAAACATCAACCCCAGAGAATCTGCTTCCCCAAACCTCTAATACAATTAGAGTCGCAGCCAAACATAGAGGTGTTAAGGCCTCGTCCAAATGTCCATGCCAACATGGGTAAGCTAGTGTGACCAACAATAGATGCAGCACTATAAAGAACCCACATAAATGTCCGTGTCTCTCTCCAACCACAAAATAACAATTTATGATTTGTAAAATGAACCCTTTGCACAACTGGACGGAAAGCCAGGGGTGACGAACTGCATGCTTTGGTCCCCTTTTCATTAGTTTTGTTTTTTTATAGACTGGTTTTATAGAAAGCCCTCCTGGGGTCATTGGGAATGTCTGAAATGTTTCCAGAAACAATGCAGCAAAGAGTTTGAGACGCAAAAAATCAGAATAGGAGAATTTCTGAAATAGAAAAGACGGCAGTCAAACAATGCACTCAAGAGGACAATAAAAGATCTGTAAAAATACACTTTCACTTGACCTTTTACTGTTCCACAGGTCCATTATGAGCTCTGTGCCACTGCTTCCAGATATATCTTCCAGCAGACTCTAACCGATCATGGAAAAACTTAGGCAACGTTTGACCTTCAGTCAGGACAGAAGCAAGTACTTCCTGTGTGAAACATTCAAATCAGCCTATCGAGGATCTCATTAGACATGAAACATTTTTTGTTCCTAAAATATCTGAATAACAAATATGTTGTGTTTCATGATGTTTCAAGATTCAAGATTCAAGAGTTTTATTTGTCACATACACAGTTATATACAGAATATACAACTGGCAGTGAAATGTAAACAGGTCCGCTCTAAAGACAGTGCAAATAACAGTTACAAGAAAACACAAGGAGGAAATTAAAATAGAAATAGAATAAAAATAGAATAAAAAAGTACTAAACATATGTAGAGTTATAAATAATCAAGTAGGAGATAAAAATATATATATAAAGTATAATGTGCAAACAATAGGTATAATGTAATGTGCAAACAGAAGTATAATGTGCAAACAGGTTTATAACAGGCTGTTACACAGTAACAATAGAACATAAAGTGCAGTGCAATGACAGTATGTGGATGTTAATGTTAAACTGGATGTTTATGTGTGTGCGGGTGAAGTGAAGTCACGTGACTGAGTTCAGGAGTCTGATGGCCTGGGGAAAGAAACTCCTCCTGAGTCTTTCAGTTTTTGCCATCAGGCTCCGGAAAGCGTTTACCAGATGGCAGTGGGGTGAAATGGGATTTTGCAGGGTGGTTAATGTCTTTGATGATATTAGCAGCTCTACCTCTGCAGCGTTTGGTGTAAATGTCCTGCAGAGGCGGGAGAGCTGACCCTGAGATGCGCTCGGATAAGCGCACAACTCTTTGCAGGGCTTTGCAGTCATGACTGGTGCTGTTCCCTGCACCACGCTGTGATGCACTGAGTCAGGACACTTTCTATCGCCCCTCGATAGAAAGTTTTCAGGATAGCTGGTGAGACCCTGAATTTCCTCAGCTGGCGCAGGTGGTACAGTCTTTGCCTGGCTTTTTCACCTGAGCCTGGATGTGTGCAGTCCAGGTCAGGTCCTCGGAGATGTTCACACCCAGGTACTTGAAGCTGTTCACTCTCTCTACCGGTGTCCCGCTGATCAGAGGGGAGTATGACCGTTGCTGTCTCTTCCTGAAGTCCACAATCAGTTCTTTGGTCTTGCTAACATTCAGAGAGAGACAGTTGTCCTGGCACCATGATGTCAGTTGCTCCACCTCGTCCAAGTATGCCGCCTCATTGTTGTTGGAAATGAGACCCAGGACAACAGTATCATCAGCAAACTTGATGATAGTGGTGGAGCTGTGTGGACAAACAGTCATGGGTGTAGAGAGAGTAGAGCAGGGGACTCAGCACACAGCCCTGTGGAGCTCCCACACTCAGGGTGATGGAGGTGGAGGTGAACTGGCCTACTCTCACCGCCTGGGGTCTGCCAGTGAGGAAATCTTCAATCCAGAGGCAGAGAGAAGAATTCAGGCCGAGATTCAGGAGTTTGTGTGTTAGCTTAATGGGAACTATGGTGTTAAAGGCTGAGCTATAGTCAATAAATAGCAGCCTGACATAGTTCCCACTTTTGCTGTCGATGTGAGTGAGGCAGGAGTGAAGGACGTGAGAGATGGCATCTTCAGTCGATCTATTGGGACGATAGGCAAACTGAAGAGGGTCCAAAGTGTCAGGAATGGAGGAGCAAATGTTGTTTTTGATGAGTCTCTCAAAGACCTTCATGACTGTAGATGTGAGAGCCACTGGACGATAGTCATTTAGGCAAGAGGGTTTACTGTTCTTAGGTACAGGGATGATGGTGGATTTTTGAAGGAGGTGGGGACAACAGATGTAGCAAGGGACTCATTAAATATGGATGTAAAGAGCCCAGCGAGCTGATCAGCACAGGACCGTAGAACACGACCTGAAATACCATCTGGCCCAGGAGTTTACTAAGTTTCTTAGTAGCTTAAATGATCTGAAGGGATGTTTATGAGCAAATCTTGGCTCACGTAAACACTGCATTTATATTAGTCAAAAATTATTGGATGGGATTTGAGTTGGGAGGTTGAAGTCTGTTTAATGAAGGGTAGAAGTTTTTGACTGACTTTAGCGGATCAGAAAATGATTAAAGATAGAATCCAGTGAACGCCAGACTGCTGGTCTGGTTTAGAATTTTTGCATGTTATCAATCTGGCACATCTGAGCTGAATTTTCTGCAGAGCTCTCTAGTTCCCCCCAGTGAATAAAAAAGGTAACTGCAAAATTGTCTTTTTACCGTAACCAAGGGTTCAAATGTTTGTCTGGTTATACGAACCAATTGGCCCCTGTTGGTATATTTTGTAAGTACACCATCTGACTGCAAATCGTAATTGTTAATCAATAACCTGCCCTCCCTCTTACAACAACATCTCTGATTGATGACGTGTTTTTCAGAGTGAGATTTTGGCAACCTGGCACTCACATAAGACCGCATCAATAGCAAACCACAACCAATCAATTCCTGTTGGACAAAATCAAGTTGTTCAGAAGCTGTTTCACTCGGATTATATTCGTCACATTAGGGAAGACTATCGCAGCTTCTGTTTCATGTGGACTTTAAAGGGATAGTTTACACAAAAAAAATAACACGAGAAGATATTTCAAAGAATGTTGATAATAGGGAAGAAACAATATGGAAGTCAATGGCTACCGTCTGGTTACCAACATTTTTCAAAAGACCTTTTGCATTCAACAGAAGAAAAGGTATAAAACAACATGAGAGTGAGTAATCAATTTATTTTTCATTTTTGATAATATTGAATTTTCATTTTTGGGTGAACTATCCCTTTAAGTCAGAAAGGAGGACAAGGGAGGGAAATGCAGAGATGCGTGAGCCTCACCCCTTGTTTCCCATTTTAGCTGGTTTGAAAACCTTCTTAAATAGATTGTGGCTGCACTGAAACAATCGATCAAGTCTATTTATGCATTTAAAAAAATATATCTAAATATCTATAAAACAAAAGACAACTGCATAACTGAGTAATACAATTATTTAACTGTAATCTAGTATTGCATTATCGTCATCTCCTCACTAGATGGCAGAAGACACCATTGCTTAATGACCAGCATTGCAGAAATCCAGTCAAGTACTAATATATGCAATGCATGTTAGTGTTGATGTAATAATTGTTAAAGCAATAATACAAAATAACATTAAAAACTTAAAACTTTACCACTGATCTGAGATATTTCTGAGGGTAAACTTGACCTTTAGACTTTTGACCCAAAATATGGGTGTCTGCAAGGGAGAAGTCGCTCTTTTCTAACAAAAATAAATAGTGATACCAAGCTGTATAGTTCATATACAATTGATTAAAACACATAAATAAATCTATAATCATTTCATTGCCAGCATGCCTGGCGTAAGCTGTGCAAATGACAAATACATTGATTTTTGTTTGGGATTCAAATCCCATAGGGCCACCGAAAGAGTTAATAGACAATACATGACTTTTGACTGAAAATTAATGTTTCACACTAATGGGTGTAACTGGAATCATAAGACTCTCATATGCATTACTGTGAATCCTGAAACTCACAGCGTGAGTTTTCTAGTTAATTTCTCTCCTCTCCACATGTTTACCTCTCAGTGTGAGGAAAGAGAACTTAATGAAACGTTTTGATGAGGGCCTGAAGCTTGAATAAAATATCAAGCTTCTTCAGTACACACACACTCAGCAAAGCATCATATCTCAGAGCTCAGACATGCAGACAGGTGATTGACAGGTCTTATCTCCTATATCAGGTGTCTGTTGAAGTGGGACATTCTCCATGCTTGTTGCCAAGAGCTGTAAACCCAAACAGCTGTTGGAGATTAATGCATTAGATTTATCACAGCTCTCAATGACCACACTATGAGAGACATTCACTGTTGGGCTAGAGGTGTCAAGAAGTACTAACTTAAACCTCTCACATTTCAACCTTACAGACAGATGAAAGTGTTGGTCTGTAATTAATATGTAATGTCGACACCATCCATCCACTGGACACTCCAATTCAATAACCTCAATAGTGAATTGTGGCGAGCAGCGGGCGAGGACGCGAGAGCGGGACCGGGGACGAGTGATGATGAGTGCCAGCTGCGCGTCACACCGGTCTCGTCTCGCGGTCGAGTGACGGGAGCATAAAAGGAGGAGCGAAGACAGCGGAAGGCGAGAGAGGACCAGGCCTGGATTTTATGTTTTGTTGTGTTGGTGGGCAGTCGTCCGTGAGGGGCTGGCCACGGTTTTATTGTGTGTGAGTGTTTGCGGGCAGTCGTCCGTGAGGGGCTGCCCGCGGTTTGCTTTTGTTTTGTTTATTTATTTTATTAAAATATGTTGAATGTTCGCCGGTTCCCGCCTCCTTCCTGCCCACAACAACTAACATCGTTACACTGGTGCCGAAACCCGGGAGGAAGGAGGGACATGCTGTCGAAGAGCCCTCGCTGCTGAGGGGATCGCGGTGCTGAGGAGTTCGGGCAGCGCGGATGAGGAAAGACCGCGAGTGGCTGCCCGAGGCGGTGGTGCTGGAGCGAGGAAGATCGATGGGACGGAGACCTCGCTGCCGTGCCCCTGGGTCGAGGTGGGGTGGCTGCCGTCCGAGAGGGAGCGGAGGAGTCGCCGCGCTTGCCGTGGGCCGGAGCCTGCTGCCAGCCGCCATAATGGGGAGGAGCAGGGAGCGCGCGGGACTCGCTGCCGGCTGCCCTCAAGAGGAGGAGCCACGGCCGCCAGGGGCGGAGGAGGATCGAGCCGCCCATCGAGCGCCCAGTACCATCGCATGGCACCGCGAGTAAGAGCCTCTCAGTTGGCTGAGGACCGAGCGGCAGTGTGTCAGGAGCCGGACCAGAATTTTTTTTCTTTTCTCTCTCCCCTCTCTCCTCCTGTCGCTCCTCGTGCTCCCGTCTTCATTTCTCTCGCCTCTCTGTCTTTACCCCCAGGTGCCGCGCCGCCAGGATCGGCCCCGGGAGAGGGGGGAGAGCGCAGTCTCGGAGTACCCCGGCCTGCGAGGGGCGATGGGGGTATGTGGCAAGCAGCGGGCGAGGGACCGCGAGAGCGGGACCGGGACGAGTGATGATGAGTGCCAGCTGCGCGCCACACCGGTCTCGTCTCGCGGTCGAGTGACGGGAGCATAAAAGGAGGAGCGAAGACAGCGGAAGGCGAGAGAGGACCAGGCCTGGATTTTATGTTGAGTTTTGTTGTGTTGGTGGGCAGTCGTCCGTGAGGGGCTGCCCACGGTTTTATTGTGTGTGAGTGTTTGCGGGCAGTCGTCCGTGAGGGGCTGCCCGCGGTTTGCTTTTGTTTTGTTTATTTATTTTATTAAAATATGTTGAATGTTCGCGGTTCCCGCCTCCTTCCTGCCCACAACAACTAACATCGTTACACAAATTTATACTAGAAATAGGCACTGAAGGAAATGCACATGTATTTGTTAACAACATCCTCTTTTTACACATACACTGACTAACCACTTAACCACATTTTCATTTTTTCATTTTTATGAGTTAAATAAATAAAATAACACGTTTTGGGGTAACTCATTACAAGTAATGCGCGTTACGTTACTGTCACATGTATGTTATGTTCATGTTTGAGATTGTAGTTTTTGTCTGTTAATTACCTCTATCATCTTCGTTTGTTTCTATGGTTTCTAATTGATTGAGTTAATTCAGTTCTCTGTGATATGTGCTTATAAGTTTTTTTGTTTTTCCTATAGTATCTCCTTCGTCGTGCGCTTGATTACAGCCACCTAATCCATGACAGAATGCAAGACCAAAACAAGGACTCAAAAACTGAAAAGGCAGAAGAACATCTCCTCTCCCTTAGACAGAATGGACGCCCTCTGGAGTGGTTTGTGGAGGAATTTTTGGACTATTCCCATCTGGTGAGCTGGAGCGATACCACGCTCAAGGCCTACTTTCAGATGGAACTGGATGGTGAGATATATCAGTATCTGTCTCCTGGTCATTATGGTAATTAATTACATCCTCTGGCTATACAATTCGGATGTTGTTGTTGATGAGGTGAATGAGGACTTTTCAAATGATCATCCAGTCCCATCCAAAAAACATTTTGGTGATCCAGCTCATCCCAACCCTGTGTCCAAGCCTTCCGCGGGCGTTACCATCAAGACCTCTGCTCCAGAGTCCCTTCCAGTTAGTCATGTTCCCGAGTCTGTTCTAGTGATCATAATATCACATGTATGTTCTGTTCATGTTTGAGTTTCTTTGTTTATCCTGTAGTCCGTTAATTACCTCCGTTCTTTCTCTGTTTGTTTCTAATTGATTGAGTTAATTCAGTTCTCCATGATATGCGTCCATAGTATCTTTTGCACTTGATTACAGCCACCTGTGAAAGTTATGTAATCAGATTACTTTAGAAATCAGGAGTAAAGGTTCAGAGGCATTGTGTGTGCTGTGTAAACAAGATGGTTATTGTAGTTCTTGACTAATGTGAACATGCATTTACTCATCTCACTTGCACAGCAACATATTCAGTATTTCTCAAAATGAATAAAAACAGTGAAATGCAAACTCAGAATATGACGCAAACCGGCAATAATTAAATATCATAAATATCTATCATAAATATATATGTATTTAATCTCACTTTATTAACCAATGTCTTTGTTGCTGACCTTTGATAATACAATTCAACCATACAAATAAGTTAAAAAATTACTGGTTAAAAATCCCAATTGTGTTACTTTTTTGTTGTTGTTTTTATTGCTGACGTAAGAGGCTGCATTCGAATATTGCAGTTCGATATTACTCCCCACTAGGAGGCGAAAAACAGCATGTTACCAAAGAAGTATGTTACAAATTCACAGCACTCCTAGAACAGTGGGCAAAAAGTACCTGGATGACCTACTTCTGTGTGCATATGATGGAAAAGGATGAGGCCACAGGTACGCGAGCTGACCCTGACAGATCACATGATAAGGAAAACATGGTGAATGTAGTACGTCCATATTACACACATTCATACTATATAGAACCTACGTTTTTAGCAGTTGTGAAGTAATTACTTCTACTCAAGAGAGTATGCCATTCCGGACTCAGCCAGAGTTCTTCTCCTGCGTCCTATTCTTCTGCAATCCAGAAAGGCAGCACAGCTGAAAGGTTTGTTTGAGCTGCGCCTTCTACTGTACAGACGTGAATTTACGTTTCCTTCAGCCTGAGGCTTATTCATTTCAATTTTGATGTGAAAGGGCCCTTTGAACTTGTGTGGTTGTTGTTATTGTTATTAGAAAACAAAAAAGCAAGCCCAGCCCATATGACAAAAAGTAATGCTAATGCATTACTTTCCATAAAAAGTAACCAAGTAACACAATTAGTAACTTTTTAGCGAGTTATGCACTATTGTAATGCATAATTTTTAGAAAGTAACTTTCCCCAACACTGATAATAACAGTCTAAACTAATCTATAACAGCTACAAAAAATAAACAAACAGCTGAGCCACCCAAGCACCATGACATCAGAGCCATCAACAGAGTTAATTTGATAAAACTGCTAAAAATGAAAATAGATAGACAGTAGTGTGCTGCAGCCCTGCAGCTATTACACAGAGTCCATTAAGCACACTGGATCACTGTTTTAGAGGCCAAACGAGAGCGTATTTGAACTCAATCTCTCTCCCCTGCAGTCTAATGAGCTGTTCCTGGATCCTTGTCTCATCAGATCAGAGGAACGTAAGGCGGGATACAAGCAGCGCGTAACGAGTCCTGTTTGACCTCGTCTCGGCAGCGGGCCGGCGTTTGGCAGCACCTGCTCTCAGCGGCTGTCATCAGATTTCAGCCTCTGTCCAGACAGACTGGCTTCCACCTCCAGCACTGTCCCGCAGCACAGTCATGTGAGAGACCCACGGCCTCATCCCTGCTGATTCAGAGACACAGAGAGAGTAAATGCCAAGGACATTTCAGGGTGCAAACTAGCATGCATGTGCACACACATACTTGCAAAGAAGATTAAGTAAAACAACACACCAACACCAAGTCCAGGGTTGCATTTCCCAAAACCTTTGTGAGCTAAGTTGATGGTAGAGAACAGTGGTGACAATGGTCTTCACGATCAAATTGATCACTTTTAGACACTCGCTAACTTCCCTAAACACGTCCCCTCGGGGGAATCACAGCTACCATTTTGAAGTGCGTTCAACTTCCTCAAGTGGGCGAGGGAAGTGTATTTGGACCGGCCCTCAACCCTTCAATTTTGACAGAGAGGGTGAGTCCTCAAAATATGTAGACTGGGTAAACCCAGCCTGATCTGCCGGCGATTTGATTTCGCCCTGCAACTCAGTCTGGAAACCCGTACATTCATTTCTACTGCTTCTGTTACACTTTTGCAGGAATCAATCACAGACTGGCTATCCACCTGGCGCGCTATTTTTGGGTTTAACACGATGACAGATAGAGAGAATGGATAATTTCTTGTTGTTCACACCTCTTGTGGTCTGATTGGTTGAAGGACTATCCGATTGTGTACAGAGTCATTTGAAAAATGCTCGTTGATCACGCCTCCTGTGCAGTAGAAAATACAGAGCAGACTCCCCAGACCAATGTTCAATCTTAAATTGAGCTTGTTCTGGTGATAGCCAGACAACTAAATATGAACACTTCAGGCAGAATCATTGACCACAATGCAACATGATTGTGACATCACATCAGATTGTGCTTAATTTGCCCCCACCCCACACAGCTCTTGTGTATGATATTGGAGTTATTTTGACATTTAACCACATAATACTTTTAGCTACCTTAAGCTGACAGTTATAGTTTACTGTATCATCATCATTTTCATTTGTGTATTGTTTTTATATTTTCTCCAACAGGCCAAGCATACATACAGGCCTATAGAATGGTGTGTAAAAATGAATTCATAAGGAAAAAAAGTTTGAATAATAAATCAGCTCCATTTTGGATTCCAAGTGTCCAAGGGTTTAGGGCATTCCATTTAAACACATTGCAAGGGCTCCACCAGTAGTGGGCTCTCGCACACCATAAGCAATGACGTTATCCAATTGAGCTCCTCTGTGGGAATCGAGACCGGTGTGGCGCGCAGGTGTCGCCCATTAACACTCGCGCCACCGGCCTCGCTCTGTTCCCAAGAGCCTCAGCCAGTTCTTGCCACACTCAGGGTGTTTTTACACTGTCAGTTTAGTTCAAAATGGGGCATGGTTTGCATGATAAATTGCTAATGTAAAAGCTGTCTTGTGGACCCGGGTGCACACTGAGGTACGGAACCTGAGACTACCTGAAGGAGGTGGTCGAACTGTGCCGCGATTCACATGAATGTGAAAGCAACACAGACTCCGGTGCGCACTTGGTCAGGAAGAAAAGCAACCCTCACATGCATTTTATCCGATGACGATGTCTTTAGTTCAGTAAAAACACATAAGGGATTCATGTAAGGAAGGATAGTGTTGATGATTTTTCTTAGATATGAGTGAGAGCAAGCCTGCAGTCAGGGCAACGCTATCTCACGACCAATTCGTACATATTTTACGAGGTGGCTATTTCGTACAAATTTGTACGACCTCACTGCATTAAGTGCGTTTTGCCTAAACCCCAGTGATGGGTAGGTTTAGGGCGGGGTTGAGGTAGGTAATTAAATGACGAACTCATACGAATTTGCAAACTCGTCAAATATGTACGATTTAGTAAAATCGTATGAATTAAATCTGAGTGAGGTCGTACAAATTCGTACGAATTAGCCACCTCGTAAAATATGTACGAATTGCCGTGAGATCGGGTTGGTCAGGGCAGCAAAGTAATGGCAATCAACTGTTTCCTCAAATGATTCTGTTTGCATGGAGCAGAAAGCCGCCTTCATGCGAAACACATACAATAAAAAGTGTTCTTTATTCAGCTGTGCATAATAGCACCAAATTAATAAAAACACAATCTATTGACCCATGTTCTGTTTTCTATCATGCCTGTGCATGTTTGTGATGGAAGAAGCACGCAAGTGCACCAGGGTTCAACATAATCAAGTTGTGTGTGACACCAGACCAACGCTGCGGGGGGCGCCGGGAGCAATCGTGCTTGGACTCGTATCGCGAACAATCGCGCTTGGACTGCAGCAAACCTACCTAGTGTAAAAATACCCTAAGCTTCCAACAACTCTTTCAGGCTTTGTTTGAAAACCTTTTCCCTGAAAGTTCAAAATATAATAATCTGCAAGAGTGTAATTATAAAGACAAAAAGGCTGTGGAAGCCGAACTAGTGAGTAGATGAGTTTATTTATTCGGCTGATTACGTTTCAATGTCCCTGTCAACGTCTGTAGTCCCATTTAGCCACTTGTTAGCAACTGCCTTTTACTGCTATTACTGATGTATTTTATTTCGTAAAATAAAACATGAAAATATCTTGAGCTTGGTTCACCACAGACCTTATTTCAAGCATTTAAAGGCACAGTATGTTCGTTTCTCCGCTAGAGGTCGCTTATTCAAAGCAATAACAAAGGTGTATCATTTTATTTCATTCTAATAAAACAGCCGCAAGTTCTGAATTACAGGTCACTTTATTGGACAAATTAAAATTGTGGGGACAATCATATTAAAAATATGTTTGAGTGTGTTTCAAGTTATGTTATAACGTTACTCTGTGTTCACTCTGTGGCTGGTATGAAACACTTGTTGCAAATTGCAGTAAATTAGATCGATATTTATATCATATTAATAAAAGCTGGATGACTTGTGTTGCTAAATGGCATGCAATTGTATTACTGTTACTACAAATAAAACTCTTCCTGATTTTGCCATGTTAGCCACTTGACAAAATAGTGTTGTCTCTGATGTATGTTATATAAGAGATTCAAACAATAAGACTAACTGTGTTGAGCTATATCTGTCGAGATGTATCCAAAGGTATCCAAGCAGTAGCTAACCTGTCCAAAAAAAAACACATAATACAATAAAGCGTCATTGGTGTTTCCATGGATTCTACGAAGTAAAGCGGTAGTTATAGAAATCAAGTGTAAGTGGATATGACAATTTACGGGTGATGCAATGAAATTTCTCTGGATTTAAGCATTGTTGTAAACATTTGAGATAATGTAAGTACAAGTCAACAAAATATATAATATTGTTCTAGTGTTTTTTTTAAAGTATTTTAATTCACACTCTAAAAAAATGCTGGGTTAAAAAAAAACCAAGTTGGGTTGAAAATGGACAAACCCAGTGATTGGGTTGTTTTAAGCAAACATTTAACCTAACCACTGGGTTAAAACATCCCATTCACTGGGTTAAAACAATCCAATTGCTGGGTTTGTCCATTTTCAACCCACCGTGGGTTGTTTTTAACCCAAGTGCAAAAATCGTACATATTGTGCCTTTAACCAAAAATCCATTCAAAAAATCCATTGACATGAGGACGATGGAAGTGCTAAAATACTAACTCGTTACCAGGTTTTGGCCTACAAAAAACTACACACAGTTAAATGGAATGCTTATATAGCCTCTGTAATTAATGCAAATCACTTACAAAGTGTTGTATTATTATTTTTCAGCTGGTTTCTATAGTGAAATATATTCTATTGTAAATTGACTGCTAAACTAAATAACTGAATTTTGTCGCCAGCAGCTTTCTTGCATAATATATCTTACTGAGCTTGTTGTATGTGCCTTATAGCTATTTCATTCTTTGTGCAACTTAAAACAATATTTCAAGCAGGGACCCTTCTTGGGTTTGTCCATATTTGACCCAAATTTGGGTTAAAACAACAGTATTTGCTTCACATGTGGGTCCTGATCACCCTGCCATGGATTAGCAATAATGACCAGATAACTGATATACCTTACACTCTCAGAAAGAAAGAAAAGCTGTCACTTGGGCGGTACCTTTTCAAAAGGTACACCTTTGTACCTAAAAAGTGCATATTAGTCCCTCAAAGGTACACATTGGTTCCAAAAATGTACATATTTTTACATTAATGGTACATATTAGAACCTTTTTGAAAGCTACCATCCCAGTGACAGCTTTTGTACCTTTTTTTCTAAGAGTGTACATAGACTTCAAGCTCAATATGTAGGCCTATGTCTGACAACCAAAACCTGTCTTTTAAAATAATATACAGCCCCACACACATTTTACATCTAATCTCATGCAGTTTGACACTAAAAATGAGTCTGCAAAAGCAAATGTACAGAATTCAACATGAAATGAAGAGCATCTGCCAATGCCAGAATATGGTCCTACACATGACACTTGAGACAAATGAACAGCGGCATCACCAATTACCAGGCGCTCGGATGAATTGGCTTGCATTGTGATGGGATGGAAGTGTTTGGATGCTCTACAAAAGCAGCTGTCATTTCTGCTGAGACACTATAATAGGACATTCATTTCTAAGATTCAGTGCAGGCTTTTGTGTTCAGGAAAAACGTGACAATCTCACAAACAGATTTCGTGTGATTAAACAGTGCCGTCTCAATATGGAGTTAATAAACTGTGAAGACAGAAACACATTTAGGCCTGTAAATTGTTTCATTTAGAAGCAGTCACACTTCTATTTTCGAGTCTGAATTAAGAGAGGGAGATACCTGTTTATGTGTATACAAAGTTATAATAGCTGTAAAGTATATAAATAGCTGTTCGGTAAAAGTGGGACATCAGGTAAAACAGGGTTTAATCAGATCAAAATGTTTTTTTTTTTGGCTTGAAATTATTAAAATGGTGGTCAAGCTTTAACATATAGACAATCTCAGCAAACAAATACACACAGTTAAATGGAATGCTTATATAAGCCTCTGTAATTAATGCAAATCACTTACAAAGTGTTGTATTATTATTGTATTAATATGACCATACATGCAGAATTACTTCCAGAACTAAGTGTCATGTATACACACTACCATGAATAAACTATAGATCCTAGAAATCTGAAGACAGCTACCAATTTGGTTGTACATGTCCAAAAAAAAAAGGTAATTCTGGGTGATATTGGATATTACAAGTTGTGAAATTTCCAGCTAGTCTCGTTTTTTAGCAAGGAGGGCAAAAAAAAAAAAAAAAAAAAATGCAGCAAAACAGATGGTGAGAAAAAGCATCTCCAGTATTTCCAAATATAGCAGTGGAGCATGTCAAACATTTTAATTATTAATTTACAAAAAAAGAAAAAAGGAACTCATGTACCTGTAAATAAGGTAGCCTATCCGTGACTCGCAAAACTTAACATGGTCATATGATATATATGGCATTTAATTCCTTGTACTATAACAAGGTAGGATAGCCTATACAAGATCTGGTAGCCTACCATCACTGTACCATGGTCCCGTAACGCAACAGATTTAAAACACAAAAGAAACGACAAAAGCCCAGAATATAGCAAATGAGCTGTGAGAATGATACCCCCGTGCGTGTGTGTATGTGTGTGTGTGCCGTAATCCATATCTCTGCTAGTAGTATCTGGATTACTGACGTGTGTGCCCGCGCTCTTATATCTGTTCGCTCTCGCTTTACGCGCAGTTTGATGGCGTCGCCGCGCGCTCCTCTCTGCGTTCCCCGATCATCGTTCACGATCTCCCGGTTTATGGACTGCGTGGACCACATATTATGATAGAACACTGTCGGGATTGGTTCTACAACATTTTCACCCAAAGTGTTCTGTGGAAACTGTATCTCTGCTCGAGAACCGAGCCGTGAGAGATAAGAGGAGAAGTTTGCTGGATACAGGTGCGATCTCCCTCAAACTCCAGCTGATGATCACAGACACGGATCTGGACTGTCGGATTCCAGTAGATCATATCAGATCTAGCTCAAGGTACGCTCAGATACACACTGTTATAATGATGATGGTGATGCCGGTTAGAGTTTACTCCGTGCAGGAGATCC
This sequence comes from Gobiocypris rarus, assembly GCA_023029165.1. NCBI lineage: Eukaryota > Metazoa > Chordata > Actinopteri > Cypriniformes > Gobionidae > Gobiocypris > Gobiocypris rarus. The sequence continues at coordinate 14,335,085 of CM040927.1, forward strand.
TTACAGTGATGCTCTTTACAGGAATAGGGAAGAATGGGACTAGTTGTCACACTTTTTACTTCAGCAAACATTTCTCAGGGTAGGATTGGTGTGGGAAAACATCGGTATTTATAAATACCTCAGAGTCTTGGATGCAAAAATCGGTTTAACATTTAAATTGAATTGAGATACAGATCGTTGAACGCACGTTGACAACGGGGTGCGTTGTCACGCTAAGTTGCAACCATGGGAACCTACTCTTCCATGATGACACTGATTTGAGAAGAATACATTTGTTGAAATGTGAGATATTATCTAAAACGTGAAAAAGTATTTCCAGTATTAACCATGTAGCAAAATGTAAACATTACAGAAAAAGCCTAAAATGAAGATATCAAATGCCAACAAACAGGTACACTTTAAAGTTATAATCTTGAATTAAGTACAATGCACTATCCTTATTTACAACTGTTTTGAACTCAGTGTTTGAAATCTATTTACTCAACCCCTGATAGAGAAACAACCAGATCATTCAGATCAAACTTTTTAACTCTCATTTTATCACTTGCATGTTCACTTATATTTGTAATATGTCACTGCTGTTATTATAGCCTACACTTTTTTCCCTTACCCCCCTACCCCCCATTATTGTGTGTGTGTGTGTGTGTGTGTGTGTGTGTGTGTGTGTGTGGTCTGGTAATCCCTACGGTATGGGGACAAAATGTCCCCACAAAGATGGCAATATCCAAAATCCTTGTCCTTGTGGGGACATTTTTTGGTCCCCATGAGGAAAACATCTTATAAATCACACTAAGTGATCTTTTTGAAAATGTAAAAATGCAGCATGTCTCCTGTGATGGGTAGGGGCAGGGGCAGGGTAGGGGATAGAAAATGGTTTGTACAGTATAAAATGCATTACGCCTATGGAATGTCCCCATAAAACATGGAAACACAATATGTGTGTGTGTGTGTGTGTGTGTGTGTGTGTGTGTGTGTGTGTGTGTGTTTGGGTATGAATGACATACCCAAAATAAAAAGGCTACTGCTCATAAGTCATTCTGACAAAACACATAACCAACATATATTTAGAAAAGCCAACACTTGAGAGTTTACAGTTTATTACTCAGACTGTTATTAATATGGAGATATATAGTCGCAAACATAAAAACAAAAATAAAAATAAATATTTGGAATATATTTTTAAATGTATAAAAATATTATGTGAATGTAGTATAACAACTTATAACCACAACTATGCCAGTGTGCAAATGCAGACTCTGCTGTTAACTGAAGTTGAAGTGTATATGCTGAGCCGTTGAGAAACCTGAGATTGTCAAAGTTTAAATTACATTGATCTTTAGACTCTTATAAGCGCATCCGCAGATAAGAGCTGCCTGCCTGTCATGTTACAGCAGAGTCTTGAGAACGTGTTCATGTTAACAAGATGCAAAATATGTCTTGTGAATATCAACATCAGCCGTTGATTGGTAAGAGCAGGGAGTGAGCATATGCATTTATCACAGAAATGGATATAGTGCGGTAAGGTCGTTTTATGACCATTTGAAACTAACTGAAAGAATAGAACTGTGCTGAAATCTTCAACTTCTGCCACCTTGATTCATAATGTCCGCAGAGTACACTATGCTGCCAACACTACATGCACAAGTTTTATTTACAACACACTACATACTTTTACTCGAACACTCCTGCGTTTCCAGCCCTGACATTTATTATAAGCATGTCCAATGTGGATGTTTTAGTTTGGTTGGGCCAGAAATGTGTTACAGTCCTGCAGGACCTGCTGTCTGATGCTTATATCTGTGATATGTTAGGGTTAGAAAAAATTCAGGGTCAGTACTACATTAAACTACTGATGTATATTGTATAATAATGCAATGGGGAAATATTTGTGGGTGCTGATGCCAAATGTTACCAGTAAAAAGTGCCCTACGTTATATTAAATATATCTAGTCAGTGACAGTGCGAGCATTGTCATCTAAAATAATTCTGTATTTTCAGCTTCAGAATCATGAATATTTTTATTCTGGTCTCACCATTGTCCTGTGCATTGTGTTACATTTTATTTCCAAATGTTTTATTTTTTTTATTTTACAACATTATAAAAAACTAAGTTCCAAAATTCTGATTGGTTGACCCATGTTCAAAGTCTTTCTAGAAGGCTGATAAACATGCATTTGTCAAATCAAATTCTATATTAATACTTTAATTTGCTGTGGTTACTGTAAACAGAGACTATGGTAATCAACTCAATGGACTCGCCTTTTCTGATTATCAATATTAATCACTTTAAAACAATGGTATCATTTATCATTTTGCTGTTGCCAGCGTTTTATAAAAGCTGCATATTATGGAAATGCTAGCAAAGTCAGTGTTTTTTTATTTTATTTTATCTTAGACTAAAGTGTTGAAATAGCTTGCCAAGGACAGACATTTTCAGTATCTGGATTTGTAGCACATTTAAATGAATTATCCAGGTCCAATAAAACTGAAGCTGTATTGACAGCATGTGTGGCACGCTGTCGATTACCACAAAGTAATTTAGACTAGTCCCTGAGCAAACACGTGGACAATAATGCACTTACAATTGAACATTCTTTGACTTCTTAATCCAGTTCCTTCTTAAATATGCTTTCCCTCTCTCGGGCCATTGTGCTGGGTAAGGGTTTGGCTTTTTCTGATTATTTGTGACAGAATACTGCTTGAAACAATAGATCATATATACAATGCATGAGAGTAGCTATTTTTGTTGGGAGAGGTCACCTAAAAATGAAATGTATGTAATTATTAATGTTGTTCCAAACCTGCATGCTGTTATTTTATGTTTTTTTTTTTTTTTTCTCTGTGGAACACAAAAGGAGAACAGAAGGACTAAGTTGTTTTACAAAATTATTTTGCATACAAGGACACTGTCAAGCTCCAGAACACACAAACAAACACGATAAAAGTGTCTGTTTGTGCACTATATTGCAAGTGTTCTGATCAGTCTAACAATAACTTTTTATGAGGAACACGCTGAAAGTATGCACTGAATTTTCACCTCCTCCAAAAACCAGTGAAGTAATTCATCAAAAATCTATTTTGATATGACAGAATTTTTCATTAGTAGGCAAACAATCCCTTAAAATCATGTTGGGTGTTGTTTCATTTTAATAGGAAAATGTACAGCAGCTATAGGATTCATACCGTTTGCTTTGTTCGACAGTCCTTTTTTTTCTGGGTTTGGGTGTATTGTTTAATACTTTACACCTCTGGATGGCAGGTGCATGGGGCTTTCTCTAAGGAAGATATATTTGTCCTGTGCCCTCTGTGCTTTATCTATGGTGAGCAGGGATTCTCTCGCAGCTGTGACACCCGTCAGCGGTGAATGATAGATATGGTGCTGGTGCACAGGGGAAGTTTATGGAGCAAATGATTTGCTGCACCATGCAATACGCCAGCCACTGACTCTCCTGCACAGATGCACTCAAAGCGAGAAATAACAACAGACCTAAAATAGACCTTTAATATGTATGTGTATATGCGTGTAAGCAAACCCGCAGCTTGTGAGGATGTGCACAATGACATATTTTCTATATCAACTAGTAGGTTAAAGGATAGGCTGTCATTAGCTTTTTTTTACGACTTGACAACTTTGACCCATCTGTGTGTGCTAAAGAGAAGTTTAGATATAGCAGCAATATGATTATCCCTGATTATTGTTAATGCGATTGGTGAGACCTCATGAGACCTCCTTTAAATACCATATTTTTGCCTAATTAACATAATTGCGCAATCTCAGAGGGAATGATAATTATGTGCCTTTTCCTTTCTTTCTTTCTTTCTTTCTTTCTTTCTTTCTTTCTTTCTTTCTTTCTTTCTTTCTTTCTTTGTGTGTGTGTCTAAGACAGGCTGCTCTTCTGACCATGTACTCTAGTTTCTCAACACTGCTCCATGGCAACAGGCATGACGATCCAAAAGCATGCATCTTTTGTACATCTCCTGATCTGCATTAATTGCTTTTCACACTCTAATCGTATGCAAACCCCCCCTGTCACAAATATGAGATATGTTGCCATAGATGTAATGAAAAGGCATTTGAAACTAAGACAGTAAATCCTGTGGGTTGCCAGTGCAAATGATAGATCAGATCTTTTCTTCTTGAGTGTGCAATCCGAGCTTGCACATTAAACAACATCTATTTTAAAACTAATGCTCTCATATCATGCTGAAGAGCTGTTTTTGTGGTTTCTGACAGTGTGCTGGTGTGTAAAAAGGCTTCGGAGATGCTGTTAACCAGAGACATTTAAAAGTGTCTGTCCCCGCTTAAGGTGGAAGTTCCTTTTGGTAACTAAGATGTACATATTGTAACATTTGTGTGTGTGTGTGTGTGTGTGTGTGTGTGTGTGTGTGTGTGTGTGTGTGTGTGTGTGTGTGTGTGTGTGTGTGTGTGTGTGTGTGTGTGTACATGTTTTTCTATCCCGGTGGGGACTTCAACCTGAATGCACACTGTCTAATGAGGACTTGTGTGATCGTGGAGACCTAAATTGAGGTCCTCATAAGGGAACAAGCTTATAAATAATACAGAATGGGAAAAAATGCAGAAAGTTTTGTGTGATGGATAGGTCTAGGTGTAGGGTTAGTGTAAGGGGAGAGAATATACAGTTTGTACAGTATAAAAACCTTTACGTTTATATACATTTTCCACAAAGATAGTGAACCAGATGTGTGTATGTGTGCATGTAATCTGAATAACAGGAATACAGGCTAAAAACATGAGCTAATGTGTCAAGAGCTTTTAGAGGTGACACAGAGTTCTGTGCTGGACATGCTCCTGTGCTTTCTATTGTATATTTTACATCTATTGTATATTTTATTTTCTGTAGAAAAATCTCCAAGTCTGATATCTTCCTGCCTTGTAAGTCATTGATATTTGTTTTACTAATTTTGTCCACTAGGGGCGGTATAACCTAAATCTATCATGGAATAAGTGCTTATAGTATGGTAACCATGTATACACACTACTGTTTAAAAGTTTGGGGTCTGCAATATTTATTTATTTTGGGGAAAGAAACTAATATTCTTATTCAGCAAGGATGAATTAAAGACATTTTTTAATGTCACAAAAAAAAATCTATATATGTTTTCAAATAAATGCTGTTCTTTTGAACTTTATGATCATCAATTAATTCTTACAATATATATATATATATATATATATATATATATATATATATATATATATATATATATATATATATATATATATATATATATATATATCATGTTTAATAATAATAATTTGAGCAGCAAATCAGCATATTCAAATTATTGCTGAAGGATCATGTGACACTGAAGACTGGAGTAATGATGCTGAAAATTCTGGTTTTCCATCACATGAATAAATTACAATTAAGTATAATAATATAGAAAACAGTTATTTTCAATTGTAATAATATTTCACAGTATTACTATTTTTGATCTAGTAAATGCAGCCCTGGTGAGAATAAGAGACCTCTTTCAAAAACATTAAACGGATCCCAAACTAGTGATCTAGTGCAAACCAAAAAGTATGATTGTTTTTAAGAGATGAATAATATGTCTAATATCAGTGCAAAAACAAAAGTTAAAAAGACTAAAAACAGTGAATGAAAAATATGACTGGTAGAACCACATTTGAAGCCACTATCAAATAGTCAAAGTGTGCCAAGATATGGAATGACCTTACATCAGTTGAATTCTAAACTCTATAATTATAGACTTTATGTAGCCCTGCCCCTTTTCAGCACTGCACTTGTTGTGCTCTGTCTTCCGTGTTTTTTTTTTTTTGTTTGTTTTTTTTTTTACAAGATAAGATCTTATGGATTGAATGAATGAACCACTTGTTTCAAGCATATTCCAGCTCTTCTGACATTTGTTATGGCATCCGCTTCAAACATGGCAATGCTCATGATAACTGTACAATAAGTAAATCCACTTCACCTGCTAATTACTCTTCGACAGCGATGCCATAGAAATATACAGATTCATTCTAAATATGGCTCGCGCATTAGACCTATATTAATGCACAAAGTTAGATGATGCTTGGCAAGCATAGAAAACCTACAGTCACACTGTGTCTGTCTACACTGGCCACAACAGGCCAGAACAATTCACTCCCGTTATGATCAAAGAAGCTATCTACACTAAAGCGCCTGCCAGTGACACTTTTGTTTTGAATTGTTGATTGCACTGCTATATGGGACCCAGAATGTTTTTTTTTTATTATTATTTTTTATTATTAAGTATTTGTTCATGTCATTACATTGTTTAGAGCATAACAAACAAATATAAAAAATGTTAAAAAATATATATTTTATTAATATGTTATGATATGTCCTCTGTAGTTGACACCAGGACTTAGTTGTTTAAAAATAATTATATAGGCAATATATAGTATAGGCAAAAATAATGGGATTTTAAAAATTCACCAATCAATTTTTGGTTTCAGGATTTGTTTTGAATAAATTTTGTTTAAAGATGATTCTGAACTATGTTATGAAAGATATAATGCAATGCATTGATAGACCATTGTACTTTATGCAATATGTGTAAAATGGCCATACTTGAATTGTTTCATTCAATTACAATGTATCTATATACTGCATCTAATTTGCATATTAATGTGTTCTTGGTGCAACATGTAATGAAAATAGAAGTGTAATAATGGGAGTGATAATTGGCAACATTTTCATAAGAATATTGATATGTAATTTCTTTCCCTATTCACTTGTTGTGTCTCCAAAATGCCTATCAGAGCAACAGAATCAGTGGCGTATGTTGAGCAACGCATAGTAGTAGTGGGAAGTTCTCGGATCTTTGAATCTCGTTCAGCAAAATTAACAAATCTTTAATTATTAAGTAATTTTGTTCATTTCAGCAGAATATAATTAAAATGCCACATGTAGTACTTATGCACATTTGGAATAAAAAAAATAATTATAAGCTAATTCAGCCAAGGCCAAACTTTAAGAAAGAAATGATTCATGAAGTGCTTAGCTGGGTCTTCAGGCTGCAGTCTGTTAATTCACCTCACCTCCGAATCCGAGTCCTTCTTTCTTTTGTCACTTCACATTTAATCACGTCTGTTCCCTGGAAAGATTAGTACACCTCTCCTGTCTTCGGGTTCGAGTCGTTAGTTCCATCATCAGTGTCTGATCTGGGCCGTGACAGGCCCATATGCAATGCATGCAGTCCCGAAAACAGAATCGATTAGTTTACCTCTCGAGTCTCCGGGTTCGAGTCATTCGTTCACCGACTCAGCCCCATAGGCTGAGTGTAGAAGATCCTGTACAGAACCGATGACCTGTAGCGCTTGCACGGTCAACACAAAATAAACAAATCGCTCTCTGAGACAACTCGTTGATCCCAAATCATATTTAAGAATTGTTCAAAAAGAACAAATCGTTCATGAACGACACATCACTAAAGCATAAACATAAGGACTTGACAACACAGTCATAATTTTTGAGAGAAATAGTAAAGGTGAATGTCAACAAAACTCAACTTCATGCACGCTGGAAGAAGGAGAAGAAGATGAGTGGAAATGATCTTTGCCAGCGTTGTAAAAAGAATTTAAGGATAAACGTAGTACTTGACAACACGGTCATCATTTTTGAGAGAAATAGTAAAGGTGAATGCATATAAGTTCTCCGTTTAAGATTAGAACGAATTCAACCCAATCGTTCTTTGGTGACGTGGATGATTACGTTACAGTTTATCATCTGTCCATCATCGTATGAAGCCCGCCCCGACAATTTGATTGGTCCGAACAGCTCCTGTTCGGGCATAGTTAATCCACAACGGATCAAGTCCAGACCGAACTTCCCAACCTCAAATGTTGTGGGTGGGGTTAAGTTTAGCTGGCATCCAGGCTATCATATTTCCATAAGAGTGCTAAACATTAATGTCAGCTGTTTTTAAAGACCAAGAAGTTGTCCTGGTGAAACCTCCAAACATTTGGTATCTCTGCAAAGCTCCGAATGTGCTCTGTACAGGACATCCAGACTAAAAAATTCACTAAAATATAATGTCCACTACAGTTGACAAAAGTCTGTTCCTGGGTCCCAAAGCACACAACGTGCACAATTTAAGATCATTCATTTCCATTATACTAACAGTTTGAGTTACACCGTCAGGGTTAGGGATTTAGCTAAGTCTATATGAGCAACAGTGCAAGAACCACTAAAAACACAACTATATTCAGCATCTTTTTTAGTATATTTAAGTTTGAGTCTACAGATACGATGTCCCTGGGGAGAAGGCTCTGGCTGTTATCTGTCTTCTGTCACTCATGCTTCAGATGTCCAATGAGAGCTGCAGCTCATAGGGCTGTGAGTCATAGACCGCATGCTCTGGTGTGAACGAACCAACAGGATGAAAGGAATGCGAGTCTGCCTTTGTTACAGGATTTTGTTTGTTCTCTCTCCATATCTCTCTCTCTCTAATGTTTTGTTTACGCTTTTTAATGATATCACCTCAAGGTAAGCCACACCACATCTGGTGGAGGAAAAGGGCATTGCTTTGTTCTTGTAGAATTTTGAGCAGCGAACACTAAAAAGGGAATGAAAAAGGAAGAAAACGCCAGGATTTATCTCTTTGAAATGGCCAAGCGCATAAAGGAATAACTTAAAAAATAAAATTATTTACTCATCCTTATGTTGTTTTAAATTACTTTTTTCCCTTCCCTGTAACACAAAAGGAGAAATGCAGCAGAATGTACTAGCCTTTTTTTTTTCTCCATTTAATGAAAGTGAATAGCAATCTGAACTTCAAAATGACAACAAAAGAACCATAGAAGCATCAAGTCAAGACACATTTATTTATGTGATGGATTATATGACTCTGTTGTGGTTTAATTTGTTGTTTTATGCTTGTAAGCACTGCTAGATTTTATGCTATTTTATATGCAGCGCTTTGGTCCATTTTTATAGTTGTAAAAGTGCTCTATAAATACATTGTATTAGGTTGAGTTATTTATATAGCACTTTATACAATACAGGCACAGCTTCACAGCAATAAATAATACAATAATAGTATTAATGTTGAAATGATGAAACAATTGCACTTAAAGTGCCCCAATTATGCTATTTTAGAGGCTCCTGGTTTTGTCTCCGACAACAGGTTTATGCATCAAAGGTAAACAAAAAAAAGTTAAATTTTCTCATAATATACATTGCACATCCAGTGGTGGATAATGTACTCAAAAGCCGTACTTGAGTAAAATAATAGATATCTTGCCAGAAAATAACTTTGGTAAAAGTTAAAGGGCACCTATTATGCCCCTTTTTACAAGATGTAATATAAGTATCAGGTGTCCCCAGAGTGTGCCCGTGAAGTTTCAGATCAAAATTCCTAACAGATCATTTAATATACCATTTTGAAAATGGCAATTTTGGGGTTGAAAAAAAATGAGCTGTTCTGTGCGTGGCTCCTTTAATGCAAATGAGCTGCTGCTCCCCACCCAGGGAGGTGCCTACACATCTCCTTCACAGCAGTAAACACAAGAATGAAAACTGAAACATGATATCTGTTTGTTTTAATGGTCATCTCTATAGCAGACACATTCATGTGACATTGCAGTTCTTCATCATCATGAAATATTATCATCTGCATGCATTTTAAAGCCTTAACTCTCAACTTAAACACACACACATGCTCCTGTCGCATGCGCAGAGCTGGATGTCAGCACATCCGTGAGTAGTCTATTAAACTAGACTAGCTCTCTATCAAATAACAGAAGATAAACAGAAATTCACTCACTGCTCTTGACTGACTGAAGCTTTAGTAGCTTTAATAAGAACACATCTCTTACTTGAATGCTGCTGTTAATGCTCTGGTGAGGAGATAAACATGGTGGACTGAACAGCTCAGCTACAGCTCTCTGAGGGAGGGGTCTGTGCTATTATGTCAGTGTCAATCAACATGTGTGGGCGGGGCCTCTGCAGGAATCTGGAAACGGCTTGTTCTGAGACACTAGTTATGATTTATGGGGATTAAAAAAAGGAGTAGGTGGATTTTTACTATTATAGGGTTGTTGTGTACAAACACTTCCAACACATTTTATGTTCAAACATCTCATAAAATATATATATATAATAAAAATAATAAAAAAGTGCAAGATTGTATTGAGTCACTCTGTTTCTTCCATTTTGTTTTCTTTGGGGAAAAATGGCAAGCTGTTTATTGTAAGTTTTAAATATAAATATATCAATATATGCATTATACCTTGATCATTCATGTTAATTCATAGTACTTCTAGAACACTTGATGGTTATCTAATCAAAATATGTTACAGTGAGGATTCTTTAATAAATTTCTATCAGCTGCATGAGGATACAGTTTGATTTCTCATGTCACTAGCCATAAATATGTCACTTCGCTGCATAACAACTACATAACGGCGTCCAGGTGGATATACAAATTATGCAAATAGGCTAGATGGTAACAAACGTGACATTTGGGTCAGACTTCCGTGTTTTTGTCACGTTGTTTTAACTGCTTGAGGTACTAATGTTAGCATCTTCTCAGCTTGGCATTAGCTACAGCATCTAGTCAACAAATGTATTACTTTATAGAGACAGGAAAACATCTACTTTAGTGTATAACATACCGTTTTGTTATCTATATTTTAAATCTGTTTGAAGTGTCCCACTCTGTGGAGCGCGCAGCCTCACGTGTCAGTCGCTATAGCAAGGGACGCAACACGGAAAATGAAATCAACCGCACTTGTGCGAGCACTTGTTTGCACATGCTTGCTTGCAGTCTTCCAAATTTATTCTGTTGTAAGTAACTAGCTTTGGGGAAAAGTATCGGAGTAAAAGTATATATATTTTATGTAGGAAATGTAGTGGAGTACTAAAAGTTGACATTAATATAAAAACTCAAGCAAAGAACAGATTCTCCAAAAAAAAAAAAAAATACTCAAGTACTGTAAAGAAGTATTATTACTTTGTTACATTGAACCACTGTGCACATCACCAGATTCTTGAATGATTCTCAAATGACTTTGTCGTGATAGACTTCCACTTAAGCGCATTTTGGGAGCGAAATGGCCACTTCCTGAACCTTAGCTTCGCCCGGTGGCTTCCTAAAGTTCAGCGATTGTACACACAATAAAGACCGTAATAATGATGGCGTAGATTTTACTATATCAATCCGAGGTGATGAAACATTGGAAGTACTTTTCAACCTGAACCTCCATCGAAGGATGACTTGAGGACGTTTCTCATTAATACACTAACATTACTCATTTTGATGTACATTATGAGATGTTACAACTGTAACATCAACAATGTAACATAAATGTTTGTAAAACAAATCATGCTCCATCCTTTATCTTTACTCAAAGTAGTAAGAATGACAGACAATCTGCAAATAGACAGTTTTGTCAGGGTTCTGCCCTGGCAGTCTTGTCTGTTTTGTCTTTGTTTAATGTTTCTATGTTTGTGTTGTGTCTTAGTACATGGGTCTGTCTTTCTTTGTGTTTGTCATCTGTTCCTCTTGTCCTGCCTCCTTGTTTGCTGTTACCACGCCTCCTTGTCTAGTCCTCGTTTCACTAATTGTGCTCACCTGTTCCTCATGTGCTCTGGTCCCTTTATATTGTGCTACCTTTCCTCATGTCTTTGCTGGTTCGTTGCATTTGTGTGCGTTTGTTTTGTACGTGCATAGTGTCTAGCTCTGTGTCAAGTCAGTTCTAGATTTAGTGCCTCCTGTTTCTCTTGCTTTGGCTTTATTTTCAGTTTTTCTTTGTTCCTGAATTTTTTAGTCTAGTTAAGTTTCTGACTTTATTTTTGCTAATTCTTTCAAGGCTTTATTTTGGTATTCTCCCTAGCCTTTTTTGTTCAGTTTTCTTGTTTTGATAATTACCTTTTTTATTTCTCTCCAGTTTTTCCTTTTTACTACAGGCTTTTATAGAGATTGGTTTTGTTTTATTTTTCTCTTTTGCTAGCTCCAGTTATTATTTAGGTTTCGTTTTTCTTTAGCCATAGTTGTTTGTTGGTCTGTTATTTCTTGTTCATGCCCTGTGTTTTCCCTGGCCGCTGTCTCCACTGCCTGTCAGCTAAGACGGGAGCTGATTCTGTGAGTACATCAAGCCTCAGGTTCCTGCCTGGATTGTCCCACCATCGCCCTGCCTGGTGTTGCCTCCCAAGCTGTCGTCAAGTTCATTGGCTGCCTGGACTGGTCTCAGTGGTCATCCTCCTGCCCGTCATCGTGGTGTCTGTCCTCGGCCCTGGTGTTTGGACTGTCACTCATCCACTACCCGATTGTGTCTTGTTAATAAACTGTCATTATTGTTCCCTCTGCATCTGGGTCCTCCATTCCTGATTCCTGACAGTTTTAAGTAGTGGCCCACAGCTTCTTAGCAGAAGTATTTCAGTAAGACAGTAATAAGTGAGTTAGCCGGTTAGCCAGAAACTTACACAATATAAAACACAAAACTACATATTTTGAACACCCGGTAGAAAATATATACCGGTACATCAATAATTAATCAAACTTACAGGTTGTGATTCTGAGGAGAAAGCATTTCCACATTTTGCGAATCCCACGTTGAACTACGAGATTTGAGAAGCAGTTGTCATTAAAATGACATGTTTTAGGGCTGGTCAAGTTGTTCGCGGGCTGAGGCATTATGCAAATCTAGTGACGTAGAAATACATTTGCATCCGTCACGCAGTGGGATTCAAATTACAAATGACTCGTACAGGTGTTTCAGAGTCAATTCTTTCTTTTGGGAGACAATGGATCTCATTCACTAATCATTGCGTGGGTTCTTTTGTATTTGTACGCGCAGGAGAACTCAAGAAAAATCTCCACCCGATTCACAAAACGTCTGTACGCACATGAATTTGTTCTTAACCTCGTTCTGATGTTAGTGAGTTTGGAGTATTCTTAATGTGCAGCCACGCGCACAAGGTTAGTAATTTGCATAAAACACACCCAAACCATCTCCATATTAGGGCTTTCCGCAAATGCTCTCTTTACAGCCTTTCGTCTTTCATCAAACTTGCCTCTGTTCGCAGACGCGTTCTCGCCTGATCCTCGAGCAATGCCAAGTGTGCCATTTTCACCAGTTCTCACAATAAACACCTTTTATAAAGACCCAGATTACAGAGCTCTCATTAGCCAGCTGTACATACACATATATCTGCGTTGTTCAGAGAAACCTTGCAGCTGAAGCTATAACGCAGCTTTTCTTACTCTTTAACTGTATGATCAGTATTTAAGATTAAATCAAATTGTATTGTTTAATAATTTCATCATATTATTTACTAAATTTGTATATTGTATTAAAATATCCCGTTCAAAAGTTTATGAACCATTGATTCTTAATACGGTGTGTCGTTACCTGGATGATCCACAGCTGTTTTTTTTTTTTTTTTTCTGATGGTTGTTCTTGAGTCCCTTATTTGTCCTGAGCAGTTAAACTGCCCAATGTTCTTCTGAAAAATCCTCCAGGTCCTGCACAATCTACAGTTTTCAGCATCTTTTGCATATCTGAACCCTCTCCTGCAGTGACTGTATGATTTTGATCTATATTTTCACTCCGAGGACCATTGAGGGACTCAAACACAACTATTAAAAAAGGTTCAAACATTTACTGATGCATTAAGAGCCTGGGGGTGAAAACTTTTGAACAGGATTAAGATGTCAAAATTGATTTTATTTTGTTTAAGGATCTTTTCTTTTTTTTTTAGTACTGCCCTTCAGAAGCAACATAAGATACTTACATGTTTCCTGAAAGACAATTTAAATTGAATTGAACTTGATCTTCAAATTCAAAAAGTTTTCACTCCCCAGCTCGTAATGCCTTGTGTTTCCTTCTGGAGCCTCAGTAAATGTTTGAACCTTTTTTAATAGTTGTGTTTGAGTCCCTCAATGGTCCTCGGTGTGAAAATATGGATCTCAAAATCATACAGTCACTGCAGGAGAGGGTTCAAATATGCAAAAGATGCTGAAAAATGAAGAATGTGCAGGACCTGGAGGGTTTTTCAGAAGAACATTGGGCAGCTTAACTGCTCAGGACAAACAAGAGATTCAAGAAAAACCATCAGAAAACACAACATAGTTTTTCTCACATCTGTTTATGCTTTTGTGACAGCGATATAGCGATTGAAACCCTTTTAGACCCACATTGCTAAATACAAGATTAGCTTACCCCTCGTGCGCACTCGAGCAAATCAAGTGATGTCGTCTGCGCTTTGTTGTACAAGTTCCCACAACTCTCTTGTTTTTTTAGTAGTATTTTTATTTTTTTGCTGCCATCAGCCTCCTCCTTTGAAACAAACTTCTTCGTCTTGCAGTTATAAACATCAACATGCCGAGAAGGAAAGGCGGCACAATTATAACGCACATTCTGTAATCCACTTTAAAGCGGTGGAAAAGCACCATTAGGAACTTTTGAATGGGTGCTAGCCCAGTGACAGATTTTGTACCTTTTTTTTCTGAGAGTGTATAAAACAGCTCTAATGAAGATGTGATAATATTCAGCTCAAATTTGTTCAGTGTTGATTCATTTATGTCCAATGACAGTGTCGATGTTGCAGCATTTGAGGGTATAATAACAGAGTTCCATACGACTTTTATTCCAGAAAAGAATGAGATTTATGTGAGTTTGGAATGACTTGAGAGTGAGTAAATGATAACATATTAGTAATTTGTGGGTGAACTTTAACCCAGGTATGAGAAAAGGGTAACCATGAGGGTGCAAAAGCCAGTGACGTGGGGCTTCAGGGCTGCTCCATGTTTCCTGGCACATGAGGAGCCCAACGCGCCAGCATCCCAGCGGGCGACGCAGGCTTTCTGCTCTCACTACATCATGGAATCCGTCCTCATATGCTGGTGTCCTGTAGGCATAGCTGGTTCATCCCCATATGCCTTTCCAAGAATTACATATGAGGAAAAAGCAAATACACAAAATGCCCTGCAGGAAGTGACGCACATGACTGTGGTTTTTACAGGCATCTGGCAGTCGTATATTTGGCTTTGTGGGGTGAAAAGAAGAGGGGAAAAAATGAATACTGTGAGTGACAGGTTTACAAACAAGGGCATGGCAAGGTGCTTCAGTAAAGAGCAGAAAATGAATGAAATTTTTTACTGCAATGCATCTTTGCAGTTATTGCTTCATGGCTATTTCTGGTCTTATTGCTGACTGAGGCCATATATTCGTGTGACATTTAGTATTATAGCACATCCAATTAAGACGTGTAAGGTCGTTCTAAAATAACAGCCTAATGAAACGGCCAGTACACTCCACAAGGTATGTGTGAAAACGCGTGGTTTTAATTGTGCTTTAATTATAGCTATAGGAATTAAGAATGCTATTGCTTTAATCCTAATTAGGATAAATCCTTAACGATAACTGACCATTTTTTATCTGCCGAAGCCTGTAACAGGCAGATAATAAAAAGTGTATAGCTTGCATTTCCTGAAGTTCTTGCAATGCAGCAAAAGTATAGTGTGAAAAGGTTTCAGGCTTTAGTTCTGCATACATACAATGCCACATCAGAGGAGGGTTGCTGATGACACTCACTGTGCATTTTGTTTTCTATCGGCAAACATCAATACGTAAAGCTAGTTTGAGATGATTAAATAGATATAAAATGGCAAAGTCACAGCACGTAAATAAATGTTTTTGTGTAAATGCTTGCATGTAAAGAAAACAATTTCTTAAAAAGTACATAAAGTGAATACAAAACAACTATAATTGTCACAATTCCTGTCTTGTTTCCTGTTTTGTGTTTAAGGAGTTTTATTTTCCATAGAAAACGATTACCTTCACCTGTTCCAAGTTAGACCCTTGTTATCCTGTATAGTCGGTATGCATTGACATCACTTTCCCGCCGGACTGAGGCCCCGTCCATGTGTTTAGCTGTATACGTAATTGTTTTGTATCGTATCAGCGTTTCGTCCACATGGATCCGGTGTTTTGGGAGCATGAAACCAATATTTTTTTTTTAACCGGGTCCCAGAGTGGATAAATCTGATGTCATCACACCACGTCCTGCACGGGAAAGACTAGAAAGGGATACAACTACGGGCACTGGGCATGCTCACATCAATATTGTGTCATTTAATTACTGTACTTGCATTATCGTAACGGTAGGTTTAGGGTTGGGGTATAAAACATCTGGTAAGTTGTTAATTTATTTATTTATATTTTATTGTGAGATTTTCACCTCACTTCCTACCATTGCTGTACCCCTTCGTCACAACTTTTCTTCTCCATTTTTAGTGCATTTCTGTGGCAGAATTACAGCGCCACACACTGGCCTGGCATGTATACTACATCGTTTTGAGTTGGTTTCAGTGCTCTCGTGTGTACGCAGATATCTCTTGAATTGCATACGGAGGGCGCTGGCTTCGTGTGGATGGGGCCTGAGTGGCAAAAGAGCTGCTGTGTGATTTAATAGGGAAAAATGCGAAAATGCAAGTAAAACAAACAATTTATAGTTGATCCATAGATCCAGTGATCCATAGATATTGGCATGCAGCCAGGATCGTGTTTCTTGACATTTATATGAGCGCCAGGGAAATATATAAAGAAAATTTGCATGTGAAAGCTTTATATAAATACAATAGGTCTAAATTCAGGTAATCACTTATATCAGTGTTATATATCGTCATATCATCCAGCCTCATAACGTATAGTTATTGTCAGTGTTTATTTAAAAACATCAAATTATACAGAATATAAAATGGTAAATATTTAATCGATGAGTTGTCAATACTATATATAACAATACAATTTATAGGGTATGATTTTACCCCAAAATTCAACATATTGAGACAAAATAATAACTGAAAATCAGCCGATGGTGACATCATGCGCGTACCCTCTATATATCCCTGTGTTTCAATAATCTTCTGTTATTTGTACTCCTTACATCCTCGTTGTAAAGCTGATGCGTTTGTCTTCCTCTGCCTTGTCTGGATTTGTGTGTCTTGTTAAAATTTCTGCCTTGTTTGGATTATCTTTGTTGTGTGTTTGTTAAATAAAAACTGCTGAAATTGGGTCCTCATATCACCACTTCCCTGCCGACCGTAACAATCATAATAATAGGGGTGTATTTATTTATACATTTTTATTTTTGGAATTTGGTGTGCATTTAATTTTATTATAATTAACAATATAGAAAACATACTGAATGAAACATTTTTTTTTTTTTTTTAGAAATTTAAGATTACATTTTGAAAAATTCTCTTAAATGTTCTTAAATCTTGAATGGCAAACAAGCAGCAAATTGAGACATCATCATCGATTCATAATGATGGACCAGAATAATGAATTGCTTACAATGTTCCCCCAGCCAGTCACATAAAAAAAATGCATGAATAATGACAACCTCAGTCAGGATTTGTTTTCATATGTTTTTATTGCTCTTTGGGCATGAAAAACAAGACTTGAACTTTTGAAGATTTTAAAATACATTTTCAGGTGTCCACTTGTGTGTATTTACAAACCAGAAAATACAATTATATAAAATCATGTGAAAACTTTATACAAAAAAAAATATATAATACAGCTTTGATTATTGCAAACGCAATTGAGTTTGTTCCCGTTCGACCAGCAGGCGAAGAACTTCATACAAGATTATACTTCGCATTTCTTTGATTACAGGTTATGTGCATTACATAATCAGATTGCTTTTTTATGTAACTAGTAAGCATTACAAGTAACAATCATTATGTGATAAGATTATTTTTCTGATGTAACAATTAATGCATTACCAGTACGTACATTGCGTAATCAGATTACTTTTTTGATGTAACTGCAAATTACATTCTAATAACACAAATTTATTTACTGCAGATGTATTTTCCAGAACAACATTCACAGTAATTGTATGAATTAAAGATGAAATATAGTCCAAATATATGTCCAAATTAGTGGACAGATGATTATTTAGAATTTCCCCCCAATTTAAAATCAATACTTTAACAGAAAATTATATTTGTAGATGTTACTTGAAGCTAAAAAAAATTTGTGATGTGAGACTTGGAATAAAACAATTGTCATTGTGCCAAGCTTAAACTGAGCACTCTAAAGCAAATAAGATATACATGAATGAATTGGAAAATATTTCATTGGAAGTAAACAGTGCTCCTGGAGTCTCAAATGAACAAGGAGATTGCACATCCCTAATGCATATGATAACAATAAGAACTTTAATAGTCAAGAGGTTTAGTATTCAAAGGTGCTGTGTTTTCTTCTGGAATATCACACAGAAAATTTGCCCTGACAGATATCACTGAAATCGGTGTCCTGAGTTATCCCACCTGTCTCTGACAGCCAAAAAACAAAACTTCAGGCGGCTGTTGTTTAGCCGGTTAGATTTGGAGACAGCCTCTGCATGTCAGTCATTTTGAGCATTGGGTTTTGCTGACATATGTTTGAAGGGAGGATTTTTAAGGGAAGGTGGTCCGAGTGGCCAAATTGATGGAAGTTTGCGAAAAACAGCTTACATTGACTTGCGCGTAGGTTTGAAGGTTGCGTCTCAAGAGACATGTGGTAAGAGCGTGACATTTTAGAATGTCCAGCTCTTGGTGAGCAGAAGTCAGTGTGGAATATAAAAATCAATATTTGTATAATCTAGAGGTTTGAGGTTGCATGACCCTCTCAGAAGCACCTGTCTCAGTTTTTTCTTGGCTTCATTATGACATTAATATATCAGAATCTAATGAACCCTTTGGCTAAAGTGCTAGTAAATAATTTCCTTCTAGGAAATACTAAACAGGCTTTCAGCATTATCGTTAGAGAGCATGTATCTAATATACAGCGGATGTGTGCATCCCATCATTCCTAGAGAGGGTTTAGCAAGCAGGGCTAATCCTCTGTCATCTTGAAAGTGGGGTAAATAGGCATTTATTCAAAGGCTTTTCTTGGAAGCTCCGATATCAGCTGCAGCCCACATTTAGCCCCAGACCGTATCCAGTGCATTGTGAAATGAACCAAAAAAACCCTGGAGAGCGGAGGTGTTTGTGCGATAGCTCGCACACAAACTGAATAATGGACGAGATCATGGAAAATATATCTGCGCTACACACTAACAGCCTACACAAAACATTAAGCTGCAAGTTTAACAAAGGGACATTAGCTCTTTGGTGTTTTTATCTGCTTGAAAGAGGGTTGCGCATGGCTCTGATTCCTATTTGGACTGACATGCTGTAGCTCTGTGGTTGGGGGTTGTTCATCCAGCTTGGAGGCTTTTGTTGCTGTGCCATCCTCATCTCTCATCTCTGCTAGAAATGGACAGTCTCACAGAGAGCTTCCACTGATGGGCATGATGAATTTGGCAGGTATAAAGACAGTGGGATGCTCCCAAAGGTCAAAGACTTGGGACTCTCTATAGCAGTGATGAGTGGGAGACTTCTGAAATGAAGAGGCAAAGTCCCTCTCTGGGTTTGGGCTTTAGTTCAGTCCAATAAAATGAAGTTTCAGTTCTATTTGATGTTTTCAGAGTTTATATGGAACATAACTTATCTTACACTACTAAAAAAGTAAATGGGTTTTAAATTCATGAATGTTTCACAAATCTATGTTACATATTCGGGTTTTTAGCGACCCGGGTCTATATCTAACACAGATGGATCTCGGATAGATGGTTGCGAAAATATAAAACTCTTCTGATATTAGAGTAATAAATACAGAAGAATAAAATAAAGGATATTTCGTTGCCTTTTGGATCTTGGAAAGGTTCAGTTTGGGCAGATGTTTTATACCATCATCACTGCCCTCGTTTCCCAGTACATTCAGCATCTGGCTCATATTTGCGATCTCAAACATACCTAAAACCATAATTTTCAGCAAATTGCTGAGTAATTTCAAGTTTTGCTGATAATTCTTCTGATTATTTTGTTTTCTGGAAGTCTTTTATAATGTTTTTTTAATTTATTTTTATATTGTTCATAATGAATTGTTTAAGGAATACTAAGAAGGTTGATGTCTAACTTTAAAAAAATAATGAGGAGGAGGGCAGTGAATGACGTCCCAGGTCACTAAAGACCCGAGGTATGCATTTAAGGGTTAATACTGTAATGTGTATAGCCTATAATAATTTACATTGACATTTACATTAAAATACTTGTTATTCAAACCAGTCATATAAAACACTTTTATATATAGCTAGTGCTGTCAATAGATTTTTTTAAATCTATTTTCAACCTATTAAAATACTATATATATATATATATATATATATATATATATATATATATATATATATATATATATATATATATATATATATATATATATATATATATATATATATAATATTTTTGGTATAATGGCATATGTCACACCTTGTTGAGTAAAGTTGCCAAATTTAAATAATAATATAGATTATTGTGAGAGATGAGTAAAGCATTAAAAGTGGCTTTAAGAGTCACACCATTTTCCATGATCATTGCATCACATTTTAAATGCTGTACCAAGTTGCTGTTTAGTCTCGAGACCCCAGCGCTATGACGGTTAAGACGCTTTTCGATGTACGATTGATTCTGTTAATGGTTGTCACGTGTGATACTTTAGTACAAACACTGACAAATTCCATTTCCAGCGCTGCAACAGTGCTACTAAATCTACAGCTCAATCCATACCCTCTGATTTCTCAGTTTTGTGTATGTATCAGTATTTTTTGTCAATCAAAAAGCATGGCCAGGGTAGTCTGATTCCCAAGTGATTGAGTCATATGAAACGGTTCTCAAGAACCTACAGTGTGACTGGGATAGTCTGTTTCCTGAGCGAATGAGTTTATTTTGTCCAAATATCGTTTTTTACTCAAAAGAACTAAAAGGTTTCACAATTCCTTACTATTTCCTTTTTACAAAATTAACCATCGGGTCAGGGAGCATGACTGTGTCAGTTCACTGCATCTTTAACCCATTCATTAATGAACAACCCACCACAGCACATTTCCCATAAATGTGTATTTCTGCTGTAAGGAATGTTGTTTATGTGGTTTGGGGTCTTAATGATGTTTCTGTCCATCTGAGGCGTTCTTCTGGGGTGTCTGTAGTCTATAAATGAGCTTGTGATGCTAATGTTCTGGTCCATTACCCTCTGAAATGAAAGCATACAGTAGCTCACTGCTCACTGGAGTCCTCAGTTAATACGGCGCCGTATCTGACTATGCAAATAGTGAGAGGGAATAATCTATATTAGCTCACTGACTGGGTGGCATTTTCAAACTGCCTTAATGACCAGGTGGGTCAGCACACCATATTTGCGGCTCTGAAATTTAAATGTCACTGCTTTCTGTTAGCGTTTGATCATTTCAGGAAAATAAAAAAATAGCATTTTATAAACCTAATGTGTTATACTTAGTTATACTTAAAGGGATAGTTCAACCAAAAATGAAAATTAGCCCATGATTTACTCATCCTCAAGTCATCCTAGGTGTATATGACATTCTTCTTTCAGACTAATAAAATTGGAGTTATATAAAAAAAAGTCCTGGCTAATCCAAGCTTTATAATAGTAGTAATTGTTGCTCTGTTTTTGTAGTCCATAAAAATGCATCTGTCCGTCAAATAATGTGCTCCACACGGCTCTGGGGGGTAAATAAAGGCCTTCTGAAGCGAATCGATGCGTTTGTGTAAGAAAAATATCCATATATATATATATATATATATATATGATCGACTTATAAATCCCCCTTGATGTCAGTGTTGGGTGCTGCAGAGATGGATTTAGTTGCAGCAGTTATTCGAGTAATGACAAAACTCAAAAGAAATTAACATATCACATAGCTCAAAGACTTTATATATAGGAAGACGGTGCACTATGATTACTTATGAATGGGAGAAAGTACAACGTCCAATATGGTGAATAAGCCCCACCTTCTAAATGAAAGAGCCAACCATTTATTAGTAAGGTCATCGTGTCACTGCAGTTAGAAACTCTGGTTGGTATAGAAACAGTCAGTGTTCTGAGACGCGCGTTTAGGATTGCGCATGCACATTAACTTTGTCCAGGCTGAAAAAAGCATTTTTTTTTTTTTATGATTCGAGCATTTGGAAACCAAAATTTATGACACAGTTGTCAGATTTCATTGACCTTATCAAAAATATAGCCCATTATCACCATATCTTGTTATAGCTGATCAAAAAACTAAAACAAAAACAAAACCTTTAGCTAGTGCTAACTGAAAATACTAGTGGTGTGAAGATACACTAAGCTCACGAGACGATACACAATATTGGGTTCACTATTTTTAAGAAATCTTCAATGATGAAATGTATGACTGGACAAATGTCTAGTTTTTGACTGAAAGTCACAGAATGCAAAACTATGCAGGTGTATTTTGAAATATTTTAACTAATCTAATGGCTGATTTTTGGTAATCAAGTAGTCGGTCGATTATTTTGACGATTAATAGAGTAATCTGATTTTGCGGCACGGGATCTCGTCACACCCCTAGAAAATACAAAGAAAAGGGTAAAAAAACAAACATTTATGCTATAAACTAGTTTCCTCTAATATATTTTCTTAAAATCACCCATACAAAGTCTCTAATGAGTATATTGACACTGTTGTATGTGTTTCTGTCTGTGGCAGATAAATAACTCACACACTTGACATGGCATATTAGCTTAGCTGCTTTCGTTCATGATTGCTATTTTACTGGACAAGAGTGATGGAAACAGGCCGATAGTGTCTTGCAGCAATACTCCACATCATTCACTGTCACTGCAAAGGGTAGAACCTCTCTTTCAGATGTTTTAATCAGCAGTAAGTCAACCTGTGGGACACAATCGGACAGGAAATGTTCTTAATTGCGACAAGAAAACGTAGCAGATGAAGAGATTTCTGAAGCGGCTCCTTTTCTCGATGGGGTTGGTGAGGGAAGAGATCGCAAAGGGAGAACGGAGGCCCAAATCTCTTTCGTCTTTTAGCTGATGTATTTTTAATGCTTCCCTCGTGCTGGTGGATGGGTGAAAAAAAAGTTCTCATCAACTTTTTAGGGCTGCTTTGAAGAGATGAGGCTGTGGGATTCGGTGCCAGCCGTGGGAGCCTGAGGCTTTCAAGCCTGCCAACATTAATTTCATTTACATAGACGTCTTTCTACCTTCATATCAGAATTTTTACCCCATAGAGACTGATGTTCTGCTGGGTGGATTTGGGCCACTGTGAAAAAAGAAGATATTTGATACTGTAACCCTTATCCTTACAGTTGGAGTGCTAAAGCATGTAATAGTGCTGATTATCAGATTACATGGAAAGCGTTTAGAATGATTGTTGGTGTGCATCTCTTCACTGTAGCTGACAATCAAATATCCTCTCTATATTAAGCACAAAGCAGCTTCATGATGCATTGCATCATTTGATACATATCGCAGCACATGGAGCATTACACTCTACTCTAAAAGAGTACTTGTAATTGGCATTCTAGAGCGTATACGCACATTTATTTAAAGAGGCCTAATGATATCATGTGGTGGGAAACTTCAGCTCATTTACTGTGCCAGCAGAGGTCTGCAGTCGTTCTATCGTTCAGCTCTGAAGGTCACTCATGAGTCAGCCTAAGTAGGCCTGATTCTTTTTCGGTAATTTAGGTCTTTGTGTTGACATTTAGTTGTTCATTCATAGAATTTCCTACAGTTCAATAAACTATTTCCCCACAAGTGGGAGGTTTTTTTGCCAGCAAGTGGCAGAATTTAAAAAAAAAATGTCATGGCCCCTAGAATATATCGTTCCCACCTGGGGCACGTTAAAGCTCAAACCGGTGCGCAACGTTTTGCTATGGTTTCCGGTTGAACAACATGTTTCCTAGAAACGGTGTGCAACGGGTTTGAGATATGTTTTCAAATGTGTCAAATATGTCAGCCCAATCAGCAGCAACATGTAAATAAACCATGCGGTATTAAAGAGACAGCGCACAAAATGGATCCATAAAAATACTACACATATTTATATATATTGCTTTTGTATTGTGGAGTGACACTTTCATAAACTTTTCTATACTCCTCTGATTATATAATGGTACATATAAAATATTACAATGTCATAGCACAACAGTGATCAGCAATAACGATAAGCCTAATACTCACAATAAAATTAGATCATTTTGATGTAGATCGATTAGATGCTGTTGCATCTAAATAATTAGGGATCACAGTTATCACAAATCCCTTCACTTAATTGGGATGCTCTCTTTTATTCAAGACGGAAAGTGCAGTGACTGTAATAGAGCGTATTTTGCAGTAGTCTATTAAACACAAATTTATACTAATTTCATTCTTCAAAAAGAACACAAAAAATGGCCTTCTCAGCTGCCATAGTTCATCAGAACGGTGTTCAACACAGCAGAGCTTAGCATCGAAATTCAGCCGAAATTCGCTTTTCTCTTTCTCTTTTCTCTGCTATATAGCTGTTGATTATGTTTTGCGTGTTGCACCTTTATTGAGTAGGTCATCCAATACCAGAAATTAATGATTTACACCAATAATGTGATGCGGGCAGTTAACCCTGCTTGTGGAGTAAATGAAGGCTGTGGTAAAATACATTTTGATAATATAAATGGCATGTACATGCAGTTAGTGTAGTGGGTTGATTCATGATACGTTTGGGCATGAGAGTTTGCAGGGTCGCACAATCATTTCAAAATTATATAAAATATCTACGATTGGATTTAGTTTGCCATTTGGATTATATTTATAAGATCTCACGAGTCCTGATGAATGAAATTTCAACTATTTCTGAAATTCCTCTATTAAAAAAAACACAACTTTCTCACATAACACAGCTAAACAGCCCTTGCATAGAGTGAATAATCGATTTTTATATAGTAATAATCAAACATAATAATCGCCATTGATAAACCAAATCAGCACCATTACTACTGATTATAAGTCGTCTAGCATCATTTTGGGATGATTTGATGCATTTTTGAAAGGTCTCAATCTCTGTGTTTTTAAGAGATTTCAGCCTTAAGTTTGAGAAGTAATTTAAAAGTCTTTAAGAAGAAGAAGAAGGTCTGTCTTATCTCTCTTGTCTTGTGGGGTCAAACAATCCTTGGGGTTTTCCTCGTGGGGCTCAAACCATGCCATCTCCAAGTCTACACGTATTTTACAAACTGCCTAACATTAACATCTTAAGCGTTTTTCTCTGGTTGGGATTATCTCTTTATAAAGTTTGTTGTTTACTGTGGAGTTTGTTAGTTAGAGCTGTAGATTTGTTAGTTAGATCAGACTGGATGGCGCCCACTTAAATTATGGTCCTAGATTGTTATGTTTGAACAAATCATCTGTCCAATCTTCTCTCAGATCCTACAAATGTTAGGTATTCACGAACACACACACACATGTTTGTTTTTGTGAAATGTGGGACATTCCATAGGCGTAATGCATTTTATACTGTACAAACCGTATTTTCTATCCCCTACACTGCCCCTGCCCCTAAACCTACCCATCACAGGAGACTGCGCAGTTTACTTTCTGTGAAAAAACCTCATCCTGTGTGATTTATAAGCATTTTGAAAAGTGAGGACATGGGAACGTCCTCATATTTCACCCTCTTTTGTAATACCTATGTCATACCCATGTCATTATACACATTTGTGTCCTGATATTTCACAAAAACATGCCCACACACACACACACACACACACACACACACACACACACACACACACACACACACACACACACACACACACACACACGTCTGGTTCACTATCTGTGGGGACTCTCCATAGATGTAATGGTTTTTATATCGACAAACTGTACATTGTATCCCCTACACTGCCCCTGCCCCTAAACCTACCCATAACAGGAAACATTCTGCATTTTTACTTTCTCAAAAAAAAAAAAACTCATCCTGTGTGATTTATAAGCCTTTCAAAAGTGGGGACCGCTGGCTGGTCCCATAATGTAGGTGATCTCAGGTTTTACTATCCTTATGGGGAGATTTGGTCCCCACAATGTAATATAAACAAGGGCACACACACACACACATACCTACACTCACACACACACACACACACACACACACACACACACACACACACACACACACACACACACACACACACACACACACACAATACATCGTGGAATTATTCCTGGATAAGTTTCGGTTCACTATACATTTACATTATATGTACTTATGTGCCAATTGCCAACAAAACACAGACATTTGATGCAGTTTCACTCACCACCTGCGATTTCAACTTGTCACCAGGAACAAACAAACACACTTGCAGAACTCCGTTGCTGCCCCGGAAAAAACAAACTGCATCCACTGTTTCCTTAATGCTGGGTTATCTGGGAAGCTGAACAAAGCTATCTTTCCCTCACAACTAAAAACACAGCTTCTGTAACCCAAACTAAGCTCGTTGAAGCCCACTGAATTTGAGATCAGCCAAACTCTACACAAATCCATTAAAAATTGACCACAATCTGGTCCCAAAAAATGACCAGGTTAAAAAGCCAGTGGAGCCACCTGCAGTGAAGATAAATTAAACTCTGTTGTTACTGTGTTGGACCTGCATGCTATTTTGAAGAACAAATGTTATGAATACCTCAGCTGTGATTAAAGCAATGCATGAACTTCTGTATCCACAAAGGAAGGGCGGCCCATTTCTCTCTGTGTCTTTCTCCCATCATCCATCACTGCCTTTTCCCCTTGTAGAACACCACGCTTTATAAAGAAAACAAGTGTGTTAGTCCTCTGTCTGACAGTAGCATGAGGTGAGAGGAAAGGAGTGAGAAGAGAGAGATGTAGGGGAGGAATATAAAGCTGTCCATGGTTTCACCACATGGGCTGTGAAAAAAACAAAACAACATCAGCATGTCTGTCAGGATGGCATGACCTCCACATAGTCACGACCAGCTGTCAAGAGAGCAGGAGGCAGATGGGAGAGGGAGGTATGATGAAGAGGATGAGGACTTTCATGAGTAAACTGCTCTAGACACGTGCACCACGTCCCACAGACATATCGAAATCACGCGTCACTGATGTGTGGTCCATTTACACTTATGCAAGCAAACGTGGATGTAGTCTGGAAAGAAATATATCGTGGATTGTTAGTACCTGTGGTTGAGTGAAAGCTCGACATATTAATAAAATGTAAAAAAGCTAAAGAATTAATAAAAGAAGTAAACGGAGTAACTTACACATATCCATGGTTTTGATCATACCATCTGAGGTGAAATTATATAATTATAAGGAATCAGGGATTTTTTTCACATTCTTTTGCACTTCACTGTTTCAGTATTACTGTAAACATTAATGGCACCTTATATACTAATTTTAATAGTTCATCTGTCATGGTTTTTGTTTATTTTTGTGCATTATATTTTTGTATAGTTTATGTTGCATTGAATAGATATAAAATAGAATGACAATATCAAGTTTATCATAAAATAAACTGATTTCATACAGTACATTTTTAGTCTTTGTATCCCCCCCCCCAAAAAAAATCAAACTGATAAAAATGATAACTTTCATTTCAATGTAAGTCTTTTATAATTACAGTACACACAGTTAATTATGTACACACAAATTATCATTCACACATAAACATTTTATATTAGTTACACATTTTAGATATACTATATACACATTTTATATTATAGTTACACCTTTTAGATTTATTATATACCAGTGGCGGCTACTGGTCTGTCAGAGAGGGGAAGCTCATTTTCGGCCTACATCATAAAATTGTCTATTTATTTAAAAGTAAAAGCCGACTAACGTTATATGAATGAATGAATGAAGGAATGAATGAATGAACGATCTAAAAAAAAATATTAAACTCTGTAAAACTGAAACAAGGGATGTGGTGTATAATTGTGTGAAATGTATGATGAAAATAAAGCAATTTCGCCAAGCAAATATATCAAAGAAATAGGTTGCAGCAGTTTTTATTTCGACTGAACTTGAGAAATCCGCGATGGGACTGAGCGCAAATAGCTTCAGTGATTCCTTATAGTACAGAATCGCTGTCAGTCAAAAGGAGATGCAGTCTTTCGACAGACCCGCCAATCATCACGCAGAAGCTCGGAGTCCGGGCCAGCCCACTCCCCATTCAATCCCAGAGACATTGAGCGTCCGTGGGCGGGACATAATCGCAGCGTTTATCCAATGACCGTCTAGTTTCGAGCGCTGAAAAAGTTCAAAGCAGCCCCATTGAAGTCAATGGACGCTGGGCTTCAATAGGGAAATGCACTGTGACGCTGCGGGAATGTATGAGAAGGAAATCGAGTCAGCCGACCTGCTATATGTAACTGATTCTGAACGAACTCGTCTTTGAGATGAATGTTTTCTAACGCATTTTTAGTCAATAAAATGTTAATACAATAGTACATAATTTGACCATTAATATTGTGACATTATAAGGGAAGCCGAGCTTCCCTTGCAGTGTTAAAGAAATCGCCACTCCTATATACACATTTTATATTATAGTTACACATTTTAGATATACTATATACACATTTGATATATTTTTCCATTTGATATAATTATACATTTTATCTTTTATAAATTTACACACACACACACACACACACACACACACATGTTGTGTTTCCATGTTTTGTGGGGACATTCCATAGGCGTAATGCATTTTATACTGTACAAACCGTATTTTCTATCCCCTACACTGCCCCCCCTAAACCTACCCATCACAGGAGACATTCTGCATTTTTACTTTTCAAAAACATCACTTAGTGTGATTTATAAGATGTTTTCCTCATGGGGACTCAAAAAAATGTCCCCACAAGGACAAAAATTTGGATATTGCCATCTTTGTGGGGACATTTTGTCCCCATACCGTAGGGATTACCAGTCCACACACACACACACACACACACACACACACACACACACACACACACACACACACACACACACACACACACACACACACACACACACACACACACACACACACACACACACACACACACACACACACACAGAACAGAACAACAGACAGAACAGAATAACAGACAAGAATGACAGACAGAACAACAGACAACAGAACAACAGAAAGAACAGAATAACAGACAAGAATGACAGACAGAACAGACAGACAAGAACGACAGACAGAACAGAATAACAGACAAGAATGACAGACAAGAACGACAGACAAGAACGACAGACAGAACATATCAGACAAGACTTACTGTCTAGCCATATAAAGTGTGCCTGTTCTCTGAATTTGGGATCACTTACAATGTCTCTGAAAATCTGGCATGTCAGTGAAAGCCTCAAGAAAGCCACATTGCCGTCATCTATAACGACTCCCATCAGGATCCGCTGGAGGATCTCAGGTGGCATCTTTCAAAAATAGCCAACAAGTAACTTTACATACGATTTATCAAAAAGAGAAACTGATAGATTGATAGTTTATACTGTACTTACCTTTGTCAAGTCATTCGTCCAGTAATCAACAGGCAGGTGGATTTCCATCGCCTCTAAATTGGAAAATAAAATGCAAGAGTGGCATTATTTTCAAAACCCTGTTATTTGTGCTGTTCAGGAAATAAAGTGGAACCCATACCTGCTCTCTCTTCTCTTCTCTTTTTCCTGAGCTCCTTCCTTTCAGCATGTGACCTTCAAATTTTTTATATATATAAAGAATTTTTATTTTCAAAAAAAGAGAGAGAGAGAAAAAAAGTGCAACATCTTTCAGATGTAGGTCATTTATAATACTTGCTGGTGTGACTTGTTACAACACTGACATATCAAAATAAACACTCCACAGTTGTTTGAATGGTGTTGTCTGGGAATGCCATGAGAATTAATGCTAAAAATCAATGCATCAAAAGCAGGTAGGACTTTTATTCATTCAATGGTTGCTGCTTACTGTAATGTTGTCATAGCGGTACTCCCTCCATGGCCCAGGATTGACATGATTTGCTAGTTGTCTGTGAAATGTAATACAAATGCAAAAAAAGAGCAGATGAAGTATGTTAAGACAAACTTATGTGGGTGTTTGACAAAGCATAATCGGAAAATATAAAACAATTTAAAAAAAAACTCTGATCTTTTTACAGGGCATACAGTCAGAGAGAGCATCAAATAAACAAAATCTGCACTTTATGATGACAATATCTGAAATGAATAAAAAAAAAATGTAATAACTTAATCAACTGTCTTGTTTACAGTGTTGCAATGTAGAGGTTTTGGGGTGAAGCACTTTGCTCAAGATCAGAAAAATCATAATCTTGGATTTTTTACCAATACTATCAATAGGACCAATATCGGTGAAGTTTTTTTTCCTGTTCTTGCAGAGTACACATAATTGATTCTACTAATTTAAGCACTAGTAGTTGATCAGTCAAATAACGTTTTACTTAACTACTTAGCTGAAACAGATGCCTACACCCTGCATCCCCTGGTCTAAAGAGCATTTCAATAGTTTTACTTGTTTATGAATTGAACAACAATCAAGTCTTACTGACATCCAGTGTTGCCTTAGTTACTTTAAAAAGTAATCTGATTACTCCTTTAAAAAGTAACTTATTTACTTTACAGATTACTTGATTTTAAAAGTAACTAAGATTACAAGTTACTTTATTAGTTACGTTAAGCCGTTGACAACAACACCCCTGCCGCCTCAACATAGAAAAGACAACCATTTCTGCCAACACTCACTTTATTGGAAGTGCATTTTTAACAGTAACGTCAACAATGTATCTCCTGACATTTTAAGTTGAAATTAAAACCTATTTCCTGAAAAAATACACTCCCAGAGATGCAAGAAGAAAGCAAAAATATATGTTTTAATTTTTTCTAAGGAAAATGACAAAAACAGTAACTCACAGTGACTTAGATAAATTACTTTAATCTGATTACTTGTTTGAAATTAGTAACGCGTTAGATTACTCGTTACTGGAAAAAAGTAGTCAGATTAGAGTTATTTGCATCGCTGCTGACATCATAAAATAAATTTACTATATGTAATATATGTATACTATGTGTAATTTGCCAATAATTGGACTGTATAAGAAACATACAACAATTCACATACATACCTTCGTGGTGAACTGCACCTCGAACATGATTGACTACGTGATTATATACCTCATTAAAATGGGTATAAATCAATTTACAATAGGCACAGTGATACTTTCTGCACCACACTGTACATCTCTCAACAGAGATAAGGGAATCATCTCGTCTCTGCAGTACTGTCAGATGCGTCTGTGCAGGTTAAACAAACACACCATTTACATCTTTCATCAAAAACAAATACTTATTCACACACACACACACACACACACACACACACACACACACACACACACACACACACACACACACACACACACACACACACACACACACACACACACACACACACACACACGTTGTGTTTCCATGTTTTATGGGGACATTCCATAGGCGTAATGCATTTTATACTGTACAAACCGTATTTTCTATCCCCTACACTGCCCCTGCCCCTAAACCTACCCATCACAGGAGACATACTGCATTGTTACATTTTCAAAAACATCACTTAGTGTGATTTATCACCTGTTTTCCTCATGGGGACAAAAATGTCCCCACAAGGACAAGGATTTTGGATATTGCCATCTTTGTGGGACATACAGTAGGGATTACCTTACGGTAGGGATTACCAGTCACACACACACACACACACACACACACACACACACATACACACACACACACACACACATTGTATATATTATATATATATATATATATATTAGGGGTGTAACGGTACACAAAACTGATGGTTCAGTACAGCAGGGGAGAGACAACTTATATAAAATGGCTTTTTATTATTAAATAGTGGTTTACTGAACAAATTGTGACATTGTATGCAAATATGTAAACTTCACAGTTTTTCCAAGTTAACGTTATGTTCCACGCTTAAAACACAACAAAGTTTAGGTTAGCTAATCGATATAGGCTAATAGTAACGTTAGATAGTAACCACAAATTAAAGTCACTAAAGTGTTGTTGTCTGTAGAGCAGTAGCGTGTGTAGATAAGGTCCAAATGATTACCTGATTTGTGAGTAGCCGTGGTAGATACTCGCTTAAGGTTAAAGGAGGTCAGTAGAGAGGTGAAGTCTGCAGGCTGGGGTTTATCAAGGTGGATGTTGAAGTCACCAAGCAGCACCAGAGGAGTGCCATCTTCAGGAAAGTTGGAGAGAAACATATCCAACTCCTCTAAGAAGTTACCCAGTTTACCTGGGGGGCGATAAACAACTACAACATGGATTTTAGCAGGGTGAGTGATAGTGATTGAGTGTGATTCAAATGAGCTGTTGCCAAAAAGAGATGGTATGGGCTCAAATTTCCAATCCTTTGTGATGAGCAAACCAGTACCTCCACCTCTCCCAATTGGACGAGGTGAGTGCGAAAAGGAGAAATTAGTTGAGAGGGCCACAGGAGTGGCCGTGTCCTCTGGTTTGATCCAGGTCTCAGTTAGGGCCATGAGACTGAGATTTGAATGAGTGGAGATAGCTGAAATAAAGTCTG
Organism: Gobiocypris rarus; assembly: GCA_023029165.1. Lineage (NCBI taxonomy): Eukaryota > Metazoa > Chordata > Actinopteri > Cypriniformes > Gobionidae > Gobiocypris > Gobiocypris rarus. Next base: position 14,367,568 of record CM040927.1, read on the forward strand.
ATTTGTTTACAGCAGACTGGCAATTCCAGAGACCAATTGGAATGGACAGTAATGTGGTAGTGGAAATCAGTACATAAGCAGATTATTAGGATTACGGCATCTTGAATACACAGAGTGTGATTTACGGGTGGTAGTAGTAAAAGTACAGATTTGAAAGCACATAGTGAATAGGGGTCAGAGAATAAAAAGTAAAGGAAAAGAAAAAGTAAAGTTAAAGTAAAGGAAAGCTATACTCAAGTGCCTTGTCTGTGTGCTTGATCGAGTGGAGTCGAGCAGAGTAGAGTCGCTGGTCTTTACACTCTTCGGTCTTCACACGATGAGGGCTTCACACAAGGGCTGCCACGAGTCCCGCTCTATTTATACACCTTATTGAATTCAACTGGCTACGCCTCACGATACTGTTAACTCGCGAGGCCACGTGGTCAAACCGTGTACAAATGCTACTGCACAACACAACACACTACACTACACAGACAAACGTACTAAATAAGAGCTGAGTTACAAAAACAAGGAGAACAATGATACTCACACAGTTGTTGCCTCTCCTTTTGCTCGAATGCTGAACCAAGCCATGAAGTCCAAGGAATTGTCTGTAGACCTCCAAGACAGGATTGTGTCGAGGCACAGGGAAGGGTATAGAAACAATTCTGCAGAATTAAAGGTCCCAATGAGCACAGTGGCCTCAATTGTGAAGTTTGTAACCACCGGGACTCTTTTTAGTGCTGGCCGCCTGGCCAAACTGAGTAATCGGGGGAGAAGGGCCTTAGTCAGGGAGGTGAACAAGAGCATGATGGTCACTCTGACAGTGCTCCAGCGTTTCTCTGTGGAGAGAGGAGAACCTTCCATAAGAACAACTATCTTTGCAGCACTTCACCAATCAGGCCTGTATGGTAGAGTGGCCAAACGGAATCCACTCCTCAGTAAAAGGCACATGATAGCCCACCTGGAGTTATCCAAAAGGCACCTGAATGACTCTCAGACCATTAGAAACAAAATTCTCTGGTCTGATGAAACAAAGATTGAACTCTTTGGCCTGGACGGCAAGCATCATGTCTGGAAGAAACCAGGCACAGCTCATCACCTGGCCAATACCATCCCTACAGTGAAAGCATGGTGGTGGCAGCATCATGCTGTGGGGATCTTTTTCAGTGGCAGGAACTAGGAGACTAGTCAGGATCAAGGAAAAGATGAATGTAGCAATATACAGAGACATCCTTGATAAAAACCTGTTCCAGAGCGCTCTGGGGCGAAGGTTCATCTCCCAACAGGACAACAACCCTAAGCACACAGCCAATATAAGAATGGAGTGGCTACTACAGGACAATTCTGTGAATATCCTTGAGTGGCCAAGCCAGAGCCCAGACTTGAACCCGACTGAACAGGTCCTGTTAAGAAGAATTGGATAAACTTCCCAAAAATAGGTGTGCCAAGCTTGTATGTCACATTCAAATAGACTTGAGGCTGTAATTGGTGCCAAAGATGCTTCAACATAATATTGAGCAAAGACTGTGAATACTTATATTTATGTGATTTTTCTTTTCTTTTCTTTTCTTTTTCATTTACAAAGATTTCAAACAAACTTCCTTCACTTTGTCATTATAGGGTAGTGTTTGTAGAATTTTGAGGAAAATAATGAATTAAATCCATTTTGGAATAATGCTGTAAAATAATATATATATATATATATATATATATATATATATATATATATATATATATATATATATATATATATGTATATACAGTCCCTGACAAAAGTCTTGTCGCTTGTGTACAAATTGAACTGAAGAGCCGCTGAAATATATTTCTTATCAAGATTTTTTTACAAGAAATGGCTCATTTTAATCCCAACAGCTATTGTAATAATGTTTCAGTGCAAAATGAAACTTTAAAAAAATTCTAATATTCACAGCTTGGTAAAGCCCATTGAGTCAATTTTGCAAAGACATAAGTGTTGTCGCCTTGTCATATGAGCTTCACCTGTGACAAATAATGGATCGATTAGATCTCAGGTGTATATAAAAAGAACCCAAGTACACTAGACCTTCACATCAACTGCAACTAGACCTCTGCAAACATGCCTAAGATTCACCCTGAGACTAAAGTTTTGATTATCAAGAGGCTGAAGACCAGATCCACTGCTGATGTGGCAGACACCTTCAAAGTGTCTCAGCGTCAAGTACAGAGGATAAAAAAAGATTTGAAGAGACTGGAGACGTTTATGAGAAACCCAGGTCAGGCAGACCCTGCAAGACAACTGCTCGAGAGGACCGTTTGTTGGCTCGAAAATCCAAGGCCAGCCCATTTTCCACTGCAGCAGAGCTCCACGAGACCTGGTCACCTGAAGTCCCTGTGTCAACCAGAACAGTTTGTCGGATTCTGTCTCGAAATGGCCTCCATGGTCGAATCAGTGCCCAGAAGCCAGCACTAAACAAAAGACAATTGAAAAACCGTGTGGCATTTGCCAAAGCCCACAGCCTGTTAAAAGGATGGACGCTGGAAAAGTGGCAGAAGGATTTTTCAGATGAATCTTCTGTTGAATTACACCACAGTCACCAAATATTGCAGGAGACCTACTGGAGCCCGCATGGATCCGAGATTCACCCAGAAAACAGTGAAGTTTGGTGGCGGAAAAATCATGGTCTTAGCTTACATCCAGTATGGGGGTGTGCGAGAGATCTGCAGGGTGGAAGGCAACATCAATAGTCTAAAATACCAAGAAATCTTATACCTCTTATATTCCCAACCATAAAAGAGGCCAAATTCTGCAGCAGGATGGTGCTCCATCGCATTCTTCCATCTCCACATCAAAGTTCCTCAAGGCGAAGTAGATCAAGATGCTCCAGGATTGGCCAGCCCAGTCACCAGACATGAACATCATTAAGCATATGTGGGGTAGGATGAAAGAGGAAGCATGGAAGACGAAACCAAAGAATATTGATGAACTCTGGGAGGCATGCAAGCCTGCTTTCTTTGCTATTCCTGATGACTTCGTCAATAAATTGTATGAATCCTTGCCAAACCGCATGGATGCAGTCCTTCAAGCTCATGGAAGTCATACAAGATATTAAATTTGGATCTCGCAGCACCACTACTTAATTTGCTGACATATTTTTGTATTTGCAGTAAATTAGTTCAATTTCTGTAAAGGCGACAAAACTTTTGTCTTGCCAAAATTTGACCTTTCTGTCTTGATTAAATGATAAATCTTTTTTCAGTGAAACTAATTTATTGCAGTGCATTAAACGTCTTTTGGCAGGGTTTTTAGCTTTTCATATGAGCTATTTCTAACACCAATTGATGAATTAAAAGTCAGGTTAATAGCAGGTGTTTCTACAAATTAGATAAGCGACATGACTTTTGTCAGGGACTGTATATATGTGTGTGAACATAGAAGTTATCATTATTATTACAAATCACATTATTTTAATAGTATAATAGCTTCAAGTCGTGTCCTTGAGAAAGGCGCAGATAAATGTATTTTGAAGACATTTTTTTTTCTGAGAAAAAAAAACCATCAGTGTGACTGCCTGAACACTTTAAATGTCTTTCTGTGTCATTTTACGAAAATAAAATTTCAAATTATACTTGCATCGAGGTGCTGTGAGAGATCACTGATCTGTCAAAATAAAATTATAATCACAGAAAATTAAATAGTGTAAAACAGGTTTGGCTTCTGAATGCAAACGGAGGGCTTGTTTTGAGTGAATCAGAAATGAAAGGTATTTTGCCACAAGATAATTTTCCTCCCAGCTTATTTAATCAAGTTTCTAAAGAGAGCAAAGCATCCATAGAGTGAAAGCAAATGTTCAATCATAAGAGTATAATACTGGCCAAATCGGATTCATTTGGTGTTCAGTTTAGACCGAAGGATTATCATCCCGACGAAATTATGGAGTTCAGTAATACTCGTGTAAAGCATGATATTAAATGAATAAACATCACACGCAATGCTTCTTTGCCATTGTTTTTACATGAATCAGTTTCAACACTGATGAATACAAAGTTTGTACATAAACTCAAATGCATACAGTCTCACACTTTTCAAAACAGTTTTGAATTATGTAACTTATTGGTAAATTTTGTATGTGCATTCAAGTTCACTCAACTACATACTCATGGCATCATAAACATCCTCACATTATCGGTGAATCGGCACTAACTAAACCCATTACACAAAACGAATAAGGGATAACATGAAATATATATCACAATAACACAATCCTGTCCGAAAATGTGACGGTCACAGATCCGAAGAAAACGTGAACTGTGCACCATAAGTCTTGTTTTCTAAACATTTGCTAACTACCAAATTAGTTGTGATTAGAAACCGCTAACGTTATATCTCGTAAGGTTATTGTGGATGGATACTAACGTGTGTGACATACACCTGACCAAACGAATTAGTTTCTGTTATCGGTAAGTTTCAATACTCATAGATGACCAATCCCAGCTTTGCTATGGCCTGATACATGATAATATTCTGTACAGTATGTGATCTGAGCACAGTGTACACACATCATTAGATACCTGCTCTGTTCTCCGCTGGTTCTCCTCACACGTCATGCCACAACTCAATATATCTCATCTAATCATTGCTCTGTCTGATCCTGGCCTGTCCCTAATTGTCTGTCATAATTGTATGGCTGTGGTCCTTGATATGAGTATGAATAAACATTTACAATTTCCTCAGCGTCCGAACTTTCATTGCGATCCATTGTTTTCCTATTTTTGAAATTGACCGCACTCCCTCATGTTACGTCACTTCCGTTTTGGGCATTTTTAGATAGGAAAGTAAAATTTTCTCCAGAAGCCTTAGTAGCGTATTTACAGTATAAGTATATTTTAAAGAAAACTAGTTCCTAAATTATTTTTCTATACATTGACTCACTGGAGGCTCAAACCTTCAATACGCCCTTTAAAAGAGGCTACAGACCAATCACTTTATATTCTTTTTATGTGACATTTTGGTGCAGGTAAATATAAAATCAGAAACTAAAAGTGAAATAAAGTGATATCTTATTTAGTTGCTACTAAGTGAATTAAACAACACTCTTGAGGGATAAATTCAATAAGAATGAATTGTGCTTGCTGATAATGTTGTCTATATGCGTACATTGTCAGCATTGTTTTAGCACCAGATAAACTAAAGGAATTATGCAAATCAGGTAAAGGCACCTACAAAATTAATGCTGATCACAATTTGCATGGGATTTTACCTAGCTTGCAGGCGGATGCCTAGTGCTATATGTTGTAAACAATGCAACAGACTATAGCAACGTTTCACACACCTCAATCGGCTCCTTTGCATGCTGACGCGTGCTTGTCTGTGTCTGGATATATGTTCGGTTCGTATGCTATTGCAACTTCTGTTCCATGCCGACTTTAATATCGGTGCATCCATACAAATTTGCCAGCTGTTTTACTAGCAATGTTTGACCTGAAAAAGCCACCTTTACATAGAAAGGTAAATAATTTGTTTATATATATATATATAAATAAATATGAAAAAAATGTTGAAATACTGTGTGCAACTATTTAGTTCACCTGAATTTGCAGATTTGCCCAGGTGACACATTGACAGTCTGTATTAATTCAGTAGAATACTGAAGAGAAGATCCAGTATGTTCTCAGCTGTCATGATGGGGACAATCTATCTCATCGAGTACTCTTTATCTGGCGAGTAGCCTTTATCTGAAATTCTTAGGTGTTTTGAGTCATTGGTGTGACACATGCTGTCAGGCTGATGTGTAGCCATCAGTCCCTGCACACTAACTGCACCTGAACTCTCCGTGCAGGCTCTTCAAGAATCAAAATTAGAGCACAGCTGAATTCCACAAGTGCAACCACAACTCTAACCACAGATTACCATGTCTCCAACACTGTGAATAATTGATTTTGTTCATCAGAATCACCCTCACTCACAGATGGCGAAAGAGCAATGTGGAATTTTCATGACACTTTGCTTTTCAATTATACATTGAGGTTTTGGTTTTATGGGGGGTTTCCTCGAATATCTTATTAATTCTTGAGAAATCCTGAACCTTTTCTTCTGTGATAAATGCCCTAAATGCCAATGCTTCCTCTTACTTTAAAAAAAAAGCAGTCCAGTCCTGCAGAGTGTAGCTCAAACCAGCTCCAAAACACATGCCTGGAAGTCTCTAGTAATCCTGAAAACCTTGATTAGCTGGTTCAGTTGTGTTTAAATAGGGTTAGAGCCCCCACCCCACCCCTGAAGCCCCTGAAACTGAGTTTGGCACCCCTATACAGGAACAATGGGTTGTGAAACATATTTTCAAGCCTCAGTCAAAATATGTTATTCTCTTCAATAAAAGCGTGGGAGAGAAATCAACCTGTTTTCATAATGTTGGTCACATTCTGAATGTATGTTTGACCTTGAGAAAGGCAGATCATTTTATACATTGCATACTGTAGCTCTTCACAAAAAGTAGCCTGTGCCAAGGACTGGAAAACATTCACAATATTTCTCAGCAGAGAGTGAAAAACAGCCTAACTTCGTGCAATGAATGCAGAACTGCTTACTTCAGCTCTGTTCCCAAACCTTGTGAGCATGTTCCAGATGGATGTTCCAGATTTCTAAAAGTTGTGCAAAATATATTAGAAAGCATTAAAAAAGTATCAATGCATTAAAAATAAGATTTTTTTTTTGATAACACTTTACAAAAAAGGTGCACTAATATGCTTAACCTATGGACAGATAATCATGTGTTAATTACCACAATGGTCAAAGCCATTTATTTATTTATTTATTTATTTATTTATTTATTTATTTTACTTCCTGTTGTGTGCTTTAAATTAAAATGAAAGCCTTTAATTAATCATTAGCTAATGATTTGCATATGTATCATGTTATGACTTTACTTGAGGCACATGACTATTAACTAATTCAAAATGAATTCAAAACTCATAACCACAATGACATATTACTTAATTTGATAACATGTGCCTCAACAAATAAAGTCATAACACAATGATACCTTTGCAAATAATTTGCTAATGATTATAATTAAAGCAAACATCTGGAAGTTGAAATGCATGGCTTTGACCATTGTGGTAATTATCACATGAATTTACAATATAATGTGTTATTAGGGAAATAATACATGATGACATACAACCCCAAATCAGAAAAAGTTGGGACAGTATGGAAAACGCAAAAAAAGAAAGAAAAAAGAAGTGATTTCTAAATTTACTTGGACTTGTATTTCATTGCAGACAATATGAACAAAAATATTTCATGTTTTGTCTGGTCAACTTCATGTCATTTGTAAATATGCATCCTTTCCTGTCATTCAGACCTGCAACACATTTAAAAAAAAGTTTCGGACAATAAAGCATTTACCACTTTGTAATGTTACTATTCCTTTTCACAACACTTAAAAGACGTTTAGGGACTGAAGACACCAAGTGATGAAGTGTTTCAGGTGTAATTTTGTCCCATTCTTCCTGCAAACAAGTATTAAGGTGGGCAACAGTACGGGGTCTTCGTTGTCGCATTTTGCGCTTCAAAATGCACCACACATTCTCTATTGGAGACAGGTCGGGACTGCAGGCAGGCCAGTCAAGTACCCGTACCCTCTTCCTCCGCAGCCAGGACTTTGTAATGTGTGCAGAATGTGGTTTTGCATTGTCTTGTTGAAATATGCATGGACGTCCCTGGAAAAGATGTCTTCTTGAAGGCAGCATATTATGCTCCAAAATCTCTATGTACTTTTCAGCATTAATGGTGCCTTCACAGAAGTGCAAGTTACCTTTGCCAAGGGCACTGACACAACCCTTTTGGACTTTTTGCTGGTAACAGTCTGGATGATCCTTTTCTTCTATGGTTTCGGAGCACACAGCGTACATTCCTCCCAAAAAAAACCTGAAATACTGATTCATCTGACCACAGTACACGTTTCCACTGTGTGATGGTCCATCCCAGATGCCTCCGAGCCCAGAGAAGTCGACAGTGCTTCTGGACACTGTTAACATAGGGCTTCCTTTTGGCACAGTAGAGGTTTAACTGGCATTTGTGGATGTAACTACGTATTGTGGTACCTGACAAAGGTTTGCCAAAGTAGTCCTGAGCCCATGTGATGATATCGCTTATAGATGATAGACAATTATTGATGCAGTGCCGCCTGAGGGATCGGAGATCATGGTTGTTCAGCTAAGGCTTGCGCCCTTGTCCTTTACGTACTGAAATTTCTCCATATTCCTTGAGTCTTTTAATTATGTTATGCTGAATGTGAAATATCCAAATCTCTTCCTATCTCTCTTTGAGGAACATTGTTTTTAAACATTTCAATAATTTTCTCACGTATTTGTTGGCAAACTGGCGATCCTCGGCCCATCTTTGCTCCTAAAGGATTAGACCTTTCTTGGATGCTGCTTTTGTATCAAATCATAATTAAAACCACCTGTTGACATCACCTGTTTCAAATCACATCATTATTTAACCATTTTACCTCATTACTAGCCCTAAATTCCTCCTGTCCCAACTTTTTCTTAAATGTGTTCCAGGTCTGAATGACAGGAAAGGATGCATATTTACAAATGACATGAAGTTGACCAGACAAAACATGAAATATTTTGTGTTCATTTTGTCTGCAATGAAATACAAGTCAAAGTAAATTTAGAAATCATTACTTTCTTTTTTTATTTGCGTTTTCCATACTGTCCCAACTTTTTCTGATTTGGGGTTGTATTTAATTAATATCAATTTATATATTACTTAATCTATTAATCATATAGAATGTTCATTATTTGCTGCTGCAGTAATCATTAATAAATGGTTTAGTTCTTCATGAGTCATACATTAACTCATGATTATCTGTACATTAGTAATGCATTATTTAATGCATATTAGTGAACTCGTATTGTAATGTGTTAACGATTTCTTGTTTTGTTTTAGCATTACACACTGTTATGCCTGTCTGCTCATTGTTTATTAAACATTGTTTTTACTTTTAATCTGTAAATCTGTCTTTCTCATCAGTCAACGTGACACCATGTTAATGTTAAACTATATTAAAATAGAGTTGTAAATACAGCAATACAATTCAGCTGTAAATTATATACATGAGGATATATACATGATTAGAAAATTATGTTGCTTTTGAAAACGAGGAAGCTCACTGTGTTTTGGAGCAGTTTTCTGGGAAAAACAACAATAACAAAAACTTTAACCAGTTTTAGCTGGTCAGCCAACTGGTCTCTCAGACTGACCAGGGGTGCGTTTCCTGAAAGCATCGTTCGTCAACTATAGTCGCAAGTTCTGTCTTTGTCAGCATAGTTCAGAGTCTGTATTTCCCGAAACCATAGTTCCAATGAACATTCGCAAACAGCTTCGCAAAGTTGTGTGGTTGGAAGAGCGACAGCTATCGACCTGTGGTTAGAAGATTAGGGCCTGATTTATTAACAGCTTGCACCAGCGCAAAGCCTCTTTTGCCGTTAAAAACTACTGTCAGGATATACCAAGTGAAGCCCTGAAAATGTGTGTACTGTTATTTTTGCGGCTGACCTTTTTGCATATACTTTTATAGGAGTTTCCCTTTCAGACTCAAAATCTATGGGAGGAGAGTTTAAATTAATCATGCCAAGTGATTTACTAAGGTTTCTGCTCGTAAATTCACTGGTGTTCGTGCCATTATTTACCAAAAAAGCATGTCTTAAACCAGATGCTAACTAATAGATTGCGTTGGTCATTATGGAAATAATAATTTGTGTGTCATCAACGCTCACTCTAATTTGCCCTGTTTAATAAATCTGGCCCTTAGTTTCTTGTTTGCATGACATGATACATCCTTATCTTGAGCAAAATAAGCAAGCTGACATTCAGTACAATTTATATCTTTTAAAACAGATGTCATTTACGTCTTCATTTTAAAAATCTAGCATTAATTCGATCTCAAATGGATTCATTAAAATAAGTTATTACTCCACCACCTGCGTTACATCACTAACCAACATGGTTGAATGACAAATTTGCAACAATATGGTTTCAGGGAAACAGTTGATTTCTTCAATAATGCATCCTACTATAGTACTACTATAGTAGTTAAACAGTCAGTTACTTCATTGTACGGGAATCACACCCCAGATAACCAGTGGCTAAAACCCCTCGAAAACTACAAATCAGACTTGCCTAAGGTAGAAGCTAGGTAAAAAATAGTAGTGAGAGCTCTAATGCCTTTAATTCAACTATATGCATATTCATGTCATGAGTTTCACAGTATTTTGTGTGTGTGTGTGTGTGTGTGTGTGTGTGTATTTGTTCAGATGAAGTCTGCCGGTGCTGGTGATGAAGGACTCTTCACTGAGAGCTACTGTAACATCTGCAACGCTCAGCTGATCTCCGAGTCCCAGCGTGTGGCACACTATGAGGTAATCACTCACACAGACACACCAGTGACACACATTACGTTAAAAGCAGGCCTCATCAATTGATCATCAGGGATGTAATAATCATTTGTAACCTAAATGCTTCTCTCATGTATCTTTCAGTCGCTGCTTTTAAAGTTGTAATGCAGTGCACCTTTCCTCAGACCCATAACCCCTTCATAAGTAACCCAATGATTGACCATTAAATAATCATCCTCCTGCATTATTTACATCTCTCACACACGGTTGCTGAGACCACAGAGTACGCAATCACTAGATTAACGAGCGTGCTAATGAGGACAAACTCCTTCGCACAAAATCAGTGTAGCTGAGGGAACATGCCTGTTCAACAGGATCGTTTGGCCAGATTGGTTTACGAAGAGAAGCCAGCAAGATATATTCTTCATTCTGGTACCACTTCAGCTCTTCTGTCACTGATCCCTGCGATCCCTCGTCTTGAGTAAACGCTCTCAGATGTCACAGTGTGAGGCTGGATTTAATTTATTTAAATATATGTATTTGCCCTCAAAAGGCTAAAATGGGTGATGTTTGGCTAGTCAGAGGAATGAGCAATACGTCTGTTAGAGTATTTATTAATCTTAGTTAATACAAATGCAGTCGTTCATTGTTTGGTCATGTTAGTTCACTTAACTTTCGATTTGAATAATTAGTAAAGGTTGAAATGAACATGGACTAAGATTAATAAATGCTGTAGAATTATTTTTAATTATTAGTTCATGTTAACTAAACTAATGAAACCTTATTATAAAGCATTACCAATATGTTATATAATCCTATATATATATATATATATATATATATATATATATATATATATATATATATATATATATATATATATATATATATAAACATATCATTGTTTTTACTAATTATCATTTAAATATATGATAGTGTTTTAGACCAAATTGTCTAACCATTAAATATTCTGGATAGTTATAATAATATATTTGGGGAATTATAATACATTTTCAGATTCATATGACTCATTCATTTAGGGATGACCACATCTTTTAGGAAACTTAATAGGCAAATGATGATGCATTTATATAATAAATAACCACCATATTCACAATGTTGGTGCATTTCATTTACATTTTTCAAATTATGTTAAAAATATAAATATTATCTGACATATTACCCAAATCTACACCTCAGATAGACAACAGTTTTCCCAGTTTCCAGAAAGACTGCTGTGTCCTCAAAGAAACTCCAAGTGGATGAACTCGTCACTATATGACCAGTTCATTTCAGGCCTTGAATCAACCGTCCATTTCCCTGGAGAGGCCAAGAGAAGGAAAGGGAGAGAATGAGAGAAAAACAGAGAGACAGATAGAGATGTTCTGTGTGATAACATGAGTTCGCCGCACCACAGCATGCATTAGAGCCGTTCCCCTGGGACAGAGACGCACCAAACTCTCTCCACCTGTCAGAGCAACTTTAATGGACTTTCGGATATCTCGGGGCCTTTTCCTCTTTCAATTTCTCATGCCGTGTGCGAGTGTGTGCGCGCATGGCTGATAATCTGATGGATGGCTAACGGACATAGACTAAGAGCTTGGGTTTAATGTCTCATCACAGTCTGGAGAGAAACCTCGTCACCTGTCAGCTGCCCGTCACTGTCTGGACTGGACACTTCTGTCTCTTCCATATCACTGCATTGTTTGTCCTGTCCACTTCTCCATTCCGCTTTCCTTTTCCTCACTGTTTATTTCAGTTTTCACCTGCTGTTCCCACATGCCTGGAAACAAAAACATGCATACTGTAGCACACACGGCACTTATAGGTGTACCATATGGCGATTCATACATTCAATACAGAACATAATTAGATATTCATAACAGTGAATATTCATATTAAAAATAACCACGACATATTTTACATAAGTTGTATATGCTCTTATATAACAATAAATAAAACCAGTATTTATCTACACTTTTTTTACAAGCCATATTAATATATGAAAAGATATAGAAGATATTTAGATATTTATAACAGCGTTCCATTACAAAAAAAGATACTCAAATATTAATACATTATATGAATGATTAATTGTCAAAGATGTGCAAAATAGCAGTTTTATTTGAATGTATCCATTAGAAATTTTTATTTTATTTTAATTTTAATAAAAGATTATTTTTCACTTGCTTTCTTAAAACCTAAAATAAAAAAGACGATATAACAGAAAGAAACAAAAAAAAAATCATCTAACATTACTTGGTTAACATCAGAATAGTAAGCTGTCAATTTAACAGAGAAATATTCTTCAGATAAAAATAATAATTTGCACATAAGTACAATGCCAATCTAAAAGCCAATAAGATGTAATATGATCTCCCCCCCCCTCACACAGTATATTGAATATTAATACATGGAATTACAGAATTATATGTACTCATATTGCTTTTTTTTTGTTGCCAAATGTTGCTCTACAATCACACTGCTCATGCATTACTGGCACTTTAACATTTAAAATTGTTCAAATACCCCAAAACTCAGCATTTTTTATAGCTGTATCATTCACCCTGTCTCCTCTTAAACCCTCAAATCAAATCTCTCCCAGACTAAATGCTCCCTCAGTGTCTAGTCTTTAGCTCATTCAGTGTTTATCAACGACTCCTTTCATTCCCTCTCACTGGAACAGTGTAATCCAGTCTAACTGCTTCAGAGACTTCAGAGACTCCTCTGTCTCTCCCTTTCTCCCTCTCAACCTCTCTAAACTCCCCCTTAGCCCAGCTGTGCCTTCACTTCCCTCCAAGTCTTTAACACACACTCTCACTTGGGCAGGCCAGTATATACTGTTGAATCGTCAAAAATTGTGTCCACCGGTAGAAATCTTGCTACAGTATGTGATTACACTGGCAGATATACATGCAGAACACTGATTTTCTGATCATATTTCTTTTCCAAGCACATTTTAACAATTCCAAACCACATTAATCTTAATAACTACTATTCATTTTGTGCAGGTGTGCAGAATTATTAGGGCACATTTTCTTTTACAGATAAAATTTGCCAAAAAAGAGATTTAACTCAGACTGAAAAGTCAAAAATTATTAAATGCCCATGAGAAGGATACAATACTAATGCAATCGGCTACTAGAAGTTGGAGTTAAGGCATGACCGTTGGACAGTGAAATGATCACTGGGTCAAGAGGTTCAGACAAAAACAGGTGGTGAAGAAAATACACATGTTAACTGCAAAAGAATTAAGAATTAGGGTGCGTTCACACTTCAATCAATCAATCAATCAAATTTTATTTATATAGCGCCTTACAACAACCAAAAGGAGCACAAGGCGCTCTCCAATAAAAACATCATAACTGTACATAAAATAACAGTCCAGTCAAATGCTATGTGGTAAAAGCTTGTGTGAATAAGTGAGTTTTCAACTGCGATTTAAAAACACTCAGCTCAGTTATGCTTCGTAGGTGAGCGGGAAGTGCGTTCCACAACTTTGGTCCCTGGACAGCAAATGACCGGCCTCCAAACTTTTTATACTTGACCTTAGTAGTGACTAGAGAGGTATATTCAGAGGAGCGGAGAGTTCTGGCTGGTTGGTAGACCGTTACTAATTCAGCGAGGTAGGCCGGGGCCAGACCATGGATGGCCTTGAACACTTGTCATGTTTGGTTCGATTAAAACGAACCCTGGTGCGATTGCTCGGTTGGTGTGGTTCATTTGAACATATGTGAACGTTGCCATCCGAACCCTGGTGCGCACCAAACAAGAGGACCCAGACCGCTAAAAAGATGGGTCTTCGTCCGCTTCCAAACGAACTCTGGTGCGGTTCGATTGATATATGAACGCAACACGGACCAAAGACATGTAGGTGAGACCGGGGATGGTTGTAACACGGGTCAGTTGTAACAACTCCAATCTGTTCAACCAGGAACTATTTACAAATCACCTAATTCATTTCGCACATGCTAAATTTAGCCCTTATTCCCTATGTGATAAAGTAGAGTTCTGTGGGAGACATAGCAGATGTTAGAGTGAAAAAAACAATTTTGAGGTAAGAAAGTAACTTTTTTTACTTCTTTTTGTTTTTGTTATGGGAATTTCAGTTTTGTAGTTAAACTCATCAAATTTAAATTATGTTTATTATGTGTCTGTGTAGATATTTTTCATTCAAGTTGTTAGTGCTAATGTTTTAGTTGTTAGCTGTAAGGTGAGCTAGTTCATGGCTACATGATTCTGGGTTAGTTGTAACAACAAGACTCTGGGTTAGTTGTAACAATAATGAAATGTTAGTTCAATTAATTATGGTCAATTACTATGACTGAGAGTCTCAGAGTCACACACACACACACACACACACACACACACACACACACACACACACACACACACACACACACACACACACACACACACACACACACACACACACACACACACACACACACACACACACACACACACACACACACACACACATGTTGTGTTTCCATGTTTTATGGGGACATTCCATAGTAATGCATTTTATACTGTACAAACCATATTTTCTATCCCCTACACTGCCCCTGCCCCTAAACCTACCCATCACAGGAGACATGCTGCATTTTACATTTTCAAAAACATCACTTAGTGTGATTTATAAGATGTTTTCCTCATGGGGACCAAAAAATGTCCCCACAAGGACAAAAATTTGGATATTGCCATCTTTGTGGGGACATTTTGTCCCCATACCGTAGGGATTACCAGTCCACACACACACACACACACACACACACACGTTTGAGTATTCAATTTCAATATTTTACTATGGCCAATATTATGACTGACTGTAACAAACATGCTTACACACAATTTTTGTGTTCAAGTTCAATTTATTATGGTCAATTACGATGACTGAGATTACTGATGACTGGTCAGTGTTGAATAAAAAGCTTTCAAAATATTTTTTTGTTATAATCCTTATTTCATTATGTTACATCTCACCCCGGTGGATATCATAATGTTATATCTCACCCCAGGGTATGTTACAACTAACCCAGTCTATGGGGTGAATTGTAACATTTCACTCCTCGTGTTCGAAACTAAACCATGCATTTTCTGTTTGTGTTGCAAAGATAATAGCGATCTCATTTAATAGCAGACACTTGTGACTAGTTTAAATCACATTATGAACACACTGGCTTAAAAGTACTCTAAGATATAGACAGAAATGTCAAAAATGTTACAACCATCCCCGGTCTCCCCTAAACGGACCGAAAACACGACGTAATGTCACAGGATGCGATGCTATAAGTCAGCTGATTTGACGACGCGGAAAGATTGGTGCACCTGGTCCTTCTCATCAAAGGACCTGTGTTGCCCATTAGTCGTTCGGCTCCATTGCGAAATATACCTCATAAAAGCCGACCAATCAGGTTCTGACCGTATCCCTATGCCTTTGGTTCGGTAACTTTAGGTTCACTGTTAAAAATGCCAGTGTGAATGCTAAGCGGACCAGGACTATATGCTTTGTTTTTGTTTTTTGGTCTGGACCAAATGAACCAAACGAACCAAACTACAAGTGTGAATGCACCCTTAAAGGGATAGTTCACCCAAAAATGAAAATCTGATGTTTATCTGCTTACCCCCAGGGCATCCAACATATAGGAGACTTTGTTTCTTCAGTAGAACACAAATGAAGATTTTTAACTCCAACCGTTGCAGTCTGTCAGTCGTATAATGCATGTGAATGGTAACGTATCTGTGAGAGTAAAAAAACAAAAAAACATGCACAAACAAATCCATATTAAACCCTGCGGCTCGTGATGACACATTGATGTCTTAAGACATGAAACGATCAGTTTGTGCGAGAAACCGAACAGCGTTTTTACCTCAAATACAACACTATGTACATCAGCCTTCAGCGCGAGGTCTGTACACGATATGGCATAGTTTATGCCAGCACCGGAAGTGATCTCTCACGCGTATCTCTGCTGAAGTGTTGTAAAATACATGTTTGAATAGTGTTGTGAATACAGAAGACTGTTTTTTTATAGGCTTTATAGACAGATAGGTTGAGAGTGACTCTTGAAGGACCAGTACCACATCCTCTCATGTTCCAGAATCTGGCAGTAGGTTTTGGGAGTTCATTTTTAGTCCATCTCTGCAAAACGGACTTCAGGACGGGAGATGGACTAAAAATGAACTCCTAAAACTTACGGCCAGATTCTGGAAGATGAATTCTCCAAACAGTGGTATGAGAGGACGTGGTGGTGGTCCTTCAAGAGTCGCTCTCAACCTATCTGTCTATAAAGCCTATAAAAAAAATGTATTCATGTATTTTACAACACTTCAGCTTGTGATTTTTATGTGATTCTTATTCTTATTATTTTTGTAGGATTCTTTACCTAACTTAAGTCTCTGAGATCCTGACACCTTTCACTTCTGGAGACTCCAGGTAGGTTGCAGTTCTGGAAAATGGTGGCACTGGAGACTGAAGGGTTCCTGATGGTTCCACACTTAAATCTTCACCTTAACTCTTAATTCGTTTGCAGTTAATGTGTCTTTCGCAGTCTGTTTTTGTCTGATCCTGCTGAACCAATGAGCATTTCACTGTCCAACGGTCATGCCAACTGCAATTTCTATTATTCTCTATCACTTATAAATGATTAAATACAAAATTAATAGTTGTAATTAAGATTAATGTGGTTTGGAATTGGTCAAATGTGCCTGGAAAAAAGTATGATCAGGAAATCAATGTGCCTAATAATTCTGCATGCAGTGTATTTGCAGAGATTCAATATTTTAGATGTGGTGCTTTAAAGGGGAGACATCGAGACTATGTTTCTGAGAGGGATTTAGCATTCTGACAGACTGTCAAGCACACTAAAACCCTCCTGAGAAGTTTCATCTTTAAATTCATTCCCTTTACTGTTAAGCAACACTATTTCTGTGAAAAATTAAACAATGTGTTGGTTTAAGAGTGCTGAAAATTTTCATATGGGTTTCTTTTCTTCATTTATTACTTTTTAATTAACATTTAAACAATCCATTGTGCACACAAGCCTAATAACATTCAGTAGATGCCAATGCTTGTAATAACCAGTGGTTCATTTGATAAAAGATTTTCTATATTATTATATATATTCAAGGACAGTTTTTTATGAGCATTTCTTATGAATATTAATAATTCAAACAAAGAGCTTCAGAAAATCATTTTATACCTTTTTACTGACTAATCATTCAGATTTTGATATGCAGTTTTTAGCATCCATATCAGAAAAAAAGGATTAACCAACCATAAATGTACAGTGGCCCAGTAGTGAACAACACAACTAAATTTAAAAATCATACATAAGTTCACAACACAACGGAATCAAGCCAAAACACAAGGAAAAAGCCACAACACAACGGAATCAAGCCAAAACACAAGGAAAAAGCCACAACACAACGGAATTATGCCACAACACAATGACAAAGCCACAACACAACGGAATAATGGCACAACACAACAGAATCAAGCCACAACACAATGAAAAAGCCACAAACAACGGAATCAAGCCAAAACACAATGAAAAAGCCACAACACAACGAAAAAGCCACAAACAACAAAATCAAGCCAAAACACAATGAAAAAGCCACAACACAACAAAATCAAGCCACAACACAACGGAAACAAGCCACAACACAACAGAATCAAGCCACAACACAACGGAATCAAGCCACAACACAAAGAAAAAGCCACAAACAACAGAATCAAGCCAAAACGCAATGAAAAAGTCACAACACAACGGAATCAAGCCACAACACAAAGAAAAAGCCAAAACACAAAGGAATCATGCCACAACACAACGGCATCAAGCCACAACACAACGGAAACAAGCCACAACACAACGGAATCAAGCCACAACTCAACGGAATCAAGCCACAACACAAAGGAATCAAGCCACAACACAACAGAATCAAGCCACAACACAAAGGAATCAAGCCACAACACAACAGAATCAAGCCACAACACAACGGAATCAAGCCACAACACAAAGGAATCAAGCCACAACACAACAGAATCAAGCCACAACACAACGGAATCAAGCCACAACACAACGGAATCAAGCCACAACACAACAGAAACAAGCCACAACTCAACGGAATCAAGCCACAACACAAAGGAATCAAGCCACAACACAACAGAATCAAGCCACAACACAACGGAAACAAGCCACAACACAACGGAATCAAGCCACAACACAAAGAAAAGCCACAAACAATGGAATCAAGCCACAACACAACGGAATCAAGCCACAACACAACAGAAACAAGCCACAACTCAACGGAATCAAGCCACAACACAAAGGAATCAAGCCACAACACAACAGAATCAAGCCACAACACAACGGAAACAAGCCACAACACAACGGAATCAAGCCACAACACAAAGAAAAAGCCACAAACAATGGAATCAAGCCAAAACACAATGAAAAAGCCACAACACAACGGAATCAAGCCACAACACAAAGAAAAAGCCACAAACAACGGAATCAAGCCAAAACACAATGAAAAAGCCACAACACAACGGAATCAAGCCACAACACAAAGAAAAAGCCACAACACAAAGGAATCATGCCACAACACAACGGAATCAAGCCACAACGCAATGGAATCAAGCCACAACACAACGGAATCAAGCCACAACACAACAGAAACAAGCCACAAGACAACAGAAACAAGCCACAACACAACGGAATCAAGCCACAATACAACGGAATCAAGCCACAAGACAATGAAAAAGCCACAATACAACGGAAACAAGCCACAACACAACGAAAAAGTCACCACATAACAGAATCAAGCCACAATACAATGGAAACAAGTCACAACACAATGAAAAAGCCACAACACAATGGAAATGCTCCCGGCCACTAGGGGGCTCTCGGAGTGAGGTAAAGTTTTCCTTGCCATTGTTCTATAGATTAGCCAGTCTTACAAATATATAAAGATTATGATCAGTTTTAAGTGTGTAACCATTGTATATCGACATTAAATATCAATTCAAAATCACCTACATGCATTATAGCTGCATATTTATACTCGAGAATGCTTTTACTCTTTATTACGGTGCGTGATGCCCAAGGGAACGTCTGCCAATTCCACCAAGTGGTTGAAACGTATAATTTGTATTAATTAAAATTTTGATTCATTTTCTTTTTTTTTATGTTCAAATTGCAATGTTGTGCATTACCAATACAACCAAGCTGTGGAATTTTAAATTAATACAAATTATATGTTTCAACTACATGGTGGAATTGGCAGAATTGGTGATAGCGCGTAAAAGCAACCACATGTATAAATGTGCTGCTTTAATGCATGTAGGTGATTTTTTTTATTGATATTTAATGTCGATATACAATGATTACAAACTTATGCCTAGTTCACACTGCCCGATTTTAGCCCCGATTTTGACTCGCCGACAGGTTTTGTGAAATCGCAGACAAATGCCCAAAATCATAGCCAAATCGGTGCTCATGCACGCGAGTGACAATCATGCAGTGTGAATGATCAAAGACCTGAGGAGGAGTTATAGACCAGAATATCAGTATTTTAATAGACATATTTACAATTCTTTCAAACAGAAACAAATCCCAAACATTTGATTGTCCAGCCGCAGCAGCAGAACATTGCAAAATAAGTTATTTAACTCTCCTTGCAGTCATTGCTCCCTGTGTCTCTCCAACAATTTCCTCCGCCATAATCTTTTTTCTTTTTCACCTTTTTGCTACAAATCAGCGCACAGACAATTGGGAGCGCAAACTTTCTGTAGTTATCATTTTTATTAACAATTCCAGTCTTGCATGAGAACTCCAGTCTGACGCACGTGTGATCTCGCGTTGTTTACTTGTCACATCGCACGTGGGTTTGGTTGGGAAACGTAGTTTGCGCACCGGAGAGAGAGTTGTCTGCGATTCTTCCTCTTGTACAGTCATGCGGTGTGAAACCCCCTGTCGCCAATTCATCGTGCAATGTGAACACAGCAGTGACTGAACGCTACCCCAGATAGTCATGCAGTGTGAAAAGAGCAGTGATTAAAATCGTGCAGTCTGAACTTGGCATTAACCATTGTTAAGTGTTTATATCTTTGTAAGACTTTGTGAATCTAAAGAACAATGGCAAGGTAAACTAACTTTACCGCAGAGCCTTACCGCACTCTTTACCGAGAGTGGTCCGGAGCATTTCCGTTGTGTTGTGGCTTTTCTGTTGTGGCTTGATTTTGTTGTATTGTGGCTCGATTTCGTTGTGTTGTGAACTTATGTTTGCTTTTAAAATTTCGTTGTGTTGTTCACTACTGGGCCACCGTATAGATGTCATGCTTGGTTCTGTGATCTGATCGACCAAAATGCATCTTAATACCAGGTGTAAAGAGGGCCTTAGGCTTGCCAGTGTTGTTGTAATGTATTGATGTGATCCAAATGCTCGATTGTATTTGAGGCGTCATAAAAAGCATCGTTCACTTTTGTTCAAACTTGATCACTGGCCCGGCCTGAAGAGTTTTGAAACAACTTCTCTTCAAAGGTCTTTATCACCTCTGCTCCCCTGATCAACCCTAGCAGAGCACCATGAACCTGCAAATAATGTGTCATCTCTGATTGGTAACCGTACCAAAAATGGGTGTGACTGATAGGGCCTTTAAGGGTGTATTCACATCAGGAAAGTCCACTAGTTCAATTGCTTTTGTCCAGACCAAATACAATGTTGATTTTTTGTTTTGTTTGGTGTGGTTCAATTTCACACTGCCCTTTTTGCAAGTGAACCAACATTTGTAAACAAAACCACATGTGTTCTAAGGTCATCCATTCATTGGACAGAAATTCTCAAGCAGGGAAAAGCTGGAAGTGCAGGAAATGTTGCTGAAACTTTTTTACTTTTTGCTGAACACATCAGCATTTGTATGCGTCCTCTCTAGTAGCTGTTTTATATCTGCTCGTACCAGAGTTTGTTTGGAACCGGACTGAGACAACCTCTTTAGCTGAGTCTCGGTACAATTGTTTGGTCTGCACCCAAGTGTGATTACTGTATTCACACCTGCCCAAAATATCCGCACAAAGGGGGGAAACAAACTTGAATGACAGGTGTGAATATACCCTAAGAGTTCCTTATTTCCTATATTGATAACTGATTATGCCGTCTGTTCGGTGGACGAACTGATTAAATAATTCTGAAACAAATCCAAATATTTATAATTAATTATAATTTGAGGTAATTAATTTTACATATTTCCCCTTCGAGCTAATTTGTTACATTGTTATTGTTGCCAAAACTAAAAATCACTAACTGAAATAAAGCTGAAATTATAAATATAAAAATATTAGATGAAAAGATTAAACGTAAATAATTGTAATAAAACCAGTTTAAGGCTAAGTACTAAAATTGAAACTGAATTGAACTGTAAAACTGAAACTGAAATAAATTAAAGCTAAATAAAATATAAATTACAAAAGCTCTACATTTTAAACTTAAATTAAATATGAAAACTCTTCAGTTCTCATGCTCAGCGTTTTCATAAAGCCATTTCCTGAACCAGCAGAACTCACCTGCAATCTGTTCTTAATCTAAACTTATATTAATCGCTTGCTTAATACCCACAGATGCTCACATTCCAGTTTTTAATATCAGACAAATTGCATATCACATTACAAATTCAAGCTATTCATCTTAAACCCACAGTGATGTAAGTGCATTAACAATTTGTTGAGGTTTGATTGCCTATCTATGCAAATGCGTCTATGCCCCAAAACCCAGTGAGCTGCCTTGCTGCGTACTACATGTAGAGCTACCTGAAATAGAAGCTTGTAAGTGACTAATATGAATATTCTACACACACAGCAACACCACAGAAACAGAGCTCTCCACAACTGATTTCAAACTAAGTGTGGTGTATATATTGCTATGACAAATGTGCCACAATAAAATAGGAATAAAAAAATACATAGACCACAGATAAAATAGTCATTTTAATTAGAAATGGTGCTAGACCAATTAGTCAGTTAGTAAGGTTAAGTAGTTTACACTTTCAGAAATAGTTTGTCTTTGAGATTCTTCCACTTTTATTCACTGCTGCTTTAATCACATACTTTCAGCTCATTTTGAGTGTCACAAGTGCTGTGTTTTTAAGATACTGTTCTTTGTTGTTGCGCAACTCTATAACACCTATTAATTGACTCAAGTGTTGGTGATCTCAGGTTTTACTATCCTTATGGGTCCCCACAATGTAATATATACAAGGGCACACACACACACACACACACACACACACACACACACACACATACACGTCTGGTTCACTATCTTTGTGGGGACTCTCCATAGACGTAATGGTTTTTATACCTTACAAACTGTACATTGTATCCCCCTACACTGACCTTGCCCCTAAACCTACCCATCACAGGAAACATTCTGCATTTTTACTTTCTCAAAAAAACTCATCCTGTTTGATTTATAAGCCTTTTGAAAAGTGGGGACCGCTGGCTGGTCCCCACAATGTAGGTGATCTCAGGTTTTACTATCCCCACAATGTTATATAAACAAGGGCACACACAAACACACACACACACACACACACACACACACACACACACACACACACACACACACACACACACACACATTTATAAAAGATCATTCTCATATTCATCAAAGAATCCTGCAGAAAAAATGATCACAGTTTCCACAAAATTATTAATCAGCAAATGTTGATTGATAGTAATGTTACTTGAGCACCAATTAGCATAGACTGATTTCTGACGGATCATGTGACACTGAAGACTGGAGTGCTGAAAATTCAGCTTTGCCATCACAGGAAGATTTTTAATTGTAATAATATTTCAAAATATAACAGTTTTTACTGTATTTTTTGATCAAATAATTAGAGACTTATAAAAAATCTTACCTCAATCTTTTGAACAGTAGTGAAGGATATATAAAAAAGAGAGATACAATAAGGCAGAGTAATGTTGCTGCTTACTGCCTTTACTTCATGAGTGTGCTTATGATGCTTAAAATGCCATCTAGGTAGCTCAGGTTTTGGAACAAAACATTGCTTTAGTTTACCTATTCTGTTAATACAAACACTTCTGCTTGAGGAGCACATCTCTGTAATTGACTGTGTAAATATGTTATGTGATCTTAAACAGACAGAACTGAAATGTCATACTGCAAGTCTTTCATTTTTCTAAAGCATTTTAAAAGCAGAATTTTAAAATATACCCTCCCTCATTGAGCTCAGGAAACGGCTCTGCGTAAACAGTCTGTGAAGTGGAGCGTTTTGACGCAGGCCAACTTCAAAATGAAGAGCAGCTGTAAGGTTTATATTAAAAAGAGAGTTGGAAAAAAGTGAGAATGTCATCATGATCCACTTAACATCTCATATATTTTCATATATGGCCAGATATCACATTATTATCTAATAGAGGGTTCGATCAGGGCAGGTGTTAAACTGTTACCTGAGACACCGGCAGTGCATGACAAAAAATTTAAAAGAGTCAGTCATAGGCTGAAATTATCACACCCTGTACTGAATCTTATAGCGGGTAAGTTAACTTTGTTTTGTTGTTTCTTCTTCTTCTAACGAAGGTCACTTGGGCTTTGCTCTCCTGGCTCACTTCGACTATTTGATATGTGTGTGGCTGTAAATGTTTTGAAAGCTAAGTAGTCACATGCATTTTTCAAAGTTGAAGCGACTGCCAAACACTTTGGTATCCTCGGATTCCTATGAAATAATAAAAATGTTTGGGTGGAGTAACAGAAGACAGCAGTTAATATTCAATGCAGATAAGAAATAAGAAAACATATACAGTAGGTACATACATATACCATTTTTTTATACCATAAAAAAAATAAATAAATAAGGATAACAAGCCTACTGTACAAAACCCCAAAGTTAATAAAAACCTAAGGCTGAAAAAGTTTGAATGGAGTTTGTGAAACAAGAATGTTTGAAAAATCAATACAGTGCAGCTTTATGTAACGTAAATGCATTCTGTTTAGTTCCTGTTAAATTTGCAGAGTTCATAGTTTGTGAACGCCAGAGTCAGTATCTACGAACGTAGTAATGGGTGAGAACAGAACTTATAGATGACGAATAATGATTGGCTAGATAGATAAGTAATGAATGATATGACATTTGAGTCTTCCTGGTAGAACTTGTTACATATTAGTTTAATGTTGTTTCTCCTGCGTTTTTCTATATTAAAGACTCCTTTGTTTCTAATGTCCCGCGTTGTGCGCTCTTTACACAGCCATTATGTGACAGAAGAATGGACCCTCATAATGAGTATATTTAAAAATGAAAATAGACTTGCCAGCTGAAAACTTTCTCCTCCTCCCAGAACAAAGGCCAATACTGGAATATTTGTTTTGGACACTCCAGCCCAGACAATTATCTAGCACTGTCTGCGAGCCACACCTCACACCCGTCACTCCTTCACATCCAGAGCCCTGCCAGCCATCACCAAGCTGCATGGAGCGAACGCCAGAGCCTGTCAGAGAGTCAACTCAGGAGAATAAGCCATTGCCCCTGAGCCTCGCAAGATGTCTGACCAGGTGTGTGAGCCGGCAACATCTTCCATCATGGGCAACATCTTCCATCGTGGGAAACTTTCCAGAGTTTGTGGGTATGGATATGAGCTCTGCCCACACTCCTGCCATTGAGGGTGAGCTGCTGCTGGACTTAATGATTTGGAAGAGGATGTTTACCTGCATTTCCCGTTCTCGCTGGTTTTGCCCAGCTCAGAATTTCCTGCTTCCCTGCTGGTTCCGCCCAGCTCAGTTTCTCCTGCATTCCAGCTGATTCCATCCATCTCAAAGTCTCCAGAGTTACCTCCCAGCCTCCCTCTCCTGCCTCCTCTTTCAATATCAGCCAATCTGTCAGCCCCATATCAGCCAACTTGCTCCTCCTCGACCTCCTCTCTGTGGTGTGAATTCACCTTGAGCCTTCCATCATTTAGCTGCTACCAGCTGAGTGGATCCCCAGTTCCTCTTACATCTGCTGTTCACATCACTCCACCTCGTCCTGTTGCCCTGACTCCTCCGCCGTGGCTAGACTTATGGCTCCACCGGGCTCCCGCGATCCTCTGTCTACACCTTGGTTGGACGTTGCTGCGCCTGCACCATGGACTTGCGAGGCGTCCTCTGCTCTTCATCTCTCCATCCCTATGGCTCCGCCCTCCCTCTGGCTCAACCTCAACTCTCACATGCTCCGGCCCTACCGCAGACCTCTGATACCTGGGTTCCTCCTTGGACGGTCGTCGATGCGGCTCCGTCATGGCCTCCAGGACCAACGGTGTCAGCCGGTTCCATTTGCTCGCCGTCTGCACTCAGGGCTCCAACTACCTTTGGCTCCGTCTCCATCATCCATCACCATGGTATCGTTGAGGGCTTCTCCACCATGGCTCCTCCTTTCCTTTAAGCTGCCATGGGCCTCCTTCCTGTCTGGACTCTGGGTTTCCACTGGACTCCTCCTCCTCCTGCTCCTGTCTCCAGCCTTCATTTTTGCCACCCTGGTCTTTCCCTCTCCTGTGATTTCCTGCCTTTCGTCCTGCTCTGCTCCCACATTTAGTCTGTGTATTTTTACCCTCTGTTTTGTTCAGTTATTTGTCTGTGCTCATAAATGTTACGTGGTAGTTTAAAGTTGTTTCTCCTGCGTATGTATACGTTTATTTTGGAGGATTATTTTAATGACTCCTTTGTTTCTAATCTCCTTCGTTGTGCACTCTTTACAAGCACTGCAATAAATTATTTTATAAAATCAGATTGACAGTGGAGGAAAACCTGAGGGAATATACTGTATACTGTATATGTAAGATGATTGTCAAACCTGCACAGCCACTACAAATAAAAAAGTGAAGAAGCAACCGCAAACCTTTTGCACACAAAAAAAAGACTCATACAAACTCATACAGTATTTCTAATAAAGTCAGCCTGCATTAAAATTATTAAAGCAATTGATGCTAGTTTTTCTAAAAGCAAAAGCATGTTGTGTTATTTATTATCTATTAATTGCCCAATATTGCAGCAATAGATGTTTACTAGGTGTCTTTTCTTTACATGTCAATTCAGGTGAGAACACTTTGATCTGCTTTTTGTTAATTCCACTCACTCCTTCTCTCACTCAACAGAGCAAGAAACATGCCAACAAAGTGCGCCTGTTCTACATGCTCCACCCAGAAGATGGAGGACCACCATCTAAAAGACTGAGACCAGACAATCCGGTATTTTCTTAAGCTCTTAAAATAAAACTTCATGTGCAATTTATGTTCCCAAACAGCTTGCTGCTGTACTTCTCTCTCTTCTTTCTCTCTTTATTTATTTCCAACATAATAATCTAAATATTACCTATAAATTGAAGGGGTGTAAGACTTTTAATTTATTGCCAATGTGTGAACAGCTTGTAACTTAAAAAAAAAAAAAAAATATGTGAAGGACTTGATGTTTTTGCCCGGGAAAATCAGAAGAAGTTGACATTTAAGCGTGCTCCTGAGAGCCTCTGTTGTGTTCAGTGACACATGAAATGAATGCAATGTTCAAGATAATGCTGAAATACCTATTCTGTACTGTACTATAATGTCAATGTGTCATACAAAAAAAGAGATTAATTCAAACTGAGCGCGCATTCGAAAGCCATTTCAATACACCCATATTGATAGCGGCTCCCAGCCTGCAAATTATAGGCCTATATACCTTTGCTGTGAGTAGGGTATTAAATCCCGTTCAGTTCGTTGTACATTATGTGTGCACGAGTGCGAGCACTAGCAATGAGCTCCTGGCTGCGGCAATTGGTGTCGCTAATAACAAATGTTTCTGAATTCTACATATAGCCCCTTTAAAGCTGCTGGATGTAATTTTTTGGACTGTACTAAGGCACAAAATATACCATAATATGTTTGCAGAGCTTTAGGAAACATGCTAAGTTTACATAACTGTTTCTCTGCAAAGCAATTGTACAGACAGTTATTCTACTTTGAAATGTGCATTCTGTGTCGGAATGTCTGTTTTTGTTTCGTTATGTGTGATCGCCCACTGCCAATTTTCTTTCAGATGCTTAATTCCACATTTACCTTTTAACGTTAGTTCACACATATTAGGAGTAGTGAGTACTGAACACACTGCATACAATGGACACACACACACCCAGAGCAGTGGTAGGCTATTGTAATGTAGATTGTTGTTATGGGAAGAAGGAGGTGGGAACCAGCGAACATTTTAAACAAACAAATGAAAGTAACGTGGGAAGCCCCTCACAGGCTGCTGCCACACACACACGTAATAAAACATAAACAAAACAGGCCTGGTCCTGTCTCATCCTTCACTGGTGTCGCTCATCCTTATATGCCTCCGAGCTCCCTCTTGAGAGGACTCGAGACCCATGCTCACTCGCTCACTCACTCGTCCCATGTCTCTCGCTCGTCCACCTCGCCACAGCTTTATTTGGCCTTTACTCACACTTTTGATCAAGAGTTTTATTTTTAATATGTGATAGTATTGCATTGTTAGAGATTGTTTTGATTATGTGTACGTGTCTGACAGAACATACCTTAGCACGCTGTCAAAGGCTGGAGAATCCTTTATTTGTTGGATCAACAAATCCAACATGAGCAAAAGCTCATTAAATATGCTAATCTTATTCAATCCTAGCCGTGGGAGTTTACTTCCAAGTCTACAGTGCAGCACGCCAATCAGAACCCAGCGTTCAGGAAAGAGCATCAAAACACAAACATCCTAAGTTGACCTCTGACAACAGTATACATTAAAACAAAAGCCAGTTCATGACAGCTTTAATAAAATAAGGGTTGTTTATTAACCTTGAGATAATTTTTTGTTTGCTGTGAAATGCTAAATGGGGGCAATGGAGATTACAGACACTGAGATTAATTTTGTTTTCTGTTGTTTTCACTCAGAGACAGAATGTTAATGTTCCAATTCCCCAAATGGTAAAGCAGTCATCTAATGTCTTCATGGACTCTGAATTAAGCAATGATTAACACACGCTGTTTAGGAAGCAGACAGACAATTTGGAGAGGCTATAAACCACTAGATGAATAGTTTTAGGGCTTTTTATTATTTTCTGGCAGCTCTGAACATACAATAATTACCCCAGTGTGGATTGATGATTTGACACACTGACTCTTACAGGTTGTTTTGACTTGTTAGGAAGTGCTTGTGCTCTTGTAATTGCATTCAGAAGGGTCTCTGAGGGGTGGAGTTGTTAGTTTATAACTCTATGAACATTCAGCTTTGTGAGAAACCGAACCTCCCAGCTACCATTTTTGTTTAAAGCATGGTCTGTGCTCGAACACTATATTGAGCTCATTAGTGTGGTTGTTTATGAATAATTCTTCTTGGACCAGACAGATCTCTTCCATGACTGCATTGACACTTTCAAGCCCCCTGTTTGATAGGAGCAAGGCTGACGGGCCACAAATTTAAAACCAAACACAGCTAAAGAAAGTACAAACACAAAGTAAACTGATGTTGGACAACATTTCTTTGACTGAAACTCAACTTTCACAACTTTTTTGGCCACTTCACACATCCCTACAAGTCAATTCAGATTTCTCTATCAAGAATAAATGGAATGAACCAGATCATCCTCTTGTCTGTCAGTCTGGAATCAGTCAGAGACACCGTGTGCCCTGTCAATGCTGTCTCACACAGAAGAGCAAAAAAAAAATTCACACGAGATCTCCTTTCATATCGATCTTTTTCCTTAAGCAGATCTGGACTGAGAAACAGAGCTTCATATTCTCAATTGTTTCCTCAAGAAAGAACTGTTTAAATGGTGAGCAAATTGACACTCCAGATCTTTCCTGAGAGGAATATGACAATAATCTCAAATGTCTCTGAAGTTTAAAAAGAGATCTCTGTGTCTCAAACTGTGGCCATACTCCAAGATATCAAAGTCGACAATCAAAACTCAGAGATCTCAATATGAACTCAAATATTTCTGGTCAAATTCCTTTAAGATCAAATGGTCTGAGATATGATATCCAATTGTATAGCTCTATACTTTTATGCTATGTCAATAATTGTCTAGTTTAATTCTATTTTTAGATAATTTAGGGAAACATCTGAAAAAAGTTGATATTTGCATGAAACTTTACTGAGAACTCCACTAGCTCTTATGACATAAGAAAGGCTTTGTTCACACTGCCTGACTGTCTGCACCATTATCGAAAGTGAAAGTGACATGAAGGTATGGTACCCTGAATTTGTCCCTTTGCATTAAACTCATTCAAGTGCAAACACACTAGGAGTATTGAGTAGTGAACACACACATACACACACACACACACACACACACACACACACACACACACACACACACACACACACACACACACACACACACACACACACACACACACACACACACACACACACACACACACACTGCAAACTGCAAACTGTAGAGTTTTGCTGTGGTGCCCGGGGAGTGACTGGGGGTTAGGTGCCATGCTCGAGTGCACCTCAGTCTTTTCCTGCTGGTATTGAGAATCAAACCCGCGACCTAATAGTATCTAAAATGGGGCGACAGTGTCTCAGTGGTTCATGTAGAATGTCTACAAACCAGGCGGTTGGTGGTTCGATCCCCAGTTCCACCTGACCAAGTGTTTAGGTGTCCATGAGCAAGACACCTAACCCCAGCTGCTCCCGACGAACTGGATGGTGCCTTGCATGGCTGACACCGCGTCAGTGTATGAATGAGTGAGGGAATGGGTGAATGTGAGGCAACATGTAAAGGGCTTTGGATGGCCATGGGTCTGTTGAAAGCGCTATATAAATCTAGTCCATTTACCATAAAACTGAAACTAACTCTAGAAACAAAAACTTCCCTCAGATCTTTTTCCGGCTTTTTACAAGGTAAATTGGGTCGATCCCCGACTCCTTTGAGGTGGAGCATGGGCAGCAACACTCTCCAGACACTCTCTTTCCTCCACATAGGGCCAGAAACAGGGCCAGACGAGGGGGATGTAGGACCTCGACCATGGCAGGGAATATATATCGTTTAAACACCGCTGACATAACCTTCACCTTTCTGAACTTTTGGACACAGCAGTGCCAAAAAGTCTGGAAAGTGACACCGGGGCATCAAGGTATAAGCTTTCTCATTCTCCTTGAGCCCCGAAAGGTTACACCAGCCTGGCCCACCTCCACATAAGCCTTGCCATTGAACCTAGTTGTACTCTGACATGGGCTTCAATGGCAAAGCTGGAGCCTTCCATGAGGATGCTGCACTGGAAGAAAGCTTGCAAGATAATCTTCAGTCCGGGGCATCCTCATATACCTGTGTTCAGCCCTTTACTTTTGAATAACTGGTTGCTGAAGGGGAGTGAACATGAGCTGAGAATGGCTTCTCCCACAACTTGACCATTTCATCATGGAGAACGGGGAGAAGTGGAAGGCTCACTGGAGTGGGACACTTATGACCCGTGAGGAATTGCTCATCCAGTCTGCCTGGGGCAGATTCCTCTTTTTTTGCCTACCAATCACCAACGTCAACCAGCTCCTCATATGTAGGGGTTAGGGAGGAGACAGGCTTACTCAGTATATTCCACCCTAGCCTCACGTAGCCAGACCTTCAGATTGACGGCAAAAGGTCTGGACTCTTTTGCAGCTTTCATTGGCCAAGAACCATCCAAGAGGACGTTTGACTGACATGTAACGCAACCAATCACAGTTCGATTTGTTCCGCATCATGTCTGTGAAAATGTCGATGTCCCTGCAATAATTTAGTTTATCCTGGTAAGCGCTCATTGTCACAGTTGTAAACACGACAGCGTTCTTCCACAAGGTAGTTTGGCATCTCAGCATTTATTTACAGGCAGACCGTAAAAAAAAAACAACACACATAGAGAGCATCCTGTAGAAATCAACCAATCAGATGATGACTTCGAAACTCCTGAAGTGTTTCCAGATAAGTGCCCCATTTGCATCAGACGTTCAGCCAACGGTGCATGGGCATGACGTCTGAGGCTGAGACTATTCCCCCAGACCCCACGACGTCTGAGGCTGAGACTATACCACCCCACCCCCCACCCCCAACTCCTCCCATGACATCGGGCCAACAACATGCTCTGAAGCTGCAGAGCGAGGCAGGAACTGAGCCCCTCAAAGGCTGACCGAGCATTCTCCGCTCCTAAAAAATAAATGTGTATCATCTGATTTTCTATCTCTAACACAAAAAAAACTGCTTCCTGAAGCTGATGACTTTCTCTCTAAGCGCCCTTATATACCCTGCCAGCGTGCCTGTGATGTCACCTGACTGTGGTAGCCAATCAAAATTGGTGTGTATCACATAGGCTATGCTTCAGACCATACCATCAACTCCATGCCACAGCGTAGAGTTCCACTTCAAAAGGGAACTTTATATCTTACAATTGTGACATTATTTCCTATTTTACACTTTGTCTCACAATTACCTTTTTTATATTTTTCACTGAGGTGACAACAGGCTTCCATAACGGAGACATTCCAGCATGTAAAAGCAGAGCCACCCCTGAGAATAACGCTTTCAGTTACCTCTTAAAACTCGCCTTGTTTTCCAGACTTGTTGACTTCATCAAAAGGGAGTTACACCGAGGCTGTGGAAAGAGTGTTTGAGTTTCCTTCTTAAAAGTGTCAAGCACAGCGCGCAGGAGAACAAAAAAAGAGGAAAGTAGGTCGGTAAGGTGCTCGGAGATATATAAAAAAAAAAATCTTTCTTTGCTTTAGGGGCTCTCCGTCAGGTAGAATGACTGAGTGAAAGCATTTTAAATAGTGTTTTTTGTTTATTTGTTTTTTTTGTCTCCTCCTCTATTGTCCTCCTTTTTTTAAATCTATATTTTGTATTCCATTTTTAACAGGCAGAATTAATGTGCCTCTGTGACTTTCCTCCTTCGGGCTCTTATTTTTAGCTTATTTTCTCACCCTTTCCAACGTTACAACAGAGGAATAAGAGAGTGGAGGAGAGAGATAAACAGACTCCTAATTAAATGCTCTTTGTTAACAACAGAACGGGACCAGACACTGCCAGAGCACCACACACGCACACACACATACACACACACATACACACACGCAAGCACGCACGCACATGTTCACACATATTCACAAATTCACACACCAGCACCTTCACTCACACATGCTCACACACTCACTTTGCTTGTATTATCAAACCCAAAATAGGTCATATGTAAATGCACACAGACAAATGTGTTGGTGACAAGTTATTGGCAAGGAAGAAAAAGGCATGTTTGAATGAAAATCTGAGAGAAAATATGAAATAGACTTGCATTCGTATCTGCAGCAAATGCTATCAGGAAAAAGAACATTCTAGTTAAATCGAGCAAGAGTTCATTTTATTTTGTGTCTGCTGGTCTTTCTTACTTTGGTTTGGTTGGTCTATTTTAGGTGTTGCTGATTGCTTCAATTTTTTTGCCAGTGTGATTACACTGCATGTGTCTAGAGGTGAGAAGAAGAATGTTTGCCCTGGTTCTGGGATCATAATAATCATAGCAATCCGCATGCACAGGCCCTGTGGATCTAAAAACCACTGATGTGGTGGCAGGACTGAAAAACACATCCCTGAAAATCAAAGTGTCACCGAAAAGCAGGAGGAAACAAGCTGATAAAGTCAACTAAAATCTCAAATTCAAATAGTTTCCATCCCTGCTGGAGACCACTGATGGGTTTTTAAAAGAGTTTAATTTTATTGTTATTCTATTTATGGTTTTAGGGAGATATACTGTACTGTGTGGTATAATTAAAACAATTATATCCTGATCATTTTCAACATAGAATTTTCTCAAATGGTTTCAAAGGGTGATTTTGTTTCACTCAGATAACTCTAAAGCAACAATTTTCTCAGTGTCCTGACTTACTCAAATATAATATTGAGCTGATATAATCACCAGCAGCCATATCACCTTGTAGCCCAAGACTGGTTTCCCACTGAAGCGAAGCAGTGCTGAGTCTGGTCAGTACCTGAATCACCCTGTGGTCTGTGTGGGTCCTAACACCCTTAGTGTAGTGATGGGGACACTATACTGTAACAAGCACCGTCCTTCAGATGAGACGTTAAACCGAGGTCCTGACTCTCTGTGGTCATTAAAAATCCCAGGATGTCCTTTGGAAAAAGAGTAGGGGTGTAACCCCGGCATCCTGGCCACATTTGCCCAATGGCCTCTGTCCATCATGGCCTCCTAATAATCCCCCTATCCTGATTGGCTTCATCACTCTGTCTCCTCTCTACCAATCAGCTGGTGTGTGGTGGGCGTTCTGGCGCAATATGACTGTCGTCGCATCATCCAGGTGGATGCTGCACATTGGTGGTGGTTGAAGAGATTCCCCCTTCCATGTAAAGCGATTTGAGGACCCAGAAAAAGCTCTATATAAATTAAACAAATTATTATTATTATAATGATCATTTTCATGTTATGGCAAATAACCGATACATGCCGGATATTAAAGCGCTATAGTGTTTTGTCTAAATTAATTGTAAAAATCCACAGTAAACACACAAAAAAAAACAGTAAACATGTCTTATTATTATCAATGAAAATAGTTGTTCTGCTTCATATTTTTTGAAAACTGGCAACAACAACAAAAAATCTAGATTATTTGATGAATAGAAGGAAAAAAAACAAGAATTTATTTAAAATAATGTATTTATTGTCAACTTTGCTCAATTGTCCTTATTGAATAAAATTATGAATTTCTTTGATAATAAAAAAACAGTGCTGAACAGTGCTGTATATCCAATCTCAACTGATAGCAATACATTAAAATAAATAAAAAATCTCTAATATTGTCCGGTAACTAATAAGGTACTGATACCGTAAATTTTGCATCCCTAACAATAATTATGGTGTTGTGCAAAATATGATATATATTTTATACATCATCCAGCCAACCCAGTTCCTGTGCTTACAAAACAAACTGAAATGAGTTGCATGCACTGCCCAAAGATCACATGAAGCACTAAAACACACAACATAATAGATGCCTGTTTTACATGAGCGGAGCAACGATGCGATGGGAAAACACGTAAGTGAGAGTGGAGAGGGATCTACACACTCACCTCTCCTGCAAACAGCAGTCAGAACACACACACATTCACTGGCCAGCTCAACGGAATCAGGTCACAGGCTCAGGAAAACAGAACTAGGCCATGAAGTTTGAACTTATTTGTCTTTTTCCTTTCAGTGGGGAGGTGACAGCGAACACTTTGGTCCCCTAACACATACACAACCGCTCTGGTCCAGATGTGTAAAAAAGAGTCTGCTCTTGTGTGCAGTGAAAACAGGGTCACATTTCACTCAAATGTGCCAGTATATACACATGACAGCACATTCAGGTATTGTATAATTACACTGTAAGAATAGATAAAATGAAAATCTTCATAGACAGAAGTGTCATGTAAGCATACATAGCTTACATAGATTCTGGCGGTGTGAGCATAAATAGATATCAATCAACAGGTAGAGATTCTGCTAGTGTTTGTACCATGGTATAAGCGGGCACATTATTTACACGAGAACAATAAATAAATGTCTACAAATGCAAAATACAGAGCGCAAAATATTTCAGACAAATCAAAACAATGCTTTGATGTTTGGCATTATACAATATTTTCTATAAGCAGTATATTTTGGTTTTTGTGTCCCTCAAGTTCCAAAACCTTGCTGGAAATTCCAATGTTTTGTAGAATACACCTTGCTTCTAGCTGGTCCTAGTCTCGCGTAGCCAGACTTTCAGACTGACAGCAGAAGATCTGGACTTGTTTGCAGCTTTCATTGGCCAAGGACCGCCCAAAAGGACATTTGATTGAAATGTAACGCAACCAATCACAGTCCATTTTGTTCCATGTTATGTTTAAGAACATCCCATTCTTCATCCGTAGGTTTTAATATGGAGTTTGCAGCTATAACAGCTTCAACTCTCCTGGGAAGGCTTTCCACAAGCTTTAGGAGAGTTCATGGAAATGTTTGACCATTCTTCTAGAATTGCATTTGTGAGGTCAGGCACTGATGTTGGTCGAGAAGCCCTGGCTCACAGTCTCCGCTCTAATTCATCCCAAAGGTGTTCTATCGGGTTGAGGTCAGGACTCTATGCAGGCCAGTCAAGTTCCTCCACACCAAACTCGTTCATTCAAGTATTTATGGACCTTTCTTTTTTGCGCAGTCATTTTGGAACAGGAAGGGGCCATCTCCAAACTGTTCCCACAAAGTTGGGAACATGAAATGTATTGGTATACTGAAGCATTAGATTTCCTTTCACCGTAACTAAGGGGTCAAGACCAACCCCTGAAAAACAACCCCACACCATAATCCCCCCCTCCACCAAACTCAAACCCAGACTCGTCCATCAAATTACCAGACAGAGATGCAAAATTCGTCATTCCAGAGAACATGTCTCCACTGCTCTAGAGTCCAGTGGCATAGCATTGCATTTGATGATATAAAGGTTGGATGCAGCTGCTCGGCAATAGAAACCCATTCCATGAAGCTCTCTACGTACTCTCTTTGAGCTAATCTGAAGGTGACACAAAGTTTGAAAGGTCTGTAGCTATTGACTCTGCAGAAAGTTAGTGACTTCTGCGCACTGTGCACCTCAGCATGCGCTGATCCTGCTCTGTGATTTTACATGGCCTACCACTTTGTGGCTGAGTTGCTGTTATTCCCAATTGCTTCCACTTTGTTATAACTTTTATAATGATATCGTATGATCAGACCAAGAGGAGCACTGTTTCGCTCAGTGGTTGTTCTTTCAAAGAGGAATCAAGTTCTCAATTGTTTCTTTTAAGTGTCTAAAATCCCTTATTAAAATTTAAAAATAGGAACTAATAACAACATTTGTTGCCATGCAGTAAGAGTATAGAACTACAGTATTCAATTCATGTGAAAAGCATCACTTAGAAAATTGTATCTTGGATTAATTTTTTGAGAAATATCTAAGAATGCTGACAACAACCTGAGAAACAAAATTGTGTTAGACAATATAACTAAATAAGACAAAAAACATTTACCAAAGGGGTAAAAACAAAAATGAACTTAATTACCAATATATTCTCTGAAAAAAGATTGAAAAGCCTAATTTTGTCAAGGTTTTTTTATTTTTTATTTTTTTTATTAGTACTTTTATTCTGCAAGGATGTATTAAATTGATCAAAAGTGACACTGATACGCTTGAAGAAGCGGAAGTGGCGACTGTGGCATAAAAAAAGTTCTGCTGCCGTCGAGCTGTGTGTCATGCTCGTCTCTCAATAGCAATCGCTTCAGCGACCTCGTTCTGCTCCCTCAGCACTCGGCCCTGCTCTGTTTCATACTAAAGTAACGTTAATCTCATCCATGAACATGATTTCTGAGTCCCATCCCGGTTCTTTACCACCGGCTGAAGAGGGGAAGACTTCAACTCCCAAGATTCTGCGCTCAACCTCTAGCAGCGAAAAGCTACATAGTGTGCCTTTAAAAAAATCTCTCTGAGCCTTACTGGAACATTAGACAAAAACATTGATTAAGAAATTATTTTATTTGCTGTGTACTTCAAGGAAAGTCAGGAAAACTTTAAGCAAAAGTCTCGATCTGCTCTCCATTTACTCGCTTGGGTTTTTAGTAAACGATGGAGAGGTTAAAGAGGGGCAGACCTGCTGTGGTGGTTAGGCGTCCACTGCTTCAACATGTTGTCAAGAGTCCTGTCTGGGTTTTCAAACTTAGTGAACAAGGTGAGGAGGAACAGAGCTGTCAATACCAATAAAGATGTTATCACGGGCACTGAAAGACAACGAGACGGTTGTCCCTAGGGAGTGTGGCATATTAATTTGACAGAGTATCCACAGAGAGAAAGAGAAGGGATACAGGAAGAGAAACAGACTTTCATCACACCTTGCAGTGGAAGAGTGTCTCAGATTTTCCATGACTGCTGTTTTACAGACATTTTGCTGATGAAGCGTCCCTCCTGAGTGTTGCTTTGCACGTCTATTTAAGTGCAGAAGTGTCAGCAGTGATGGCTGAGCAGGGTGCGGAGATACAAACCTGGCTTAAGAGTGAGGATAATGTCTGACACAGTATGCTTGAGCCAAAAATGTTGGCAGTGAAAATATGGCAGTTTTATTTTTAAATGTCTGATTCAGATCGAGCAGATGCTATTTGCAGTATTAACAGCACTAGTTCACCAAAAATGAAAAATCTGTCATTTACTCATCCTTGTGTTTTTCCAAACAGGATGTTGTGGGGTTTTTTTTCAAATTTTCTTCTGTTTTCTTAAATTAAACATTAAGTTTAGTGCAATGTTAAAGGTGCATTGTCACTTTCATTGTCATTAAAAAGTTAGTTATTTTCCCTCACACAGAACTAGTAAGTATACTTAAGTCAAGTTCAAGTATAATTTTAAGTATACTTTATTTAGTACAAGTATACTAATATCAGCGTACTAGTAGTAAACTTGAAAGGGACTACATTTTCCCACTTGTATTACATTAAAGTATACATTTAAGTGTATAATAAGTGTAACAGTTTAATTCCACAACTAGTTCACAACTGTTTCTTATTGGAAATCCATCTGTAGGCTACTACAAATTAACTTTTAAGTATACTGGTACTAGTTTACTATTTTAAAACTTGTAGTACAAGTATTGGGGCGGCAGTGGCTCAGTGGTTCATGTAGGTGGTCTACAAATCGGAAGGTTGGTGTTTTGATCCCCGGTTCCACCTGACCAAATGTCGAGAATGTTGCTGACTTCATTCGGTTATTGAATGGGTTAATGTGAGGCAACATGTAAAGTGCTTTGGAGCGTTATATAAATGCAGTCCATTTACAGTTTTTAGTTTATGAAAGTACACTATGAAGCAAACTCTCAGTAAACTTCTAGTAGTTTACTATTTAGTACATATTTTTGCACTTTAAGTATACCACTATGTTCCTAGTATTCATTTTAGCGTTTGTCAGTTTAAAAAATATATAATTTGTAATGTTTGATTATAGCATTGTTTTACATTTAAATTAGCAATCACTTGTTTGTACTTCTTCACCTGTGTTTTGATCCAGATATTCTGTACTAGTAGATGTGTAATAGCGCCCTCTACCGTATAACAATGAAAACATGGATAGGCAATAACAATTCAGTCAATAGTCGGAAAGAGTGAAGTAGATTTGAAACAAATGCCCATGTACACTACCAGTAGACTAGCCTACACAAATTCAGATACTCAGAAATATGAACATATCTGTTTCCTTTATAAATCAATATTTTCACACAATGTAAGTTTATAAGAAATTAAGTAAACTATGTGGAAAAAGTGTTTAATAGGCTACTTAATCAAAAGAGTAAACACAACTACAAGCCAAGTATACTTGGAATACTTAATTATACTTTAACTAGATCTTGATCAAGAGATTAAGTACATGTATAGTCCAAATTTACTTAGACCTTTCTGTCAGTACAAGTCAAGTAGACTTACTGTAAGTGCAATTTTAAGTAATTTCTGAGAAGTATAGACTGAAAGTATATTTTCACTTTTTTTTTTTTTTTTTTTAAAGTAGTAATAGGACACTTGAATAAACTTATTTTTTTGTAATGGTTGGTATATAGCACACAAGACCGCTTTTATGGTATTTTTTTTTTTTTCCTATTCAGTATTATTGCATTTAAAAGAACAGTGTAACCATTTGGCTGTTTGTACTTATACTCCACAGATGAACGTTATATAGATTTTAAATCAAATGAGGGTGAATACACTACCATTCAAAAGTCAGTACGATTTTTAAATCCTTACCAAGGCTGCTTTTATTGTATTAAAAAATACAGTAAAAATAAATATTGCAATATTGTGAAATATCATTACCATTTAAAATAACTGTTTTCAAGAAATATGATTATTATTTATGTTGAAAACAGTTGCCGCTTAATATTGCTGGATTGTGGATTTTGACAAATACTGATACCAATTTTTTTAACCATAGTGTATATGATTAGATTTAATTTTTGACTAAACTATTACCTTAAGTAGTATGCTTAACCCATGAAGTGTCAAATGAACCTGTCAACCTGACATACAGTATTTTCCCCTGACAAAACTATAAACAAAAGACTTGGCTAAACCTGACATAAACCTGACATAAACCTGACATAACTATAGCAGAAACTCACCAACAGTGGTTACAACCTAAATACAAGACCAGGACCATAACAAACACGAGAGCTTAAATACACAAGGACTAATAACTTGACAAGGGACACCTGTGAACACTGATTAAACAATGAACCAATGACATGACATCAGAACACATGAAGGCGTGGGAGCACATGGCAGGATCACATGACAAAACCAGGAAGTGCATGGCAAGGAACATGACAAACTGATGTTGCGTTCCACTCCAATTTTAGACACGCACTTGCGAACTTCCCTAAGCACTCCCCCCAGGGGGAATCCCCGCCACCAATTTGACGTGCGTTCGACTTCGTGAAGTGGACAAGGGAAGTTTATATGGACAGACCCTTGCTCCCTCGATTTTGACCAACACGATTGTGACGTCACAGCATATCGCGTTTATTTTACCCCACCGAAAACAACTCCATGATTTTTTAATTATTTAAAAAAAAAAAAAAACCCAAACACACCTATATACATATATAATGCTGCAGTAAACAATTTCGTAAAGGAAAAAGTGAATAATAAATCAACTCCATAAGGGATTCTAAAGTGATCAAGGGCTTAGGACGTTCCAGTTCAGTCCATTTCAAATGTTCCGCCAGTAGTGAGCACTCATGCAACGTAAGCAATGACGCACATCCGAGTGAACAAGACGGAGTGAAGTTAGCGAGTGAAGGGCATAATAAAAACGAACTGGAACGCAGCACCAGAAATGTGACAGTGAACATGGCAAACTCAAAAACCTGAACATGAAACACAACCCAAAACACCCTGTGACATGAATCATCTTAAACATCATTGATGTGTTTCAGACTCCACATGGCTTCCCTCATACTTCCCTCACAGGTTTTCCATTTCGTATTCCCTCTGATATCAATCTGGGAAGATCTCACGCACAGACAACACCACATTCAGTGTTATAACAGGAAACAGTCAGTCACGTTTTTTTTCTGCTCTCTTTACTGAGATTGTGATTCTAATTATGTACAACAGCTATTGATTTCATCTTGCTGGAACTAAGGCTCTTGAGATTTCTTCAGATATATATAGAAACATCTATAAATTATCTTAGAGGTATATATTACATACAGATATGGCTTGTTTATTCAATACAATCTCTGTGGACTCAGAATTACACTTTTTTTCATCACATCTCAATGTTTTGGGTTTATTTTGTGGCGGAAATTATGTGGAACCTGATTTCACCAAGTACAATCTTCATCTACATGTTATTCACCTATATCATTTTCTTCTGATTTTAGGGATAACGTGTGTGTGTGGGGGGTTAGTTTTAGGAGTAGGGATATGGTTAGCATTACATTTTAGAACAGGAATGTTGTTCCAGGATCAACAAAATATGTTGACCCAGGAACGCATCTAACTCATCAGGATATGCGGAAATGATGTTGATCGAAATGACAGTTGCATGCATACACACATATTTTGCAATTATTACTAATATTAGTTATTTATTTATTACTTTATCTGTTGTATACACAGATTTTTATTTGAAAGTTGTTTTTCTGTTATGTAGATCTACAAAGGCAAAATATTTCCAAGTACCTCACATGCTGCTAAGATATCCCCTCACATTCCCCTGCCTGGGAATCACTGACGTAAAGGATGCTCTAAAGGAGTTTTCGGTGTGCTCATTCCAATAACTGACTTTGTTGTGTTTATAAGAGATGATAAGCTGGATTGTTGCTTTGGAAGGCAGGTCAGTGAACTGGCACAGTTTGTGGTGTCTTTTTTTTTTTTTGCCTGACTTACTTAAAGCTGACCTGTTTCCTGCTGGACTTGATCAGGACCTGACTCAGAGTGGGGGGTTGGGAGAATGCCAAGGGCCCCATAATCCACAGTCCAGTCTCCAGAGACGAGAAGGACAGTTCAAGCCACTGGCAGCAGCTCGCAGCATACACAATGTGTCTGTAATCATACTGTGCTTGTCTGTGCTCGTTTTTACTGACATATGAATATTCAAAACATCTTCTGGCTGTTAGGTTTTGTAATCCAGAGTATATCTGACCAGCCAGAGAGCACTGACTGAATATTTTATTTGTTTGTTTTTCTTGATGTCCATCTGGAAAATGTTTGGAATGTTGTATTTTAGCACTTCTAACGTCACTGCCTCCGCAACTGCAATTGTTTCCTCATTTGCAAAAAGAGTAAATCTACATGCACAGTATATGTGAGAAATAACTGGATCAATAATTCTGTTGGACATTTTTATTAATTTAAAGCTACACTGTGTAACTTGTTTAGTTTATTCTTAGCTAAAAACACTTAGTTCTTTCAAAAATAGTTGTGCTCACTAATGTATATTTACTTCTTTCAAGTAATAAAGTATTCCCGTAAGTGTATATGCCATTGAAAATACATACGGGTGAGGGGTTCGAATGCCGGTCGCCATGTTGCCCTTTCATCTTGAAAGTACATTAGCCAAAGAGGGACATACCCGTAAATTCAAGCTTCGCCTTTCGCGTTTTAACACTCGATGGCACTGTGTCGAATGTGAAGAGGGGGATTGCTTGAGACTGATATAGCCTATAATGTAAACTTTGCCTTACGCTAGTGATGTCATACAATATACAGAATAACGATAGCACCGATAAAAGTTACTTTACTAAGATTAGCTTGCATTCATCTGGGAACCTGATTGCTAATGTTAGCAATGAAATGGTAAAAAATAACGAAAAGGTAAAACTATTATTCATTTTACATAGATGTCATAACCTACATGTTAACTGACAAATTAAATAACTGCAAATTATAATAGTTTTCTAAAGTAACCTCATCACTTGATCGAACTGGAAGCCATATTAATCTTGGACTAAATCAGCCACCGTAGGAGTTAAAACGAAATCGGAATTGAGAGGAACAGAAACTAATATTCACTGGATGGTCATATACCTTTTCACCGCTAGATGGGGGAAAATATCACACAGTGTAGCTTTAATGTCTGATCTTTAATTACTTAGTAATGGAATACTATGGCTGACTGGAGATTATGGCTGAGCAATATATCTGAACAAATTGAATATCAAATATTTTTGAACCCCTTTGAAAATGTATATAGTATATGTATATATTTATGTCACACTTTTTCAGTTGTGTTTGTTCTTAGTTTAGTTTTCATGGACTTTAAGGCAGAGGTGGAAATAGCACTGCTGAAATAATACTCAATTACAATTCAAGTAAAAGTACTGGTGTCAAAAAAGTACTTAAGTAAAAGTATAAAGTACTCTTCTCAAAAACTTATTTGAGTACTAATTACTAGTTACTTTTTAGCCTGCAGTATTTAAAGGTGCACTATGTAAATTTTCCGTCCGCTAGAGGGCGCCTATTCAAAACAAAGGTGTAGTTTGATGATGCCAAGTTTGAGCGCAGCATCTTGGGACTTGTGGTCTTCACCTCACTGCTGGTGGAAAATAACCGGGATAGGACTTGGGCAGAAATCATGTTCATGGATGCGATTATTAACGTTACTGTAGTATAAAGGAGAGCTGGGGAGAGTGCTGTGGGAGTGCAGCAGCGGGACTTTTATTATGCCACAGTCGCCGGCGCCATTTCCGCTTTTCCGGTCATGAGTATGAGGTAACGCAGCTGTTTATCATATTAGATACATTTGAGTGTGTTGAAAATTATGTTATGACGTTACTCTGTGCGTTCGCTCGGTGGCTGCTGTGACACTTGTTGCACACTCCAGTGAGAGTAAAGCGTTTCTGCCAAATAAAACTGGAAACCGAGGGTAATGCACATATGACACAGTTGACTGGCGACTCCCTCACACGTCTCGGTTTCTTTGTTAAAAAGGCAATTTTCTCACAATTTACAAATAGTTGGAAACATTTGTGATATTGTAAGTATTTTTTTTAATTGGCAGGGCAATGTAAATCCCCCATTGAGAACAGCATGCATCAACGTCAACAGAATGATTAAGTTAAACAAGTTTAAGGAGGAGCTGGGGAGGAGGTAGGTTGCAAAGCAGCGTGCTGTGGAAGCAGCCAAGCAGGCAGACTGAACTTAAGCATTGAGTGCATAGGAATCAGATCAGCTGATATGGGCGGGGTTTGAATTTTGCCAATCAGCTGATAGCGGAGCTTGACAACATGGCCTGCCTGAACTAACGCAGAATGCGCCGCTGGTATTGGCAAACAATGAGTGTTGGAACCATGTCAGATATTTCATTATCGATATGTATCAAAATACTACCATGCAGTTTGTTTCTCCAGACTTTCAGTCCATAAATCACTCTGAACTATAGAAACTGCTGCAGTGCCGCGGATGCTTTTTTGCATTTCAAATATCAGGCCTTTTATTGGTTCTTTTGCGACCAGATATCTTTATTGGCTACCGAGATACTGGTCAAAGGTTTGGATATTGATTCAAATTTTAGGCGTACTCAGTAACGAATTGTGATTTTAAAGTAACAAAGTAGATTATTTAGCTTATTTTGTAAAATTACATATTTAAAAATATACTCACAAAAGTACAAGTACCCGAATAAACTACTTAATTACAGTAACATGAGTAGTTCCTCTGCTTTTAGGTCCTGTCCACACGAACACTGTATCAGATCACTGAAACCAAACCTTTTTGAAAACTCCTGCCAGGGTGAAGATTTTCAGAAACTCCAGTTGCAGAGTTATCGGTGTTATTTTGACTTGTGCCGTCGGAGTGCGTGCTATTATCTCTTTTGTTTGACGTCAGATTGTGCACTGCTATCTCCTTCGTTTACGCGAGTAATAATGGTAATAACCTTTCTTTCAGGCTTCTGATTGGCCTACATGGCTTTACGGTTAGGGATATGTATCACCACCTGTTGGTTTGGCATGCTCTTGACAGCGCTTCATAGTGTTTTTGTGTTTTCATGTGGACAGAGATTTTTTTTTTTAAACTGGAATAAATACAGGAATAAATACTCTGTTTATAAAAATAGCCGTGAACTAGGGCTTAGTTGGTTTTCATTTATCACAATTCACATCACATGCTCCTTTGGATATCAGGTCTTTATTTGGGTTAGCGAAATAACGAAATAGAAAATAGTATTCATGTAAGGAGATAGTAAAATACAGATGTAGTAAATTATATATATACATGTATATATATATATTTTTTTAATAAAAAGACGATATCATCGTCCATCGCGATGTTTTACTGTAAACATCGTCAACTGCCAATTTAGGGGACATCGCCCATCCCTACTAACCACTTACAGGGGGTACTCTGGGTTCGGG
Source organism: Gobiocypris rarus (assembly GCA_023029165.1). Lineage (NCBI taxonomy): Eukaryota > Metazoa > Chordata > Actinopteri > Cypriniformes > Gobionidae > Gobiocypris > Gobiocypris rarus. The sequence goes on from CM040927.1 coordinate 14,412,329, forward strand.
CCAAATTCCGAGCTCGAAGCCCTCCCCCCTGGACAGCATGCCAAATACACATTTAAATGTAATCTCTATAAATTATAAGTAAGTGTGAACTCGTGAAATACCAGTAATGATGTTGTACGAAGAGGACGTTGTCATGTCGCCGGAAACAGAGTCTTCAGTGTCCTTTACTGTCCTTACCAGTGCCTGAATTTGTGTACACGATATATTGAGTCACAAGCTCGGGAGCGAGGGGAACTGAAACAAGACTCACCCTGTATAGGCTATATAAAAAAATATATATATATATATATATATATATATATATATATATATATATATATATATATATATATATATATATATATATATATATATATATATATATATATATATTTCACCCCCTATGTCTTATTACATAGTGTTTCTTCTTGAGCATCAATGAATGTTTGCACCTTTTGTAATAGTTGAGTATAAGTCCCACCAATTGTCATAATCATACAGTAAATGCTGGAACAAATTGAATTATGAAAAAGATGCTGGAAAACCAAAGAATGTGAAAATACTTTTCTCAATTTTTTGTTCATTAATTCTTCAGATGTGTTAATGATTTTCCACTTATGCATATTCTATATGTACTGTATTTCTGTCTTTTTAGGACAGTGCAGAGAATGAGGTGGACAGAAATAAATGCTGTACGCTCTGTAACATGTTCTTCACATCTGCCATTGTGGCTCAGTCGCACTACCAGGGCAAAACGCACGCTAAGAGAGTTCGCTTGGTGCTGGGGGAGACGCCAAATCTGCCCACACCCACAGGTAAGATAAGCTAAACTAAATGGACATTTATTCTAGTTTTTTGTATATTTTTTGTTGTTGTTCTTTTTCCACTTTTACTGATATCAGAATAGAGACACTGTACAGTAGTGGATTAGATACCCAGAGGTGGGCTCAGACAGTTTTGAATCAGCGCTGTAGAAACATAGCGACTGGTTCATGCTTGAAGCCCAGAGTGCTGAACTCAGCCTAAAGTTCATTTCTGTCAGGCAGGCTTTGTTTAAACCCGCCGGCCCAGCTGTGTGTGCAGCGGTAATGAAGCTTCACACAAGCTCCAGCATCCTAGAACACTGCACAGATCCAGACACAAAGACATCTAGAAACATAATATTGCGCTGTAGAGCATTGTAGAGTAGCTGTCTGTTAAATGCGCACAACTGTGTTAAGGATGCAGTAAGGAAACAATCACTAAGTGGACATTATGGACTCTTATTTTGATGTTGTTGTTTTTTTTCTCCATTCCAATATTCTGATTTGGTGCTTAACATTTCGTGGTATTATCAATGTTGACAAAAATTGTGCTGCTTAATGTTTTTTTTTGTTTTTTTGGAAACTGTGATACATTTTTCTGGATTCTTTGATTAATTGAAAGCTGCATTTATTTGAAAAAAGAAATGTGTTAATGTCTATGATGTGTATAAATGTTTTTACTGTCATTTTTAATCAATTTAATGCATCCTTACATTAAAAAAGTATTAAAATCTTACCGACCTCAAACTTTTGAGCGGTAGTGTGTTTTACATATTCAGGACCCTATCATACACCTGCCGCAGTGCTACACCAGACCCAAGTGTTTTTTGCTAGTTTCAGTCCAAATCAATTTCGCGCCCAGCATAACGTTGTTTAAATAAATGCTTTTGCGCCCATCTGTTCACCCATGAACAGCTGGTCTGAAAATGAGGTGTGTTCAGGCTCATTGTTGCCGCATTGCTATTTTGAGGCAACTGAAAATGACTCCACCATTTACCAACAAAAACCTGATCTAATTTCAATAGCGCAGTTTTTTTTTTTGTATTATTTAAAGGGCGCATTAGTAATATGCGCATATAGGCGGATGCACAATGCACGTCTCACACACAGGGCACAAACATTTTTAAATATTAATAATAAAAGGATTCCTCTCTGGAGAAGCGTCTGGAGAATGTCTTTCCGCTTGCAAATTACACCATGTAAATAGCGAATCCACCATAGTGCAAGCGAAACTGGGGATGGGAAATGATACTCTGATTGGTTTATTGCATGTTACGCCCAAAACAAACCCATGACTCATTAAGAGACTAGGTAGCCTACTACCCTTTTGGACCATGCTATTGGTGCGCCGACCATTTGTTCTATTGTTAAACTAGCAAAAGTGGATTCGGACCATGCACTCAGATTGTTAAAATTGGGCCCTCATTATTTGTCTTGATCATTTTGTATTTTCTCTGAAAAATAAACACAAATTTATAGGAAAAAAAATAACACAAATGAATGGGGAAACAATAAGCAATGCTTTTAAAACATGTCTACTAAAAAGTAAAAAAAGAAAAAAAAAAAAGAAAGATAAGATCAAACAACTAGTAAATAATCTAGTTATCTAGCAAAATCACAGCATAAGGTTGAAATGGTCTTAACCCTTAAATGCATGACTGTTTCGCCAATCATTCTTTAAAAATTCGGGTCTTTAGCGACCCGGATCTATATCTAACACGGATGGATCTCTTCCTACCGCGATAATGTCAAACTCAAAAAAAATATCAGTGCAACAAATACAGCAGAATAAAATAAAGCATATTTGGCCCCACTTTATATTAGGTGGCGCCTTAACTACTATGTACTTACATAAAAAAATAAGTACAATGTACTTACTGTGTTCATATTGTGTTGCAAAACACCTTTGCTGATATTGAGGTGGGATACGGGTAGGGTTAGGGACAGGTGTGGTGGGATGGGTAAGTTTAAGGGTAGGGTTTGGTGTAAGGGAAGTGTCAACTGTGTAATTACAAATGTAACTACAGAAATTAATTACAGATGTAATTACATGCAGGTATTTTTTAAAATGTAAGTACAATGTAAAAACATGTATGTACACAATAAGTGCAATGTATCAAATTATTAATTAAAATGTTAGTACATAGTAGTTAAGGACACCTAATATAAAGTGGGTCCGCATATTTCGTTACCTTCTTGAGCTTGGAAGGGTTCAGTCTGAGCAGGTGTTTTATATCATCACTGTCCTCCTCAGCTCATTTCCCAGCACATTCAACATCTGGCTCACATTCGCAATCTCAAACATATTCTCAAAACGATCATTTTCAACATCTTCAAAATCAATATTTTGATAAATGACAGCTTCTTCACCAGATCCACCATCAAGTGACAGTGACACTAATATTTGACTGCATTCAGTAGTTGCTCTGCAGTAAATCGCTGAGCCAAAAAAGTGTTGCAGATCATACTTATTATTGTTTCGTTCCTTCATCATTGTGTATCAGACATTTCCACATTGTAGAAAGGTGAATTACACTTTATCCGTCATTAAAGATTCAATTATTATTGTGCAGAAAAAAAAGTACTATCTTACACATCTCTTGTCGATAACGACCCTATAAAGTTTTTACAAACAATTAATGGAAAAACAGGCATTATTTTATAATATTTTTTTTCTTGTTAAATTGTTTATAATGAAGTGTTTGAGGAATACTAAGAAGGTTGATGTCTAACTTTAAAAAAAATTATGAGGAGGATGGTGGTAGTGAACTACGTACCGGGTCGCTAAAGACCCGAGGTATGCATTCATTATTTCAACTGAAATAATTGCATAAGTTTAATACTTTGGGTTTGGCATTTAGTACAGAGCATTAATCAGAATGTCTGAGGAATATCAATACAGTTCTCTGCCTTGAAAACACAATTCTGCCAAAATATGATGTTTATGACTCTGATGATATTTACTATCGTAACAAATGATTGTATCTATGCTCAGTGTAAATGAATAATTCAGAATTTGTTTACAGATGGATGGACATAATGTGATGTATAGCAGTTCAAATGCATAGATTTCTTTTTTCCAGTAAAGTTTATAGAGCCAGTGTTTGAAGTGATAAAGATAGGAGGACAGGTTCATGCATCTGTGGCATTATTGATCAGAAGTTAAGTTGTGAAAATGTGCGTTGTCCAAGTGCTGCAGTCATATTGCAGAGATATCTTGTATCTGTTTTCTTGCTTTAAGCACAAAACTGCCTGACAATAAAGTCATGCAGAAACTGCCAGAGGCAGCAGTGAATATGTGTGACGCAGGGTCAATGTCATGTATAGGCTAACTGGAAAATTATATTGAGTTTAAATCATAAAGAAAAAGCAAGCCATTTCACTGAAACACCCATATCAGTCCATTGATGCATGCACATACCTACCTAACAAACCATCAACCCACTCAACCACCGACCTACTCGCATAAACATGGCATAACAGTTGCTTATGGTTGCCAAGCAATGTCATAACATCCAACTGATCACAAGTCTGTGTATATCAACTAATTTACAATGGCTTCAAACGTGGCTCAAATCAGACACATTTAGATTTTTTACTCAGGTGACATAATGTAAAGCTGTTTGCCATAAAAAAGAAGGAAATTAAGCATCTTACGAGCTGTTTACATGACACTATTTTCAACTAAAAATGCTGCATTTTAGACCGTGTGGAAGATAGTGTGATAAAAGGTATCAGTCTCAGCCATTCGCACCCATCTGCGGTTGAGCATACTTTGAAAATTGTGCGGACACGACTGCATGCGAGACGCGTCCAGACGCAGAAATTAAAGTATACCCGGGGCTGTCATCTCCGAAACATGAATTAGTGAAAACGGGGACGTCCTGCGCATGTATATTATGCGTTCACACGCATTTCTTTAACAAAGTGACATCTCCAAATACTGGCCTGGCATGCATAATACAGAATTTTCAGTCATTTTCACAGATCTGTGTGAACGGGGATGGTTTTCTTTGTTTTTTAGTACATCATTGTCAACATATTAGTTATGTGATGTATTTAATTCATTAAAATATGAAAATTTTACCACTACATGTTTTACATAGTAAAGACATTTACACTGTTAGAAAATACTCTTTTGAAATTCATATTCAAAGAATCATGCAAAAAAATATTACAGTTTCCACAAAAATTAAGCAGAAAATTAAAATGAAATGAAAACAGCTGTTTTCAATATTGATAATACTAAGAAATGTTTACAGTATTTGATCACCAAGTCAGCATATTAGAATGATTTCTGAAGGATCATGTGACACTGAAGACTGGATGCTGAAAAATCCAGATGTAACAGCAATACATTATAATTTAAAATACAGTCATTTAAATTGTAATAATTTTTCACAATATCACTGCTTTACTATTGCCTTGATGAGATAAATATAAAACAATCTAATAAATATAAATAGTGCATATTCTTATTAGAGACTTTTAATTGATGTGTATTACAGATTTCCATCAGCATGTGCCCTGAACAGATCCACCACTAATTTTTGCACTGTGAAACAAAATTGATTTGCAATGGACACTCTCAATCACTTGAGCTTTAGTCACTGGATATTTGCCAGTTTGGAAAGTCATCAGTGTGGGCGGTAATAAACACTAAACATGGGCTAGAATTGCTGCTGTTTTCTGCGTCAGACAAATTTGTTTTAACATGTTTTCAGTCTCTCTGCCCATATTTGATTACGTTCACTTTAAAGTGATCTTAACCACATCACAAATGTCTACTTCTGGCATCAGGACAAACATGTGGCATGTGTTTCTATCTTTAGCCTGTCAATGACTATTGAATTTCATTTCCTGTCATGAGGGGGAAATTATTTCAATTAAGCAGGGTTTCTTACAGACTAATTCCACTAATGTGTCTGGTTCTCCATAAAGTAGATATAATAAAACTCTCAATGGTGTGAATGAGAATGTGATCGTCATAGTTCACTGTCAGTGTAAGCTAGAAATCAGAATTCTGTGTGTTATCCGTTCTCTTTTGTCTAATTTTTTTAGTCTTTTGTGACAAGGATGAATCTCAGATGGAGATCACACAGTAGGCGGCTTTCTAAAGCATTAGAGAAGCAATATGAAAGGACTTTTCCACAAATGTAAAGAGAAAGTGGTAGAACGGGGGTTTCAGGAGAGATTAGACTCAAAAGTAACCTTCATGAAAATCCAGAGAGCTGCTCGCTCGGGAAAAATCATCAGACGAGGATCGGTGCTGACAGTTGAAGCGGATGTGATGGAGTTGCCCTTGAGATTTTTACCTGCCCAACCCCGTCTCTTTCTGCTCTTCTTGTCACTCCAGCTGTAAAACAATCTTTGCTTTGGGGTTCATCTACAACATCTGCCTCTGCACTTCATGCTGTGCTCTGTAGGAATAAATGCATAGATGTGTGTGTGTTAGAGATATGCAAAATCATATAGAAGCCCTGCATATGGTGAATGTGATTTCAGCTGGTGCAACATGTTCCTGAATCAACATCTTTGTTGATCCTGGAACAACCTTCCAATCAGCCAATCAGATTTAAAGGACAAGTTTACAGTTTATATCAAGTTAGGCTTACAACCAGGGCTGGTGCTTCTACACAGTATTCACCTGTCATTTACTCTGACTTTAGGGATAACTTATGAGAAGGGTTAGGTTTAGGACATTTTCAGACATTGATTGTTGTTCCAGGATCCACAAAATATCACGTTGAAAATCTCTATGACCATAAAGGCACAAATGTAAGATGTCCACCGACTCTGTAAACGAGCACTTCCTGATTCATGCAAATTAGGCGACATACACTAGCCTGTCTCCAAATATCAAAGCTATCTTATGCTGGGCTGTGTAGTTGTAACCACATCTTAGGTCTCTGTTTTGCTCTTTGAATATTGAGAAAGTACTTATGAGAGTGATTATGGTTGCACTTATTGTTTGCATAAGACTAAGAAAAAAGCTGCTATTTATTTTTCTTACATATACCGTTTTTATTTCTATGTTCAATTTGTGGAAAGGATTAGGAGGTCTCATATTTCATGTTCAGTAAGGTCTAAAGAGACTTGGAGAGAAGCCCGTCAGTTGATTTTGTGGCTTGAGTATATTGTTGTCTTTCAATGCATCTGACAACTCATTAATAGAAAGAAGAACTGAAATGACATTCATTACAAGATGATAAGTTAAAACATTTCAAAATGCACCTACAGACTATTTCATCTCATCTCGTCTCTTGAACCCGAACTCGTGTCTCGTTACAGCATCGATTCTTGCTTTCAAAAGAAGCACAAGAGAATGAAACAAAATGCGTGGGTCTGGAGAAAGACACATCTCATAGTTATAGTTATTTAGAAGCAAATTGTTGAAAAAGCAGTGTGTTGATGGCTGAGTGCTTTAAAGCGGATTAATTTAAAGACGCAACTTCTCAGAGAGGATTTTTAACATGCTGACAGATCAACAGTAGCACACTGTCAGCATGTTATACAAATCCTGCTTGAGAAGTCTCTAAATTCTTTATTTTACTACTGCTAAAAAAAATAATAATAATATAGAAAAACTCACTCTTCGACTAGTCAGCCATCCTAACCAAACACTAATGTCTGTATGCATGTTTTATCATGCTGGTTTTCAGTGATCCATGCACAGTGATTTAAATCATCTTTGCTTATCCGAGTGACAAGTGGGTGGTGAGAACAGAGAGGTGTAGTTGCTACAGTATGACAAATCAGCTAAATTAAATGAACAACTTCCTAGCAACCAGTGTCCAACTTGAGATTCCATGTAACCATCAGAAACCCTAATATGTGTTTGTTTTATATATATGCATTTTATATACACATACATGGGCATAGCTTGTAGCCTGGTCCTACCAGACTCTTGTACATTTCATTTGTACAGAGTCTGGCCACTCTCCATTGTCAAGCCTTAACGTCCTTGAAGGCGGGTACTCTGTTAAAGTTTAAAACTATTGGATCTGCCCAGAGCCACTCTGGATCCGCCATAACCAATCGCTAACATTTGGTCGTGACGTATGTCACCTCAAACTAGCACAACATCAAAATCATCGTTCTCAGCCACACCCTCTGATTGGACCGGTTAAAATTTGACCGGAGAAAAACAGAGAATATACCACAAAGCAGACGGCCGGTGCACTGAAAGAAAATTAAAATTGATCCTAAACCCAAAAATACATACACATATACATATTAATGCAGGTACTCTTTTACATTCTAAAATGTTACTTTGTAAATCAATCCAATTAAACTTACTAACCCCTCCCCCAATCCCGTTTACTTATGAAGTTTACGCGGGATGAATCTGCATTTCAGCGGTTCGTAGCAAATTTGATAAACTCTAGCCTATCCTAAATGGCTCGTCAAAAATTGATTTTTATTTATTTTTATTTTTTGTTGATCTTCCGCAGGTGTTTACCCATATTTTGAATAAGGCATTTCATTGTGAATTAGAGTTGTGTTTTAAGAGTGAAGGAATTGTCCTGCATAAAATGAACGGCAGAAAATTACCAGTAGACTTATAAACCTCAATCATTTGACAATGTGTTAGTTACAAAAAATGAGTATCATTAAAGCAGAAGATTGTAAACCTCGATTGTGAGATTGTGAGTGACTATAGTAAAGGTTGCAAGTTTCATATATAGCTAATGAATAAAAAATTATATAATTTGTATGTTGACACGCACGTACAAATGAACAACTTTTAAAACAGATATATTCATAGCTCTAGGTGTATCCCAAAACTTAGCTCGCTCGTTTTGCAAAACCAGCAGAATACCATCTTGATATTGATTTGTTTTTTTGTTTGTTTTTTACACTTTATTAACAACAAATTACATGTACAGAATTACATTATTATAACATCAAAACATAATACTTCAGAAATCAATTAGTGTTTTTTTCCCCCACTGGCTGGCAACCTGTGGTGTCAGAGACGGAACGCACATATCAAAATAGAATAACTGGCTGTAGCATTGTTTTTCTGAGAAGTTAAAAATAATCTTGATGTTAAAAATAATGTGTTAAAAATAATCTTGATGTGGTGCTATCTGAATGCTAAAAAGTGCAAAAAAAGAGTTCATACTGTCACCATCGATAACATTCTCTGGAGTCTTGGTGGGAAAATTGAAAACTTAATTTGGTGCATTTTTATTTTTATTCCAGTTTATTCCTTAATCATAGGTTCGTGAACAACACTGAATCAAACGGGTTTTTTTTTATTTAGAATCAAATAACAACACACACATACATATGTGACCCTGGACCACAAATCCAACCATAAGTCGTATTGGTATATTTGTGGCAATAGCCAACAATACATTGTATTGGTCAAAATTATCGATTTTTCTTTTATGCCAGAATTTTTGGGATTAAGTAAAGATCATGTTCCATGAAGATATTTTTGTAAATTTACCACTAAATATATTTAAAAAATCCATTATTAGTAGTAATGTGTTGCTTCATTTGGATAACTTTAAAGGCGATTTTCTCAATATTTAGATTTTTTTGCTCCGTCAGATTACAGATTTTTTAAATAGTTGTATCTCGGCCAAATATTGTCCTATCCAAATAAACCATATATCAATGGAAAGCTTTTAGATGATGTAGGGCAATTTCAAAACATTGACCATTTTGACCAATCAATCTACCATTGATTTGTGAAATTTGAAGAAATATTTATTTCTACATGTTTACTTTATATTTCTTTAGAAAGAATGGTCATTGCTATTAATTTTCCACAAGCTACACCTAGGCACACAACGTGACACCATTACCATCTGTTTTGATCAAATATTGGACATATTCTTCATAGATAGATAGATAGATAGATAGATGGTGTCATGTTGTGTGCATGCTGGCAGATTCAAAGCATTTTTGCTATGATACTTTTCAGAATTTACACTTCTGCAATAAGCAGTTTTAACCTAAAAGCTCTGTTTAAAAAAAGCATTACTTCACTGATTTAAAGTAAGAAAGTAGAAAGTAAGTCAGGTTTGGAAGTGAAAGTGAGTAAATGATGACATAACTCTTATCTTATCTTTGCAAATACTCACTCATAACGTGTTGGGGAGAAAGACTGGCATTCTGTTGCATATTCTCTGCTATATTGATAGATTTTATGTTTGTAAAGGGTTAGAGTTGGTTTGCTTAACACCCTCATGTCCTTCCAAGCCCCCTTTTAAATTATTTTCTTCCAATTGAAAACAAAAATGAAACATTTAGCAAAATGGTCATAGTTCTCATCAATACAATGAACTCAATTACAAAAAAATGTACTGTAAAAAGTTACTGAACAAAAATCATTTTATGCACTTTACTGTTTTTTCAGCATCTATTGGATTTAAGAGTGCAGTAAACAATCACAGTGTGTTTAGCTCATTCTAACCTGCGGCGGTGTCGTGTCCTGTGGCTATTTGGGGTTGGTAACCATGGTAACAATTCCCATGGTGTCTTTAAGAGTGTCACCTGGAAGATCAATCCATTCGCTTGCTTTTTCCTCACAAGATGGAGGAAGTAACCTCAGGGGTGAATTTTCATCTCCACATGTGCTGACCCTCTCTTGACCTGCATAGATCAGGCTTAGAACCTTCAGTGTGTTTGCCAACAGGGTATTTTCATCCAGGCTCAACAGAATCTTTATTGTTTGTTTTGATATTGAATAGGCTCATAAAGGCTATATTGATGAAAGGTTATTTTGTTCTGTGCAGAGTCGGCCCGCCCACCCTCAGACCACAGACCCACCCCCTCCACGTGGCAACCGCTGACCAATCACGGAGAGGCGGGGAAGTACTGCTGCTTGTGTGGCGCCTGGTTCAACAACCCACTGATGGCACAGCAACACTATGAAGGCAAAAAGCACAAGAGAAACGCGGCGCGGGCGCGACTGCTGGAGCAGTTGGCTGGCAGTCTAGATGCCAATGAAAGTACAGGTCAGTCTTCAATTCAGTGTTCAAGTTCAGTTTTAACAACTAAGATCTAAATCTTAGCGAATAAGTGAAATAACTAAACTAAAAAGGGCTAAAGAGCTACAAGGATGCAATTAAGAGTCATAAGTTACATAAACCCCTTTCACACAGAGTGATGATCCCAGAAAATTGACATAGAATTACTAGAGTGTCTTCTGTGTAAACGCAAACACATCTCGGGATCGATCCCGGGATGGGGACCTAAGGCCTCATTTATCAATTTAACATAGAAATGAGCACAGATCCGAGCACAGAAATCATCTTATGACAGGGTTCATGCCACCAATCCGTTGATAAATGTGGCGCTGAAAACAATCCTCATATGAATATCACGCCTCTAAAAATGCACGGTTTAGAAGCCTCGCTCCTAAAGTTTACGACATGGAGAAACGTAACTCGGCCAAGAAGAGGAAGTAATAAAAGAGTTCATGAAAGAGAAATTGCTCTTACTCCAAAAATACCTTTTAACCTCATAATCGCAAACAATTACATTAATTTATATGTATATTAAATACCGATAAATAAATGTAATCTCATTCACGTAAAAGAAAACAATATATAATAAACTATAAAACAAAATACAAATTAGATAATAAGTTAGTCATAGTGGCATTGGTTATTAACAACACGTCAAGCCAAAGTTCAGTTATTTAAAGCGAAAATGAAACGACATTGGGCGCATCTTTCTTATCAAGCAAGAATATGCTTCCCTATTTGCCATGAAACGTTAGGTATGTAAGCAAGGCTTTGTACTTTACTCGTGTTCCAGCATCCACTGGAAAACAGCATCCTTCACATGCGCAAAAATGTGTTTGGTTGGGCGCTGGGCACGCTGATTTTTAAAGTGGATCATATCATTTGAGCAGTGTAACTTTTATGTTTGGTTGACTGCTGTGATGAGGTGGACGAACAAGTGACATGGGATGAGCGAGTGGAGACCGGCGCGTGACTGATAATGAGCGTCACCTGCTCCTCCCATGTCACTCGTTCGTCCACCTCGCCACAACTGCATTTTAGTTTGATAATGATCGGCTGAAATGTCAAGTTAACAACAAAAAGAAGCATCACACATGAGAATCAGATTCAGTGAAATATATTTTTTATGTATAGCCCTGTTATTTTATTCCTTTATATAGTTCATTTTATTCAGTTTTTCTCCATTCAGAGAAGTGCTGCATGTGCTGCATGTGTGAATCCTCATCTTCTGTTGTTTTTGCTGCTATTTGAGCATGTAAAGCTAATTTAATATGACATTCTAATCTTAACGGTTAATGGTCGACTAATGAGCTTTGGTTGGATAGGAAAATAATATAAACTGGAGCTGAGACCTGACGTGAGATTTGATTGTAGCCACCGCTCACGTCCATATTGATAAATGCTAAGTTTTGCTTGAAAACGGCCATACGCACAGTTTTCGTTTTCTGTTGTAGGTTTGTTTAGTAAATGAGGCCCCTAGTAACATGAGTTGGGATCAACACTGACTGGGATCAGTCCTGAAATGCACCTTTAGTGAACAAAAGGTAGGACCAACGCCGTAAGAGGTGTGTCGTAGCGATGACTATTGAGATTTTTCGCCAGCTTAGTGTAACGGTACATGATGCGCTAGTTTATGAATGAATCAGAAAAAAAATGCACAAGCATGGTTTCTCGAGAGTGAAATCGCAGATCATAACCAAACTTAAGATGCTGGGGAGACATTACACATCCTGATGTCGCATGTCAGTAGGCTTCATCCCCTTCCTCTGCTTCCCTCAGTTGGATCCTGTCAGTGACTTTGTGCTCTTCAAATGCATATTTCACATTGATGTAATCACTAGACATGTTAGTCATGCAGTGTGTGATACAGGTATCTTGACATATCCAATAAGTCAGTTCAAATAAACTGTGAGTCACATCTCAGTGGTTGCTCAGGGTTTTCAACAAGGTCGAGTCGAGTATCGCCTTCGGATACATCTTGAGAACTAGATCCGTAAGCCTCGAGAGTTACTTTCCCCAAGGCAAATTAGCAAAAGGCATGTCACTTGTCTTTAGGAACTAAGACTCAAAGTGCTTTGATTCTGATTTGCCTGCTACTGAAATGAACAAATGAGCCCAATTCAGGCTTCTTTTGTTCAGTAGTTGTTTAAAGACGTATTGAGTGACATTCCTACTACATAACCATGGAAGAAAACTGACGTTTTGAACACTTATACAATATATGCCATTTATTTTATTTAGAACAAACCTATTTTAGTTCATTCAAAAACACAAAGTGACCTTAAAGAGATCCACCAAAAATAAAAATTATGTTATTCATTTATATAATTTCTGTGGAATACAAAAGAAGATATTTCGATCATTTGTGTCCATAAAATGATGTCATGAAAACACTGATTGGCTGATCAAGATTATTGACACACATATACACACACACACACACACACACACACACACACACACACACACACACACACACACACACACACATGTTGTGTTTCCATGTTTTATGGGGACATTCCATAGGCGTAATGCATTTTATACTGTACAAACCATATTTTCCATCCCCTACACTGCCCCTGCCCCTAAACCTACCCATCACAGGAGACATGCTGCATTTTTACTTTTTCAAAAACATCACTTAGTGTGATTTATAAGATGTTTTCCTCATGGGGACCAAAAATGTCCCCACAAGGACAAGGATTTTGGATATTGCCATCTTTGTGGGGACATTTTGTCCCCATACCGTTGGGATTACCAGTCCACACACACACACACACACACACACACACACACACACACACACACACACATGTTTGTTTTTGTGAAATATGGGGATATTCCATAGGTGTAATGCATTTTATACTGTACAAACCGTATTTTCTATCCCCCTACACTGCCCCTGCCCCTAACAGGGGACTGCGCAGTTTACTTTCTGTGAAAGAAACCTCATCCTGTGTGATTTATAAGCATTTTGAAAACTGAGGACATGGGGAACGTCCTCATATTTCACCCTCTTTTTGTAATACCTATGTCATTATACACATTTGTGTCCTGATATTCCACAAAAACATGCCCAATCACACACACACACACGTTGTTTGGACCCCATTGACCTTCAGGATATCTTCTTTTGTATAACATGGACATGAATGAGTAAATATTGAAATTTTTTCAATAAAAACTGTTCCATTAAAAGCTTCCTTATAGTACAAAAATATGGTGATTTATATTGCCTCGATCCATAAAATCACAATAAAAGTCTCATAAAAATTCATGGTCCACATCACTCATGTCTTCATCTTCATTTTTTTATTTTTAAAGCACATTTAAAAGAACCAGGGCTGACCAAAGTGCTGTACAGTGCAAAACAATTAAAACATAAAAATAATCAAATTAAGATAAAATACAAGACAGAAAGGAAATATTCAATTATTAAATGCTATACTAAATAAATGTTTTTTAAGTAGTGATTTAAAAACAGAGAGAGATGATACCGTTCTAATTGAAATCGGTAAACTGTTCCACAATTTTGGGCCTGCTACTCAAAATGCTCTGTCCACTCTATGTTTCAAATTAGACCTGCGAACCGTGAGAAGTCCAAGATCCCGGGACATAAGTGATCTAGATGGATTGTGTATATTTAACATTTCAGAAAGATAATCCGGTGCCTGGCCATTTAAAGATTTAAAAACAAAAACTAAAATTTTAAAATTTATTCGCAAATTAACTGGTAGCCAATGCAAGGAGGTTAGGATTGGAGTGATATGATAAAATTTTCGACTACCAGTCAGCAGCCTGGCCGCAGCATTCTGAACCATTTGCAGTCGCTCAATAGAAGAATGGTTAACTCCGTAGTACAATTAATTACAATAATCGAGACGTGAAGTTTTTAACAGAAAGAAACGATTTAACTTAGGCAAGGCGTCGAAACAGGATTTAACTACGGAATTAATTTGTTTATCAAACCGCAGTCCTGAGTCAAACAAAACACCAAGATTTTTTTGCATAAGGAGTAACATGGGAACTCCCATGGTCATAGAAATCACTTGGTCCGAAAAGTAACACTTCAGTTTTACTGTCATTTAAAGCCAAGAAGTTATGCGCAAGCCATAATTTCAAATCCTGTAGACACGCTGTATAAGATCTCGGAAGAATGTAAATCATTTAGTTTAAACGGTATGTACAATTGGGTGTCGTTGTGGTGTCAATTGGGTGTCAAGTGAAAAGACACTCCATGTTTACAAAAAATTGTTCCAAATGGAAACATATATAGTGAAAAAAAGTGTTGGAGCAAGGATTGATCCCTGTGGAACGCCACAGGAAAGATTTGCTGCCTGGGAAGTATGATTACCAATACAAACCGAGATTGTCCTATTTAATAGATAAGATTTAAACCAATTTAAAACAGTCCCACGGATGCCTACAAATAATTTTATGATCAACCATGTCAAATGCTGAGCTAAGATCTCAAAGGACCAAAGCAACAACATTCCTGTTATCAGTCGCTGACAAAATGTCATTGGTAGCTCATGCACTATATGCTAAGGCTCTGTCCAAAATCACTCCCTATACACTTAAATAGGGCACTATGAGGGGACAGCCTTTCCGGGGCACTCAGTGTCCAAATTCACTCACTTGTTTTCATTCACTCTTTCAAGTGACCTATATTAGTGGATTTAAGGTGCTGTATGTAAGTTTTTGAGTGTACTAAAGCATAAAAATATCATATAGTTTTTTTGCAGATATTTCGGAAATATGCTTTGTCCACATACTTGTTTCTCAGAAAAACAATGCTACAGCCAGTTATTCTATTTTGATATGTGCGTTCCGTCTCTGACACCACAGGTTGCCAGCCAGTGGGGGAAAAAAACCCTCTGCATCCCTCTAAAAATGAGCGGAAGCAAATTAAAACACTGATTAATCAACTCTTCAACTTACATTGTGCTTGTTCCTGTTTCGTGTCCCCAAACTGGCAGCCCGCGTGAGTGTTAAGTCTGAGGAGGAGGGGGTGGGGCAAGCAATATTTTGAATTTGGACTGCAGTACCCATTTCAACCACTAGCTGTCATTCTTACATACAGCACCGTTAATGTAGTTAATAGTGAATGCAGGTATAGGGGTATAACCCCTCTGTGAGGGTAACCAATGTGTGAGGGTACAAAGACTGTCCTAATGTTCTCTTAAATACCAGCAAACTGATCTGTCCAAGAGTAATCAGAGCTTCGGGCTCATGAGACGTTAGTCACAGTGAAGAGTATTGTCCAAAAAGAACATGTGGATACCCGCCAAGACTCAGCAGGTAATTGAGATTCTGCATTTCCAGAGATAGAAACACACAAATCACAATGCAGAGGATGAACAGGCCAAGAAGCCATGATTTATTTTTAACCGCTGTTCACAATACTGCCTGCAACGTCCATCATAAAGTAAAAGGTCTTGGGCTGTTGTGCTGCACATAGTGCTGAGAAGCACATAGTGTTTCCCTTTCAATACAAATCCTGTGGAAGCTTCAGTTGTTAATGTTTTTTGTCAACCCTGGAGGCAACAAAAACAAAAATGTTACATTGACACTTGCATTCTGCATAAGAGATTATCATTTTCCCCAGCCATGCCCCAGCAGGACGCCCTTGTCAGAAGCTTTTCACTGTGAATGTCACGTCTATTGAAATATCAGCAGAAATGTCATTGATTACAAAAGCCTTTCATCAAGCTGTTCCTCACTCGTAAACATCACATCTTTGTATAGATGTTGTTAGTTAAAGGTGAAGTATGTTAAAATACATTCTCTCAACCCAGTTTATTGTTCTTTGACTACTATTAGTATGCCAATCTCCCCCGAAAGTGTAAACATTGAGCCCCCCAGGCACCATCTAAACCAGGGGTGTCCAAACCTGCTCTTGTCCTGCAGAGTTTAGCTCTTACTTACCTCAACACACCTGCCTGGAAGTTTCTTGTATGCCTAGTAAGACCCAGCGATTGGGTTGTTTTAACTCAGCGATTGGGTTGTCTTAAGCAAATATTTAACCCAACCCCAGGGTTAAAACAACCTAATCGCTGGGTTAAAACAACCCAATTGGTTAGTCTATATTTGACCCAACATTGGCTTAAAACAACCCAGCATTTTTTAGAGTGCTCCTGGAGTAGGATTGGACACCCCTGATCTAAACATTGAGAGCAGTCCGCTCAGATCTGCAAATCGCTTTGACATCAAGCAGACAGAACACAGTAGAGAAGGAGACAATTAATATTCAGTGCAAAAACATTAATTTAACTGAAATATCTGTTGTTGGATGCTAGATTTAGGTTTTAAAGTCAACATGCAATTCACATATTTTATGAGAGTAGTAACTGTAAAGGATAACTGCATGTAATTCATTATAAATATAAGATGTTTCTTTACCTAACCATACAAAACATTGAAAGTAGTCCATAAGACTTGTTTCTGTTATGCTGTTCTTTGGTCCTTTTTGGATCTTAGCAATTGAGGTCACAATGAACTGTTAGTGAAGGGAAAAGATTCCACTAGAAAATATACAGCATTAGGGTGAGTAAATAAGGACAGACTAGATTTGCGGTCCAATTGGGGATAAATATGCAGCATTAAGATGAGTAAATAAGGACAGACTTGCTTTGGGGCCCAATTGGGAAAGGTTTTGCAAGACAATGTATTTAACACTGCCCTGCCGCGTAGCCACAGTCCTGAGCGTCTCAATCTCCTTAGCTCTGGTTTGTTCGTCCCTCTGGGAGTTGTCAAGACTTCTTTCATCCTGTCCTCTCTCATTCATCATCCTCATTAGAAGCCTTCACATGAACACGGGGTACATGCATCATACAGATGAAAAGTATTGGGAGTAGCGTGCCACAAAGTAACGCGTTACTGTAATTCCACTACTTTTAGCGATACGTGCATGTAACTAAATATTTTTTTAATCAAGTAACGCAATTAGGCAATTACAATTACTGAAATTTAAATGAGTTTGTTACTCGCGTTACTCTCTTTTGTGAAAAATGAACGCTTGCCCATGTTTTTTTATCCTCCCTATTACACATTGTAGCAGCCATTAAAACAGTTCAGTTTTGTTTTTAATGTCATAGTAGTTATATTTGTATTTGTTTCTTTATTAAGTTAATTTAGAAAAGTAGTTGGAGCATATTTTTGTTTGTTAAATTAAAGTTTTTCTTTTTTAAAGTGGCGACCAATCGGCCAGCGGCCGACAGTGAGTTTACCCAACGCTTTAGCTTCTCAAATCAAACACTTGACTTGTCTTGCCTATAATAAAATGCATAGATATCAAACACTTCAAGCATCGAGTATGAGGTCTCTGCGGAACAAGAGTGGGCGTTTCTAAATTTGTGTGTGTTTTCAAACTGATGGGTGTTTATAAATCACGCAATGATAAGGAATTAATATAAATCCGATCTTCAATTCCCGCGCTAGATGCACATTTAACAGAGTTTACGTCAACGAAAGCAACAGATATGAGCTGCATTTTATTCATAAGCTCATTTCAAGATCAAAGTCCGCAATAGGAGAAAGAGCGAGCTAAGCACTAGTAAGATCGTTTAGTCTTAAGATGATTGTGTTTTTTAAGCATCTTAGACTTACTTTCAGTTCTACCAGAAAGACTCGGGAGAATAATACTGTGACAGTTATCCATTTATTTACAACCCAGCAAGCAATAAAGAACTTTGGCATAGGCCCCATCCGTAGCTCGCAATCTGAGGGTCCGGACTCTGCATATCCTGCCTGAAGACGAAGGCAGAGGCGCAGCCAACCCCCACGTGAGGTATGGAAGGGACCATCCTGGTGGTGGTGGGGTGGATGTAGGGAAGGATTTGACTTGGAGGTGGTGGGGAGTATGGCGGTGCATTGGAGCGTCAGCATCTGCGAACTCAGACATGAGTAAGTACCGATCTTTTATACCCAAGTATTAGAATGTGATTGGATAGATAACAAAGTTGCAGTGACGTGATCATTTAGTCTTCCTGCCGGAACATATGCTAAAGCTTTCATTTTCACTTGCGGCCGTTTGCGTGTTGGCTTGCTTTACTCATTTGCGGCGACACGTGTTGCAGTAGCGCTGTCATATCTTACTACAACATATATAGCCTATAACACGCTCTCACACGTTTATTTTTTAACAATTTGAAAAGAACAATTCAATTCAAAAGAATTTCGGAAGGCATTTACTTCTGGTCTTTCCATAATCGGATAGATATCTGGTCAGAGAAAAAGAATAAAGTGACCAGGTGTAAAAAGGCCATAACTCTCCCAGCTGCGCCAAAAGAACACTCGCTACTGCTGGTGGACACTAAACACTGTACTATTGCTTGATTTTAAGGCCTGTTGCCCTGTTTATTACAATAAATAGGTTTATTGTGGTTGACTGTTCAGTTCTGTTAATTTTTACATTTAAAAATCAGACATAAAAGTAACTTAAAAGTTACTTTCACTAGTAACTAATTACTTTTGATATACTGTCATTTGTAAAGTAATTCAGTTAGTTTTAAAAGACGTAACTAGTAACTGTAACTAATTAAAATTTTCAGTAACTTGCCCAACAGACGGACACATGTCCCCTTTTTAAAAGGAAAATACTGAGAAAATAGGAGAAATACAACGGAAAGGACATGTAGCTATTCATTATCTGTCGAGCTTCTCATCAGGTACAGGAAGCCATTGGTAGGGCTCATCTGAGAGGTGACTGCTAGCGGATCCCAGCCCAGACTCTTGGCTATTTTCGTGGAGAACACTTCAGTGTAATTGCCTTCCAACTGAGGCTAAATTGTGTTGCTGAGAAAATTGGTGCGCAGCACAGCCCTCTCCTGCTGCAAACAGGTTTTCATTTCCTCCTAAACAAAAAAGCAGGGAGAGTGACAAGCTTTAAGATGTAAATACCAGCTCGGCACTGAAGAGCCTCCTGCCATTTCGTGAAGGGAGATATTGAAAGTGCAGCGATTTGCCCTGCTTAAAATTGCAAGAGCAGTTTATGTGCTTCACAGAATCTGTAAAAAGCCAAGGACAAGCCAGCATCTCCTTCCTGTTCCTTCATATCCACCTTGTCAGGCAGGATTAAAATTGACATTCATACTGGATTATTATTGTTGTCACTGTATAAGAGAACTTCTGTGCTTGAAAGTAGTGATAGAATTATAGAATTGAGTGCAGTATTTCATATCATGACCCAATGGAGATGGTCTTGTTTATGAAAGGGTTTAATGAACATAGAGAGAAATGAATCCTCCATAAAATGTGTGTGTGTGTGTGTGTGTGTGTGTGTGTGTGTGTGTGTGTGTGTGTGTGTGTGTGTGTGTGTGTGTGTGTGTGTGTGTGTGTGTGTGTGTGTAATTGTCGGAGGAAGAAAATCATTCAGAAATTATTCAAGAAACATGTATTATTATCAACATTGAAAACAGTTGTGCTGCTTAATATTTTTTGTGGAACCCTTGGACATTTTATTTTAGAATTTAAGATGATTTATTCGAAATTCATCGTTTGAAACATCAATTTCCCAGAACTAAACCAGGCTGGGAGATCAGCAACTTCTACAATATAAGCTGTTATTTCCAGCAGGGAATGATTTAGGATTCAACACAGTAGATAATGATAATACTTTTGCATCTTCAGATCATATTTACGTATTTTCTGACCTACTTTTCAAAGTGTTCTTATTTTTAGTAAAAGAGAGTCATACTTTTTTCTGAGTTCTAATTTAACATTCAACTCCAGAGTAAAATAGCACTAGTAATAATCTGTCTGATTGGACACAATTAATAATTTAGTGGAATTTCACGAGTGCCTCATCTATTTGGTAGCAATTTCCTGGGAAAGAGAAGAGAAACTGATTGATGGCCTATTGTCGGAAATAAGTGTGACCTCTTTCCCACAAGCCAGAAGTTTAATCTCCTCCTAGTAAACATTCATCTCATACCCTGAGCCACATCTCTCTTTCTCTCTCCCTCACTCACTCTCTCTCTCGCTCTTTCTGTCTGTCTTTCACTGTGGTTCTTTTGGCAACTCCGTCGGTTTAATTAACTAGGATTAGAAGCCACCACAGTGTCTTCCAATGCTTGTTTATGAGTACCACACTAAGAGGTCATCAGGGGTCCTATGAAAGAAAATCCCATCACACAGAGCTTTTAAACAGAAACAAACATTCTGTAAAGCTACTTACGAAGTCTGAAGGCCAAGTTTTACATTTTTAATCTTTGAAAGAAGATGGTCCTTGTGTAGTCTTCAGCTACTCATAGAATAGCCAGTTTTACAGCTTTAATTTTTCCAGTTAAATGTCAATACTTAATTAATAGACAGTAATGGGATGTCTCAGACTAAAGCAGCCTGTAAAATGTGTTTTATAATGTCAGTTACGTTTGTATTGCTATATTTCTCATGCCATGCATCCTCTTCATATTAATAGCTTGCTATGAATAGTGTTTTAGATTCATTACACATACTTGCTATCACCATATGTTTGGTGTACTGACACCACAAGCTGTCTGTGAACATGCATCACATCACTCTCAACTCACAGAAAGCATCCAGAAAGCTTCATTAGAATGTGTGTATGTGTGTGTGCTCTTGTTTATGTGGTTATGAGAACACAAATGTGGGAGTACATTTTGAAAATGTAAAAAGGCAGAAAGTAATGTCTATGGAATGTCCCCATAAAACATGAAAACGTATGTGTGTATGTGTGTGTGTGTGTGTGTGTGTGTGTGTGTGTGTGTGTCCTTGTTTATATTACATTGTGGGG
Source organism: Gobiocypris rarus (assembly GCA_023029165.1). Classification (NCBI taxonomy): domain Eukaryota; kingdom Metazoa; phylum Chordata; class Actinopteri; order Cypriniformes; family Gobionidae; genus Gobiocypris; species Gobiocypris rarus. The sequence continues at coordinate 14,433,853 of CM040927.1, forward strand.
ACCAAATGTCCCCATAAGGATAGTAAAACCTGAGATCACCTACATTGTGGGGACCAGCCAGCGGTTCCCACTTTTCGAAAGGCTTATAAATCACACAGGATGAGTTTTTTAAGAAAGTAAAAATGCAGAATGTTTCCTGTGATGGGTAGGTTTATGGGCAGGGGCAGTGTAGGGGGATACAATGTACAGTATAAAAACCATTACGTCTATGGAGAGTCCCCACAAAGATAGTGAACCAGACGTGTCTGTGTGTGTGTGTGTGTGTGTGGGTGGACTGGTAATCCCTACGTTATGGGGACAAAATGTCCCCACAAAGATGGCAATATCCAAAATCCTTTCCTTGTGGGGACATTTTTTGTCCCCATGAGGAAAACATCTTAAAAATCACACTGAGTGATGTTTTTTGAAAATGTAAAAATGCAGAATGTTTCCTGTGATGGGTAGGTTTAGGGGCAGGGGCAGTGTAGGGGGATAGAATATAGTTTAAATGCAAACACTGCTGGACGTCATAATGTTTTGTCCTTTAGCTATGGGTGAAAATCAATACGCTGACAAAACACAATAAAAAATGTGAATAAAGTCTAGATGCCCTTGATAAAGCCACTTTAGGTGACATCATTCATAAAAGCAGATATTGAATCTTGGAAAGCACTTAACATTTCTCTCAGAATTTGTTCAGTTGCCTCTCAGACCTGGTAAGATTAAAGAGTAAGGAAAACTATTCATTTGACTAGTTTTTTTTTTAATGACCCTTCAGCTAATTCCTGTGTTTCATACACTGATGGAAATCTGTGTTTTGTGAGTTTGCCGAATAAATTAGTAAGCCATGAGAGGCTGAGCATTACAGTGTTTTTACCATGTTTAAGAGGTGTTCGAGCCTCGATGGTGAAATCAATGTAACACATCATTTTTTGCTTTTATAAAACAGTGCTTTTATGACAATGTGAATCGCTCGGGTTATGTATATAACCCTTGTTCCCTGAGAAAGGAACGAGCACTGCGTCGAACGGCGATTTGGGGATGCTCCTAAGCATCAGCGAATCTGAAGTCTGAATAAACACTAGTCCAATCCGATTGGTGCGTGCGTGATGGCGTCATTGTGACGGCATACCCGGAAGTATAAAGGGGAGCGGCGCGTAATGGCGGCAGCTATTGCTCTGAAGCATGCGCTCCAGGCGTGCCGAGGTGTGGCGGCGCGGCGCGGTGCTCGTTCCCTTTCTCAGGGAACAAGGGTTATATACATAACCCGAGCCGTTCCTTCGAGGAACTCACACTGCGTCGGAACGACGATTTGAAACGAGTACCCACTAGGCCACACCGAGGTAGCGCCTGCCCTAGTGTGAAGCCGGAGACCGGGCACAGCTAGGACTGGAGCACCCTAGCGCCAGGCGTCGTAGGAGATCTAGGCTATAAAACCTAATGAAGGTGTGTGGGGTAGCCCACCCCGCCTGCAGATATCCTGCAAGGGGACCCCAGAAAGGAGGGCCACCGAAGAGGCCATGCCTCTGGTGGGATGAGCCCTCACTGCCATAGGTGAAGGCAAACTGCGCACCTGATAAGCCATGGTTATCGCCTGGACAATCCAATTACTGATTGTCTAAGTAGACGCAGGCAATCCTTTCTTGGGTGAGCCAAAACACACCAACAGTTGTTGGGACCTCCTTCACTGTGCTGACTTCTCCAAATACACTCTGAGTGCCCTAACCGGGCAGAGCAGGTGAAGCCTCTCCTCTTCCGCCGTCACGTGAGGCAGAGGATGGAATGCCTGTAGGACCAAAGACCTGACCACCCCTGATGGGACCTTAGGCACGTAGCCTGGCCTAGGGTGTAAGATGGCTTTTACTCCACCGGGGCAAACTCCAGGCAAGTTGGCGTTACCGCCAAGGCCTGGAGGTCACCCACTCTCCTGAGAGAGGTAATAGCGAGGAGAAAAGCCACCTTAAGGGTCAGGTTCTTTGGCTCAGCCGACTCAATGGCTCGAAGGGGCCTCAGCCAGCCCTCCGAGAACCACTGCCAGATCCCAAGTTGGAACTCTGGATTGAGCCACAGGCCTCATCCTCCGAACCCCACGGAGGAACTGTACAACCAACTGGTGCCTACCCAAAGGCCCATCACCCGTAGGAGTGTGGAAAGCCGCAATGGCAGCCACATACACCTTGAGTGTGGACGGGGTTAGACCCGCAGAGAAGCGATCTTGGAGGAACTCCAGCACTGAAGCCACCGGGCAGTTAACTGGGTTCACCTCACGCTCTCTACACCAAGTGGAAAATACATTCCACTTGAGGCTGTACAGTCTCCTTGTAGACGGAGCCCTGGAACTGAGTAGCGTCTCTACCACCTCTGCCGACAGGCCAGCCTCTAGGTACCTGGCCCCCTCAGGGGCCAGACCCAAAGGTTCCAAATCTCGGGCCGGGGGTAAAATATTGTACCCGCCGCCTGAGACAGGAGATCCCTCCTCAGAGGAATCTGCCATGGATGACCTGCCAGCAGAGCTATGATATCCGAGAACCATACTCGGGTCGGCCAACAGGGTGCTACCAGAAGTAGGCTGACCCCTTGTTGACGGACCCTCTCCAGGACTCCCGGGAGCAGAGCAATCGGGGGAAATGCGTACAGACGCAGCCTCGGCCACGTCTGCACCATGGCATCCAACCCCAGAGGGGCTGGATGCGTGAGGGAGAACCACAGTGGACAGTGGGACGTCTCTCGAGACGCAAATAGGTCCACTTCCACTGGGCCGAACCTCTTGCATATGGCCTCCACCACCTCTGGGTGGAGCCGCCACTCCCCGGGCCTCAGCCCCTGCCTCGACAGGATGTCTGCTCCCTGATTTTGGACCCCCGGGACATACATTGCCCTGATGGACAACAGTTTCCCTTGGGACCACAGGAGGATTAGATGCGCCAGTCTGCACAGAGGCGCGACCTGGAACCCTCCTGATGATTGAAGTGCGCTACGACAGGCGTATTGTCTGTCCGCACCAGGACATGTTGGCCGCGGAGGTCTGGGAAAACGCTCCTGAGAGCTTTGTAGACCGCCAGCATCTCCAGGCACTGCCAGGAGGAATGACGGCCCTCCCATAGGCCCCTCGCAAAGCGGCCGTCCATGACCGCGCCCCAACCAGTGAGGCGTCTGTTGAAACGGATCTCCGGCAACAGGGCGCTCCCAACACTGGCCCTGGGACAGAAACCAAGGTTCCTTCCATATGACTAGGAGCGAAGGCCACTGCGCGTTACCCTGATCATACAGAATGGATTTCCCCTCAAGGAAAGTCACCTGGTTTACTTCTGTATCAGGACATGGTGGCGCGGAGGTCCGGTAAAAAGCCCCTCAGAGCTTTGTAGACCGCCAGCATTTCCAGGCAATAAAAGTGCCAGGAGAAATGCCGGGTCTCCCACAGACCTCTGCAGCGGCCGCCATGACCACGTCCCAGCCAGTGAGGAGGCATCCGTTGAAACGGTCTTCCGGCAACGTGATGCTCCCAACACTGGCCTGGGACAGAAACCAAGGTTTCTTCCATATGACTAGGAGCGAAGGCATCTGCGCGTTACCCTGATCATACAGAGCGGTTTTCCCCTCGAGGAAAACCCTGATTTCCAGCCACCACTGTAGGGTCGTGCAGCAGGCCAAAAGATATTCTGTTGGACGCTTGGCCGTGAGAAAACCCCAGCAGTCCTTAAAACTGCTTCACAGTGATGCTGTGGCCTAGCTTCACTTTAGAGACCACCGCCCGTATGGACTCAATGCGTGCGGGAGACAGTGTGCCCACAACGTAGAGAATCCCATACGATTCCCAGGAACACTGTTCTCTGAGAAGGCGTCAACACGCTACTGCGTGTAGAGTCTCACCCCAAGCACTGAGAGCAGCCAGGGCGACATCTCAATGCCGAACTGCTGCTACCACAGAGGGGAAGGGCTAGGCCGTATGGATCGAACCCGATGTTGGTACGCTTTGCCCCAAAAGCGAACCTCAGGAACTCCTGTGACACAGAAGGATGGATACAGGGAAGTCTGCATCCTCTTTAGACCCGTCATGACAGACCAGTCCTCAGACTGGATCTGAATCTGGAGGAACTGTAAGCATCTTGAATCTGAATCTCCTCAGAGAACGATTCAAGTACCTCAGATCTAAAGTTTGGACGCAACTTCGCCATCCTTTTTAGGAACTATGAAGTGCCGGCTGTAAAACCCGGACCCCTGTCTGGCGGAGGAGCACATTCTGTGGCCTCCTTACCAACGGGGAGTGAACTTCCTGTTCCATTACCCGAACCTGCAGATATATCCGGAGGCATAACCCTGCGCCAAGATAATCTGCTAAGGAACCAGCCTCTCGAGGCCGGCCTCGGTGTCAACCGAGCCTCCTCCCGACCCCTGAAGCGGCTAACCGGCAGGGCGAAATCGAGAAGATTTTTGGTGTCGTGTCTGCGTTCGCTGGACTGCCGCAAGTCTTGCTAGAGGCGGCTGGTGCAGCACGGCGTCGCGGGAAACGATGTGGTCGAAGCATACTAGAGGCGGGAGCACAGCATCGATTCGAAAACTCCACAGGAGGCGACCTCGATCGCTCCGACCGGGAGAGGGGCGTCGGGTGTTACACGAGCCTCTTCCCCAACCCCTGAAGCGGCTGACCGGCAGGGAGTAGTTGGGAACGAGCCTCTGTGTGCGGGCGCGAGCTGCCCAGCCGCAGGTCTTTTCAGAGGCGGCTGGAGCAGCGTGCGTTCGGGAAATCGATGTGGCCCGAGCGTCATGACGGCGGGATTACCACATCGATTTCTCAGAGCGCCGCCGGAAGAAGCAACCTCAGTTGCCCTTTCCGCTGGAGCCTCATCTAAGGGAGCAGCTCTACAGGGCCGCACGCTAGGGCGGACACTGGGAATAGCAATTGCCTGAAACTGATGTGTCCCGCGGGCCACAAGGCGAGAACGACATCAACTTCAGGAGGGCTCCACCTAGATGAATATCCAGACAAGTCACCTGGTCTGAATGATAGGCTGAATAAAAATACATCTAACTCCTCAAAGTCTCAGATAATATTTTAATTTAATTCCTTGGAATTAAATACAGCCACAATAAGGTGAAACATGGTCTGAATGATAGGCTGAATATCTAACTCCTCAAAGTCAGATCATATATTATTTAATTCCTCAGAATTAAATGTAGCCATAATCCTCAGACGACACTGTTTTATTGTATTTATACGGACTCATAAACCACACGTTGCCTCAGCAACGTGGTTCAACCTCATAGTACAATTGGCTTTCATCGAGAAAAAGCCAAACAGTATCACGGTGAAACATGGTCTGAATGACAGGCTGAATATCTAACTCCTTAGAGTCTAATAATATTTCATTTAAATCCTCAGACTTAAATGCAGCCCTAATCATCAGGCAATACTGTTTTATCGTCAACCAGTATTCCATGCACACCGATCGCGTGTGTTCACCTTAATAGCAGACTCCATACCTGCACGCTGCCTCGCAATCGTGAGATTGAGTCTTGCATATAAGAAGTGGCGAGCTCGTTATAACCCGACTGCCCGATGCTGAGCACGCCTAATTCCCCAGAATCAGACCGTTCAGGCATCGGGTCCTCCGCCGGGGAAGAAGCCGCATCGCGGGCTTCCACACGGGAAGGAGAACATCTGAACTGACAGACAAAGACTGGGAAGATGCCTCAGCAGTCCCATGTCTCGCTGACAAGTCCATCCGTGAGCCCAGTGACCGGTCTCGCCGCACCGCCTCGGCGAATGCGCGGACCGATCCACGGGCTCACGAGGCTGGCCGGCCTCATCGAACACGGCCAGCCGAGAGCGGAGCAGCCTGAGTGTCAGCTCACAACGCTCACAAACGGCTCCTCGAGAGCCGCCCGAGCATGCTGAACACCCTGGCATTGCACACAAAGCAGGTGTGCATCCGAGCCCGAAATGTAGCGGGACACGGATGCACACACTGCTTAAACTCTCTTGCTTTCTCGCCTACTTCTTTCACACACTTGCACAACTGGACAAACAACAGTAAATAGACAGACAATTTTGACAGAGAGCGCTATGCTGAAGAGCAATAACTGCCGCCATTACGCGCGGCTCCTTTATACTTCCGGTATGCCGTCACGATGACGCCATCACGCACGGCCAATCGGATTGGACTAGTGTTTATTCAGACTTCAGATTCGCTGATGCTTAGGAGCATCCCCAAATCGTCGTTCGGCGCAGTGGGAGTTCCTCGAAGGGAACGGCTCGGGTTATGTATATAACCCTTGTTCCCTGAGAAAGGGAACGAGCACTGCGTCGCGTCGCCACACCTCGCACGCCTGGAGCGCATGCTTCAGAGCAATAGCTGCCGCCATTACGCCGGCTCCTTTATACTTCCGGTATGCCGCCACGATGACGTCATCACGCACGGCCAATCGGATTGGACTAGTGTTTGTTCAGACTTCAGATTCGCTGATGCTTAGGAGCATCCCCAAATCGTCGTTCCGACGCAGTGTGAGTTCCTCGAAAGGGAACGGCCTACTATAATGCTGCACTGTTAATATGATTGCCGAAATGTCTCACTCTTAGTTGTTTACAGTTTCCAAGCAACATAGCAAACTTTCCACAGTTCTAAACAGTCAAATCTGCAGTCACAAGTATGCATTCAGCTTTGAAGTATGCAGCTCATCCAAAACAGAATTGAGAGTTTTAACTATGCAATCACTACGTACGGATGCATGAAATGCATTTGAAATGCAGGAAGCTTGACTGATTAGCATACTAATTACATATATATTCTTACACATGTATGTAATCACCTTACCTGAACTGAGAACAGGTTGTTTTTAGAGTTTGAAGTGTAATAGTGTGACAGCAATATAATGTAAAAGTGAAAAAGCCTATGTTTGAACAGATCGAGGAACAGACAACACTGTCATCAAAAATAACTCTGCAGATGTCTGAGAGAAATATTGCCCAGAAAGAGCACACATGGTCTCTCCACATGTAATGAACGAGCCTCTATGCTTTTCTGTTCTACGACTCTCTCCCATTCTTCACATTCGTCTATTTTTGGCCTGACTTTGTTCGTTATTTGTGGTACCACCTGCAAAGCCTTTAATTAGCTCACATCTGCTTCATTCCCTCCCGACTGATGCACTTGGCGCCCCTCCACTCTAAAAGACCATCATGAAGCATAACCCCCCGAATCAAAAGGCCATCAAGACAAAAGCAAGCTAAAATCGCTAACACTTCTGATTCCATGAAGACTGCAGAATGAGATGCCATATTAGGAGCTGGCGCATTTTCATCTGACACACAGAGAATGGAGTCTTCAAACAAAACCGTCATCAGTTCGAGAGAAGCAAAACAACAGGGATTAAATATAGATTTCTGTGCTCTTTGTCAGACAAGGCAATCTCGAAAACAAAAAGCAATCAATAATGCTCAAAAGAGAACGAGAAATAGGACAAAACATTTTTAAGAGTGTTTCAGCAGGGACATGTTTCCGTTCTGCTTTCAAGTTGGAATCTGTTTTTTTTCTGCTTTTTGTTGCAGTCCTGCGCCGGAGTTACTCATGCAGCGTTTGCAAAGTGGTCCTGAACTCCATCGAGCAGTATCACGCACATCTCCAGGGCTCCAAACATCAAAACAAGTGAGTGTGGATTTTGTGTCCTAAACGATTCCGTCACATCTCTCCAAGGCCTATTTACACCTAGAATTAAGATGCGAGTTGGTCGATTGGATGACGATCCCGTTTACACCTGGTATTTTAATCTCTCTTTTGTCCACTTTCAACCACTTCTGGCCTGATTTTTTTGAGGGGAGGTGCTTTTTCAGATCTTTCGAACTAAATAAGTTTGCGCGTAATGTTTTCGCTGGTCAGGAGGCAGAGAGTACAGGTCTTTATTTGCAGCTGTTTGAAGACATTCGACCACATGAGCATTTACACTACAAAAGCAATTGGGTCGAATGCGTTTTGAACTACCTCTGAAATTGGTCAAAAGTGGACAAGCTCAAAACGTTTTAGACCCCATTTCCTTTAAGCATCAACTTTATCTCAGATGTTTCTACTAAAATACCCTAGAATAAATATAAACAGCATAAGGTTGAAAATAATCAAAGATATTTGCTTTACTGTTTCAACCCCCTCTTTCTTTGCACAAGGGCCATTTTTAATTCCTAAGGACGAAGAGGTGTTGATAGTATTCACGGTCTGTAGGCCAAAATGTGTGTACATCCGGCGTAAATGAATTGTCACACGTTTTAGTACAGTGGGGGAAGATGTACTTATCTGATTGGCCAGTTTGAATGTCTCACTTTGGGTTTCAGTCACATGGTAAAGGAAGGGATAGAAGAAGATTGAACTTTTGCTCTCAGCTCTTGTCTCTGCTCTTCTTTTCATCTGGGTATCTATCTTTGGACACTCTTTCTTTGCCTCCTCTTTTCTTTCTCTCTACACTTTCTCTCTTTCTATTCCTTGTGTAACATTATACATATATGCTGGGTACGATTAATGGTTTGAGTTTTTATCATCTCATACATCTATTTTAAGTGTAACCATAACCAGATATTGGCATTAAACCCTTTCAGTTACAAATAACTAGTTTTGATTCGGTATATTAGCTTTGATGTGCTGCCTTTTGCAGTAAAATATTGTTACACTATAGCAACACTCTCCCACATGTTTTGCTATTGAAACTGCCCTTATTTCCATCGTTGCTATAAGTAGTAGTGGGTGGTAATAGATAAAAAATGTACAGTTTTCTACTATCTTGCTGATAATGTTATTTTAGTCATTTGGCAATCATGCAGTATTGAACCCCTGTGGGCAAACCACCCTTACAACAGACAAATGAGACTATAAACAAATAAATACAATTTATTTCTTACTTTAGATTCCATCCATCTATATTTTGACAAATCTGAGCACAGTTTGTAACACTGTTGAAAATGTCTTCTGAAGCTTTAAATGAGAAATTGGGGTCGTTTTTTCAGGAGAAAGCAGCAAGCTTTAAACTTTCTGAAGGATCATGTGACACTGAAGACTGGAGTAATGATGCTGAAAATACGTTGCCATCACAGAATAAAGTATAAATATTAATTGAAAAATTGAATTCTGCTTTTACCAGGTGACAAACTAAAGGCTATTAGCTACTCTATTAAAAACAGTACAAACCCAACTTCCTACTGTATTTCAATAGGAAATACTACCACAGGTGTCCATCAATGTGGTCTTAACATGCTTTCATCCTTCTCTTTTTAAATCTCTTTCTTTTCATCCCTCATGTCTTCTTTAAGATCAGCTTATCGGTCATATTTCTTATGCATAACCTGACATCCACTGCTTCTGTCCTCAAACGGGAGCATCACATCACACAGCCGCTCAGGTCTGCTGCCTCCTGTTGTGTTCAAATCACTGATACTGCCATAACTCTACAAACTGCACTGACTAATCTTGCCGTTTTGTGTGCTGCTGACTGGTGGGATGTCTGTGATTAAAACGCTCTCACTGCCATATTAAAACATCAGTTTCTCTGTCTTTCTCTGAATTCAGTGCAAAGCTCCCTACTAAGAACAATGATGCACTGGCTTCCCCATTATCCTTATTAAAGTCCACCCAAAAACAAATATGCTGTAGTTATTTATTATTTTTTCCTCTTAAAAAGGAGAGGTTCTGAAGACTCTTCACACAGGTTGTTTCTACACAACTCTGACTTCCTTACCGATTTATTTTAATGCACTCACACTCACACAATTGTTTCAGACTCAACAGATTTCTATAAAATGATCAGTTCACAAAGAGACCGTTATCTTCTTTAGTATTCACTAAGTTTATCACAAGAGCAGGCACCAGCAAACAAAACTATATGCAATGTGCATGTTTTCTGTTATACTAATTTCAAGTATATATTTAGAATAAATGACCGCAGAAAGGAGAAGGACATAGTTTCACTAATAATTTGTTTAAAAGGGTCATGAACTGTTTTTTTTTTAAATTGTTTTATGATGTTTCCTGGGGTGCACTTATAATGTTAGAATGCTTTTTCATCAAAAATTGCCATCATTTATAAATAAAAGGCATTTTTGCTACCCTGATTTTTGCCCTCTGCTCTGAACGCTCCTCTTTAAGGGGCGTGTCCGCTGGGAGACTTCAGTGTAAACACCCAGTTCTGTGATTGGCTAACGTCTTTGCATTTGCAATGTTATTACTCTCTCTTTTAGCTCGAACAATTACAGCTCTCGTGGTTAACTAATCATGAACAGTGTTGCAATACATTTAGATCTATGGCATTATTTTTAGATATTTGTCATTATATTAAGATCGTGGCATGAAAGGTTGCAGTGATGACACATGCTGAGCGCATGAAAGCAGCGATCTCATTGCAACTCCAACTCTTAACATTGCATTATTCTTATATTACCATAACCTTTTATATATCAAAAGCTCAATTTCTCAAAACATCAGCCCTTTGATTTGCACAAGGCAATACATCGTTTTAATTTTAATTTCAATTGGAATACATAAATACAAGAAAAATCTATCAGCATACAACAAACTAATAGAACGTATAGCTATTAGATGAGGAGCCTATGCTTCCATGTCTTCTTTTACTCTTATGGAAAGAAAACTTCCAAAATACACATTTAGATACACATTGTTTTAAGCCTACTACCCTTTGTCTGTTTGCATCTGTAGATTTCTTCTAAATTTACCAAAACAAGCCAATCTGCATATTTAAACATAAAATTTCAGGGGGAAAGACTCTTGATGCAAGTCAGATCCCAGACAACAGAAGGCATGTAGAAGATGTTTGATCATGTTGATAATTTAGAGATCTTTGAAATGTGTGTCAGATATGATACATTGAGCTTTATTGGGTTAACAGCAAAACGTTTTTTCGTCCAGCTTCTCCAGTCATAGTATGCTGGTCGATCAGCTTCCCCTGCTAATGTTTGCTGGTAAACATTTAGGCTAAACATCTAGATCAGCCTGAACCAGCTGGAAAACTCATGCTAGAGTAAGCTGGTTATTTAAGCAGGCTCAAATAACATGATGTTTTCCATTCCGACCAAGGTGGGTAAACATTGCCACCTGTGAGCACTTAGAAACAATTAAAGTCACTTCTTGTTTTCGTCTGGCAGATCTGCCACCCCATTTGCCTCCAAATCCACCCAACTGCCTCTAGCAGGACATGGCCATCAAACTCCTAATGAAATAAAAATGTATTAGAACAAGAAAGTGAAGAGAGAGAGAGAGAGTGCGAGAAGGGTGGTGGGGGATCTGAGGTAGTAGAGCCCCCACTGTTTGTCCAATCATACACACGGTTGACAGAAATGAACCCCCCTTCATAAGAGGAACTGTCAGGTTTAGAGCCTGTGGTGAAGGCACTGTTTCATCATCTTCGTTTCGAGGCAGCTGGCCCGTTTCTGCGAGCTACGTGAGTCGACAACAGCCCCTAATTGCTCTTCACAATAAACCAATTGATTAACATGCCAACAGAGCCTGGGTTGGACAGGAGGACTCCAGCTGAAATCCAAATCACTACTATTTTACAATCATTAATTGTAATTAGAGCTACATCCTCTCTGACGAGGAATCACTGACAGCCAGGAAGAGTATTGATTAAAAGGATGTTTCCCTATCTTGTCTCTGCAGTAGGTCCCTGCGTATGCTGATGAAGTGGAGGAAAAGTTTATGTAAGGGTCTGTTTTGCATTAAGACAGCGAAATGAAGAGCTTTTTCTTTTTTCTTTTTTTTTTGTCTTGTAAGCCCCTGTAATACATCAGTTCTCAGGATGCTGTTGTGGGAGGACAGCATTTCCGATCTGTGCCAAACATAAGTGGCTTCCTGCTACATATATTAACTTTCTTTGTTGAAAACGAGCAGTCAACATGCTTTGCCAACCTGCATTAAGCACTGAGTACAAATGAAGAATATTTAACTGATGGACTTTAACTAATGAACTAATGTAAACCACCTAACTATAAATGTAAAATAGGTTATTTATCATAAACTCACTGTGACAAGCAGGGCGAGCAAGAGTCGTGAGAGCGGTGTGAGGCTGGTGTGTGATTGAAGATGAGCGCCAGCTCATACAAACAGTATATTATTATACGGCTCTCTCGAATACTTAATTAATAATAATAATAATAATTTGTTACACTTGCATAGCGCATTTTCAAGGCACTCAAAGCTCTTTACATATAGAAGGGGAATCTCCTTAACTCATCCGAAAAACAGCAGCCTCAGAAAGAGAAGAAACTTTCTGCTCATTTAAATAAACCACAATCTTTTCTGGCAAACAATTTTTAAACTCCTCCAACAGTATTAGCTCCTTAAGCTGCTCAAACGTTTCAACTTTGTTTGCAGCGCACCATTTTTCCAATAAATTTGCTTTGTCTCTCGCGAATTCAACAAACGTTTGACTAGAGGTTTTCACAAGACTACGGAACTTTTGCCGGTACGCCTCGGGAACTAATTCATAAGCGCGCAAAACAGCACTCTTCATTACATCGTAATCTAAGCTTTGCTCAAGCGTTAGTGCTGAACAGACTTCTTGGGCTTTACCGACAAGTTTGCACTGCAATAACAGTGGCCAAACATTCCGCGGCCATTTCAACGTGGCGGCGATTCGCTCAAACACGGTAAAATAAGTGTCAACCTCACTCTCTCGAAAGAGCGGGACTAGTGCAATTTGACGGCTAATATCAAAACCAGGTTGACTTACTTGTGGGCTTCGTCGAGGTGCAGGAATAGGACTCGGAGTAGAAGCAGTGATGGGGGACGACACGGGCACACTCATGTTAGGCGCACCAACAGCTGAGGGGTGAACAGGTGATTTAGCTTTAGCTCAAGCTCCAACTCCTTGAGCCTGATATCACGTTTGGTTTCCAGCTCAACTGCACGCACCTGCAACAGCTGGCTCTGGTAACGTTGCCTGCTCAGCTCCACCTCTAACTCTTAATTTAATCGCCAGTAAAGGATCTCGCGGAGAAGGTAGGTCAACGGGATCTATGCTGACCAGCTCCTCAGGCTTGGGTTGCTCACCCTTATCCAAGAACACCGGCAACTGAGCTGCAACACCCGCCACCTCACTCTCCTCTGGCAAAACTCCACTTTCCACCAAGTGTCTATAAACCGCATGCTTAATATCCTGTTTCACTGCACCACGAGAAACTTTAATTTGATACAATTCCGCAATCGAAAACAGATCATCCTTATGCATATCTCCAATTGTTGTAACGTAGGTTGAATTGCGAACTTCTCAAGTTCAAATTTTGAGGCCATTCCAAATTCCCTTCCCCCTAAAGTGAAAACCACGAAGCAAACAACGACATACAAAGCAAATTTCATGGATTTCTTACCTATTATTTCTCTAACTCGCAGCGAAGTACCTAATTTCAAGGAGAAAAAAAAAACTTTAAGACGAGCCCCCAATTTCTGTTACGACCGTCTAGGGGTCAGTAGCAACAGGAAGAGGAAGAAAAGAGTCTCACTACCAGAGAGATAAAATTGAACAAACATTTATTTGTTACTCAGGGTTTAGCTTCGGGGGTAGACAAGGCCAAAAATAACAAACAGAAGAAACCTTTTGTTTTACCTCTACAATTCCTAAATTTTGAAAATAAAGAAAACAAAATACAGTTTAAACTTACCTACCTCCCTAACCAAAACAATGTGAAAATATGTACAAAAATAAAATGGCGTCAAACCCCCTACATCCCTTGATTCGGCAAATATAGAGAACTCTTTGCAGAGAATACATACAGAGGTGTAGCAAATACAGCAAAATAAGAATCCAAAGTCGATAGTCAAACAGGCGTAGGTCAAGTAATCATGAAATAACAACGATCAAGATACTATAGTCACACTCACAAATACAAACTAATAATCACTCATAATCAATCTCTCTGGCACGACACTCTAACAAATGATACGTAGAGCTGCGACACGATCAAAGACACAATGGCACAAAGATGGCCTCTTCAGTGTGTTAGGGGCAGTCCTTTTATCTGGATCAGGTGAGAGGGAGAACCAATTGCAGCCACCAACAGGTTAACACAAGTCACTGCCCACCTGTAATACAGACATGCATGTGCACATACACAAACAGAGAAAATTCACAAGACAAACACAGGACAACAGGATGGGATAACTTAATAAATGACTCTGCTCATAACAACCACCAATGTGCAGCAGCCATATTGCGCCAGAACGCCCACCACAAGGTCAAGACCTCGGTCAACGAGGTCAAGACCTCGGTTTAACGTCTCCTCCGAAGGACGGTGCTTATTTACAGTATAGTTTCCCCTTCACTATTGGGGTGTTAGGACCCACACTGACCACAGGATGAGCACCCCCTGCAGGCCTCACTAACATCTCTACCAGCAGCAACCTTTTCCCAGACGGTCTCCCATCCAGGTACTGACCAGGCTCAACCCTGCTTAGCTTCAGTGGGAAACCTGTCTTGGGCTACAGGGTGATAGGGCTGATTCTGATTGGTCAATCATGGAATTTTGTAGTCAAATACATTTGTGTAAATGACACTAAACTGTATTTCAGTCATGACCACTTTCGTCAAATGGATATCTATTATAATGATAATGCATACAGTTTGTGTTGGTGAGATGGTTCTAGGGCTGGACGATTAATCGAAAAGTAATCGAAACCGAAACTCAGAACCTCTAACTAACGTAATTTTCCCATGTCTGTTATTTAGTTTTTTTTATCTTGTTAATACTTGCCCCTTAAAACATACTACCGTGTGCGCAGTCACATGACTCTGTGCCGTCCAGTCAGCTGCATGGAAACAACATGAAAGCAAACTCTCAAACACCGTCTCAACACATAGACAGCGTGCGAGCCCCAAAGCGAGATAACTTTTGCTTGCATCTTCACTAAACTTTGTCAGTTGTATGTGTTTTAAGGCTTGCCAGTTTGGACTTTCAAGCAATTTTAGACCATTGGATGTGTGTCATTATATTGAACTACTGCACTGATATATTGTTGCACACGAATGTGTACATTCCATTTACATTGTTATAAACTATCCAGAGAGTTGTTATTACTGAAATTTAAATGTTTCCAGCAAACTTAACCATCAGCATCTCATCTGCATGAGCAGCATTTAGCCTCTGAGTTTAGTTTCAAGGTGACACTGTAAGACAGCTGATGGGGCGTTCACACATACAGAGATCTGCAGCAACATCATGTCATTCATTTGAATGAGTTAGCAATTTCCAGCGACATGATTGACAGCTTGATGGCATGCAAAAAAATAAATAAATAAAAAAAAGTTTAAATCTATGCAAATGAGAAGAAACACTTGCACCAATGGAAGTGTAGGCATTTGAAAAAAAATAAAAATAAAATCCTTGCACCTTGTAACAAATCCTTCCCTCCTCCTTTTTTTTTTTTTTTTTCGTCCAGAAAGCTTATTTCATTTCATTTTGATAATTTTTTTTCCTATGTTAATGCATTTTTTTTGCTATTTTTTTATTTTAAATTACTAGATTTTATCAATAAATACCAAATAAATTGTATTTTAAGCATTCTTCATTCTTTCAACTTAAATTCAAAATTCTAATTCAAATTTCCTGCAAATACCTTTTAATTCAGCTCAAAACATCTTACATTTGGTGTCTTTGCCGACTTCTTGTGGAAAACAAATAATATAACATGATATTTCTTGACTCTTGCTACTAGATGACTCTATATGGAGCATATGAGCTGTTCCACTGGGTCCTAAAGTAATTTTGAGCAATTTTCAGGTTTTTCTATGTGTACTGAATTAAGCATTCCTCACATTCCATTCATTCTTGGGAGACAAATTGACCCACAAGGGAAGGATTTGTTACTTTTTCAACCATTCATTTACTTATTTATAATATGAAATTTATTATATTAGAATTAAATTCATATAATATGAATTTCATGTCTTTTGGGTGGCCTATTTTAACTGCTTTAAACTCTGTGTTGCATCTTTTATATTTTATAATACTACAGCATCTATTGTCCTTCAGATTGAGAACGTATAGTACGCTAAAACAAACACACATAAGGCATCACAGGGGCCATACCCTCTCATGCTGGTAAACACTCACACTGACACACACACTGCAGAGGCCCTTCCTTCTTGTTCTGATACTCAACAGATGGGAAAAAAGGGTGTAATATCTGCCAGGTTGGTCTCATCATGTAGGGCAGCAGCCAAAAAAACTTTTTTTTCATTTTGATTTTAAATTGCCAGCATGCTGGGAGATATTGTCCCCAAAGGACAGTAGTGAACATTAGCATATCTGAACTGTTACAGTGTTTTGGTAAAGTGCATAGTTTATTTTTTTACATAGTTTACCTAAAAATGTCATAATTCATCATCATTCGCTCTCTCATGCTGGTTTATATATATGAATGTAACTGAATGTCAGAATGGGAAAGAAAGGTGTTTCAAGCAATTTTGAGTGTGGCATGGTTGTTGGTGCCAGACGGGCCGGTCTGAGTATTTCACAATCTGCTCAGTTACTGGGATTTTCACGTACAACCATTTCTAGGGTTTACAAAGAATGGTATGAAAAGGGAAAAACATCCAGCATGCGGCAGTCCTGTGGGCGAAAATGTCTTGTTGATGCTAGAGGTCAGAGGAGAATGGGCCGACTGATTCAAGCTGATAGAAGAGCAACTTTGACTTAAATAACCACTCGTTACAACCGAGGTATGCAGCAAAGCATTTGTGAAGCCACAACACGCACAACCTTGAGGTGGATGGGCTACAACAGCCGAAGACCCCACCTGGTACCACTCATCTCCACTACAAATAGGAAAAAGAGGTTACAATTTGCACGAGCTCAACAAAATTGGACAGTTGAAGACTGGAAAAATGTTAACTGGTCTGATGAGTCTCGATTTCTGTTGAGACATTCAGATGGTCAGAATTTGGCGTAAACAGAATGAGAACATGGATCCATCATGCCTTGTTTCCACTGTGCAGGCTGGTGGTGGTGGTGTAATGGTGTGGGGGATGTTTTCTTGGCACACTTTAGGCCCCTTAGTGCCAATTGGGTATCATTTAAATGCCACGACCTACCTGAGCATCGTTTCTGACCATATCCATCCCTTTATGACCACCATGTACCCATCCTCTGATGGCTAATTCCAGCAGGATAATCCACCATGTCACAAAGCTTGAATCATTTCAAATTGGTTTCTTGAACATGACAATGAGTTCACTGTACTAAAATGGCCCCCGCAGTCACCAGATCTCAACCTATCCTATCAATGCTATCCTATAAATATGGGCCAACATTTCTAAAGAATGCTTTCAGCACCTTGTTGAATCAATGCCACATAGAATTAAAGTGAGTGTATATATATATATATATATATATATATATATATATATATATATATATATATATATATATATATATATATATATATATATATATATATATAGTATGTTTATTAATTTTCAAACATTACCAACATAATCTAAAATCGAACAAAAGAACTACACGGGGAAAAAGTATGCAATAATAATTATTATTATGGCTCACCACTCCAATACACAATATTGAAAACAATAGATTAAATTTGAACAAAAAGGACATGATTTACATCAGTGGTGGCTTTTCACAAAAGCCTAGGGTATGCCATGATTCCTTCTGGTCAATATTTCCAATTTATAATAATAAATATCTAAACAAAATGATGCCAAAAATCATCCATAGACATGCACAGACTTAACAACAATATGAAATCAATGTAAATTCTGAAACAGCCTTTAGCTACACCATGTCCTAACCAGACACGACATGCAAGAAAATACATATACATATATGTAAATCAGAGTTAATTTGTACTATCCAGCCACAATGGCGATTTGCATCAATTCTATTTTACAATTCCTGAGGCCTTGCGGTTTGAACAATAAACAAAAATATGAAAATAATAATCTCAGATGCTGATTAATTATTTTATTAAATGTGAGTTTAAATATAATTTTTTGTGACCTTTATAGACAAGCAACAATTGGGTTAATTCACTTCTTGAAAACTAACTGAAAACAAATGTTCAAACTGTCAACTCAAAGTGAACAAACAAGTATATTCTAGGATAAAAAAATAAAAATAAATAAAGTTTCAGTCACTCAGTATGTGTTTTTAATCATGTTTAAATAGTGTTAGATGTAGGAACTTAATTTTATTGTGAATGCAGTCAGTGCGCTTGCAGAGAAAGCCTGCCCACAGGCTCTTCTGATTGGCTGTGATTTTTGATTGATTTTGTGATGTCTTGGGTTGAGTCTGGTTTGGATTAGTCTCACGTAGCCAGACCTGCAGACTGACGGAAGAAGGTCTGGACTCCATTTAAATAATGGAAAGAGATGGCAGATGAATAACAGTCTTGATGGTTGTCTTATAGAAGATGTATGGAGATGGATAAACGGACACCTCAGCAGCCGAGATGATAGGTAAGTAACGATAGCCAACACACCAGGTGAAGTCACAGGGAGACAGGAACACACTCTGGGAAAACCAAGGAGATCTGGTAAGTGAGTCTTTCCTAGTTCAAGGTCAGACAGTGACTGAAGGTGAGCTGTTGAGGTGATTGATGACAGGTGCGGGTGATCAGTACTCTGGTGACAGGGATCGCTGTGTTGTGGAAGTGAGAGAGCCTTTCGAGAATCTAGCCACAATGGATCCACGTGTTTCTTTCAGAAGGTGGCATTCATCTCCGGCACGAATTCGGATGCTCCATGCAGTTGTTCCAGAGCCGCTGGGACGAGGGAAAGTGGAGAATGGAATTTTTTGGTGATCTTGTTTAGAGTCCGATAATCAATGCAAGGCCGCAAGCCTCCATCCTTTTTTTCCACAAAGAAGAAACTGGAAGCAGCAGGAGAAGTGAATGAACGAATGTAGCCTTGCTTGAGAGCCTTCTCTGTGTACACTTGCATTGCCTTCTGTTCGGGGTTGGAAAATGGGTACATATGTCTGCGGTGTACTGACTCCGGTTCCAGGTTGATGTCACAGTCCCATTGTGGCGATAACGTTGAGGCTTGATTTGGGCAGAAGACGGAGTAGGACTCATAACAGGCAGGAATCTTGACAGACTGTTTTTCTAGAGGGCTTTCAATAGAAGGAGTATTTACTGGAATTGTCGCATATTGTGGACGTGCAGGTAGAGGAAAATAAGAATGGAAGCCCATTTTAAGACGTCTCCGGTGTGCCACGAAACCCCAGGGGGATGTTGAATGAGCCAGGGAAGCCCTACAATGATTGCCGTGGTGGAACCCTCCAGAACCAGGTGAGCAAACTTTTTCTTGTGCAGGCAGCCCACTCACAGGGTTACAGATTGTACTTGACATTTCACATACCCACGATTCAAATTCCTTCCAATTATGGATTTAACCTTGTACAGAGTTGTAGAACGGGTCATCAGAAGCTGGCGCTACCTGCAGAGGTCGCCGGAGATGAAATTGCTGGCTGACCCGGAGTCGATGAGGGTAGTGACTGTAACGAAAAGGTCTGCAGCAATCAATGTTACAGTAGTAGACAGAGGAGAGGATGTAACTGCTTTATTCATTACTGAAATCACTAAGAGATGAGGAGGACGAATGGAACAAGTGGCAATATAATGGCCGCTTGCCCCACTATATAAACAAAGGTTGTGGGTCAGTCGATGCGTTCTTTCTGCAGGAGACAGGTGGGTGTTATCCACTTGCATGGCTTTTGGTTCTGGAGCAGTGATTTATCTGGCTGGAGGGGATGGTTGGAGGACTGCAACATGGGATTTTCTTCATAACAGCTTTGAGCTCTGTGTGCTCATGGATAGACTGTTGGATGAATTTCTCTAAACCAAGAAAATCATCGTAAATGGCTTGTTGAAAACAAAGCGCTGGATTTAAACCTTGGTGATAGGTGGTAATTAATGCCGTTTCGTTCCATCCACTTGCAGCAGCAAGAGTTCTAAATTTTAGTGCATAATCTGTAATCGACCTTGTCGGCAATGATAAAGCTGTTCGCTGATTGAAGAAATCTCTTGCGGTATGGCCAAACACCTCCTTAAAATGTGTGACGAAACTTTGAAGAGACACGGTGGCCGGACCAGCTTGAAAATAGATTGTTTCGGCCCATTGAAGGGGATTGACCAGATAGATGAGAAATTATAAAGGATATCTTAGATCATTCAGTGGTAAACAACTGAGGCTGCACTTCCAGTGCGCGGGAACATTGTAAGAGAAATCCGTTGCAGTCCTCCAGACCAGAGAAGGGCACTGGCTTGACCATGGAACTGGTAACACAGATAGGTGAAGCAGTGACGGTGGTGGAAGTGACGGTCGTGCTCTGTGCTGACCTGGGTTCCACTAACTTTTTACGGAGTGTATCAGCCGGTTCCTGAAAAGGATTGCGGTGATCTGGATCCATATGCGGTTATGGTCTGGCTTTCTGTCAGGATTTACACACTGGACAAGGTTAGTGAAGATCCAAACACACACTTTATTAGGGAACATAGGGCAGAGAATGGAGTGATGAAGATGCACTTGAATAATGGAGAGAGATGACAGATGAATAACTTGATGGTTGTCTTACAGAAGATGTATGAAGATGGAGAAACGGACACCTCAGTAGCCAAAATGAGAGGTAAGTAACGAAAGCCAACACACTGGGATGAAGTCGCAGGGAGACAGGAACACACTCTGGAGAGAAGAAAAAAAAAAGTAAGTTAAGGTAAGTGAGTCTTTCCTAGTTCAAGACCAGACATTGACTGAAGGTGAGCTGTGTGAATATATAGTGCGCTGTTGATTAGGTGATTATTGATAGGTGCAGGTGATCAGTACTCTGGTGCCAGGGATCGCTGTGTTGTGGAAGTGAGAGAGTACTGGTTGCCTAAAACTTAGAATTTAGTGTTATATTAAGCATGATGCATCTTTGGGGAAAAAAGGTATGCATACTGTATAAAATATTGGGTTTTATACAGTATGCAATGTATGTTACAGGTACTTATCATAGTAATAACAGTAAATGTTGCATAATTACTTCGAACTAACCCTCAAAAACATTCTAATCTTACCCTAACTCTATAGTAAGTTACTCAGTACTTAACTAAACCCAAAACCAACTTTTTTTAGTTAATAATCTGCACGACTGGGGTTTTAATAGTGCTGTTCATTGATTCAAGTAAATGTTTTGACATTTGAGTATAAAGTGTTTTAATTCTACAATATATGGTGTAAAAACGTCTTAGTGCTGCCCTCTTAAGATTGAACGCTGGCTACTGCAGTTGAATTTTCCTATTGGATGGTTCTTCCAACGGCTCTCTATCACGCCCCTGGCACGAGCTCACCACGCCCTTGGCACGAGCTCGCCACACTCTTGGCATATATGCTCAGCCCCTGTATAAAAATATCTTGTTCCGTCAAAACCACTGTAGCAAGTCAGGAACTGGAATTGCAGGTATTGAAAGTGATCAGGATAACGTATATTATCATCTAGTTACCATAGCCATTTATATAGTTATTTTGATTATTTTGTGTAGACTAGTTAGTTATTTAGCATAGTTGTTGTGTAGTATTGTTAGAAGTAGCCAGTGGGTGGAGTTAGGCTGTGAACAGGGGTTTAGTTACCCTTTAAATCTATAATTACTATGACACCTTAAAATAAAGTGCAATCAAATCGTGTTATAGTTGAAAATCTTTTATTTTAATAACTTAAAAAAAAAGAACTAATCAAAAACAAATGGAAAGGTCAAAAAAGTAATGGAAAATGGAATATGGAAAAGTCAAATATAACAAATATAAAAAAAAAGAAAAACTATACACAAAAAAATAAACAATCATTTGTGCACCATACAACTGAAATTAATAGTAAAAAAAAAGGTCAATAAACGTGGGAATCCTCAATTACATAAAAAATTTAAAAATAACCATACAATAAAATAAAAACTACTTTTGCACCAAAAAAAAAAACAAGCAAAAATTCAAAAATACAAAACCAAATAAAAAAAATATTTGGTCAATAAAGGTGGAGGCACCATACTTTAGCACCATAAAACAAACTAAAACTAAAATTATAATACAAACTAAAACAAAATACAAAAAACAGCTATAATAATCAATGGCTCATAATTGGGGGAAAAGAGCAGCTCCATATCTAATGATGTTTATTAAATGATGCTCTGAATGAAACTTTAGGGAATTAAAGCTCATCTGTGAAGTCATTACCATAATTATTAAGATCATTTGCCAAATCTCATGGCAAATTTGTCAAGTGAGCAATAAAATATCGAAAATATGCATCTAGTGCACCAATGAAAGAAAAAAAGGGGAAAAAAGGAAAAAACGACCTTGCTTTTCTAGATACAAAGATGTAGTATTGTAAAGCATCTCTCTCTCTCTCTCTTCCTCTCTTTTCTCTCACACCATTAAATAAGAGGAACATTCAGCCTAAAGGAACTGCCACTAATGTGAGGGAAATTGATTTTTGAAGACCAGAAAGGATAATGATAGAAGTCTAAAATAAGTCATAACTGAATCATGAATTCCCATTCAGTTGTGCTGGCTTGTTAGAAGATCTGAGCACCTCCACTATGGACAAAAGCCTAACTCAATGTGAAATGTGCTATGGATTTTTTAATGCACTTTTAGGTACTCTAAATGCCTGTCACCAGCAATGGCCACTGAATTTAAAGTAGACATTATTGCTTCTTGATTTATGGTGAAAAATGTAGAATTGGACACCAATGTGCAGATTAAACACTCTCAGTCTTCTCTCTGCATAGACAGCAGTTTGTTGATGGATGCATTGACTTCAGAACTGTTTCTCCACTTTGTCCATGTCTTTTCCACTGTTCAGTTTCATATTACACAATCAAGCTTTCCGTGAAAAGCAGCAATGACAGTCTAAATTCTGACGGCTATAATTATCTATCTGAAGAGCAGGAAGGGAACGTCAGAGAGACGGAGGAAGAGCTGTCGCACCCCCTGCTGTATGCTAAATTTTCATCTGTCACTACTGCAATTAATTCAAATTCATCCAAAAATGAAAGTGGTTGTCATACTGTCCAAGACCTATGTTTTTTTTTATAATTTTTTTTTATCTACATTTACCTGGTTCTCATTACGACGGAAGTAATCAAGTGGTTTCAGGTGGCCACGCAGACGGTGCATTTTCGGTTCAGCACACTTAACCATCAACATATCTTCTGCATGAGCAGCATTTAGCCTCTCGGTCATATCTGAGTTTAGTTTCAAGGTGACACTGTAGGACAGCTGATGGGGCGTTCACACATACAGAGATCTGCAGCAACATCATGTCATTCCTTTTCAGTGAGAGTTGGCAATTTCCAGTGACATGATTGACAGCGGCTCTTGATGGGATGCAATCTGGCATGCAAAAAACGTTTAACCCCATGCAAATGAGAAGAAACCATCAATAGGAGTAAAGACATTGGAGAGCTCTAGATTTGTGAGATATTATAGTTGAGTGTTGTGAAATCCCTGACTATGTTTACTTTCTGTCCAAATGCTGGGATAAACGCAGGTGTTTCCTGACATTTGTATATGCCTGATTTCAACACCGGGGAAATACATAAAACAAAGTTGTCTGTGAACACTTTATACAATATAGGTAGGTCTAAATCCAGGTGATCACTTCTAACATATAGTTTCATATCGTCCAGCCATATAGTATTTGTCTGTTTATTTAAAGCTGTAGTACGTAACATTTTTGGGTAAAAAATTATCCAAATTAAAATTTTGAGCAAGTAGATAACAGCCAGCATTCAAAACTTTATTTACAATGGTAAGCTTGTAATAATGTTTTTAATTCCAGTGGTACTGGTGGATTTCCGCGGGAAATTCAAGGATATCTTTGCGTCATTACGTCACATCTGTAGACATAAATAAGGTGCCCTGGCTAGTAGGCTATATTGCGTGTGAGGATTTTGGAAATGGAGATTTATAGCCTTTTTTAACTTATTCTCATTCTTGATGGCGGATCCAGAAAGGTTCAAATGACAATCACCAGTGACAACTGGAGATTCACCCATTGTAAAATGCAAAAGACTTCAGACTTTGGAGTGGCTACAGAAAAGAAAAGCCCAAGGACCGGGCCCATGCGAAAAAAATGATAACGGGGGCTTTTGAAAGCTGGCGTGAACTCCGTGTTTTGAAGGGGTTCAAAACGGATGCAGAGACGGCTTTTTTTCCCTGCTGGACAGGTAACGTTAGGCCTAATACATTTCAATGGATTAATTGTAACAGTAGCAAACTTGGTTGCTTATATTCATACAGTTAAAGAGTTTTCTTTGTTGTGCCTTTCTCGTTTTGCTATGTCCATTATCGTAAATATCAATTATTTTGTGCTAGCTATGAGAGGGAGCAATTCACCTCTATGCCACATTAATTTGTTTGTATATGACAATTAGAAATTAGACTGGACAGAAATGGTAAATGAACTACAGGTAGCCCTAATACACATTAAATGTAGTCACGCAATGCTGATGAAAGTATAATTTGCACGGTTTGACGTGATATGAAAAGCGATAATTAGAATTAATAATAACAATTTGTTGCAATGCTTTTTTTCCCTTAGTTGGTCAGAATAAAAGTGGATGTTAGCTATTTACTTGTTCAAATGACATTCTTATGTTGGTCATACTTTCAAACAGTAGAATCTGTGATTCCGAAAGACAGTGTCCACACCGGTGCGGTGACTGACACCCGCATATTCTCCTCAAAACATGGAATTCATACTCACTGTGTAAAGTTGATAATTCCACGAATAAATGCAATTGCAGATTTCGAACAGCAATGGCGACAAAGAGGAAATACTACAGACTGCAGCTTGAAAAAATTTAAATAAAAAAATATGCAGTATATAAGATGGTAAATATTTAATCGAGTTGTCAATACTATAAATATCAATATAATATATAGGGCATGATTTTACAGTAAAATGCAACATATTGACACAAAATGACAACTGAAAATCCATGTTTTGCTGCCTGGAGTCCAGTTGTTTCTGTGAATTGCAGTGATCCATTTGCTTCTCTTTTCTGTAGCTTTCGGCAGTCTGTAAAAATATACCTCAGATTTCTTGTAAAAATCTTGTACTGTCAGTCTCAAAGCTCTCTCCCGTTTTGGCTGTGTTTTGAGTGTTTTTCACAGCATTCATGCTGAAAACCATTGCTGACACTCTTTTTGCAGTCTTTTTGCCACAGTCTTTTTGCCACTCGGTGGGCATAACCGCAGTCACTCCAGCCGATCAGTGACGTCACACGCGTACCCTCTATATATACTGGTGTTGTTCTAATGCAGTATGCTGTTCTTTGTTTTTCGGACCACAAAAGGAGAAATTAATAATGTCCCACTCTCTCTCGTAGGGGAGCACGGGGCACAACCTATAAGGCGGGGTTAGTTGTAACACAAATGGTTTAAAGCTTTCCACACATGCCAGGATGATGAAACTTTGTGTTTACTAGTTGCAATATCAACATTATTTAGAGAAAAATTATGCGCCAAAATTAAAAAATCTTTGGAAGGTATTAATGAACATTTATTTTACCATAGCAAAAGTACATTTCATACTCAAGTTTATTTTTCATCTCTGTTTTTTTTTTTTTTGTTTATTTAAAACTAGACAAATCTGATATTACAACCCCAAATCAGAAAAAGTTGGGACAGTGTGGAAAATGCAAATAAGAAAAGAAAGTAGTGATTTCTAAATTTACTTTGACTTGTATTTCATTGCAGACAAAATGAACACAAAATACGTCAACTTCATGTCATTTGTAAATATGCATCCTTTCCTGTCATTCAGACCTGCAACACATTTCAAAAAAAGTTGGAACAGGAGCAATTTAGGGCTACTAATGAGGTAAAATTGTTAAATAATGATGTGATTTGAAACAGGTGATGTCAACAGGTGGTTGTAATTATGATTTGATACAAAAGCAGCATCCAAGAAAGGTCTAATCCTTTAGGAGCAAAGATGGGTCGAGGATCGCCAGTTTGCCAACAAATACGTGAGAAAATTATTAAAATGTTTAAAAACAATGCTCCTCAAAGAAAGATAGGAAGAGATTTGGATATTTCACATTCAACAGTGCATAACATTATAAAAACACTCAAGGAATCAGGAGGAATTTAAGTACGTAAAGGACAAGGGCGCAAGCCTAAGCTGAACAACCGTGATCTCCGATCCCTCAGGCGGCACTGCATCAAGAATCGCCATTCAGTTATAAGTGATATCACCACATGGGCTAAAGACTACTTTGGCAAACCTTTGTCAAGTACCACAATATGTAGTTACATCCACAAATGCCAGATAAAACTGTACTGTGCCGAAAGGAAACCCTATGTTAACAGTGTCTAGAAGCGCCTTCGACTTCTCTGGGCTCGGAGGCATCTGGGATGGACCATCACACAGTGGAAACGTGTACTGTGGTCAGATGAATCAGTATTTCAGGTATTTTTTAGGAGGAATGGACGCTGTGTGCTCTTGACCAAAGAAGAAAAGGATCATCCAGACTGTTACCAGCAACAAGTTGAAAAGGGTTGTGTCAGTGCCCTTGGCAAAGGTAACTTGCACTTCTGTGAAGGCACCATTAATGCTGAAAAGTACATAGAGATTTTGGAGCATAATATGCTGCCTTCAAGAAGACATCTTTTCCAGGGACGTCCATGCATATTTCAACAAGACAATGCAAAACCACATTCTGCACACATTACAAAGTCCTGGCTGCGGAGGAAGAGGGTACGGGTACTTGACTGGCCTGCCTGCAGTCCCTACCTGTCTCCAATAGAGAATGTGTGGCGCAATTTGAAGTACCCTGTACTGTTGCCCACCTTAAGACTTGTTTGCAGGAAGTATGGGACAAAATAACACCTGAAACACTTCATCACTTGGTGTCTTCAGTCCCTAAACGTCTTTTAAGTGTTGTGAAAAGGAATGACAACATTACAAAGTGGTAAATGCTTTACTGTCCCAACTTTTTTTGAAATGTGTTGCAGGTCTGAATGACAGGAAAGGATGCATATTTACAAGTGACATGAAGTTGACCAGACAAAACATGAACTATTTTTGTCAAAGTAAATTTAGAAATCACTTCTTTTTTTCTTTTTTTTTTGCGTTTTCCATACTGTCCCAACAATTTCTGATTTGGGGTTGTATTTTAATCTAATATCTGTTATTTAACAGTTGAGATCGTTCTTTAACACTGATCTAACCAGCAGAAGAAACGGGCCGCGGTTTAAATCTCAGTTGCGCAGGTAGGGTGCGTTGTATTTTTATTTGATTATATGAGTCATTTGGTCATGTTACAATGTGCCCCCTCACATGTTACAATGTACCCCACCTTATCACATTTCACTTCCATTCTTTCGGGGTAAATCAAGAAAAAAGTATACACTGTATTAATGAAACAAAACCACATAATTGTACTAGACATGTGTGAAATTAATGTGGGAAAAAATAAATACTCTGAATCCCAGGTGGATTTACACAAACTGAGACAAAATGTCTTAGGTTGTGCCCCACTCTCGTCTACCTATAATGGCAGTGAATGACTTAAATTTAATTTTAGGGTGGACCAACCCTTTAATTGCAACATATAATATTTATAAAATACATAATATTTTACATTATTTATATATATATATATATATATATATATATATATATATATATATATATATATATATATATATATATATATATATATATATATATATATATATATATATATTATAGAAAACACAAATAATTGAATGTAAATCTGAATATATAGTTTTAACTCTGAATATATAAATGTAAATCTGAATATATAGTTATAACTCTGAATATATAAATGTAAATCTGAATATATAGTTTTAACTCTGAATATATAAATGTAAATCTGAATATATAGTTATAACTCTGAATATATAAATGTAAATCTGAATATATAGTTTTAACTCTGAATATATAAATGCAATTCTGAATATATAAATGTAATTCTTAATATATAAATGTAATTCTGAATATATAAATGTAATTCCCGAATATATAAATGTAATTCTGAATATATAAATGTAATTCCCGAATATATAAATGCAATTCTGAATATATAAATGTAATTCCCGAGTATATAAATGCAATTCTGAATATATAAATGTAATTCTGAATATATAAATGTAATTCTGAATATATAAATGCAATTCTCGAATATATAAATGTAATTCTGAATATATAAATGTAATTCCCGAATATATAAATGTAATTCTGAATATATAAATGTAATTCTGAATATATAAATGTAATTCCCGAATATATAAATGCAATTCTGAATATATAAATGTAATTCCCGAATATATAAATGCAATTCCCGAATATATAAATGTAATTCTGAATATATAAATGTAATTCCCGAATATATAAATGTAATTCTGAATATATAAATGTAATTCTGAATATATAAATGTAATTCCCGAATATATAAATGCAATTCTGAATATATAAATGCAATTCTGAATATATAAATGCAATTCTGAATATATAAATGTAATTCTTAATATATAAATGTAATTCTGAATATATAAATGTAATCCTGAATATATAAATGTAATTCTGAATATATACATGCAATTCTGAATATATAAATGTAATTCTGAATATATAAATGTAATTCCCGAATATATAAATGTAATTCTGAATATATAAATGTAATTCTGAATATATAAATGTAAATCTGAATATATAAATGTAAATCCTGAATATATAGTTATAACTCTGAATATATAAATGTAAATCCTGAATATATAGTTATAACTCTGAATCAGAGCACGTGAGCTCCACGCTCCACTCAATCGCTCATGGCCCAGGCGCTCAAATCCGCTCCGACATGGCATTTCAATGCAACATACTGTGCTATAGCCTTTGTTGATGCTGTTTATGGCATTGTTTAAGGCATTTAAGGGGGGGTATGTCATATATTTCATACTTTTGTAACACAAAAGCACAAGGTTTTGGTGTTAATGTGAATGTACACAAATAAAAAGTACACCATTAGTAGTTGTTTTACACTTATCTGTAGGCTATATATGGCCAAAAATGTTTCGCTGTCAATTAAGGGAAAAAATCCATCAGAATGTGTTGGCCTGTTCGTTGCACGGGGTTAGAGAAAACGCAGCTTATTTAGTTTCACATATATGTTTAAATATTATAAATATTTAAATATAAATATATGTTTAAATATTATAAATATTTATACATAAGTATGAATGCTGGGCTGCATTTCCCAAAACCTTTACGCTATACGTCGTTCTTAAGTTATACCTCAAGCTGTAGGCTACCATAATGTTGATTTTCTCTACATGTTCTTAAGTATTCCTTCTGTAAGTCATTATTTCGTGAGCTTGGTCTAGAGCACACTTAGCTAAGCCTATACCTTATCACTGCTGACAATTCATTCAGATAGTGACCACCACTGTTTCATTGCATCTCAGTCTATACAAATATAATTCGGATAATTAAAGCGTTTTGATACAATTGTCATTACACTGATATGGTTGATAGCTTTAATTGTGTTATCCAAAGGTAGTCTACATCAGCTTGCAAACCATTATGGAGTCTATTTAAAGGGAATGATTGTGAGTTTGGTCAAACTACATGGCAGCGATACAGCGAAGAGTTGTGCCAAATCAAAAACTGCGCTGTCCCCATAGCCATTTTAATGTGCATTATTTCATCCGTGAAAACTTTAGTCTCCTGGCTGCCATGTCAGAAGCTGCAATTCTAAATAAATTCTGTCTGCCACGGCAGCAAATTCAGCAGCTTTTAGATCTTGTTGGTCCGACTTTGTCAACACAACCCAGCCCCGAAATTCAGCTGCTGCCGCTCTTCTCTTTCTTTCTTCTTTGCTCCGCTATAGTTGCTATTAATACAATGGTTTGCGTGTTGCGCTTTTAATGAATAGGTCATCCAATAATAGAAATGATTGATTTACACCAATAATGTGATTCTAAGCTTAATTAAGACTATAGCAAAATATATTATGATAATATTCATGCACGATATACGTTTGGGCATGAGAGGTTGAATCGTTGCGGGTTCGCACGATCATTTCAAAATTATAATATCCACGATTGGATTAAGTTTGCAATATTGATTTTATGTATAAGATCTCACCAGTCCTAATTAATTTAAACTATTTTTGAAGTGCTTCTATTACAAATAACACCGCGTTCTCACGTTGAACAGCCCCTGCATAGAGTGAATAGGCTAATCGATTTTCGATTAATTTATCAGTTCAGCACCACCGCCACGGACAGCACCTGATAACGTCACACTTAAGAAGGTATATCTTAATAATATATAATAAGGTATAAGCAACTTCCTAAGCTATAGCTCGGGGAACACGCCTAAAATGGGATACTTTAAAATCTTCGTAGCACGCTAAAAAACAACGTTATCGGGAAATGTCACTTCAATCCCCGCTCCGCATGCGCTCCACTCCGCTGACATGCTCTGCTCTGAATATATAAATGTAATTCCCGAATATATAAATGTAATTCCCGAATATATACATGTAATTCCCGAATATATAAATGCAATTCCCGAATATATGCTAATGTTATTCCCGAATATATAAATGCAATTCTGAATATATAAATGTATTTTCCGAATATATAAATGTAATTCCCGAATATTTAAATGCAATTCCCGAATATATAGGCTAAATGTAATTCCCGAATATATAAATGTATTTTCGAATAAATAAATGAAATTCGAATATATAAACGTAATTACCGAATATATAAATGCAATTCTGAATATATAAATGTAATTCCCGAATATATAAATGTAATTCTGAATATATAAATGCAATTCTGAATATATAAATGTAATTCCCGAATATATAAATGTAATTCTGAATATTTAAATGCAATTTCCGAATATATAAATGTAATTCCGAATATATAAATGTAATTCCCAAATATGTAAATATAATTCTAATATATAGGCTAAATGCAAATCCCGAATATATAAATGTATTTTCCGAATAAATAAATGAAATTCTGAATATATAAATGTAATTCTGAATATATAAATGTAATTCCCGAATATATAAATGTAATTCTGAATATATAAATGTAATTTACGAATATATAGTTATAACTCTGAATATATGAATGTAACTCTGAATATATAGTTTCATCTCTGAGTATAAAAATGTAAATCCTGAATATATAGTTATAATTGTTAATATATAGATATAAATAGTGAATATATAAATGTAATCCCGTGAATATATGGCCTACACATAATTTAGGCCTAGGCCATACACTGAAAGCCAAATGGTCCCTCACAGCATTATCAAAATGGCAGACATTTATCAGTATTTTTTAGAATTAGACAGCTTCCTTTACCATTTTCCACATGAACAACAAAATCTATGCATTCTTGAAAGAACCTCAAGACATCTTGAAGACCATATCAATATAATTATGGCTTTTATGATAGCTCTGAATGATTTTCCAGCGGCACATGGAAATGTGCTACATCTCCTATCAAGTCTTTGTGCTTTACTCAATGACATCGTAAATTCTGTTTTCGACCGGCTATCTCAGATCGAGACTACACAGGAAGCCCATCACAACATAATGGCTGCTGAAGTAGTAAGAACAAACTATCCAGGAAGACCAAGGTAATGCATTCTATTATGGCAACACGCGTCATGCGTATAAATAGTACGAGTGTGAAATCTCGTGGAATGGATTTTTTTGCGTGCATATGATATGCACTTTATGGCGTGCACATGACAGTCTCTTGGGTAGGTTTAGGTGGTGGGGTGGGGTTCATGTATAATACGCCATAAAGTGCGTATCATATGTAATTATGGATATAAAAATTATGATTTTATTTAGAAATGTTCTTTGCAGAAAAGGAATGGTTCTTTAAAGAAAATTGTTCATTGAAAGGTTCTTTAGAGAACAAAAATTGGTTATTCTATGGCATCACTGCAAAAAACTCTTTTGGAACTGTTTTTTTTAATAATGTATCATGTATATGTATTTACATAAAGCATTGTCTTCATTTAGGTACCATATTTCAAGGAGTCAGCTGGAAAATTTGCGTGATCTTGGTTTCAGCTGGACCACAATTTCACAAATGTTATGTGTCAGTGTCCGGACCCTATTTAATCGCAGAAGAGAACTAAGGCTGGAGGACTATGGGGGATTTACTTCTATCTCAGATATGGAGCTTGATCAGCACATCATTAACATACTGTCGTCTACACCTTATTCCGGGGAGACCTATGTTCGAGGCAGCTTGAGGGGTAGAGGACTTCGAGTTCAAAGATGGCGAGTAAGGGAAAGACTAAGATCTATTGATCCAGTAGGCAGGGTGCTAAGGGGACGAAGAGCCATCCGAAGAAGAGCATATCATGTCAGCTCACCTAATGACCTATGGTAAATCATACACCTTATGCCCAAAAGTGTGCCTGACAACAGTGTTGGGTGTAACTTATTATGGATAAATTAATTTCTGTAATTTACTTAGTTTTTCCATGAAAAGCGATTAGTTTTACATTTCTGTAATCTAATTCAGTTACTTCTAATAAGTAATTTTGTAAAATACTGAATAGATTAAAGAACAAGACTAAACATTTTTTTTTTCTAATTGAACCCCCTCTGTATTACTGTGGCCAGTTCAAATATAATTGATGTAATTTTAGGTTAAAAAGCTTCTCCCCTGTATATACATGACGATGTCATTCCGGACCCTGTACAGGGTCCACGGAGATTAAGTGGTTAAGTTATGATATACTTTTTAGAGAGATAAATTAGTGCATTGATATAATTATTACACTGTTGAAGATGTTATTAGTAGCTGCTAATTACTTTTAAAAGTAACTTACCCAACACCGCATGACAATAATAAAGACATAAGTTAATCATAAGCTGATCATTTTATTAATATGGCTTAATTTAGTTTATTACACAAACTGATAATTTTTTGTGTCTTTCACAGGCATGTGGACACCAATCACAAGCTTGCAAGTTGGGGCCTTGTTTATCATGGTTGTGTTGATGGCTACAGCAGATGCATAACGTACTTGAGATGTTGCAATAATAACAGATCCTCAACTGCCTTGGAACTTTTTAGAGATGCTGTGGATAGGTTTGAATTACCAAGTAGAGTAAGAGGTGATGCAGGCTCAGAAAATATAGACATTGCACGTTTCATGACTGAACACAGAGGACTTAACCGTGGAAGCTTTCTGGTTGGACCAAGCACAACCAGAGGATAGAGAGACTATGGGCAGAGGTAAACCGGGTCCTGTCAGCATACTTCAAAGATTTGTTTATTTTTATGGAGGCTGAAGGGATTTTACAAATCAACAACCCCACCCACATTAGAGCTTTACATTTTGTTTTCATTCCGAGAATAAATAGGGCTGTAGCAGAATACACAAATCAGTGGAACAATCACAGTCTTAGCACTGTGAACAGTTTGTCTCCAATCCAACTATGGACAATTGGAAGAATTCAGAGTGAAGGACAAAATGTATTAGCTGGGAGGAGGGAATGCACACTGCAAGACACAGTGGATCCTGACCTGCATCAAATTAATCCTTTAACAAATGATGGAAACCATGGCATAGAACACTTCATCTCTGCTTGCAATATTCTGGATGGTGTTAATATGTAAGGATCAATGAAGTATGTTACAGAAAAGTAGAATAAACAAAATTTGACAAATAATGGTTGTATGATGATTCCAAATGTCAATGAATAATTAGTCATTTTTTAATGTTACTGTACTTTATTGCTGCTTTAAACTTTAACATTCACCAACATTAACATTTCCTTGACTTTAACATCCACCAAAATGGAGCATGAGTGGAGATATTTCTTTTCAAAATGTCTTTCTTTTTCTTTTAATTAGTTATGCTAGTTAGAACAAAATATGTGAAAACTTGAAAATATTTGTGTAACAGAAATTAAACAAAAATTAGTCTCTCCTTCGTGTCATATCATGTTATTGCACATGTTTGAATCAAGTCAGACTATGAAAATAGGAGCTCAATAATACATAACATAAAATACAATGATGTCAGCTACAAATAACTAAAATGTCTATATTCTCCAACAAAAAGCTGCTCAAACTAATAACTAACTATTTGTTTCCATAACTACTAAGCATAGTGAATGCGCTAAATGCTTGATAATATAATGAAACTAGATCACTGACAGAATGCAGCATTCTCTATTCTTGTGTGAAGCACACACAAAAAAACGAATATTTAGGCCATGCCAAATCCAGGTGAATTTTT
The DNA here is from genome assembly GCA_023029165.1 of Gobiocypris rarus. NCBI lineage: Eukaryota > Metazoa > Chordata > Actinopteri > Cypriniformes > Gobionidae > Gobiocypris > Gobiocypris rarus. The sequence goes on from CM040927.1 coordinate 14,468,139, forward strand.
AATGCCAAAGTCCATGTCTGTTTTGAACTCTTCATAACTGTCCTTCAGTGGAATTCTGATGATATTTTCACATGTATTAGCAACAGGGAATTTTGAGCTTGAAATAAACTCCAATGATGGTTCTGGGGTAAAGCCAAGAGCTGGTGGGGAGTTGCATCCGGTAGCAAAGATAAGAATCTCCTCAAGTGTAACACTTTGCATATTGACTAACAAAGACAGAAATATTAACATTTTAAAGATAAGTACATCCTTAAAATGACAAAGAAAATAATAATACACACATTTGTAATGGCAAGCAAGGAATTTAATGTGGATGGATGTAATTTCTTACATTCAGCATCTTGAAGGTAATCTCTCCAGAAACCCAGTGTCTTGCATTCTTTTTCGTATCTGTTGCTTCCAATTTCAGACAGCTTACACCTGAATAGAACCTCTAGGTCTTCTGCTGACAATTTTTTGTAGGTTTCAGGAAAATGTCTTCATCTGTTCAGGATGTTGTAGCAGAGCTTCAAGAACCCCAAGACTTCTAAGACCTTCTCAAACCTGAGTGTCAGTAATACACTTTAAATCAAATTACATATATGTCCCCCTAAAAAATATTAAACTATGCACATAAAATCAAAAACAAGACTTGCTTACTGCAGACACTACTGTTGTGTGCGACAGTACATCTGAACACGGCAACACTTTACAATAAGGTTTCATTTATTAATATCAATGAAAGCAGAAACTAACAATGAACAACATGTTTTACAGTATTTATTAACCTATGTAAGTGTTTGTTAAAAATATTCATATTCATGTTAGTTCACAGTGCCTTAAGTAATGCTAACAGATACAACTATTGATCTACAAAAGTTTAATACAACATAAATAATGTTGTTTTAAATGTAGAAATTAACATGAAGTAAGTTTAATAAATGCTGTATAAGTATTGTTTTTTCTTAGTTCATGTTAACTAATACTAACATACTAATACTTAAAACATTGTAAATTGTTACCCAAAACATATACAAAATAATAATTGCAATATTAATGCACATTTTTTACCTTTCAAATGGTGCTCTTGTTCTCTGAATCATGTACCAATGCGCCAAATCCTTAGTCACTTCAGCTTTGTTTGAACTAGTTATTGTCCTCCGACACCCTGACAGGCTAAGCAAGTGATCGGCTTTACGCACAGCCTCCATTAGTTGGTCATCTGACGACTTAATCTAAAACAAACATATTTAAAGCATGTATACACAACATGACCCTGAAATCATTAGAAACTTGTAATTGTAAAAACATTTGCAAGAAAATTAAAAAACTGGCAAGAAAATACATTCAATATTTTAATATAGTCATACTTCTCTCAAGACTGACTGTGTGTCCAAATCTGGAATGTCATCAATGCTGACTTCAGTCTTTTCTGGGCCATTAATGAGAGCATCTACCAGTATCTCAGAGAGGAAGTGAGGCGTCTGTCCTCCATGTACAATGGACATTGCCATTAACTGGCCAGCAATGTAGTAGCCATTATTTTTCAAAGCTACAAATGTGAAGTAATAAAAACATAACATTGACAAATGGAACAGTAAAAAAAAGTTTGTATGCTTAATAAAAAATAAATGCTAGAATAAAGTTCTAAAGTAATTCACCCTCTGAATTGCATGCAAGTACTTTTGCATCAGTTGGTCCTTCAAACATTCCACTGATGTCTTTAAGCTCTTGAAAGCATAGACGGAAAAATTCTCGCTTTGGTCCGCCATGATCAACTGCCCTCCGAACTACCAAGATCATCTGTAAATTTAATGTCCATCCTTTTCTCAGGTAAAAAATTTGGTCGATTCATAGCACGGGCAGCACCATCCAAAACATTACGTCTGACAATGTTGAATCGAACCACTTCATCAACCTTTATCTGCCTACAGATTTCCAACAATGTCTTCCAATGGAACACCACTGCAGAAATATATTGAAGATATTTTGAAGCAAACACTTTTTAGAAAACAGATATTAATTATGCTGTCATACAAAAAATTGCATTCGCATTTACTCTGTACAAGCTCTTCCTCAATTGTTTTCATGATGAAATGTTTTCAAAACTTATTAAACCTCATATGTGTAACATGTCCCAACCACAATTTTATATTTTCAAACAAAATATATTTACCCTGTACTTTTGTTTGTCTGTTCTGTCAGGGACCTTGAAATGGCCTCTAACAGATCGCTATCATCAGAAAGCTCATCATCTTCCAGAAGGTTGACGTAGTGACTGCAATGAAACCACCCCAAAAAAAAATTAAAATTATATATATATATATTAGGGATGCAACAATGCAGTTAGTCCACGGTTCAATATATACCTCAGTTTTTAACCACGGTTTTTCGGTTCGGTTTATTTCATTTTTTTTTTTTTGCTATTCTATTCTTAGGTGACAGGAACAGAAAAAGGTTAGGGATAAAATATTTTTTATTGAAATACTCTTTCTTTATTTTACTTAAAATACTTGAAAACCCTTACTTAAACTTAAAACTTTACCTTGTACACATTCCTAGTGTTTTGTATAATATAAAATAAATATATATAAAGATTTACAGTGGCAGCTCAGAGATGTAGCCTACAGTAGCATTTAAGTATGAAATTAAATGAATAAATGTAGGCTTAAATTAAAACTACAGAGTCTTCAATATCCAACATTGATTAAAAGCTACTGTATTAAAAGTCTCATTTTTTTATTTATTTTTATTAACATCATTTTAGAGGTGAACTGTCCCTTTAAGGACTAGGCTGCGCTGCTGTCAATTGAAGACCTGCTCGCATCTCATATACAGACAGACGCACGCGATCTTACTTTCACTTTAGACATACCTGACTGTGTTTATATGTTAACCTTGTGTGTATTTGACAGTATCAGCGCATTAAGACTGTCCAGTAATCACGTGTGTTTGACAGACGTTTAGTGCGCGCGCTCAATGCAATACAGTGCATGCACGTGACTGAATTAAATGTTTAACCAGCAAGGCTTTAAAACGCGGGTAAACACCCCTTAACTTTAGTGCATATGATTGAATATTTGCTCATATCAGCGCGTAGACTCACAGGCACACTAAAAAAGAGCCGAAATAAACTGAGAGAAATATTTCAAACGGAGAGAAATGGAAATAAATAATTAAATGCAAAACCAAATAAAAAACGCAATTCACCAGCGCATATTGAACCGTGAATGCCGTCGAACGGTTCAATATTATATTTGAGTATTGTGGCATCCCTTATATATATATATATATATATATATATATATATATATATATATATATATATATATATATATATATATATATATATATATATATATATATATACACACACACACACACACAAACACACACAATTATAAATTAGTTACACCTGTAGCACGAACTAGATGTTCTTTCAGAACATTCAGGAACAACCACCACATCAGCTACAAGTAAAGATTCAGAGGAGCTCATTTCCAGCACTTCAGATTGATGCGGGCTGAATTGGACTGGCTGGCTTTCACTGATGGGACAAAGTTCTGTCTGGACTAAGTTCTGATTTTCCTCTGGAAATCAAAACATTTGCACCATCAATCAAATATTTAGACACACAGGACAACATGAACCAATTTACCAAATGTACACAAAAATAAAATAAAAACATGCAAATTATTCATTAATAAAATCTAAAACATAAACCAATTTAGGCTAACAATTAATTCATAACAATGCCTTACGTGTGTGAGTAAGATCATCATCTGAATCTGAAACTGGAGGCTAATGCAAGAAGGAAACAGGCATTACAAACATTGACCAATGTAATCTGAAGTTTCAGTTGTAGAAAATAATACCACTGACTTACTGTCTTTTGAGGTTCTTCTAGCAAGACTCGGTCAGGTCGAACAAACAAACACTTCTGGTGGAAAATTGTCTTCACCATACTACCAGTCAGCTTTTGTTGAGTTGTAAGGGATGGCTCCACAAGTTTGAAATGGTATGGCAAGAGTATCTGCAAACTTAAATAATATATATATATATATATATATATATATATATATATATATATATATATATATATATATATATATATATATATATACACACAATATGTGATTTCACTAACTGAAGTTAAGCATAAGACAATGGCGAGTCACATAACACATATTGCATCAGTTAACAATGCTAATTTAACTAACTTCATTGAGCTGTGTAATTAACTTTTCATTATAAACACAATATTGATATGTATGATTGATGTTTATGACCATAGGACAGGTAAATCTCATATGTTAAAATGTTAAAGAAAAGCACTAAAAAGTACAACAATACTCACACGCAATTATCTAAAATGGGTGAAAATGCTTCTTTAATTGCCTGTAATACTCTTGCTTCATTCCACCCGGTGCTAAATTCAACTGCTGACTTCACATGGCCATTTTCAAAGAGCCAAGCCCTTTTGGCTCTCCTTGGTATCACATCTGTGGTAGGGTCTGGAAGGAGTATTACCTCCTTCGCATAGATGCTGTTTTCTCTTAAAGGCTTCTTCTGTAGTGTACTACAAATTGAGGAAAGAATAGTAGATCCAGTAATATATTTTCTATGCAACATTCCAGTTTGGTAAATATAGGCTATTAAACTTGAAAGTGCTATTGTAAAATGCAACATTTACCTAAAACATAACAAAATAAACCATGACAGCATGATCAGGACCAGCAGTGTGATCTATACTGGACTTGAAACAAATTGTTCTATTACATTCATCCTGTTGTTTGAAACACTGCAACTGTAAGTATCAGTTTACTGCAGTATTGTGCTGAATTTTTTAATCCCTGACTAATTATTAACCCCTCATTGAAGTATCTATCTGACAGCTCAATCTTAAACCCAACCCTTAATTCTACATTTACTAATAAGGCAGGTAATAATATGGCAGATGTTGGGATTCTGCACAATTACCCGACACAATGCATCAGAGCGCATCTAGTGTAGGCCTACTGTACAGCTGCACGATTCAGAATTTTTTTTTTCTTAGCCTATCAAACTTATTTTGCAACGCTGCTGAAGTATTTTTCTTTGAACATGATATTCTAGAAATAAGTAGCCACAGGTAAGGACACAGGTGTGTTTACAATAAAGACGATTAGAAATAAATAGTATGGTAATTCAATGTTTGACATATAAAGTACCATAAATGTCTTACCTGAACTCTCTACGAGGCCGTGGAAAATGGCGGAGATTATACGCAGGAGCAGGAGGACGTGCTGAAGCGCCACGGTTGAAAAGCGACCGCACCTCCGCCTCAGTAGTCTGATGGACAGTCGAGCTTGTTGTGACGGACGCACTGTTGGATGATCTTCGTGACTCCTGTCTATCACATGCCGCTGCAACTGTCTCAATAAAATCACTACTTGCCAACAGATTGTTGACAATTTCCCGAGCCCTGTCAGCCATGTCGAACTATGCGAAAAGCCAATAACACGGCCAGACGGCACTGTGTGGGGACCTTTTGCATATAGGCCTACAGGCTAATAATTATCTTCTGACCCTATAACTATATATTTGGGATTAATTTCGAATTTTTATATTTACTAATTATATCTATATATTAGCCTAACAGTTATAACTATATATCCAAAGTTATAACCATATTCAGTTACATATTAGGCTATATGTATATTAAGTTAAAACTATATATTCGGGAATTACATTTATATATTCTGGAATTACATTTATATATTCAGAATTACATTTATATATTCGGGAATTACATTTATATGTTCAGAATTACATTTATATATTCAGGAATTACATTCATATATTCGGGAATTACATTCATATATCGGGAATTACATTTATATATTCAGAATTACATTTATATATTCGGGAATTACATTTATATATTCGGGAATTACATTTATATATTCGGGAATTACATTTATATATTCAGAATTACATTTATATATTCGGGAATTACATTTATATATTCAGAATTACATTCATATATTCGGGAATTACATTTATATATTCAGAATTACATTTATATATTCGGGAATTACATTTATATATTCGGGAATTACATTTATATATTCAGAATTACATTTATATATTCAGAATCACATTTATATATTCAGTATTTACATTTATATATTCGGGAATTACATTTATATATTCAGAATTACATTTATATATTCAGAATTACATTTATATATTCAGAATTACATTTATATATTCGGGAATTACATTTATATATTCAGAGTTAAAACTATATATTCAGGATTTACATTTATATATTCAGAGTTATAACTATATATTCAGGATTTACATTTATATATTCAGAGTTATAACTATATATTCAGATTTACATTTATATATTCAGAGTTATAACTATATATTCAGGATTTACATTTATATATTCAGAGTTAAAACTATATATTCAGGATTTACATTTATATATTCAGAGTTATAACTATATATTCAGGATTTACATTTATATATTCAGAGTTAAAACTATATATTCAGGATTTACATTGATATATTCAGAGTTATAACTATATATTCAGATTTACATTTATATATTCAGAGTTATAACTATATATTCAGATTTACATTTATATATTCAGAGTTATAACTATATATTCAGATTTACATTTATATATTCAGAGTTATAATTATATATTCAGATTTACATTCAATTATTTCCTGTTTGGCCCCCCATAATATATATATATATGTATATATATATAAATAATGTATATATATATATATATATATATATATATATATATATATATATATATATATATATATATATATATATATATATATATATGTATATATATATAAATAATGTATATATATATATATATATATATATATATATATATATATATATATATATATATATATATATATATATATATATATATATATATATATATATATATATATATACATATATATATATATATATATATATATATATATATATTTACTTATAATAACTAATAATGTTAGCATTTAGCTAAAATTATTATTTTTTAAATAGAACAATACATCTATTCATGACGGTCATCCACCCAGACCTGCATTTTTCAACATATTAACATTTTCATCAATCTAAGTCTGTATCTGTTCAGTGCACATTTAGCACACTCCAAATTTAGGGATAATGATATGGTGGATAACGAGTAGCTGTTTGAATCAAGCTGTGCTCTTACATTTTCAAGGAACCCTGTGATTGTCTGCAAATTCTTCCGGCTGTGATTTGCCAGAGTGGATGATGCACTAACTCATTGTCCCCAGTATTGACCCCTGACCAATGCAGACTGTCAGACAGGTTGTTATCATCAGCCACAGACAGATGATACCTGCAGAGATGAACTTTTTAGCCAATCATGTTCACTGGCTTTTACCCGAACCACAGTATGTCTGCTCCATTTTTGTCTGAAACGCAGTTGGTGGCCAGTAATAGTCTCACTGCAATGTGACCATGGGGAGCTTGTGGTACAGGGTCATTCTAGGCTGTGCTGACAGAATGTGTTAGCAGTGCTTACCCGCCGCTGGCCAGTGTCGCCCTCTCTAGAGCTCTAGGATGCACCGCTGGAGGAAGACTGCCCAGTTTAGCATCTGCGGCCCGCTCCCACTGCGTCCTCTAAAAGCATTATTGCACTCTATTTCTGCCACTGAGGCTCGGCCCATCATTTCCTGTAGCGTCACACTAACTCTTCTGAGTCATAGCGCTCACACCCCAACTCTCACTCCACCAGAACACATCAGCCAAGATGCAACGACCGCACAGAGATAGATTCTTACACACGTCTCTCTCTTAGGAGACATAAAAATAGAAATGAATGAGACAAGTGTTAAGATACAATTATAACTGCATACACATTACCGAAGGCTCTGAGTTTGACGTATAAGAACGCTTAAAGGATTAGTTCACTTCAAAATGAAAACTGTCTGATATTTTACTCACCCCATCTCATCCAGGATGTTCATGTCTTTCTTTCTTCAATCGAAAAGCAATTACATTTTTGAGGAAAACATTCCAGGATTTTTCTCCACATAATGCACTTCTATGGAAACGGGTTGAAGGTCCAAATCGAGGCTCTGCATGATCCCAGCCAAGGAATACAGGTCCTTCTCAAAAAATTAGCATATTGTGATAAAAGTTCATTATTTTCCATAATGTAATGATACAAATTAAACTCATTGCACATCAACTGAAATATTTCAGGTATTTTATTGTTTTAATACTGATGATTTTGGCATACAGCTCATGAAAACCCAAAATTCCTGTCTCAAAAAATTAGCATATTTCATCCGACCAATAAAAGAAAAGTGTTTTTAACGCAAAAAAAGTCAACCTTCAAATATTTATGTTCAGTTATGCACTCAATCCTTGGTCGGGAATCCTTTTGCAGAAATGACTGCTTCAATGCGGCGTGGCATGGAGGCAATCAGCCTGTGGCACTGCTGAGGTGTTATGGAGGCCCAGGATGCTTCGATAGCGGCCTTAAGCTTATCCAGAGTGTTGGGTCTTGCGTCTCTCAACTTTCTCTTCACAATATCCCACAGATTCTCTATGGGGTTCAGGTCAGGAGAGTTGGGAGGCCAATTGAGCACAGTAATACCATGGTCAGTAAACCATTTACCAGTGGTTTTGGCACTGTGAGCAGGTGCCAGGTCGTGCTGAAAAACAAAATCTTCATCTCCATAAAGCTTTTCAGCAGATGGAAGAATGAAGTGCTCCAAAATCTCCTGATAGCTAGCTGCATTGACCCTGCCCTTGATAAAACACAGTGGACCAACACCAGCAGCTGACATGGCACCCCAGACCATCACTGACTGTGGGTACTTGACACTGGACGTCGGAAAGGTCACGCTAGACGTAGGTGGAAGTACCGCCCCCATGTTTACAAAGTGCACGTGTGAAGTCATACAAACATCCTGTAGCAAAAAAAAGGCAAAACAACGATGTCGGACGATGTTGAAGTTGGAGATGGAGTTTTTTTAGAAAGGCCATTTGTATTAGACTTTACACGTTCGCTTGGGCCTATATCTAGTGTGACCTTTCCCACATGATTACGCAATCTACACTCAAAGGATTATTAGGAACACCTGTTCAATTTCTCATTAATGCAATTATCTAATCACAAGTTGCTTCAATGCATTTAGGGGTGTGGTCCTGGTCAAAACAATCTCCTGAACTCCAAACTGAATGTCAGAATGGGAAAGAAAGGTGATTTAAGCAATTTTGGTGCCAGACGGGCCGGTCTGAGTATTTCAGAATCTGCTCAGTTACTGGGATTTTCACGCACAACTATCTCTAGGGTTTACAAAGAATGGTGTGAAAAGGGAAAAACATCCAGTATGCGGCAGACCTGTGGGCGAAAATGCCTTGATGATGCTATAGGTCAGAGGAGAATGGGCAGACTGATTCAAGCTGATAGAAGAGCAACTTTGACTGAAATAACCAATCGTTACAACCGAGGTATGCAGCAAAGCATTTGTGAAGCCACAGCATGCACAACCTTGAGGCGGATGGGCTACAACAGCAGAAGACCCCACCGGGTACCACTTATCTCCACTACAAATAGGAAAAAGAGGCTACAATTTGCACAAGCTCACCAAAATTGGACAGTTAAAGACTAGAAAAATGTTGACTGGTCTGAAGAGTCTCGATTTCTGTTGAGACATTTAGATGGTAGAGTCAGAATTTGGCGTAAACAGAATGAAAACATGGATCCATCATGCCTTGTTACCACTGTGCAGGCTGGTGGTGGTGGTGTAATGGTGTGGGGGATGTTTTCTTGGCACACTTTAGGCCCCTTAGTGCCAATTGGGCATTGTTTAAATGCCACGGCCTAACTGAGCATTGTTTCTGACCATGTCCATCCCTTTATGACCACCATGTACCCATCCTCTAATGGCTACTTCCAGCAGGATAATGCACCATGTCACAAAGCTCGAATCATTTCAAATTGGCTTGAACATGAGAATGAGTTCACTGTACTAAAATGGCCCCCACAGTCACCAGATCTCAACCCAATAGAGCATCTTTGGGATGTGGTGGAACGGGTGCTTCGTGCTCTGGATGTGCATCCCACAAATCTCCATCAACTGCAAGATGCTATCCTATCAATATGGGCTAACATTTCTAAAGAATGCTTTTAGCACCTTGTTGAATCAATGCCACGTAGAATTAAGGCAGTTCTGAAGGCGAAAGGGGGTCAAACACAGTATTAGTATGGTGTTCCTAATAATCCTTTAGGTGTGTGTAGGTTAAAAAGTATATAAATGTTTTAATTTTATAAAAAATATTGTTTTGCTAGATAAGACCCATGAAAGGAATATACAAATACATTTGAATTATTAATATCTATTTTAATTAATAATATTTTACAGATCATATATTTAATATTTTTATTTTTCTTTAATGACAACATAAATTCCAGTTATTTAAAGTATAACAAAATATATACAAGGTATTATTATTATCATTTTTTTTTTTTTTTAATATAGACTACAAAATAGAGTAGGCTTGAGCTGGCTCAGCATATTTAGGGATATTACTTTTTATTAAAAATGTACATTTTGAGAAGCAGGATATTCAAGCAAAAGTCCATATGCTCTCTATTTAATCTCAGTAGTGTCTCTAAGAAACAACCGATACACTAAAGAGACCTAATTTTTGCATTTTCTTTTCAGAAGGATCCATTGTGCTCAGAGTTGCATTTTAAGTATGTTACCTAAGGTACTTGTGGTCTGCAAAACAGACATTAAGCGGTCTGATTTCAGTTCATTTCCTCCAGCAGTAGCAGACACCAACTCATCTATAACATTTCCTCCCTCTAATGTTCTCCATCATAACAGCAGGTGAAAATGGATCTGACTGGCTCACTGTAAACTCTGCCATGTGTTTCAGTTGTTGGATTGCCAGTTGTACTGCAGGTGAAAGTCAAGAAGAGTTAAACACATGCATTTGGGTGGTGAAAGCCAGATCCCATCTCCACCCACTAGAGTCTATGAGCAAAACAGAGTGGAAGCGTGGAAGTGGAGTTGGAAGCATGATTTAGCCTGGAGCGAGGAGTGGTTTGTTTGAAAGTCAGAGCGCCTGTGTTTGTCTGATGCATATCTGTGCATATCAATTTAAAAGCCATAATGCAAGAATTAATAAAGTGATAGCATGTGGTCCAAAATAGCAATGGATATGGAAGTTTTAGCATTTAGCACCAAGTCCAATCCTATTTATTTCCGCCCCAATGTAATATTCCAAATTTAGCATTGTATTTAACAGTACATCTTTTGTTAACCTTTTACCATATATTGGAGTATCACAATAATATTGTATCGTGATATGTAACGAACCGTGATATTAGGGTATTGCTACACCCCTAATAAAATGATACCAGTGTTTCTTATGCAGTGGGCTTGAATATGGCAACAGATTCCGGTAACAAATGATTTTGATGAGTAGACATTCTACTATCTATAAGTAAATTTGCAAACACATGTCATTAGAGTACTAGTAGACTGTCTGCTTAACATCTACTAAGACTTTGGGCCCTATTTTAACGATCTGAGCACATCGTCTGAAGCGCAAGGCGCAAGTGCACTTAGGGCATGTCCAAATCTACTTTTTGCTAGTTTAACAACAGGAAAAATGGTCAGCGTGCCCAGCGCATGGTCTAAAAGGGTTGTCCCTATTCTGTTAATGAGTAATGGTTGTTTTTTAGGCATAATGTGCAATAAACCAATCAGAGTCTTTTTCCCCATTCCCTTTAAAAGACAGTTACGCCATGGCGGATTCGCTATTTACATGGCGGAATTTGAAGGCAGATAAACTGAGCGCTTCTCTAGCGAGAAATCTGATCTGCTCGTGCACAAGTTTAAAGGGCGCGAGCCAACCATCTCCGGGACAGTTGGTGCGCAGTCTCTTCTTCTTTGGCGGCACACGGCCTATTCTTTTATGGTGGTGCACAGCCTCTTCTACGTTACTTTCTGGGGAGGAGGTATGTCTTCTTTTGGTGCCCCCTCAGCACTTGGTGCCCTAGTTTGTGTAGCAAGCAGAATGTACATGCGTTGTGCACTGGCCTATATGCGCATATTACTGACAAACCCTTTAAATAACAAAAATATATATATTGAGCCATTAGACCATTAGACTTTAGACCAGGTTTTTGTTGGTCAATGGTGCAGTTGTTTTCAGTTGCCTCAAAAATAGCAACGCGCCAACAATGCGCATGAACACACCTTGTTTTCAGACCAGCACGCCCATAGGCGAACAGATGCATTTGCCATTTAAACAATGTGCCGCTGGATGTGAAAATTGCCAACTGCCTCGTGGCTGAAACTAGCAAAACACTTGCGTCACGCCTGGCGCCGCATTGCGCAAGGTGTATGATACAGCCCAATATTTTGATGCTGCCAAAGACATTCTACTGACTATAAGTAACTTAGCAGTTATGTCAACTTTTTCTACTAACCTTAACAGTCTACTAATAGTCTAATGAGTGTTTGTTGACATGTAGTTATAAAGTTATTTAGTTATTTAGAATGTTTTAAGTGGACTATATCAAAATATAGTGTAACCCAGATATCTCACCTTTGAGTGTGGAGTGACGAGGAGTGGAAAACCTAAAATGGAGTTGGAGCTTAGTGATTACAGAACACTTTGAGTGAGTAGGAAAAATATCTGCCAGTCTAGTCCACACACGTACTCCACCATCGGCACATCACTCCCCCGGCAAAGTGTGTTTTCTTATCTCCTTTACAGCTCAGGAGCACACAGGTCTGGCCTGCTGTGATTACACACCCTTTATCTTACAGGCAGGCCGGCTCCGGCCTCGCTACATCACTTGACTGGGCTTTCACCTGAGCTCTGTTTGCTCGTCAGCATTCTTAAGGAGATTTTTAGTACGTGGCCAGCGGTTGGATAAGTCAGTGATTTAGTGCGTGCGAGTGCAGGACTGCTGACAGTGTGCCGTTTTACTACAGACGGTGAGGACGGGGCACGTGAGAGCTCAGGATGGGGAGGATGTTCAGTGACCCATTTTCTGGGTGTGATAGTGTGGTGTGACTGAGTAAAGATACCTTTGTCTCACCCTGTGACAAAAATGGAAAAAAAGGGGGGGAGGGAAAGACAGGATGAAAGGAGACAGCAAGAGAATGAGGTTGTGGAAGGAGGAGGTGGAGGACGGCAGGCTGCTTGAACAGTCGTGCTGATTGATTAGATGAGAGAGGTGTAATCTGAGCACTCCGCACTGATGTTTAGACCCTCTCCTCCTGCTATCGATCCCTTGGGCTGCCTGGAACAAGATAGGAGGTTCCAGCTCATTGGGCTCCCGCTACCTGTGTAATCACTCTCCCCGAATTGTAGGAAACCCAGGGGAACGGGGCAGTGGATAGGTAGACAGTGCCGTCTCTGGTGGGAAGCTTGAGCTCACCAGACCAGCTCAGGCTCACAGCCTTTCCAGCCTGTAACAAAAAAAAACAAAGCCTTGTCTTGTCTGGATTGATTGAGATAAGAGTGTTGCATTAAGCCATTATATGCAATTGAGGACTTTATATGGGACACAAGTATGCAAACCTAGAAACTACACAACCTGGAGTTTCACAATTGTTGTATTTCAAAAAATATCAGAACACAATTCATGATGCCAATGTATTATAAAAAAAATAATAATAATAATAAAAAAACATAAATTTTGACGTTAAACCTTAGCGAGTCCCACATGCTTGTTATTTATGTGCCCCTGGGAGTACAGTCCCACATATGGGATTTTAGAATGTACAGTGACGTCACACACTGCCAGATTCAAATCAGCTTTCACGCCAACACAGAGCTATAGTTGAGCTGGATAAGCAGCTGTCATCCATATTCGGACAAACTCACACAGTGTTTAAAGGCATATGATGTGTTTATTCTATGTCACAGACACTCACATTGTCACAGAAGTACCACAACAAAAGTTCATAGGGCATATATGCTCAATAATGTCAATATATCAATGGAACGGTCATCCTATGTGAGCAGCAATGTTTGTTTTCATAGGTGGCTGTCATTCACATTCACTCAAGCTCTGTTCACATGGTTGCATATTACTATTAGTGCTCTCATTCAAATAAAATAAAACAAAAATAACATTTTAAACTGTTATCTCCAAATTAATGTAGAAACAACATTCAGACAGCAGCCTTTATTTTAAATATATTTGTTTAATAGCATCTTTTTATGAAAGGCATCACCATACCAACATTGCTACCGATGTCTCTATGAAATAGATTTTTTCCCATCAAATTTAACAATTAATATAATATAATTGAAATCTATACATTTTAACATTTATTAGGCTTTAAAAATATATAACTTTTAATTTAAGTGAACAATCGTCACATAAACCCATTATAATAAATGTCACTTTTATTAATGCCTTGCCTTTCAATATATCAGGGCTACATTTTTTTCTATTGGCCCAGTCAGACCAGTTCAGATTTTTACTTGCCCTGTCAAAATGCACAAAAAGTTATTGTTTTCGTTGATTTTGACCTAAGTAACCTTGTAAATAGTGCTCTAGATTTTCAGGTAGGTCTAACAGGTAAGATATATAAAGAAATGTAATAACGTTATCAAATGCTTCACAGTCTTCACGGCATAAATTATAAATGAAATATAGAATAATCCTTATTAAAGCTACAAAAGTAATTCAGTCAAGAGCAGTGAGTGATTTTCTCTTTTTCTTTTGTTCTTTGATTATCCTTAATGACAGACAGCAGCAGGCTTATTAGGCTGCTGTCACTTTAAGACCTGTCGCACATGATGTGGATCTGACATCCCATTTTCTCACAACATTTAAGACTTAATTTAACTCATTTAAGATATTGACAATAATCTACAAAACGGGCATTTTTGCATAATTTTGTTTGTTTTTGTTCATTCAAGCGCTGTCTGAAGTGGCGTTCTTTGCGCACAAGTGTGTGTGTACAGACGGGAGATTCACTGACGCAGGCCAGTACTGTGTTCTCTTTTGTATCTTAACATGCTTGAATGGTTTAAAAGTATTTGCATGAATAAGAGCGTGGTCATATAATGTAACGCTAGCCAAAGGATGATGGGAATAAACGGATGCTGCATTAATTGCATTAAATAACGCGCTAAATTGAAAAAAAAAAAAAATGATTGCATGTGTTAACACATTAATTTAATAGCCCTAATTACTCTATATAAAAATGAAAACAAACATGGCTTCTCCATGACATCTAACATGGCGGTGCCATCAGACATTATGTGTACCAGCTAACATGATCACTATAAAAGTGTTTAAATTACAAATCACATTGACTTAGACATATGTGAAAATCTGAATATCTTTTATACAAAAATATAATGATAGATAGTTCTTGATATAGTTAAGTGCAAACTTATGTGCGAAAGGGTTAAAGCTTGCCTGTTGTCGAAAAGCGCTTCCCATCACAAGTATGGGAAGATATTTGGTGGATGTTGCTTTCCCAAATGCACATTAAAGCGACCCAAATTGGAATTCATGGAATTCATGTGGAGCAGTATTTACTGCGATCCGAGCCGCTCTGAGACGCTGCAAACACCGGCGGATCATGAGCTGCTCACATGTGAGAACACATTGCTGCTTTAATTCGATAATCCCACTAAGCCATTTTCCGATTTTGATTTTATTTTGAATATTTGGGCAGGTAAAACGACAGCATGCTTGATTGGTCATACATTCACATCTGCATTTGTTTCATGGCCTCAGAGTTCACCTGGCTCACTCCAGGAGAGCAGGAACTCATTGACAGGGAAGATTGCTCATGATGGACAGGCATAAATAAATTTCATCTCATCTCGCTCTTATATAACTCAGGAATGAGCTGCCTAATGTGCCGCCGGGTGCTGGTTGAGAGAGAGTAGCTTTGGGGATTAAACCATCCTGTCTCCAGGGGACAACGGGACGCCTGCTGATGCGGACGCGGCTCCTGCTGGATGTGCGTGGAGTCGTGTAAGGAGCTTTGGTGGGGTGACGAGTATTCGGCTGACAGTCATTGGGATTAGTTCCCTGCACAGGCATAAAGAGAGACTGGCTGTAAAAACAGATTTCTCTTCCCGTCCTTCAGCGGGGGCTAGCGTGGGTCTTTAATCTGACTGCCTTCCACTATTGCGTTTCAGCTCTCTCAACCATCTTAGAAGTCTTGCAAAACTCCTGGTGATGTTTTTTTTATTTTAGAAATGTGACTAATGAGCAGGAGAGTGCAAACTGTAATTTTTAAGATCACATACATCACAGGCATTCATAAAGTTAAAGCATAGTTAAATCTTTAGCATCCAAATAAAAAGAAGTAATTATGAAAATCTATAATTTTTAGTGGCCTGTACCTGAAATGTCTGTTTTTACTGTGCATTTAAAACAGCTTGCGAAGTTAAACAATGCACTATTCAAATGTTTGGGATTAGTATTTTTAATTAAAAAAAATATTTTTAATAAATAAAAAAATTATTTTAAATAAATTAATACTATTATTCAGCAAGGATGCATTACATAATGTTACAAAAAATGTATTAAAACATTTTTTTAGTTCTTTTCTATTTTGTTTCAGTGCTGCATTTTAGAAGTCACGCAAAACTCCTAGCTTTGCATTAAAGACAAGTTGCTTTTAGTAGTGCAATATCTGTGCATTTTCTCATCTTAGAAACATGATTAATGAGCATGAGAGTGCATATTGTCATCTTTAAGCTTGCATACAACACTAGCATTTATACAGTTAAACCATAGTTAAATCTTTAAAAATAGCTCTGCTGAGCTCTTTAACTCTCTCAGAATTGTGCCTCTTAAACCCCACTTAGTTAAACCTTAGTTTGTACTTATATTCCTGAATAATGCTTATCACAGTAAACGTTGGCATATTTCAGTTTTGTAATGGAGAGATGAGTGCTTCTGCTTCCTAACCTCACAAAGGATTCCAGAGACACATTAGCAAACAGTTCAACTCAAATTCCTTTAGTTTCATCATTTACTCATGATGCATGAGTTAGTTTATGGGATGCTGGGTATTAGAAGTGGTTCTTTTCAGTGTGATTACGGAAAAGATTCCTCAGGATGCTGAGCAACTACGTTCGGATTTCACACCTTGTTAGGTCTAGTGTGTAAATGTACTTCAAATTAGAGAGTGTGTGTTAGTGCTCACAAGGGAGGTATCTAACAGAGGTACCGTCATATATTGCATTCCCTGATACTGCCTTTCAGTAATCATCTAGATCGAGGAAGAAGAACATAAGCTGAAGCGGACTATACCTCACAGGGGTTGTTTTGAGAACGATGCTAAATGGTGCAGCAAGACTCCATATCAAAACTTATTAGTACCCTTCCAGATTGTGAAATAAATAAATAGGCTCAGTGCATCCTCATTAGGCTATATGGTACTATGGCTATATGTGTCTCTTTCTTTGTCTATGGCAAGGCTGAACGGGCTACTTTTTGTTGCCAAGAAAGCGCACAATGCATATCTCGCAAACAAAGTGCTGTCAACCCAAGGGAGGCATCTAACAGAAGTACCGTCATATTGCCTTCCATGATATTGCCTTACAGCAGTTGTGCAACTCTGCACTCATCATCATCGCCTAGATCTTTCACTTCAGGGGAGGACAGAGGAAAATAAGCTAAAGTGGTCTAGCTCACATGGGCCCTCCACAGGGTTTGTTTTCCTCTCAGCCCAGCATGCAATGCTTAAAAATATGCTCTGGTAGAGTAGCATAAAGGATAGACTATAATTTGAGATGCTAAATGGTGCAGTAAGATTCCTCTCCAATTACTTTCAAACATTTCTCTCCATGTCTATGCTATCAAACAGTTCAGTACTTGACCAAGGTTAAACTGCTCACTTTTTGTGCAATGAAAATGGCATCCAAATATAGAGTGGCCCATCCCTGAAATCAGTTATATTTCTCAGGGGGGTTAAAAGTTGAAATTACGTTCTGGGAGGGGTTGGATCTGTCGCCATCAGTTGAAATCGGAGGGGGTGGGGGTGGGTGGGTTAGTGGGATGTTGAGATCATCGCAGCTACCCCAACGTTTTGTCGTCTCAAAAAATATCGGCGACAATACAAAATCACTGAAACAGACTCAAAACGATGTAGTATACATGCCAGACCAGTATGTGGCTCTGTAATTCTATTACGATACAACATTTTTACGTATACAGCTAAACGCGTCTCTGTGTGTGTGGGTCGTAGATGTTATTATTGAAAGGGAACGTATGTTAATGATTAATTGTAATTTAGATTAATATGACAGCGTTTGATATACCATAGTCCATTATTAGCCTACTACACAAGCAAACCAGTTAAAATACCAACACGGTCTCACTCCTATTCGTCACGTATTGATGCTTGTAGAGTTCCCTTTGGCGTCACTTTTTAACGCACAGGGTACCCCTTTAGCATAATTTTTCGACACGCAGTACTCTATTGATTTCACTGAGAAACCTTTGGCGTCATATACAGACACTTTGGGCATGGTTATCGTCATGATGAAATTATATATTGGGTTATGATTTTGCGATTATGACATGGAGTGTGATTCTCAATTTAATCAGCCAGAATAATTTTATTTACATTCAACGGTATTTTCTTTTTTTATTTACGCTATTCATGCACGTTTTGAACACGCAAAACAACCCCATCCCTAAACCTACCTATTTGTGCACTCTAAAAAATGCTGGGTTGTTTTAACCCAGCGATTGGATTGTTTTAAGCCTGCGGTTGGGTTAAATATTTGCTTAAGACAACCCATTCACTGGGTTAAAACAACCCAATCGCTGGTTAAAACAACCCATTTGCTGGGTTAGTCCATGTTTGACCCAACATTAAATTGTATTTTACCCAGAATTGTTTAGAGTGTGTATTATAAAAAACAGAATATAACAGGCAGATACAACTGCAGCCACAATTTATTCAAAAAGTACAAATATTCCAAGTGTTCCTAGGCCAAACGATTGATTTGTGTGAAGAAAATCCCCAAAAAGCAATCAGCGTCGAGTCCATCCGCAGAAGATCCTTAACACAACAACACACATTTCAAAAATTGCAGACTGAGCGGTTGGATCATTATTATTTCAGCGGTTAAAACATTAAGATCAACTCTTCTTCACATAAAGATATTGTATGACTTGAGAAGACTTGGACTGCAACATGAGTTAAAACTTTAATACTGTTTTGAGTCAGTTTTTTTCAATAAATACATATGACTGTACTTTTATTTGCCTGTTACGTGTTTTATATTGTTGAGAAGTGGGTAGATTTATGGTAGGAGTGGGGTTAGTTGCTCCAAAATATATAAGTAGCCTAAAAATCATGTCTACTTTTACAAATGCAAAGAATTAAATCTTGATCTGACGAATTGGGCAAACAACTGAAATCAATGGACAAAAGCGTTAACCGAGCGTTGACCAATCGTTAATATGTGACGAATAGGAGTGAGACCGGAATTCTATTTTCAAATTATACTAAAAATGGCCCTGTTCACCTGATACAAGCTTAAATTGCCTGTCTGCACAGTCTCAAAAAGTTGCCAGTACAGTATGTCATGGCCTTATCATAATGTGCAGGCCAGTGAGCTGTCCAACCTCAGCCAGAGACAGAGAAAAGGAACTAAAGGCACACCAATACTTCACCAGGATCTCAAGAGATGAGTCAACGCCTGACAAGGTTTTTTTTTAAAGCTTGTGTAAATAGGGACCCGGGAGCGTCCATAGCGAGTCTGGCCTCATAGCGACGCTGAAGGGGAAGGCTGATGTCAGTTCCTCTTTCTTCTGCTGTCACTCCAGCTGATTAGAGCGTATACAGGGGCACCGTGACCCTTCTGGCGCCCTCACACACAAACACCTCTGACTCCTTTTGGCGATGACTGTTTGTGATGGCAGTTTCCCTTCACCTGGGTTGTCAGGAATGGCACGGTTTCCAAGGTGATGGCTGTATCTGTGACTAACTAAACAGCTCGAACCGTGACCACACACACACAGAATGTACCTACACCATTACAAATATGTGCCACTGCATTTCTGGTTAAGACACACATCAAGTCTTTGATAAAGCATTCACAGTTCTAATATGTCAGTGGTTTCCAAACATGAGTTGTGTGAGGTGACCAAGCCATTCACTTAATTCTACCACACCTTAAAATAATATTACAACCGAGCATGTATTTCGAACAGGCAAAAACCTCTAGTGTAAAAACAGGAAAATGTTAGTGCCTTAAAAGATCAAATACATGACATCCTATCAAATTACGGTCAAAACTGACTGCATCCACACAAGTAGCGTGCATATGATAGATTGCATGCGGAGTATCCTGCCTTCATGCTATAAATTACTGCCATTCTCAACAATACCTTTGTAAAAGTGGGGTTTTAGCACTTACAAGCATGAAGAACAAAATATAGACACAGATTTGGCATAGTTCCATTTAAAGGATTAGTTCACTTCAAAATGAAAATGTCCTGAAATTTTACTCATCCCCATCTCATCCAAGGTGTCCGTGTCTTTCTTTCTTCAGTCGAAAGGAAATACATTATTTGAGGAAAACATTCCAGGATTTTTCTCTACATAAAAGACTTCTATGGCAACCAAAATGTTGAAGGTTTAAATCAATGCAGCGATCCCTGACGGGGAATAGGGTCTTAGTGAAACCATCCGCCATTTTCAAAAAAATAATAAATTAATGATATATACTTTTTTACCTAAATTTCTCATCTTGCACTGCTCTGCGGCTCACCACGGATTGCGTAATCACGTCGCAAAGGTCACGCAAGATGTAGGTGGAAGTACCGGCCCAAGTGAACGTGCGAGGACTAATACAAACGCCCTTTACAAAAAAACGTTTTCAACTTCAAAATCGTCCAACATCATTGTTTTACCTTTTTTTGCTAAAGGGCATTTGTATTAGTCTCCGCATGTGCACTTTGTAAACACGGGGGTGGGACTTCAGTCTAGTGTGACCTTCCCGGCGCGATTACGTAATCACTGGTGCGCCACAAAGCAGTGCAAGACGAGCAATTAAGGTTAAAAAGGATATACATTTTTTTGCTATATAAGACCCTATTCCTGACCCTATTCCCTGAAGCTTTTCGAAGCCCTTTGAAACTGCATTGATTTGGACCTTCATTATTTTGGTTGCCATTGAAGTCTATTATGTGTTGAAAAATCCTGGAATGTTTTCCTGAGTAAAAAATCAGGAACATTTCATTTTGAAATGAACTAATCCTTTAAGACTCTCTTCGACACAGAAACACCCTATGTGAAGTCTTGTTTTTAATGTTGATAATATACACTCACCTAAAGGATTATTAGGAACACCATACTAATACTGTGTTTGACCCCCTTTTGACTTCAGAACTGCCTTAATTCTATGTGGCATTGATTCAACAAGGTGCTAAAAGCATTCTTTAGAAATGTTGGCCTATATTGATCGGATAGCATCTTGCAGTTGATGGAGATTTGTGGGACGCACATCCAGGGCATGAAGCTCCCGTTCCACCACATCCCAAAGATGCTCTATTGGGTTGAGATCTGGTGACTGCCATTTTAGTACAGTGAACTCATTGTAATGTTCAAGAAACCAATTTGAAATGATTCGAGCTTTGTGACATGGTGCATTATCCTGCTGGACGTAGCCATCAGAGGATGGGTACATGGTGGTCTTAAAGGGATGGACATGGTCAGAAACAATGCTCAGGTAGCCCGTGGCATTTAAACGATCCTAATTGGCACTAAGGGGCCTAAAGTGTACCAAGAAAACATCCCCTACACCATTACACCACCACCACCAGCCTGCACAGTGGTAACAAGGCATGATGGATCCATGTTCTCATTCTGTTTACGCCAAATTCTGACTCTACCATCTGAATGTCTCAACAGAAATCCAGACTCATCAGACCAGGCAACATTTTTCCAGTCTTCAACTGTCCAATTTTGGTGAGCTCGTGCAAATTGTAGCCTCTTTTTCCTATTTGTAGTGGAGATTAGTGGTACCCGGTGGGGTCTTCTACTGTTGTAGCCCATCCGCCTCAAGGTTGTGCGTGTTGTGGCTTCACAAATGCTTTGCTGCATACCTCGGTTGTAACCAGTGGTTATTTCAGTCAAAGTTGCTCTTCTATCAGCTTGAAGCAGTCGGCCCATTCTCCTCTGACCTCTAGCATCAACAAGGCATTTTCGCCCACAGGACTGCCGCATACTGGATTTTCCCTTTTCACACCGTTCTTTGTGAACCCTAGAAATGGGTGAAAATCCCAATAACTGAGAAGATTGTGAAATACTCAGACCGGCCCGTCTGGCACCAACAACCATGCCACGCTCAAAATTGCTTAAATCACCTTTCTTTCCCATTCTGACATTCAGTTTGGAGTTCAGGAGATTGTCTTGACCAGGACCACACCCCTAAATGCATTGAAGCAACTGCCATGTGATTAGATAATTGCATTAATGAGAAATTGAACAGGTGTTCCAACTAATCCTTTAGGTGAGTGTATAATATAAGGAAAAAATAATTTTTTCCAGAATATCCTCAAGATTCAGTAAGATGGTCAAAATACGGATGGAGTAGATCAAGTCCATCAACACCCCAAAATTGTCCCAGTCCTATCGCACTTCTTGAGTCTACATTTCATTCAGTAAACATTAGTCCATTTTGATGCTGTTTATTGTTGATGATCACATTATTTTTCATATGCATTTGCTTACATATGAGATCGCTTGTTTCTGCTTCTTTTTTGTGTGTGTTTTGATCTGGATATACTGTACTCGTTCAGAAGATGCATAATTGCATAAATTAAATTTCTCTATTGAACATTTTTTATTTGATAAAACGATCTCATAACATTATTTAGACTATGCCATTGTAATTGCATTCATGCCACCTCTGAGACACATTAAACTGTGTGTAAATATACACAGATGCAGCTTGTACCACTGCAGTGCAAAGATGGCTTTTGGTGATACTGATTTCATTTGAAATGTATTGCTTTATTATATTAATAATTATATTTATGGAATTTTAACAATTTGACACAAAACATGACATCAAACATTAATTTAAGGGGCAAATAGTGTCCCTTAATGGAAAAGGTGTGATCGCAGTCTAAAGCTGCGTTCCAGTTCGTTTTTATTATGCGCTTCACTCGCTAACTTCCCTCCGTCTCTTTCACTCGGATTTGCATCATTGCTTATGTTGCATGAGTTCCCACTACTGGTGAAACCTTTGCAATCGGCTGAACTGGAACGTCCTAGGCCCTTGATCACTTGGAATTCACTATGGAGTTGATTTATTATTTATGTTTTTCCATGACAAAATAGTTTAATGCAGCATTATATATGTATATAGGTGTGTTTGGGTTGTTTTAAATGTCTTAAAATAATTAAAATATCATAGAGGGAGCAAGGGTCTGTCCATATAAACTTCACATGTCCACTTCACAAAGTGGAACGCACTTCAAAATGGCGGCAGTGATTCCCCAGAGGGGAAGTGCTTAGGGAAGTTTGCAAGTGCGTGTCTAAAAGTGGAGTGGAAGGCAGCATCAGTGGAGGAGGGGGTATGCAGAAGGATGTTAAATGCCTCAGGGATACGCCACTGGGAACCAGTATGTAGCAGAATGTTGCAGTCATGTTGCAATTTACAGTGCATGAAGCAGCTGAAAAGGCTGGCTAGTTAAAAAGATTACATACAACATACAATACCATTCCAAATAAATATTTTTTTGAAAGAAATAAATACTTTTATTCAGCATTATGTCTCAAGTTTATCAAAATTGACACAAAAAAAAAATTGTGCTGTAAAATAACAGTAATCTACTGGCAGCTGTGGTTGCCAGTAATGTACTGTTAATTTACAGCCAACCGTCTACCGTTAACTTACAGCTCTCTTTTTTACAGAATGTTACTGTAATAATACCATAGATATCAACTAATTTATTTAAGGGAAACTGATTTCTTCAAACCGTTCAAGTTTAAAAACTGGAATTTATATGGTGTTAGTACTGCAGCATGCAGCATAACATCAGTGTTTCTCAGCTTATCTGAAGCACAGGCTCTACTGATGAGCACAATGGTGACCCACAAAACAAAATTAAACTAATAGATTTATCCTATATCAGTTTGTGCAAAAAAAACACATACAATACTTCAGTTTAATATTAACTCTCCTTATCATTTAGACTCCCCCTTAAGCTGCCTCATCGACACGGCATCCTCAATAAACCGGCGTGATGACTCCGATTGTTTGAATAGTCCTAGTTAATAATTCTTTAAATCAATATGTCATCCTCAAAACAACCCGTCTCCAGTGTGTTGCCGCCAATCTTTAGAATATTACACTTTGATGCAAACTCTGCATGCATCAAACGCCTGTGTACAAGTATGAGTTTAAAGAGTATAGTTTAGTTTCGGCTTAAGATAAAAGACATTAAATCTCTCAAGATATCAGCAGAGGAAGATTAGCATCAAAAAGCATTACCAGCTTCACTTATTACTATCTAGTGAAAATTTATTTCTGTCATACATCCACAGAAGTTCTTATTGAGAATTTACAGAGATGTAGATGTTGTTTTATTGTTTTGTTTGACGTTACCATGATGGAGATCAGTGTTTTCTTTAGTTGGTCTCTTGACCCTTAAATAATGACTTTGAGCGCTGTTAATTAATGGTATATTCCTGCAGGATACTTTCTTGAAAACAACTTATATTGCCCAGAATGCATTGTTGTCTACGATTTATGGATTTAGTGGATAAAACAAACAATTCATTTCAAATAATGTTCTTTTCAACTTTCTATTTATCAAATAATAATGAAAAATGCACAGTTTCCAAAGGTATTAAGCAGCACAACTGTTTTCAACACGGACATTAAAGAGCGAAGTATACAATTCAGCTTTGCCATCACAGGAATAAATTTCATTTAAAAATATATTAAAAGACAAGACAGCTATTTTAAAATGTAATAATATTTCACAGTATTAAACATTTTACTGTATTTGTGATCAAATTAATTCAGCCTTGATACATAAGTGAGAACATTACAAATCTTACAGACCACAAACTTTTGAAGTAGTGTATATTTGTGGTATGCTGTTTTTTTTGTAGTAGGCAAACATTGTATTTAGCAATTATTAATATAAGTTAAGCTAAATCTTAAAGTTGCACATTAATGATTGTCTTGTTTCTCTTGTTGTCTTGAAACTTTCCTTCTCTGATTTCACATTATATGGCTTCCCGTGCATGGCTCAGATGTTTGACAATTATTTCTTATATTTGTGAGGAAATAAACAAGAATCCAAAGCAGGAAAAAAAGCTCATAAAAGTCTGAAGGAGTAAGGTGCATAGAGTGAATGGTTCTTTCTATTGCTGGCTCTATTGAAATCTGTATTTATGTCAGAATGATTGAAGATAGGTCTTCATTTATGAGCCATCAAAGAAACTAGGTTAGGTATGGGGCCGAAACCCTGCAAATTGTATTCACTGTAGTCTGCTCAATGAACTGATTCACTCTATTCCCTCACAGCAGCTTTGATATTCTGTGTGGGCGAATTGACTAAACAGTTGTGCCACTTTAGCGTGCAGTATTTCAACAGCAAACTCTGAATCTTATTTGCATGGCACCTGCAGTCTAGCTTAACCGAGTGTTATACAGTGTGTGCTGGTATAGCATTACACCATGCAGATTTAGATTAATAAAATCTAGACAAACATGCCTCCTTTCTATGCAAATGATAAACTTTTCACAAGAAATATTAATATACATGTTGTATATAACTATATAACTATGTTGTTCAGAAATCACATTTTACCTTTTTGTGTCCTCTATTTTAATATTTTTATATACAAATTTTCACCTTTTAGTATAATAGAAAGTGCAAAGCTGCAAATCTGAGGGTACTGCCACAGTGACAAGCTAAATATCAAATTTGTACACATTATTTCTGACAGGAAATATTGCTATCAGCACTTATTTTGTGGGTGTGTTTGCACAATTACCTGATTTGCATAATCTCTTTAGCGAATCAGGTGCTAAAACACACTCATGCAAATAAACAACATTATCAGCGGGCGCAATTCGTTCCCTCCTTGTATTTTCAGCCAACTGAGATAAGGATTATAAGACCGGTGGGTTTGCCAGACTCCAGGTTTGAGAAGGTTATTCCACAGGCAGATGAGCAGATTTATTTTCAGCCCTGTTTGCACAAGAAGGGTGCTGAGAATGACCTCCCTAGAGACAGTAGCTTCCCCAGGTGTTCAGCTGTGTCACTGTTACAGGCTTGAGGACATGGGCAGAGGCTCTGGATTTAAATACCGACTGCCCTGGTGCATAGATTTAGTCTCTGCATTTCTCCTGAGGCGTATCCGTGCGTGCACATTGATGTTTGAAGAAAGAAAAGAAATATTCATTGGAACAGTTTATCTTCTGTGATGGATTAGATATATGAGAGTAAATATTTACACTGTGTCATTACATGCAAGCCAAGAAATATCCATCCTGAAACAATCTCACACTCTTTCCTCAAGCTTGGCAGGTTTTACGGAGTTTCAAATGAAGGCATTTTATGGGGGATTGGATTTTTTTCACTGTCAAGATGCAAATGACAAGAAATCTCTCATAACCCAATATTTCCACCTCAAACTGTGTATTTGCATTGATTATGAAAGTCAAAAAGACACATAAAAGTTTTTAAAAATGTGTATATTGAACAAAACCTGGTACTTTAATTGAGTTCCAATGAAATCCTCCACAATCATACAGTATTGGAGAAGCTTTGAAAGTTACAAGCTACACAACTGAAAGTTGTTCATCAACCTACTGTTCTGAAAGAGTAGTTTCTATAAGCTACTAACAAAAAAAAAATCAAAATTATATTTAAGCAAAAAGTGAGCATAAAGTTAATTCATATTCACTGTAAAAATTCCCATAAAAGAAAAGAAAACAAAGAAAACAAACTAATAATACTGAAATGTCTAATAGCCGTTACGTCTAGGCTAAAACAAGGCAAAATTTGGGCTGTCAGTAAAAATTAAATAGAAGTCTAACCATAGTGCAATAATATACTAGTCGTCAATCGTGGCTACACACAGGCTATGCATAGAACGTGTCAAATAAATGAAACCAAACATTTTGTAATCACTGTTGTGTTGACTTTGCTTACATGATGGAATATCATACATCTCACAAGTTATTATGGCAAAACCGACATTTAACCAAGTTCAGGGTTCTTTTGGCTTGAAGTGGGTTACTCATAGCTGGACTATATCAGGTCTATAGTTAACCAAGAAGGTGAAATGACGGCTATTACTTGCTGGGGTCTGTCATCTTATGGTGTTAAACATCATGCTATACTGGTGCTTGTTGGGAAAAGTAGTTTGGACAGGATTTTGAAAACAATGGAATGCTTAAAGGATTAGCTCACTTCAGAATTCAAATTCCCTGATGATGTACTCACCCCCATGTCATCCAACATGTTAATTTAAAGGAGAACAACTGTACACTCTCTTAAGCATAGGCTATTTAATAACCATGACCAACTTTTCGGCTAGTAGCCTTTGTCAAGGTATAGTTTTACAAAAGTGGAGGGTAGAATACAAATAAAAAAAAGGATTTATACAACCCTCCACTTTTGTAAAACTATATGCAGTTATTCTCCTTTAATTTAAGTTTTTCCCTCAACTTGCACCTCAAAAGGTGTGCGTCTGCTTTTACTTACTTATCCAAGATGTTATCGTTTTTCTTTCTTCAGTCGAAAAGAAATTATGTTTTTTTTAGGAAAACATTCCAGGATTTTTCTCCATATAGCGGACTTCAACTACAACCAATGGGCTGAAGGTCCAAATTCAATTCACCAGCTTTTTTACGTAATGTGTGGCGCATCGCAGAGCAAGACGAGCCTTTGTGGTTAAAAAGTATATAACTTTTTTTAAATTAACGATCGTTTTGCTAGATAAGACCTCGGCTGGGATTGTGTACAGCCCTTTGAAGCTACATTGAGACTGCAATTTTGACCTTCAACCCATTGGTTGCCATTGAAGTCCACTATATGGAGAAGAATCCTGGAATGTTTTCCTCAAAATAACTAATTTCCTTTCGACTGAAGGAAGAAAAAAACATCTTGGATGACATGGGAGTGAGTAAATTATCAGGACATTTTGATTGTGAAGTGAACTAATCCTTTAAATTAAATGTACTTGTACTTACAAAGTAAAGTATATACTTAACCTAGTGAACTGACCATGATATAAACATAATTATTGACTTTTTTTTTTCAGTTTGAAACAACATCAGTAATGAAGACCTGGAAATACTGCAGCTGAAACACGAAGACCGTTTCAGGAATTTACAGAACTGCACAAACTAAAGATGTCTGGTTTGGCCACAGGAATTGTTCATCTACAATATCTGAGGTTCCTCAAATGTCAAGTGTTTTATTTTTTTATTCACAATCAGAAGCTAAAAGATTGATCTACTTTAAGAATACCGTCCGTCCTTCCATGAGCGTAACACAAAAGGATGTCTATGAACTCCAGAGATATTCATCATGTAACATTAACGCACCAGCCTGAATAGACATGCAGCTGTCCTGCTACTTTTGTTTTTGCCTTTCAAACTCTTTTATGTAGTGGCCTGTCATTTATCTGCTCTTCAAACGAGTCATCGCTGCTTTGGTCGTTCGCTTTGGCATGCCGGTGACAGAAAGAGATCATCAACATTATTCCAGTGATTTTGTTGAGTACATGTCTCACTTGTGTGTGAATGCTGCCAATGAGGGATCAATTCAGCTGCCTTTGTGTGAGATCTCTTTCAGCAATGGTCGAAAACCATGTTTCAGCACTAATTCCAGCACTGTTCCCACAGACTAAACACACGTCCTGTTTATTCACACCACAGTCGCAGAGGGCAGGACATTCCTACAGAGCTGTGATGCTGCTTAAACACTGATGTCAAATGGAATATGCCATCAATAAAAAGGAGTTCAGACTCTGACTCAATCATGGATGATTCACATGGACGTAAATGTGTGAAACAGGCTCTGAGCTTTATCTAAATCTATGCCAAAATGACTGCCTGTAAAACCAGAGCTCAGTGCCTGCTGTTTTATGTATGAATGCTCTTTTTGTGTTGCTTTTCTGATGTGGCTTAAAAAAGTGGTGTTTTTCTCGTTATCTTAGACTATATGTTAGCTACAAAACTAAAACTAGAACAGACCTGGGGCCTCATACGTGTACACAATAGCTGCTTTTCCACTGTCAGGCCAAACCGTTCTCTTATTTGACCGTTACGTGCTGATCCAGCACAAAAAAAAAAACACAAAAAAGTGTCCAATCTTGAGTTGCGACGTAACTACGTGCATTCTACCAGCGCGGTTTAACGTACTAGCCAACCGTGCTGAGAATTTCAGGCCGAGAACGATTTGTAACCATGCCTTACCAGGCTCAAGTGGAAAATTAGCTGCATTCACACTATGTTGTAATTATGTGATTCGGAACTGTAACAGCTTTTACGTGCTTGCAGAAATTGTGGTTGCAATGTATAAGCTTTTATTTTTCTGAGAGCTATGACTTGTACCACGTCGCCGCTGTACCATCGGACCACTGCATATTTAACCCTTAAACGCATACCTCGGGTCTTTAGTGACCCGGGACGTCATTCACTATCCTCCTCCTCATTCGTTTTTTAAAGTTAGACATCAACCTTCTTAGTATTCCTCAATCAATTCATTACAAACAATAATGTAATCTTTAATGACTAAATAACTCACCTTTATTCCACAAGGTGGCAGTGTCTGATACAGAGCAATGAAGTGATGTTTCACTCATAGTTACTGCAGGCAGAAAACAAAAGATAATAACCTATCGTAAGCAAAACTTGGCTCAGCGATTTACTGCAGGGCAAGTATTAAATGGAATCAAATATTAGTATCACTGTCAATTGATGGTGGATCTGGTGAAGAAGCAGGCAGCAATCAAGATATAGATTTTGAAATTATAGTTTTGAGAATAAGTTTGAGATTTCTGATTGTTCTGGGGAAATGAGCTCTGATGAGGACAGTGATGATGGTATAAAACATCTGCTCAAACTGAACCCTTCTAAATTGTAAACGGTACCATATGCTTTTTTTTTCTTTTCTTTTTTTCTGTAATTGTTACTTCAATATCAGGAGAGTTATTTATTATTGTGCAGGTCGAGATCCATCCATGTTAGATAAAGACCTGAATATGTTAGAATTATTGGCGAAACATTCCTACACTTAAGGGTCAAGGTGACTTGCATACAGCGCTTTATTTACAGTAATTACGATATGCCGTGAACACAGCATATACATTCGACCCAGCGGTGGAAAAGTGGCTAATCACCCTAAAGCATTTCCTAAATGTTTCTTAAAAAGTCAGTTTAAAACCAAAAAAATCCCAAGTCCTGCTTCATTTTGTATCCTACAAGACACCCACGGATTTCCTTATATGGTGGGACACTGTTATATTCCTTCATTTTCATATGCACCTCGTAATCTGATTCTAAAATCATATTCTCAGAACAATGTGTACTTTACATTAAAATCTCCTGTTATCTTATTCCAGGTCTTTTGCTATAGTGGTTTTAAAAATAAGACACTGAAAATTACTTTATTAGTGTTTGTCCAAAAATTGAATACATATCCAAATATTCATGCATGCGAATGTAAATGTTGTCACTCATTTATTTATTAATTCAGAGGGTGAATATTCCCTTATCAGTTTCTGACTTTATGAACCCCAGTTTGTTCATCACTTTCAATATGGGATCAACTACATGGGATGTTGCATCAAATCATACAGTACGTACATTGTAAATGAGGCCTTGGTCAGAATAGTCAGGATAGTGTAACATTTATGCAAATCTGAGTATTACGGTAGCGACCAAGCCAGATGTTTTAAATGGTATGGTTAAATAATGCAAAAAAAATTAATAATACATTTTGTAAATAATCTATACACAACAATATTGTTTTTACCCCTGAACTTCTAGTCCAGGATTATTATTGTGGATTATCTATCAAGAGCTGTGTGAGTAAGCCTCACTCCCCTGGCCTCAAGAGGCGCAGCAGCTACTGATGCTATAGAGGCTGCGGTCTTTAGGGTCTTTGTTAGCGCGCCCACCTCCCATGCTGGAAGCGCCAGTGCGAATCCTGCTCGGAGCAGTGCGAGCAGAACCGAAGGGGTTATATCTACTTGAAAAGATTTTTGTGTGCTGCTTTCTGATCAATATGTGATTGAACTGAAATCCTGAAAACCCTTGGGCTTTTACAAATCATCTGTTAGCCTTTAAAGACACTGTATTAATGTCTAACCCCAATGATGTCTCTTTTGAAAGTTATAGAGCGATAACATTTCATTTATTGTGAGCTAGGCTATTGAATGGCTGTTATTTGAATGTGATGCCAGTATTTTTGTCTTGGTTTCCAGTAAACATGTCTAAACATTAAGTATATTTTGCAGTGCTGTTTGCTACAGTATAAAAGGCCTCAGGATTACTGGACCCCTGTTGTAGACATTGTTTTGTGAATAATACCAGAAAGTTAATTACAAAGCATCAGGACAAACGACATTACAGATTCATTTGATGTGAAGTACAGAGTGGCGGGATCTTTGAGAACAAACTCAGGCTGTTAAGATGTATCTGTTTGTATCCAATCTTGTTTCACCTCATCTCAGTCTTTAGCTTTTTTTCTGATCAAGTAAATGCAAATATCAGTCTCACTGTCCATGAAATGGAATGCAACTTCAACTACAAATGGATTACAAAATATTTTATGGTCAATGTATGCTGTGGGCTAGAATGATATATTTATTATTAAAAAATATTAAAAACAGTGTATGAAAGCATATATGTAAATTGAAAGAATTGTGAATTTCCTGTGAAATGGTGAAAAAATAAGTCTGTACTGTACACATTTGTAAATACACTTGATAATGACTATTTTCACTTTCAAACTATAAATGAGTTTCTGGGTATTATTTTCAGTGACATGGGAATATCATCAAGTCTATATGTGATGGATGGATGGATGGATGGATGGATGGATGGATGGATGGATGGATAGATTGGATGGGATTAGGATGGATGGATGGATGGATGGATGGATGGATGGATGGGGATGGATGGATGGATAAAATTGGGATGGATTGCATTGGATTAAATTAGATTGGGATGGATGGATAGGATTGGGATGGAGGGATAGATGAATGGATGGATGTATGGATGGATTGGATATGGGTGGATGAATGGATTGATTAGATTAGATGGAAAAAAAGAAATCTTATCTGTGCACATTTGTAAATACACTTGATAATGACTATGTTCACTTTCAAACATAAGTTTCTGGGTGTTATTTTCTGTGACATGGGAATATTATCAAATCTGTATGGATGGATGGATGGATGGATTGATTGATGGATGGGATGGGATTGGATTAGGATGGATGGATGGATGGATGGATGGATAAATGAATGGATGGACGGGATTGGGATGGTTGTATGGATAGATTGGGATGGATGGATGGATCGATGGATAAAATTGGGATGGATTGGACTTGATTATATTAGATTAAATTAGATTTGATTGGATATGGATGGATGTTCAACTGATCAAGACAATCACAATTATATTATTTTGTAAACTGGTGTCCCACGATTGGATATGAATTGCTGCTGAAGGATGGTGCTTTGGTGGAAAGGCCAGTGGGTATCAGTAAGCGGTTGCCATATTGATTGTAAAAGCTTTCAGGGTTATTAAAGTTAATGTGTCTACGTGCAGTTAGCCCCCAGCTGCACATTGTTGTAAATTCAGAACTTATTGAGGTTGGAGACACAAGCCTATTTTTCCTGCAGAGCTGTAGCTAAGATTAATTGCTCACATCATTATAAAAAAGTGGTCTTTTTTTTTTAAGAAAGTGCTAAAAGAGTAGTGTTTTATACTGTGACTAGTAGAGATGGAAAGTTCAGATCATTTTACAGACTCTGAATCATTGAATCTCGTTGGTGAA
This sequence comes from Gobiocypris rarus, assembly GCA_023029165.1. Taxonomy (NCBI): domain Eukaryota; kingdom Metazoa; phylum Chordata; class Actinopteri; order Cypriniformes; family Gobionidae; genus Gobiocypris; species Gobiocypris rarus. The sequence goes on from CM040927.1 coordinate 14,501,201, forward strand.
AATAAATACAAATCTTTTTTCGGTAGAAATTATTAGTTTAAAATTATTATTTTATTTTTTATTTTTTTGCACAATAATTAGTCTATGATGACAAAATAGGTGCAATAGTCATAGTTAGTGGTCACAAGAGTCACTGATAGTTACCTCAGACAGAAAACAACAATAATAATTATAATCTGCAAAACGTGAAATGGCTCAGTGATTTACTGCAGAGAGCAAGTACTAAACACAATCAAATATTAGTGTCAATGTCACTTGATGATGGATGTGGTCAAGAAGCTGTCAGTGATCAAAATATTGATATTGAAGACGTTGAAAATGAGTTTGGAGAATATGCATGAGATCACGAATTTGATCAAATGCTGAATGTACTGGGAAATGAGCTCTGACGAGGACATATGATGATGGTATAAAACATCTGCTCAAACTGAATCCTTCCAAGCTCCAAAAGGTAACGAAATATGTTTTATTTTATTCTAATGTAACTGTTACTCTAATATCAGGAGTTTTATATTATCGTGAAAGGTAGAGATGTTAGATATAGATCCAGGTCGCTAACGACCCGATTATGTAAGAATGTTTGGCGAAACAGTCATGCATTTAAGGGTTAAAGATTCGTTCAAAATGAACAAACTGTTCATGATCGACCCATCACAAGTGACTAACAATACATTTTGAGCTCTAAAAAGTTTAATTACTCATGGCAGTAATAAGGGTCCATGAGAGCACAGAATTAATTCACACAAACATTGTTTCATTAAATTATGTTTTATTAACAAAGTTTGGGAGGAACACGTTCAAATGATCGATCCAATCATCATGTCATTTCAACCAGCTGTCGGCAATCAGTAATCAACATGTCTACCCATCAGCACAAGTGGAGGATTATATAAATACCCAGTCAACTCAGCAATGTTACTCAACAGTTTTCAGCATTTTGCCCCGCCCTACCTTCCCAACATGTCAGAAATTGAGCTCTTCCTGTCTGATGAACGATCTTTTGTCTTTGTGGTATCTTTGCCGCAATCCTCTGCAGTTTTCCTGCAAGTGTCAGGCCAAACAAAAGGGTCCCAGCACACAGAGACCACCACAGGCTAAACATCCGCGATCTCCTTCCGTGTCTTTCTCTACTCCGGCCCATTCAATCAGTTCTGCCATAGAGAATGGACGAAAAGGCCCGTTGAGCACCAAGCTCGGTCTCGGGCAATACTGCCCTCTTCCCGCAAAGGAACAGGCCCTCCTTCAGCATCAGGCCGCCACAGCAGATCCTCAGAAATCTGCGCTGCATTTTCAGTCCTGATCCTTCTCGTTTTCTTTCCCTGGTTGAATTTAGCAACACTTTCAATCGCTAAATCATGAGCACAGTTTATGCCATTTGGATTCTCAATTTTGATCAGGGGAATGTACATTTTAAAACTGCTTCTGTACAAGTGGATTTGCTGTTCTATATGAACGTGCTGCTATATGAATGATCGCACGCATAGTGGCACACAGAATCATTAAGGATTTATTGTTCCTTTTGAACTTCACCAAATGAATGCTTGTGTGCTACTCAAACCAGCAACAGATAAAGGAGTGACCAATCATCTAAATCAGAGTGTACTTTGCTGTTTGATGATCATCCAACACCAAACAACGATTACAGTATCAAACTGTTGATGTCTCCACTGAGCTCGGGATTCCAGTTGCCCAGAAAAAAAAACATGGGAAAAGCCACGTCTATTGAAATCTAGGCATTAACTTGGATACAGTTAATATCCAGGCCAGGACAAGGAAGTGAGCAATCAGCTTGGGGAAATCAGATGGGTCGCTCTCAGGAACTCAAGCATGGTACCGTGATAGGTTGCCACCTGTGCAATAATAGGAGTACCGTACTTGCCTGACTGCATTGTACCATGTGTAAAGTTTGGATGAAGGTGGATTATGGTGTTGGGTTGTTTTTCAGGGGTTGGGCTTGGCCCCTTCGTTTCAGTGAAAGTAACTCTTAATGCTTCAGCATACCAAGATATGTTGAACAATTTCATGCTAGTTTGGAGTTTGGTCCCTTCCTTTTCCAACATGACTGCGCACCAGTGCACAAATCAAGGTCCATATAGACATGGATGAGCAAGTTTGGTGTCCTGACCTCAACCCAATAGAACACCTTTGGGATGAATTAGAGCGGAGACTGCAAGCCAGGCCTTGTTGTCCAACATCAGTGCTTGAGCTCACAAATGCGCTTCTAGAAGAATGGTCAAAAATTCCCTTGAACACACTCCTAAACCTTGTGGAAAGCCTTCAAAGAAGAGTTGCAGCTGTAATAGCTGCAATGGGTGGGCCAACTCCATATTAAACCCTATGAATTAAGAATGGGATGTCATTAAAGTTCATGTGCATGTACAGGCAGGTGTCCTGAAACTTTTGGCAATATAAGGTATATATGTGAGGACTTTGCATCCTCATTTTAAAACACCACCACACACCACTGCTTTAACACTGCTTTCTGTAGCCAGACATTCAGACTGACAACAAGTCATAGTAGCATTCGTTGGCCAAGGAGCGCCCAAGAGGACATCTGACCAACATTTAAAGCAACCAATCATAGTCTGTTTTGTTCAGTGTCATGTTTAGTAGCATGAAAATGTATAGTCGATGTCCCCACAATAACAGCATGCAATAATTCAAGAATGTCTTGCAAGTTTACTGCGACAATTGCGCAACAATGATGCTGTGTACCAGCGTACATTGATTCTGATAAGCACTCATTGTCACAGTTATAAACATGACAGCTTTCTTCTTCCAGTAGGGAGTTTGGTGTCGCGACAGATTTATTTCCAGGTGGACCATTAAAGAACGTAACACACACACATTCAACCAATCAGGTGATGACTTTGAAACTACTGAAGTGTTTCCCATTTTGTGTAACTTACGCATCAGACATTCAGCCAACAGCTAATGGGCATGAAGTCTGAGACTACTTTTCCATAAGCTAAGGTAGGCTAGAAGTTGCACACTCTGTCATGCACACAAATACAAAACACCATCATTATAATACAAATTACACTAAAAATTTGCAATAAACATTAATTTAACAACATACATTCCTGGGGGGTAAAATGGGCCAAGCCCAAAATGGCTTTTAATTGTCTTAACCACTAATATTGGGTCAGGAAATTAGCAAAATGTAAGAAAATGCACTACTTAAAAAACCATTGCTGTCTCAGAAAAAACATCGAAGAATATTGGAAGTTGTGTGTCGAGTGATGAATCACAGTGAAACACGGGTTGCATGGTGATGCTCAAGAGTAGTGCTTTAGAAAATCTGATGAGGAATATAATAATATTAATAATAATAAAATGCATCTCTGCCACAGTGAAGCATGGAGGAAGAGGTGTCATTGTTTGGGGATCCTTTTTAGCTGCTGTTATTGATGAGCTACCTCACTGTGAAAAGTAATTGAATGGTTTTAGAGTACATGAGAATATTGCCGAATGGCTTGCTTCCCACAAATGAAAAGTTATCTAAAAAGGAATGATCAGATGTTATTTGTCAGCAAAACAATGCTCCTGCCCGAATTGCAAAGACAACCAAGAAGTGACTTAAGAACAAATCCATCAAGCTCATGTGTTGGCCTGGTTAGAGTCCAGATTTCAACCCTACAGTGACTATTGTTCTCACATTAAACTCAAACGAACTGGGAGACATTCGTCAACTTATCATGAAATGTTTAAAGCCATTAACATTGAGTGGAGCAACACTGACTGCAAAAAGCTGTCTGCAAGTTCAGAAAGGTTACTCCAAGGTAAGTTACTTTATCTACATTATTTGTGAAATTTTCTGTCCCGACCAGTGATTTGTAATTAAATGGTGTTAAGACCACTAAAAGACCACTAAATATTTTTTACCTTTTTTTGTAACATAAAAACCTGATGTGCATAACTGATAACAAAATACTGAGAAGAAATAAAATGATAAACCAGCAAATGTGATGTCACAACACATTAATGCCAGTTTAATACCTCCTAAAACGGTATGTTTAACAGTATTTTACTGTAAAATTACATGATCTAATGTAAGGTTAGATCTATTACAGTTTTACCTGTATGTAGTAAGGGAACTTACAGTTAACTAACTGATTACACTTTTTGACAGAGTAGTACATCCAGCTTTCGATACATACAGTACACTATATAGTACACTATACACAATATATAGGCCTACTATATAGCAAATGTCAGCTGTATGATTGTTTATATCTTTGCTAAATGTAAACTATATTATCGGTAAGCTCTAATCTGCTAAAAATTTGACTGTAAGGCATTTGATTGCACACTGCTTTGAAAACATGTATTGTGAAAAGTACCAATCATACAGGTTTGAAACAACAAAATGATTAGATAATTTTTATTTTGATGTAAATTATTCATATAACACTGGGCCACATGCACATGACATTTGTGAAAAACGTAAACACTTTTTATTTAAGATAGGCAACTTACAGATAAATCTCTTGTTTTTATCTGACACTTTTTTCACTAACTTATCATTCATTCTCTGTATTTTTCTCTCCTTCACGTAGTGCCATAAATGGAGGACGGTGTTTTCAGGACAACACACTGTAATCTAATTACATGGGAAAATCAAATCGCCTCTTGGTAACAACCCGCTAAGGAAAATATCTCAAAGGCTCTCACAAGGGCAATGACCCGAACTCTTAAAACAGCTTGATTAAATTGACATTCATTTGGATATCCTGTGTCAAAGATGAAGACAGTCCTTCCATACATAAATAGATAATTTTTCAGCAAAAGTGAGCCGCCAGTAATGATATTACATTAATCTATGACATCAATAGAGGACACACAAAAACACAACACTGTAGTCTCAACAAATTACATTCAATATTTGCCCCATGGAATTGATTTTAGGGGCTTTTTTTTAGGGGGCATTTATAGTAGAAACACTGTTTAACTTCTGTCAGTATTTCTATTGAATCAGTTAACAGGAATACAAATGCACAATTTATGATAACATAAACATGATAACACTGTTAATGCATGTTAATCTTTATTTTTTATTTTAATTTATTTAATTCTTTTAATTAATTAATTAATTTTTTTAAATTTTTTTATTTTTTTACAGGGACAATGCACAATTAATAGTAATTGCACTAGAGTTATAGGCTAACAGCTAATTTACATCTGCTGTCCACAATCTTACAATCTTATACATATAGGGAGCCTGGGCGGACCTGGACCCTGAGGTGTGGGCGGACCTGGACCCTGAGGCGTGGGCGGACCTGGACCCTGAGGAATGGGCGCGGACGTGGACGGACCTGGACCCTGAGGCGTGGGCGGACCTGGACCCTGAGGCGTGGGCGGCCTGGACCCTGAGGCCATGGCGGATCGGGAGCCGTGGGCAGCCTTGGCGGATCGGAAGTTCAGGGGGCCATGCCGGAGCCTGGACGTGGGGTGGAGCCGGAGACTGGACGTGGGCTGGAGCCGGAGCCTGAACGTGGGCTGGAGCCGGAGCCTGGACGTGGGCTGGAGCTGGAGCCTGGACGTGGGCTGGACTGGGACTGTGGGGCTCCTCATCCACCATTCCCACAGTGAATGAGGACCCACTCAAGACCAGGGCATGGTCGAGGTATTGGGCCAGGGAAAAGTGGATCTTCCCCCCTGGCACCCGCGAGCGGATCGGATTCGTCAGCCCAAATCAAAAAATGGCCTTCAGTGCCACATCATTAAAATCAACACCACCACAAAGTTCCAAAAACTCATCCACATACTCCTCTAGGCTTCGCTGACCTTGGCGCACACGCATGATGGCAACTGCTGGGTTCATGGTTGGTTTGGTCTGTTATTCTGTAACATACTCCACTGGTAGGCAAGTTGAGAACCCAAGTGCAGTTTTTATTTGCAAAAATCAAAATCCAAAACGTAAAACAAAGACTTAGCAAAACCATAAATAAACAAAAGACTTGACTTAACAATAAACAAAAAGACTTGACTTAACTTGACTAGACTTGACTGGAAACTCACCGACAGTGGATACACATTCAATAACAGACAAAGACACATGGCAAACATTAGGGCTTAAATACACAAACTGAGGGCAAGACCAGGGAGCACATAGCAGGATCACATGACAAACCAGGAAGTGCATGACAACACATGACTGTGAACATGATAAACTTAAAACATGAAACATGAACCTACACCTAAACACCATGTGACAATGCCTTAACTGCAATGTCTTGTATTGCATTAGTATTATGTCCTTCTCATGGGCATTTAATTTTTGTCTATTCAGAGTTAAATCTATTTTTGGCTCATTTTATCTGTAAAAGAAAACGTGCCTAATATTTCTTCACATCTGAATATAAGGTGTTTTTCATTTTTCAGCCTTCATGAACATGTATATATCACTTTGATTAAATACAAAAGGAATAGTAGTTATTAAGATTAATGTGGTTTGGAATTGGTAAAATGTGCCTGGAAAAAAACATGCCTTCTGCACACATTATATTTATTATGTCTACCTTTATTTTTATTGGAAAAATTTTAGTGCTTCTACTTAAACTTAGTTTATTTATTTTATTGACCTTGGAATCTAACTAAAATAAATATCAGTTTTTTTTAATCTAGGAACTGAGAGCGAATAGTGAGCAGACTCGTTCAAACTGACCAAGAAGCAGAATTCCAAATTCCAGGTCAAAAACAGGATCCTAAATCAGAAGATCCTGTCATTTTGGGCATCAACCAGTCTAGATTAAGACAATGCATGCTTGTAAGTGACATTATTTTACTGGAGAACAAACACTTTAGACGTCAAAACAGATTGACTGGTTTCAGGAAAGGCACATACTAAGTCTCCCAAGGAAATTCATGAGTTAATGCCAAAGGTTGTTTGATCCCCAAGGCAAAGATATCTGCAGGCATCCTTGTAAGACCTCTTTTTGACCTCTTAAACACAGGACTGAAATCCACAGAGACTGCCTTTAACAAACTGCATCAGATCATTCCGAAACAATTCTAGACAAGCCTTATAATCAAATCATTTCATTACATAATTCTACATAATATCTGTAATCCACACATTTGATTATCATGTTCATGTAATCACTCATGTCCTTTTGGATATCTATTTAATAGTTAATGGAAGCATGGAGTGTTTGATATCGGTGTGAATGATTTCTCATTTCTTGAATTACTGTATGAATCAAATTTGCGTAAAATGTGTTGTGCTCTCATTATAGAAACGCTGTCTAAATGATCCCCTGCTAGAGGGAGAAAGTTAGAGACCATGTGACTAATCAGATAACATGTAATTGATTTGAGAGGAGGAGAAACAGTTACACCCTGAACCAAAGATCATACTTAATTGGGCAGAACTCCTCCAAAGGGGATGGACAAACAAATATATTAAGACGAGATGATGAGATGAGTTGAGATAAGACTTAGGACCTATGAAATGGGTTTCGGGAAGCCATCGAACTCTCGTCTCACTTTTCTTTCTTTTACTTAGTCTCACTTTCTAAGTTAAGTTTGGTCGCAAAGCTTCAGACAACGACTCTACGTCTTAGCCCACTTCAAACTTCAGCCACAAGACTCTGTTTCTATTCACAGAACAACTTGATTGGCCAAGACGTCATTGCAGATGCGAAACAACCTTCAGATTCTAGCTGAACTGGAGCATTGATATAAAATGTAATAACCCGGATTAAGGAATGAAAGAAGGTTTAAATTAATGATTGATGGGTTGTTCAGGTCTTATCAAGTGCATATATTGCTAGAATCTTGGGATTTAATTTCACTCTCTTAAAACTAATTTGTTCCTTTCTTTCTTTTTGCTACTCTTTGCTATTCTTTATGTGTTAGATATTTTATTTTATGTGTTAGAATAATCAATAAAGTCTTAAGTCTTAAACTGCTGATCTTCATGCTAATAAATATTGTTTTCTCAATAGTTTAGATATTAATATCCGCTCAATTTAAAGTTATGGTCTGTTCAATTGAGCACTCGATGAATAATTTGTTTGACCATAAATTAAGTGATTCTTTCAAAATTCCTAATAAATGAATTAACTTTGAGCTAAATTGACCTGTTTCCCTTACACATCTAATACTCTTAAGGGTACATTTTTGTACCTCTAAGTAGAGGAAAACAATGGTTTAATTGTACCCTCTAAGGACAAATTGTGTACCTTTTCTGAGAGTGTGTTCTCACATCCTTTACTATACTGAAACACTGAATCACACTGGCTGAGTGCAGGAGATTGCTTTTGACAGAGCACAAGGCCAAAGAGGAACTTAACTCTGAGTGACTATATCAGCAAAAAATCTTCCGATCATAAATACTGCCCTGGACATGACACCCTGAAACATGAAATCCCTTTTCTCACGTTTCATGACCAAACAGACTGTACTATTTTTGCAGCTTTATTAAGAGTTCCCTCATATCTGATTTCCTTAAGTCGGCTAGCTGTCACTGCACAGCGCATCTGAGAAAGTCAACATGGAATGCTGTTTGACATCGTGTTTTACTTTGTAAGAGATTACAAAAAAGAAAGAAGCGTTTATTATTATGATTAACATGCCTTTATGAATTGAGTCAATTTTGATTTCATGTTGATTTTTTCATGTTGATGATTCTAGATTTCCTGACTTGCATCTTCATTTTGAGGTGGCGCTAGATGTTAAAAACGTGTGTTATACAGTTAAAAACACATTTTTCAGTTTACCAGCTTGGAAACATCAGGTGACAGTGAAAGCACAACTCAATGACAATAAACAGCGTACCCAAAATGTGTCTTTATAATTTGAGTTCATATATTTATTATTCATAACAGATATATTACAGATGTATAATTTCTGAATAGCTTGTATATGCTTACACCATAAATAATATATTAAACATAAGGCGATATGAATATGTTGGTTGAATAAATTATCCACTGGCTGAGATCAAGCAATATATTTTAAATATATTTAAAGACTTTTACGTTAGGCTATATATAAAAAATAAAAAAAACTGTCTGCTAGAGAAATCAATGTGTAGTCTTGTGTGGTGCGATAGAAGAAGGCCTTATGATTTTTGATTGTATGAAATTATGAATATGTCCTGGCTATACAACTGAGAACTTGAATGTACACAAGAGATTAAAATATTAGTACGTTCAATCTAAGCAAATGCAAGCAGTTCTCAAAAAGTATTTACAGTCGTTTTTTTTTCTCTGGTGATTCGTATTTGTTACCATTGTACGGCACTGATGAGCGTGTCCTAAAACATGGCGGCGACTGCCGATAATGCAATGCGCAATGATGCAGTTTCCCAGACTCTATCCAGAGCTGTTAGCATCCTCGGATTGGGAATTATAAGTTTCTATAGCAACACTATCAATGCATAAATGACTCTCCAGCACTGGTCATGTGATACAGGTATGAAGCTCTCAAAAACGTCCCCTTTTACAAGCTGTAATTACGAGTTTTACGAGGTACAATATCTCATATCATTGCAAAATCAGTGTTTCAACCACAGAAAGACATTAGTCACGTTACATTTCCCTTAAAAAAGCCACTCAGCTAAACATAAACTTGTTTGTCATCTAGAAAATAACTCTAGAGAGGAGCATTTTGCTAAATATATGCACCATTTATATGAAAGCCCAATGTGATCTCATGAAAATACGTGTGTATTTGTACGTAAAGTGTGATTCTACCACACGTATATTTACTTACGTTTTCATACACAAAAAAATGTACAATACTAAAATGTACAATATTGACGTATTGATAGCACTAAAATGTAAATTATTTACGTATCCAAGTGTGAACGTGTACCGGAGAACGTGTACATAGATGCATTTATAACAAAATCGTGGCATTAATATTTCTTTTGTATTCAATAGTCACATCAATACATGTTTTCAGTTGCATTTATTAAATGCATTCTACTAAGTTAATCTACCTAATACAAAATAACAGAAATATAAAATAAAATTTTTGCTCTGTTCGTGACTTCTGCTACAAACTCATTTTGGATGATTAGATAATGTTTAAGAAAACTGCATTTTAAAACCTTAAGATGAATAACATTCTTGCCAACCATTTTGTAGTATTTAGCTTGTTGTTTGCCGTAAGACATAAAAAGGCGTTCTCTTTATATTCTGTATTAAATTGGTATGTTTAGGTTTGGAGTAGTGTTAAGGGATCTTACATTAATCAATAAAATGGTAAAAGGGAAATTATAGATAAAAAAAAAAATATATATATATATATATATATATATATATATATATATATATATATATATATATATATATATATGTAACGATGTTCGTTGTTGTGGGCAGGAAGGAGGCGGAACCGTAACGCTCAAAAGATTTTAATGAAATTAAATAAACAAAACAAAAGTAACCCGGGCAGCCCTCACGGACGACTGCCCGCAAACACACACACACACATAAAACCGTGGGCAGCCCCTCACGGACGACTGCCCACCGACAAAACCAAACGAAAACAAAACTCAACATAAACTCCAGGCCTGGTCCTCTCTCGACTTCCGCTGCCTTCGCTCCTCCTTTTATGCTCCCGTCACTCGGCCGCGAGACGAGACCGGTGTGACGCGCAGCTGGCACTCATTATCACTCGTCACCGGTCCCGCTCTCGCGTCCTCGCCCGCTGCTTGCCACATACCCCCATCGCCCCTCGCAGGCCGGGGTACTCCCGAGACTGCGCTCTCCCCCCTCTCCCGGGGCCGATCCACGCGGCCGCGGCACCTGGGGGTAAGGACAGAGAGGCGAGAGAAATGAAGACGGAGCACGAGGAGCGACAGAACGAGAGAGAGAGAGGAGGAAAAAAATATCTGGTCCGGTTCCCAGACACACTGCCGTTCGGCCCTCCGCCCGCCGAGAGGCTCTTCCTCGCGGTGCTGTGCGATGGCACTGGACGCTTGGTGGACAGCTCAATCCTCCTCCGCCCCCTGGCGGCCGGCGGTGACTCCTCCTACCGAGGACCCGGCAGCGAGCCCCGCGCTCCCTGCTCCTCCCCTAATCGGCGGACGGCAGCAGGCTCCGGCCCACGGCAAGCGCGGCGACTCCTCCGCTCCCTCTCGGACGGCAGCCACCCCACCTCGACCCAGGGGCACGGCAGCGAGGTCTCCGTCCCACCTTCCTCGCTCCAGCACCACCGCCTCGGGCAGCCACTCGCGGTCTTTCCTCATCCGCGCTGCCCGAACTCCTCAGCACCGCGATCCCCCTCAGCAGCGAGGGCTCTTCGACAGCATGTCCCTCCTTCCTCCCGGGTTTTCGGCACCAGTGTAACGATGTTCGTTGTTGTGGGCAGGAAGGAGGCGGGAACCGGCGAACGTTCAAAAGATTTTAATGAAATTAAATAAACAAAACAAAAGTAAACCGCTGGCAGCCCCTCACGGACGACTGCCCGCAAACACACACACACACATCATAAAACGTGGGCAGCCCCTCGCGGACGACTGCCCACCGACACAACAAAACATAAACAAAACTCAACACAAATTCCAGGCCTGGTCCTCTCTCGACTTCCGCTGCCTTCGCTCCTCCTTTTATGCTCCCGTCACTCGGCCGCGAGACGAGACCGGTGTGACGCGCAGCTGGCACTCATTATCACTCGTCACCGGTCCGCTCTCGCGTCCTCGCCGCTGCTTGCCACAATATATATACACACTCACCTAAAGGATTATTAGGAGCACCATACTAATACTGTGTTTGACCCCCGCCTTCAGAACTGCTTAATTCTACATGGCATTGATTCAACAAGGTGCTGAAAGCATTCTTTAGAAATGTTGGCCCATATTGATAGGATAGCATCTTGCAGTTGATGGAGATTTGTGGGATGCACATCCAGGACACGAAGCTCCCGTTCCACCACATCCCAAAGATGTTCTATTGGGTTGAGATCTGGTGACTGTGGGGCGCATTTTAGTACAGTGAACTCATTGTCGTGTTCAAGAAACCAATTTGAAATGATTCGAGCTTTGTGACATGGTGCATTATCCTGCTGGAAGTAGCCATTAGAGGATGGGTACATGGTGGTCATAAAGGGATGGACATGGTCAGAAACAATGCTCAGGTAGGCCGTGGCATTTAAACAATGCCCAATTGGCACTAAGGGCCCTAAAGTGTGTAAAGAAAAAACCCCCACACCATTACACCACCACCACCAGCCTGCACAGTGGTAACAAGGCATGATGGATCCATGTTCTCATTCTGTTTACGCCAAATTCCGACTCTACCATCTGAATGTCTCAACAGAAATCGAGACTCATCAGACCAGGCAACATTTTTCCAGTCTTTAACTGTCCAATTTTGGAAAGCTTGTGCAAATTGTAGTCTCTTTTTCCTATTTGTAGTGGAGATGAGTGGTACCCGGTGGGGTCTTCTGCTGTTGTAGCCCATCTGCCTCAAGGTTGTGCATGTTGTGGCTTCACAAATGCTTTTCTGCATACCTCGGTTGTAACGAGTGGTTATTTCAGTCAAAGTTGCTCTTCTATCAGCTTGAATCAGTCGGCCCATTCTCCTCTAAACCTCTAGCATCAAAAAGGCATTTTCGGCCACAGGACTGCTGCATACTTGATGTTTTTCCCTTTTCACACCATTCTTTGTAAACCCTAGAAATGGTTATGCGTAAAAATCCCAGTAACTGAGCAGATTGTGAAATATTCAGACCGGCCCGTCTGGCACCAACAACCATGCCATGCTCAAAATTGCTTAAATCACCTTTCTTTCCCATTCTGACATTCAGTTTGGAGTTTAGGAGATTGTCTCGACCAGGACCACACCCCTAAATGCATTGACGCAACTGCAATGGGTTTCACTTTATTTTGATGGTCCCTTTAACATATTCTGTTGACTATAAGTAGCGTTGCACCTACATGTCAACTAAATATCATTAGAGTGTTAGTAGAATGTTAGTAGACTGGTAGGGTTAGGGTTAGAATAAGTTGACATGTAGTTGCAAAGTTACTAATAGTCAGTAGGATGTCTGTTGATAAGTGTAAGCAGATATTAAGCAGACAGTCTAATAATACTCTGATGAGAGTTAGTTGACATGTAGGTGCAACGTTACTTATAGTCAACAGAATGTTCAAAAGGGACCATCAAAATAAAGTGTTAGCCTGCAATGTGATTGGTTGATTAGATAATTGCATTAATGAGAAATTGAACAGGTCTTCCTAATAATCCTTTAGGTGAGTGTATATATCTTTACTAGTATAAAGTTTTGTATTCTTAAAAAAAAGATTTCATGATGGATTCATAAATATTCTACATTTTTTAGCTGTAAAAATGTAATAATGCTACGTTTAAATGTTGCCAATACATCTATATTCTACATTTTAGCACTTTTCCAAATGTACAAAAACGTACGTTTTGTCTCTGTGAAAGTAACGTATTAATACCTACGTATTAACAATGAGACCAGGCTGGACAGCCACCATTTAAATGTCTAGACATTTTTGTTTTTTTTTACTAATTGAAGTAGAAACATTATAAAGTTAGTATTAAAACTTTATTACAAAAAGACTTCCTTGTGTGTGAATCAGTTCATTAGCCGACAGTACGTGACTTTGACGTTTGTCAACAAAGTACCGCAAGAGCGATTCAAGAGCAGCCGGTTAACACAGCCATTGCAGCTTCTCAAGAGCGGCTGCACAAGCTCGCAATGACGCCACAGCTGTTCCACGATTGGCCGGATTCAACACATGACAGCGAGCACTTGTTTCTTGTTTATTCTACAACCTTCTGTTCCACTAATTCTAATAATGATAAAACCTCTTTTCATGTAGCCGCCATGTTATATTGTCATGTTAATCAAAATAAAACTGATAAACGTAGACCCCACTTCATTGATAGTGTAGGCTTATGTTGAACATTACTCTTGTACAAACAGACACTGTATTAAGCAGCCTACATAAAGTATTAAATTAAAATAAATAAATAAATAAATGCAACAGAATTTGAGTCGGCTGTACAGCTGCTCTGGAGAAAACAGTAATCGTCCAGCTCAGTTCAGTTCTCATATAGCTAGTGTCAATGCGAGCGGATCAGTAATATAGTTGAATATTTAGTATCCCCAAATAAGAAAGGCAAAAGAGGCGACAGTGGCAAGGAACCAAAACTTTTCTAAAAAAAAACCCTTGGGAGGAACCGGGCTCAGCCAGGGTGCCAGTTTCTCTGGCCAACAAACAAACGGTGTCTGATTATGATTCAGGCAAACATTATGGGTCAGAAGTCAGATTAGATCGGAACAGTCAGAATAGTTATCCTGTTCCATCTGGTCATCTGCGTGATGATCAGAGTCATCACAAAGGAGACAGGTTTGTTGAGGATCGTCGTGGCGATGAGGTTTTCATGGCGGAGAGTCTAGTTGACACAGTCTCTGCTGACACCTCAGGGATACGTTGGTCGTGTCTAGGCGCAAGTCCACCATCTGATCTGGATACAACCCGGATCTGCAGTAAACCTCAGGGTAAACAGAGAGACTAGCATTAGCATAGATGCCATTCTTTTTGTGATGTAATGAGTACATCAGGTGTTATGTGAAGTGTTCCTGGTTCCAGCAGACCTAGTTAATGCAGCCTAACAATAATTTAAATGATTTGAATAATATAATTGATAAAGTTCTATGTGTATGCCATAGTAAAGATGTGTTTTTAGTCTAGATTTAAACTGACAGTGTGTCTGCTTCCCGAACAATGCTAGGAAGACTGTTCCAAAGTTTATGTGCTAAATAGGAAAAAGGATCGACCACTTGCAGTTGATTTTGATATTCTAGGCATAATCAACTGGCCAGAATTTTGAGAGCACAATAGACATGATGAGTTTAATGTGTTAAGAGCTCACTCAAGTTCTGGGGAGCTAAACCATTTAGGGCTTTTTAAGTAATTAGCAAGATTTTAAAATGTATACAATGTTTACAGTAATAGGATGCCAGTGCAGTGTTGACAGAACCGGGCTGATATGGGCATACTTCCTGGTTCTAGTAAGAACTCGAGCTGCTGCATTTTGAACCAGATGGAGTTTATTTATTAAGCGAACAGAGCAACCGCCCAGTACAGTATTACAATAATCTTGCCTTGAGGTCACAAACAGTCGAACTAACTGTTGAGTGAGTATATCTTGACGTAGACAAATGCGGGAGAATAGCGAATGGGAATACTGACAATATAACGATATTGCAGATGGTTGAGGAGGTCATGGATGGCTAGGAAGATGGAAGCTGGAAAACACACCTTGGTGGAGATACAGTTAAGTAAAGCTGGGTACACACTGTGACAAATTTTGCAAATCCTAAAAGATTCCTCTGATCCTAGGCAAAAATCTGACGTCTTTGATCGTTAGTTTGACATGTTCACCGGCAGCCGATTAATGGCAGTGTCAAAAGATTTGGCGCACAATCCTGCAGTGTGACTTCTCCTAGGACGACCATCAAATTATCTTCGTTTCAAGACAAACCATGACCAAAATGAGCACTAGAGATTTCTTTGTAGCCACCATTTAAATCCTGCATGTAATGCAGCTCACTGTCACCGAACGCGTCATTCATTGATGATATCAAACTCTGGACGATTTTCTTGCGTGCATCCGTTTTAACGCGCCTCAAATATTGTACAGTCTGACATTTATGACAACTTCGATCTTACAGTGTGACATGGCTTACATTGGGTATCACGTTCGTGCAGTGTGACAAGCAAGATTCACAAAGGATTTTGAAAAATCGCACAGTGTGCAGGACCCTTAATGGAACATTTGGAGATAGAGACACTGAAGACACAAGGAATCAGGATAGAGGATGGCAGCATGAAGAATCCACTGGATACAGGTAAGTACCACCTGGTAAATGAGTCCTTAATTAAAATTAGACCAGACAAAGTTACAGCGTGAGGTGTGTGCTTTTATGCTGTCTGAAGTGATGATGCGATGACGTGCAGGTGCGGGTGATTAGTATTCAGGTGATAACGATCTCTGTGATTGGGTGATGGTGGAGCCTGGCTGATCTCTAACAGAAGTATCTTGTCTGTGTATTTTTTCTTCCTTGTCCCATAGCAAATGCTGCTTCACTTTTACACAATCGTCTTAAAAAGCTTTTCTATGCTGTGCTTTCCATCTGGATGAAACAGATTTGATTAAAACACACACCCTGACAGTGGCATCATACACTCATTCAGGGTATTTTCATCGTGCGATTCATAGCCAGAGATTTTGCATTATTAAATATTAAAAGACATAATAAATGTAATACTTTAATTCAGCAAGGATGCATTAAATTGATCAAAAATGACAGTAAAGACATTTACTTTATAATGTTATAAAAGATTTCCAATAATATGCTTAATATTTCCAAAAATATTAAGCATCAAAACGGTTTTCAACATTGATAATAACAAGAAAGCTCCAAATTAACATATTGGAATTATTTCTGAAGGATCTTGTGACTCTAAAGACTGGAGTAATGATGCTGAAAATCCAGCTTGGAGTAAATTACATTTTAAAATGTATTACAATATAAAACAGTCATTTTAAATTGCACTAATATTTCACACTGTCTGTCAGTTTTCAAAAGACCCCTTTTTATTAATATTCAAGACAAAAATGATCTGTGATAAGAATTTAGCAATCAGTCCATTTGTGTAAAATTGTCATCAAGCTGCTGTCGTTTTTGTCATTTGCTTACAAATCGTTGCGGCTAAATGAAACGCAGGCTCTTTGTACACTCTCAATAAGCAGCAGATGTCCTGTCACAATGCACTAATCTGTGATGACAGTATTTGCATATCAAATTAAAATATAAATGTCATAATGAATAGCAAAACTATTTGTGCAGATTACTGTAACAAATAATTGTATTTTAAATATACTTTAGACAGTCTGCTCTGTGAGCATGCAATGCGGCATGGTATTACAAAACAAAACTGCTCCCAATATAAGTGCTTGGGGTGTAGACAGCTCTGTTGATAATAATTGGGAAATGCATCTAGTTTTGCTCACTCAGTGTAGACATGTGTTAGAACTGACACAATCTCTTGCAGCGCAGACAGATCCAGTTACTATAACAAGATTCTTTTGATTTATCACGTCAGTGCAATTACAGAATTGCATGCAAACTGTAAATGTCTGCTTCGGAAGCGTGCTGGACTTTGAGTATTCCTAGTCGAGTCAACATGCACAGGGAACCTGACATTTGCCCAAAACCCCAATAGCCCAGATACAATGTCCTAAAATCCCAAAATTCAAATGCTAAAATGTTGCACACCTTAAAACCCGATAATACATTTTCTGCAATTCACAGCTGATGATGAAATGCTACCTGTCACTCAGCGTAATAAGATTTTTACCAGTGATATTGGAATTGCCAGCTGTTGACTGAAATGAATGTCAGTGCTGACTCTGGAGTATTTACTGTCTAATAAGCTCACTTCCAGCAGACGTTTGTATCATCTGTCACTGTCAGATGCATGCAAGCCTGCTTTTACACTGCTGTTCTTTCTCATATTGAGATCTCATGACTGGACACCACTGACAAAACACTCATGTCAAATCTGGCACATGCAAGACATTTCACACGCTATGGAAATCTACACATATGTGCAATGAGGGCAGACAAACAATGATAGGCAAGCAAAATGGCATTAATTTATATGAATAATAGTATGTCATGAAAATACGCATACACACACACACACACACACACACACACACACACATGTTGTGTTTCCATGTTTTATGGGGACATTCCATAGGCGTAATGCATTTTATACTGTACAAACCGTATTTTCTATCCCCCTACACTGCCCCTGCCCCTAAACCTACCCATCACAGGAGACATGCTGGATTTTTACATTTTCAAAAAACATCACTTAGTGTGATTTATAAGATGTTTTCCTCATGGGGACCAAAAAAAGTCCCCACAAGGACAAGGATTTTGGATATTGCCATCTTTGTGGGGACATTTTGTCCCCATACCGTAGGGATTACCAGTCCACACACACACACACACACACACACACACACACACACACACACACACACACACACACACACACACACACAAAATATCAAACTAACTGGCATCTGTAAATAAATAATGCTAAATCTTTTCTCAGAGGAGCTAACATCATTTTTCTGACCCACTTGTGCAACTTAACTTGTATGACCACCTAGTCTCACTGTGATGTAAACCTTAAAAAAAAAAACGTATTTCCTGTGAAGTTTTTTACTTCACTGAAGTGTCTGTGCTATCTCTGTTTGTGTCTTAAAAATAAATGCTTCTTGGTTTGCTTTTTTTTTTTGGTTTGCCAAATTCTTTTAGGATCTACTGAAACCTTAAAATATTATCTCCTGCAGAACAAGATTTTACCCTCAAATTCAAGCTGTAACTATTCTGAAAATATTTTGACTTTGGTCACGTTGGGACAGGACACCTGTGATGATTTTAAATGAAACCTACTATATCTTCCATCACAATATTTCTCAATCACAGGAGCCCCTGATGGTACCTAAGCACTACAGGCTAGCAAAAGTGTGAAGAGGAGGTCACAAAATTTCAATTACCGATTTCAGCTGAGCAGAAAATTACACCTCAGGGACAAGGAGCAAATAAAACACTGGAAATAGGCAAGTGCAACTCTACTGATATGTTTCCTCATTTATGTGGACGACAGCAGCTAGTCTGTCATAATACTGCTTTACTGCACTGGTTCAAAGAAGTAAGTTAAGGGATACTGAAATTAACTATTAATCTTACATTAAATGGAAATAACATTTCTCTTCTTAAAGAGTTTTTGCATTTTTAAGCAACAGTGCTCCAAAAATACAATTTGAAATAACAGTGAATACCACTTTACAAGTTTATGTTAAGCATTTTTCAGTGTGGGCTGGATATAAACGCATACTTATGAATAATCACTGACATTTACATTTGTGAAGGTAGACAGAAGTTTCTTTATTATTATATATTTGGTATCTGACATGCCACCACACTTTAAATGATTAATTATGTGTTTTCATAGTTGAATTTGAGATAATATTATTGTATTGTAATATAATATTATTGTATTACCGCTCTTGCGGTACTTTGTTGACATACGTCAAAGTCACATACTGTCGGCTAATGAACTGATTCACACACAAGGAAGTCTTTTTGTAATAAAGTTATAATACTAACTTTATAATGTTTCTACTTCAATTAGTAAAAAAAAAAAAAAAATGTCTAGACATTTAAATGGTGGCTTTCCAGCCTGGTCTCATTGTTAATACGTAGGTATTAATACGTTACTTTCACAGAGACAAAACTTACGTTTTTGTACGTTTGGAGAAGTGCTAAAATGTAGAATATAGACGTATTGCCAACATTTAAACGTAACATTATTACTTTTTTACAGCTAAAAAAACGCAGAATATTTACGAATCCATCATGAAATCTTTTTTTTTTTTAAGAATACAAAACTTATATATATATACACACATGCATGGATTGGACTTGTTTGTTCACCCTTGTTTGTTCAGTGATGCTTGATTGGATTGATATCTGGGGAGTTCGGAGGCCAAGTCAACACCTCAAACTCCTTGTTGTGCTCCTCAAACCATTACTGAACCATCCTGCTGAAAGAGGCCAAAGCCACCAGGGAATACCGTTTCCATGAAAGGGCGTACATGGTCTGCAACAATGCTTAGGTAGGTGTTACGTGTCAAAGTAACATCCACATGGATGGCAGGACCCAAGGTTTCCCAGCAGAACATTGCCCAAAGCATCACACTGTCTCCGCCGGCTTGCCTTCTTCCTATAGTTCAACCTGGTGCCATGTGTTCCCCAGGTAAGCAACGCACACACACCCGGCCATCCACATGATGTAAAAAAAAAAAATATTCATCAGACCGGGCCTCCTTCTTCCATTGCTCTGTGGTCCAGTTTAGATGCTCACATCCCAGTGTTGATGCTTTCAGCGGTGGACGGGGGTCAGCATGGGCACCCTGACTGGAGGCTATGCAGCCCCATACGCAACAAACTGTGATGTGCTCTGTATTCTGACACTTTTCTATCAGAACCAGCATTAAATTATTTTTAATGAGCAATTTGAGCTACAGTAGCTCCTCTGTTTGATCGGACCACACGGGCCAGCCTTCGCCCACTACGTGCATCAATGAGTTTGGCCGCTCATTTAGTAAAAATATTGTTTATCCAATAACAGTGGAAGAAACACATTTTCCCCTTTATAAAAGCATACCAAACATCTATACAAAATACTGAAGATTCGGTACCAAGTATGCATACTGCAGACAATGAACAGTTAAAAGAATCTAATACGGTTTTGGCCCAGCACTTAATCCCAGATTGCTCCAGAGGAATTAGCCTGCAATCAGTGCAAGTAGCTTTGGACTTTTAAAAGTCTGTTAAGTGGCAACTAACTAGTCAACAAGTAACAGCTGAAGTGCTTACCATACAGCTTGAGAGTTGACCTTGTGATTGCCAGATCAAAACCTTCACAGTGCTGCATTTTTCTTTTTCCAGAAAAGTCATTAGCCTGCCGTTTGATCCCGTGCTGCTTTCATCTCGTCAGTGTGCAGAAATTAGCATGATCAATTGCTGCTGTGACGAAACAATCTTGTCAAATGTCCGTTTATGAAACTAAGGTCTGTTTTATACCTTGATCGTGTTAGTATTGTGGTCAACTCTATTTGTATTTGATTTCTTTAGACAAGCTTTTCTACAGTGACATCAGCCATAGCAGTTTGAGGTTTAGCGTTTCACGCACTAAGATGACGAACACAGCAGGTCAATGTTAATGAAAACTGGCTTCATGCATTTTAATGAGCAGTTAAAGCAGAGGGAGATCTGGTTGTTGTGAAGGGGACAGATTGGCTGAAAATGAATCTACTCACTTACTCTCATGTCGTTCCAAACCTGTATGATTTACTTTATGTGGAACACATAAAAACATGTATCAGGGTTTTTGTACATCATACATTTGAAGTCAGTGGGGTTCAATTTAATTTGGATTTAAACATTCTTCAAAATATCTTATGTGGTTCTGTGGAGGAATGAAATTCATAAAGGTTTGCAAAAATAAAACAGGAGGATGAGTAAATGTTGACAATTTTCATTTTTTGGGAGAACTTTTCCTTTAAATCTGGTGGACGAGTTCATTGCTCTAATGTTGCTTATTCATAGCTCATAGGATGTAATTGAGATCTAATTTGTTTTATTTAAATGTGTATTTATCAGTTTTTTACATTTTGCTAACTTGCTTATTGCAGACTTAACCACTGAATCATGATGTGTTCAAATGAAAATATGTATAAAGTGAGCACACATGACTGCCAACATAAACATTGGACTTTTTTAAGGCCAGACTTTCCAAATTTGTGACATGATTACAGATTCAGGATAGAAAAAAAAAGAAAAAAAAATGTAAATTAACAATGATTATTGGAGTATGTTATTTGCTGTTTCTTTGTAATTGTTTGTGAAATTGTTAACACTTTAGAATACTGTTCTGTCATTAATGACTAACGAAACACGGAACAAATGAGTAACACACTATTAACATTCAACACGGTCTCACTCCTATTCATCACATATTGATGCTTGGTCAGGACCCCTCTGTGTCACTTTTTAACGCACAGGGTACTCCATTTGATTTCAGTTGTTTGCCCAATACATCAGATCAAGACGCATTTAATTCTTTGCATCTGTAAAAGTAGACATGATTTAATGAATATGTATAGGCTACTTTTATATTTTGTAGCAACTAACCCCACTCCTACCTTAAACCTACCCACTTCTCAACAATATAAAACACATAACAGGCAAATAAAAGATCTCTGCAGAGATCTGCTTGGCTACAAACATTCTTCCTTTGTGTTCAGCAGGACAAAAAAATGTATAAAGGTTTGGAACAACTTGGGCATGACTAAATGATAACAGAATTCTCATTTTTGGGTGAACTATCCCTTAAACTCAGAGTTAGGGAACGTTAATCCTGGAGAGCCACTGCCCTGCAGAGGTTAGCTCCAATCAAAGATTACTAAAGTTATAGGCAGGTCAGGTGAGGTTTTTTTTTCCAGGGTTGGAGCTAAATTCTGCAGGGCAGTGGCTCTCCAGGATCAACGTTCCCATACCCCTGCTTTAACTCTTGCAAAATCTGCTAAAATCAGCAAATTCACTGGGAAGCACACAAAGGTGCTGGCTACACCATGCAGCATGCATTTGAGCATTGCAAGGGGTAAAAAAAAGCATCGTGCAGTGGCAGCACAAACACACAAGCGGCACAAAGAAAATCATTAACTGCAAAAATTGTGGTGAGAATCCCCCAGGAAAGCATGATCAATGCAAGGCCTTCGGACAACAATGTCACCATTGTAAAAAGTTAACCATTTCAAGTCCCAATGCAGATTTGTATCAGAAGACACTTTCAAATCCATCGATCAAATCACTGACGCGAACCCAGACAGCAGCGAAGAATCATTCCATATTGATGGGCTGTGTCTTGGTGCAAGTGAAATTGATGCAGTCAATCAGCACAGCATGATTAACAAGCAAGAAATTTACTGTAGCTTAACAGTAAATGGCAAAGTGCAATGTCATCTCGACAGAAACGTACCAAGCAGTGAGGAAAGAAGAGAAAATTAATGAGAAGTCAAAAGCAACATTAGTGGCTTATGGAGGCACAGGGATTGAAACAAAGGCAACTGTGAAACAATTTAATACGGTTGATAAAAAAACTTAAAATCATTGCTGGGCCTGCCAGACTTTTTTATATCTAAATATCTCTCAAAGAAGAAGTGCATAAAATTGCTCTTAAAAAAAAAATCAAGTTTGTCACAAGACATATTCACAGAATATGCTGACCTGTTTAATGAGGATCTGGGCACCCTTTCTGACATGTACTCAATGAAGATCAACAAAGAACTGATTCCAATTGTCTAGGCCCCTCCTCGAATATCTGTGGCAATGCGTGACAAAGTATAGGCTGAATTGAAAACATGACAAGACTGGGAGTCATAACACCCATCTTAGAGCCCATAGTCTTCAATGGTTGTCACACATTTATGCATTGATCTATGCAGAGAGTAGAGTACGTAGCTGTGACAAACAGGGCGGGGGCGAGAGACACGAGAGAGCCGCGCGAGGCCGGTGGCGTGATTACTGATGCGCATCACCTGCACATCACACCGGTAAATCGTCTCACGGAGGAGCTCGGAAGCATAAAAGGAGGAGCAACGACAGTGAAGGACGAGAGAGAACCAGGCCTGGACTTTGTTTTGATTGGTTTGTTTTTATTATGTGTGTGTGGCTGTTGACTGTGAGTGATTGCACGTTTGCTGGTTCCCACCTCCTTCTTCCCTGAACAAAGAACTGTATTACATTAGCATCACACATTTCCAATACCAGTCTCAGTGTTCGATGATAAGAGATCCCTCTGGCAAATAAAGCTAGACTATGAATCTTCATTACGCACCACTTTTGCAGCATGCAAATGTGTAAGCCTTTGGCATAAACTCTGCTTCAAAGGTGGTCTATCGAGCAATTGAGCAGATCGTAGATGACATCATGATTGGAGGAAATAGAGAGAAGGAACATGATAAGACACTTAAGAAAGGTTCTAAACAGAGGCAAGTCAAACTGAAACTAAACCCACAAAAATGCACATTCAGGCTCAAAGAGGTCAGTTATGTGGGCCATCTGGTCACAGAGCATGGATTAAAACCATATCCAGCCAAGATACAGGCCATTACAGAGATGCCACCATGAGATGACAAAGCTGTCTTGCGACGCTTCCTGGAAATGGCTAATTATTTGGGTAAATTCATCCTGAATTTCAGTGAACTGTCAGCACCACTTTGACAACTGCTACACAAGGATATAGTTTGGTTCTGGTCACATCAAAAACAGGAAGCATCTGAAATGCTATTTATTTAAAACCAGTCTTGGTAGAGACTGACCATCAACACTTCTTGCAATTCTAAACAAACCCCTGCACACTGCTCCAGCATGACTTCAGTGAATGATACTGAAGTTGCACATTTTCAACCTGACTCTTACAAAAGAGTAAAGCAGCTCTACTTGGCAGATACACTATCATGTGCTCCCAGGAAAGTGACAACGCAACATCTCAGTGAGGATGAATTTGAGGTGATGACGGTCCAACTGACAGTCAACCGGTTGCAAGAGCTCAAAGAACACACTGGAAAAGATGGCTATCTGTAAAGTCTGTGCAATACCATCAAACACGGATAGCCAAAGAATAGTCAAAGTGTACAGACACCACTAAAACCCTTCTTTCCCTTCTGAAAAGAGCTCACTACTAAGAATGGAATCATCATGAAGGGAACAAGGGCAGAAATTCTTCAAACCTTCAAACAGAGTGAGTATTTGCAAGGGCCATACATGAACTGAAGTGGCTTAACGCATCCTGTGCGTGATGCTGTTTTCTGGTTGACTTTGACACAGGACATTTGAACCAGTCACACATTGACAACATTGTGCAGTCTTGCAGCATGTGCAATGCCCTGCACCATTGCACCTCCACAAGATACCAGAACTGCCTTGGTCAGTAGTTGAACCTGACATATTTGACTGGAACAGTCAACAGTATCTAGTGCTGGTAAATTCTTATTCTTGGTGGTTTAAAATAAACCCACTCATGACTTTGTCATCTTGACATATCATCAACGAACTAAAAATGTACTTCTCTGTGCATGACATTCCCTAGAAGCCAATCACTAACAATGGCACCCAGTTCACAAGCCAGATTTTCAGAGACTTTGCGCGTTCATGGGATTTCTCAGCAGTCCTGAGAATCTCCAGTCTTGCAGAGAGGGTTGCTAGTAGTGCAAAGTGCCTACTTGAAACCACAAAGAGGGATATGACAGACTTGTTTCTGAATTTAAACATCTGCAACATTCCCTACTGGGTTCACCGGCGCAGAGATTGATGTCTAGGATGACACGCACCAGCATGACTATCAGCAAGCAGACGCTGAAACCAAGGTCAAAGAACACTGTGAAAGTCAAAGTCTCTTGAGACAAATGCAAAAATAATTCTATGACAAGAGGAGTAAACCATTATCTCCACTGCAGGAGTCCCAGGTGGTTGGGATGCAAACTGCAAAAGGCCATGATAAGATTAGAGCCATAAGGAGCACCCTAACTGAACCCAGATCTTATGTCGTGGAGTCAGAATGTAAAAAGTACAGGAGGAATTGCTGACATTTACTTCCTGTAGAAGAACCATTCTCACACCAAACACAAACCGATCTGGAGGAGTTGTTGTCATTGTGTCCTAAGATGCACTGCATGCTGAATAAAACATTTCAGCTGAGACAACTGCTCAAAGGCTACCATATCATACTAGATATGGCCGGATTTCCAAACCCAATCCTAAAGTACACTGTTTAAGTGCATGCTGTAGAAATCTGATTTCTGGTGTCAAATGTGATCTGATTGAATTGCTTTCGGTTTCAATTTCAGTTTTGCAATAAATGGATGTTATAAATATGTTTGTGAAATCATAGTACTTTTTAGTAGAAGTATAGAACTAAAGAAAAGGGATGTAGATAACTGATGACTTGTTATGCAGTTAGTTAGGGTATATGATGGGTGTATCTACGGAAGTTAAGTTCATATACGGTCATTCCTGTATCCTCGGGGGTTCTCCTGTAGATAAAAAAAGTTTATGCATAAGTGATACAGGCTCTCCGTAATAGTTAAAAGATGTTGTTTCCCAGCACACATAAGCCTCTGTGTGTCACGTTTTCATTCTATTTTGGCTTTGGTTTCGATTTCAAGGACACTTAGGCTGTGTCCAAAATTTCTATAATTGTGTCCGAAACCATAGTGAACAGTATTGAATGCACTTCTTCTATCCCACAATGCACCGCAATTACGAGTGTGTAACTGATGTATGCTAAACGGCTAGATAATACCCATAATGCACTTTGAGATTTGAGTGCTGAATGAATTCTCGAATCTCGCTAGGAGATAGCACCCACAGCTGAATCATCCAACCATTTTCTAAACCACGCTGGTCCAGCGTAGTATCATACAGGTATCAATTCCTTTTTAATTGATTATTAAGTTATTTAATTACGGTTTATACATGCTAGTTTCCATGGCATAGTTCAAGATAAATCTTTTAATTACTAATGGAGCTGCCAGTTTGCTAAGGGTGCGTCTCAATCAGCTCCCTAGTTCAGTAGGGAGTATTTGATGTATGAGGACAGCCATTTGTAGTGGTGTCCGAAACAATAGTGGATGTTATTGAGTGCACTCATTCAATCCCACAATGCAACGCAATAATGAGTGTAGAACTGATGTACGCTCAGCGGCTAGAGAATACCATAATGTAATGTGAGAGTCACGTGATGAAAGAATTCCAACATCTCACCAGGGTACCGCAGCTGAATCATCAATCTATTTTCCAAACGCGATGGTCCAGCATAATATAATACAGGAATAAATTCCTTTTAATTGATTAAATTGTTTAATTGCAGTTTATAATGCTAGTTTCCACGGCAGAGTTCAAGATAAATCTTTTTATTAATACTTGAGCTGCCAAGTTTGCTACGTTTATTAAATAAATAATTATTAAACAGCAAGCATAAACTGAAAAAGCGACAGCCTTCCTGGCACACTCAGTGTCTGAATTCACACACTCGTTTTCATTCACTCCTTCAAGTGAACTGTGTTAGTGGAGTAATGTAGGGAATAGTGAATGAGTATAGGGGGTAATTTCGAACACAGCACTAATTTGCTTATTTGTGTTTTTACTTAATTAGATAATTGATTTCATTATCTTGTGTTTATAGTGCCCTCACTCTCCTCAGTTCTTTGTCTGATGTTGTTTGTGTTTCAGTACTCAATGTTACAATGTTACCGTGGGGGTTGTCAATCTCGTCTGCACTACTTTGGAGGTCGTCTGCTCTGCCTTGGCTGTCTGCATCACCATAGTCATCTGCCCAGCCTGCTTTGCCCTGGCCGCTTGTCGGGCCTGAGCCTTCCTGGTCATCTGCCCTACATGCATCGCCTTGGCCGCCTGTTCTGCCTGCGTCAGCCTGGTCATCTGCCCGGCCTGCTCCACCCTGGCCGCCTGCATCGCCCTGGTCATCTACCTGGCCTGCGCAACCCTAGTCATCTGCCGAGCCTGCTTCGTCCTGGCCTCCTGCTCTGCCTCTTCCGCTCCATGGACCTGGCCCTCTATCCCGCCCCGGGTCCGCCTCGGGGCTATGTCATGATTCACCAGTGAGAGTGCCCCTGATTACCACCAGAGGGCACTCCACCCCCGGACTGTCACTCCATCAAGGACTACATCTCCTATAATCCTTTGCCCGGAATCATCAGCACTCATTGATTATATCCACCCGCACCCCATTACCTTGTTAGCTGACACTGTATAATTCTGGTCATGTCTATCATTCATTGTGAAGTCTTGTTTAGTGTAACAACTGCAATTCTGAGTGTTCTCCCTGGTTTCTTGTCTGTCGTTTTTTGGATAACCTGCCTGTGCTTGGATTACTCTTTTGCCTGTGTTCCTGCCTTGTTGTGTGTGTTTGTTTGTTTGTTTTTGGACTACTGTGTTTTGACCTCGCCTGAACTCTTGCCTAGGATTGTGGATTACCCCTTCATTAAAGCTGCACTTGGATCTCTACCCAAAGTCTCAGAGCAGTATCCATTACATATATATTCCCCCTGTTGCTAACTGAGTTGATGTTTAAGTTGAACGTGCTCCTCCCATGCTAATTTGGTTGAACATGCCCCTCCCAAACTTTGTTAATAAAGCATCATGTCGGTACACTACTCCACATATTCATACAAGTCAATTTATATTAATGAGATTTGCTTTTACAGCTATTTAGCTTTTAAGATATTATTTACTATTGAGAAAAGGTTGGAAATGTAATCAGATGAAGTATTTGTGGTGATTCATAATGGGCTGGCAGACATTGCCAAGGCTACAGATTGAAGCAGTGTTTTTTTTTTTTTTTTTTTTTTTAAATATGAAACATGTTGTCGAGCTGTATTCATTGACAAGTCAGAGAGTTTTTGTATTATCAAAATGTTTGCCTCAAAAATGTAATTCAAGTCCCCCCACTCCCTCCTCAACCTTTCAGGTCACCCTGTGAGGACGAGACTCTTCAAAGGAAATTTCCTATCTTACTCCATTATACACATTGCATGCTCGACTCTCTGCAGAGCACAGATAGAGTTCCATCCTCCTTCACGGATTACCTTAAGCAGCAGCAAGTATCGTGCATTACCCCACTGCATCACGGAGGAAAGGAGAACACAGGTTACAGGGGAAACTGGGGCAGGTATTCTCATGAAACTCAAGTCCACTTCCCTTTAGGGACAAATGGGGACTATGAGCTATTTTTACCATTCAACTCTCTGCCAACATCAGCATTAGAAACTGTGGGTTTACCACCACCTATTTAGTTTCTACACCTAAAGAGAACTGATGATTTAGTTTAAAATTTTCATACAATTTCCTTTCCCCACCCCCTGTTTTCACTTCAGGACAAAGACAGGAATATTTTTATTTTTCACAAATGCAACAAAATGAAAAGCAAAGGACATGCATTAGTTGAGTAATTGGTGCTATACTTTTATATTTTGACTTTCATTCTCATGCTAGTAGGCTCCAGAGACTGACAGGAAATGTAAATTCAGACAGACAGAGACAGATGATAAAATTTCTAACCTCATAATCTGGCTAAAAGGGTTGTATTTTCTGTTTAAAAAAAAAAGACTATTCAACATTGTACAATCAAGTGTCCAGTAACTGGATCATGGAGCCTGCTGTTCCTCTTTTAAACAGCATCTGAATTCAAGCTGCCCTGAAGAAGGACCCCACTAGGCTGTCACAGAGGTGTCAACACTACCCAAGTGATTTATCTCAAATAATGTCACTGCTGTCAATCACAAAGCCAGCTCAAATCTCAGCCATGCTAATGAGAAACGCATTGTTATTCTATGACAAAATCACCCCAAACCATATTCTCAAACTGAGGTGGAGACTAAACACCACAAGACCGATGCTATTTTAAACACACTCAGAACACTATGCACTGTTTTCTGTGAGCAACTGAGGCTGTATAACTGCTGTAACAACTGAGAAAAATCAGACTCATAATTACTTGTTACATTTAACAAATATGCTTTAAATGCTATATGCTTAGTAACAGACCTTCCCCAAAGGAGCAGGAAAGGTCTCCAGTTACCAGGGCTACCATCAGATAAGACTTTGTTTATGGCTTGAAATAATGTGAAAAGGGAGACCTATAGCCATCAAACAGACTTCCCTGCATTAATTTATAGAAAAACTGTTATATAAATGAACATGCACCACAGGACAATGTGTGAACGAATATAACTGTCTTGTAAAGTGTCTCTTGAATAGTATGTTCGTTTTATCCATATCTTATGAGCAAACTACTAGTTCATGTAACCTCATATATGTTGTGTCTCCTATTAAATGAAAGCGTGTTTCACGACTTACATTTTCATGTATGTCACTTCCACATAAGAGGCAGTATGTGTTTGTTGTATTAAATGGAGTATAAATGGGCACAAACCCAATTTAATCATGTTTGAAACAAAGAGCCATAAAATCTCCAACTGAGGAATTTCCCACAGGGAAAACCCAGCTATCCCATTGGTCATGTCGACCCTATGGGGTGTGACTTCTCACAGACCTTAAAGAAAGACGCACTCTCTCGACTGATCTTCTTCAGTCAACGCAAAAAAAAAAATAGATTGCAACTTCAACACCATCGGACCGAACTATCAAGACTTTCTCCTGTGATTGTACACCGGACACTTTTCAAACCACGCAGGCCAATGCAAGTAACATAGAATATACTAAATCGCTGTTTAGTTAATCAAAGTTGTGAACCCCTTTGTTTAAACAAAGGATTTTGCAGTCATAACTGATGGTTCTCCCGGGTGTTTTCATCCCTCTTTTCTGACCCAGTTCTTCAACCACTTTAACTCTACATATTACTCATATATGTTTTTTGTTTTGTGTGTATGCGTTTCTGTTTAGTTGTGTTCGTGATTTAGTTAATAAAGATTGTGCACAATACATATCTGATTCTGACTCCCTGCATGCAAACAAATTGTCACTTAAATTATTTCTGCAGGCCATGAAAAATACCCTTTTCTTAGAATTAATTAATAATCAATACTGAGTGTTCAAAGGATGAACCGATTGATTGATTGTAATGTTAATGTAGCAACATCAAGTTAATCCCATCAACTGATTCAAATATTCATTATTAATCATAATAATTAATCATAATGAGTTATGAAAAAATATTAATATTTCCCCTTTGAGCTAATCCGCTACAAAACACATGCACACTCTGACATTTATTTATATTGTATACAGTGAAAGGGTCCAATATAGACACAGAGTGTTACTGAGATAAAGATAGCAGTATTCAGCCAGTCATGACCTCAACATGGCAGCCCCCACAACGCTCATGTAAAAAAAAAAAAAAAAAGTACTTTATTAAAAAAAAATAATAATATATTCATATTAATGTACTGTACAAGACTTTGAGATGTTTCAATCAATATACATTTCTTACTGTAAAAAAAGGAAAAAAATGGCTGAAGGAAATAAAAGAATGGTGCATTAAGCAAATTCTGAAAAATGTCTTGGGTTACAACTGTTCTGCCTTTCAGGCATCTTAGTTTAATTTTTATGCATTTAATTTGATATACCTTCAGTTTCATGCAGACTCTTATTTTGATATTTGTTTACTGAGTCAAAACCGGGAAATGCCATTGCAGATAAGAAGACAGCAATTAATGGCATCTTATTGGGCAAATTTAAAAGGTCAGAGTGAGGATCACCCAACAAGGAAAGTAATGAGTCCTAGTTGGGAATATGAGAAGAGAGAGTGTAATAGCTTTGGATGGAGTGTGAGGAAATTGGTTAGTGATATGAGATTGGAGGAGGTTGGATATGCTCCAATAATTCCTTTATCTCCAGTACCATTATGGGCCATGCCCCAACCAGAAGTAGATTTAAGTTTATTAGAAAAAAGGCAAAAGGAGGGTTCATATGAAACAGAAGTATATAATGTAAGAGAGTATATTGGGTCAAGATATGGGGAGTATATGCACATTTTAACAGATGCTTCAAAAGATTCAAAATCTGGTCATGTGGGTTCTGCATTCATTATTCCAAAGGTTAAAGTGTATAAGAGTAAAATCACGGCAATCCTATTGGCCGGCGACAGCCATGACATCATACTAGTGCGACCCGGAAGTATAAAAGGGGTGCCTAGAGAACAATACTCACATAAAAGTACTAGACTAAATAACATTCCCAGAGAGTGGAAGCTTCAGCAGAATGATGCCTAGATCGGGGGGAATCTACCACACTCCTGACCTGCACTAATTAAACAAATGAACAGCAGGATGAGCAGAGGCCTCAGCAGAATGACTCTCACATGAGAAGAGGCCTACAATACTCACATTAACAATTACTCAGGCTTTAAATAGAAATTCATAGGGAGTGGCTGCTTTAGCCAAAACGATTCCTGGATCGAGAGGAAACCTACCCCACACACCAAAACACCAAAAGCTCTGCGCGGAGACTTCAGCAAAATGACTCTCAAACCGAGATTGTCTGCAATGCACACCACAGGTTCTAATACAACAAATACACCTTAACATAATACTTTATATTATATTATATTATATTATATTATATTATATTATATTATATTATATTATATTATTAGGGAATTCATGGCCTAACTACACCCCCTAGATAAGGCTAGAAAACCGAAAACTCTGTTAAACTAAAAATTAAGATACAAGGAACTGAAATCTCCACAAAATAACTCACACTATCAGGAGGAGATATAAACAGCTCGTACCTGTATCCGATTAGCAGAAGCCTTCACCACCCTAATATTAAGAGGAGGCCTACCATGCTCTATGACTTTTGTTATTAAACAAAAGGCCTTAGCCAGACCATCAGAACAATGATTTCATCATTGGTCCAGCCAGGTCCTGATGCTTAAAAACGAATTCACGAGTTCACACTTACATAAAATTAAATCAAGTAAAGATTATGCGTATTTGGCGTGCTGTCCGGGGGAGGAATTTTTGCCCGAACCCAGAGTACCCAGAGTTCTCCACTCGTGTTTAATTAGGTTTAATTATCTGGACATGCTCCACTTGGGTTTGATTAGGTTACATTATCTGACGTGCTCCATTATTTAGTAAGGTTTCAATATCTGGACGTGCTCCTCCCAAAAATAGTTAATAAAACTTCACTAGGGGGAAGGCTCTGACTCACACTCTCACTCTGCCCAACTTAAACTCACGCCAAATTGCCAAACCTACTTTTGATATTAAACAAAGCTAAGGTTTTACTTTTTTTTAAGTTATAATGCAAAATTCAAACAATAAATGTTTCAAACAATGGCATAATGTTAAAGCCAGAGGCGTTGAAAAACGGAGTTGCGACATGCTCTCATCTCCCGGCGGCGCACGGTCACGTGGTTCATGGAGTGCTCAATACTTCTAGCGCTGTGTCAATGCATTTGAATACACAACAGTTTCACTCTATACAGATGTTTGCAGCAAGTTTTGGAAAACAGTACAGAATAGTGTGCATTGATTATTAAGTCAACCATATCTACATGATCGTTTTATTATGGAGAGTGATAGAGATGCAACGTTGTTAACATTAATGTTAAATTGTATTTAGCCCTCAGGTATTCCTTACTCATTGCTCACACTCATACTCACTGATACACCGTAACTATTTTTTTAGATTAAATAAGTGTTCTATATTTTAGTTCAATAATATTTATTGAATATTTTGAGGAGATCTTTTTATTTGTGCAATAATTATTGTCAATTAATGACCACTTAAAATATTTTTCTTCTAATATTTATATTATTTATATTACAATTAGTGTGGTAATTAAGGGTAAACTAGACGCTTTTGGGGAACGCCTCCAGCGTGACTGGTGCCTGAATTACTATCGAATCACAGCGATCCTATTGACCGGCGACAACCCATGATGTCATCAATGTGCGACTAGGAAGTATATAAGGGCGCCTTGCAAACATGACACCATCTTTTTCGTCTTCAGGGACCTCTCTCGTTTTGTCTGAATGCTTCGAGTTAAGGTAATCCAAATTCATTGTTTCTGCCTGGGATCAAGAGCATGCACAGTCAGCTCTTATGGAGTTGTTTGTTTGATTATGTGAAATGTGAGCGTTTTTCAATCCGAGATCGCTCCGCTCTCGTCTGGCTCTCTTCTTGAGGGAAGAGGGTTTGGCATCTGAGACTGGTGATGCAGTCCCGCTAATGCCGTGGCTGAGCGCTAACGCGCATCATGGGTTTTCTCGGATGGAGCTTTTTCCCTCAGACTGTAATAAGTGGCTGACAAGACTTATTAGCGAGTGCTCTTAGGGATGGCTGGTGAGAAGGGAAATTAATCTTCTCAGCCATCCTGACCGTATATGCCAAGCCGATGAATGTTATGAAATGCACTACAAGCAGGCTGCGGCTGCCATGTTGGCGCGTAAGAGGAGAGATTGCTCGTAATAGATTTAATGATAGATTTCTCTCCGGCATAAACCATCGGCTCGGTTGAGCTTTCCATTCCTTCCTGATATCCTTACAGAGATTGGGAGGGCATGGAAGAACCCATACTCAGATCGTATTCACTGATATCAGTGGTATGTAAATGCTGATTTTGGGAGGATAGGTGAATGTGGGTATGTGTCATCGCCACTGATTGTCGGGATATTTGTCTCCAATCTCCAATCCGGGTAGGCAGGGGCACAGGCCTCCCTGAAGCTGAGTTCCGGGGCTTCAGTCACTTTGACAGTTTGCATCCGTTGCTAGCAGGTAGCAGGCCTCTCTAGGCCTCCCTGAGGGCTTGCCATCAGGCAGTAGGCCTCACCAGGCCTCTCTAGAAGGGAGCTCTGCAGTCATAGTCGTTGGGACAGATAGCATCTGTTGCTAGCAGGTAGCAGGCCTCTCGAGGCCTCCCTGAGGGCTTGCTATCAGGTATTAGGCCTCACCAGGCCTCCCCGAAGGCGAGTTCCTAAGTCACCTTGATGCTTGGCACTAATGGCCATCAGGTGGTAGGCCTTACCAGGCCTCCCTGAGGGTAAGTTCCTGGACTTTAGTCACTTTCAACAGTTTGCATGACTTGCTAGCCCCGAAGGCTTGCCGTCGGGCAGCAGGCCCCACAGGGCCTCCTATGGGGACATTTTCCTGGTCTACAGTCACTATATGACTAGCATGAGAGGCTAGTAGGTAGTAGGCCTCATCAGGCCTCCCTGAAGTTGAGCTCCTGGGCTCCAGTCACAGTGTCAGTTAGCATGAACCACTAACAGGTAGTAGGCCACACTAGGCCTCTCTGAGGGCTTGCTGTCAGGTAGTAGGCCTCATCAGGCTTTCCTGAAGGAGACCTCTTGAGTCTGCATGACTAGGCAGCTTGCAGGGTGTGCTACTAGGTAGTAGGCATTACCAGGCCTCCCTGAGGGAACGAGTTCCCGGTCTCCAGCTGCCCCGATGGTTAGTCTTGACTGCTATCAGATAGAGGCCCCTCTGGGTCTCCCTGAGGAAACGGGTTCCTAAGGTAGTGTTCCTAAACTGGCTTTTTGCTGACAGCTAGTGGGTACTTTCTATCAGGGTTCTGGCCTTAGCCGGTAACACCTGAGGGTGGTCTCATACCCTAACGCAATGAGGCGTTGCTCCTGCTAAACGGCCCTTAGGGAAGGGGACCTGCTTATTCAGCCTACAGCTTGGTTCACACACCAGGCGGGTTTAGAGCTCCCCTCATTGAGGGTCATCTATGAGCTTGAAGCTGCCTAAGTCTGATCAGATGGTAGTACGCCCCTAGCGAGGCCTCCCAATTAGATCAGTCCATATGCCGGTATGGAAGATAAGTACTCAGTAGATCATAGGATCGAGCAGACGAACTCCCCTCGCTTGCAAGGGTTAGAAAGCACTACGCTGAGTACTGCTCTCCAGGATACCCGTGTCTGAGATCCAGTTTGAGGAGCACCCTGCCATTTCACAGTCCCTCAGTCTGGATGCCTCATCAGGAGGCAAATATCCAGAGGCTCTATATTCAAACAGACGGAGTTGGCCAAACCAAAGTGTCCCACAGAAATGACAACAGGTCAGGTCTCCCTGGTGGCATTCGGTGAAGTTTCCCGAATAGTGACAGGCTGGGGTGCCCTCCGGTCCCCTTCTGTTGAATTGGGCAGCCTGACTAGGACTTCATGTAGTGTATAAAGGTTCCTACTGAGGCGTATAGCTCAGGCTATGATTTTAGGGAATGCTGTCACTGAAATCCCGGTGTGACCAGAGGGGGAGTGGTTCAGGCATTTCAGTTTAATTTGCTTGTCCTGACAGTTGTCACTGCCAGTGGGCATGCACTCCCCTTAGCACGGTGGCGTGGGTGTATCGTTCCCCAAAAGCGTCCTAGGATGCAGCGCGAGTTCCCTTTCGAAAGGGAATGTCTCTGGTTACGTATGTAACCTTAGTTCCCTGAAAACAGGGAACAAGACACTGCTTCTCGACAAAAGATGGTGTCATGTTTGCAAGGCGCCCTTATATAATTCTTGGTCGCACATTGTTAACATTATGGGCTGTCGCCGGTCAATAGGATTGCTGTGATTCGATAGTAGTTCAGCGTTCCTCAAAAGCATTCTAGGATGCAGCGTCTCATTCCCTGTTTTCAGGGAACTAAGGTTAAATATGTAACCAGAGACATTTTATGTTGATATTAAATGCCTGTATGGTGCCTATATGATGCCCCTAAATAAACTGCAGTCAGCTCAGGAGACTATGGCTCAACCTTTGAGGTTTTGACACGCTCAACCTTGTTTTTGTATGTAATCGGTGTCCTTCGCCTCAGAGAAACCTAGTGATGTGTTGATGGACATTAAAGACACCAAATTGGTCTGTTCTAATATTTGTTTCTGATACTTCCAGACAAATGTGACAAATAACTTGTCATTTGGTATCTGATGACCTTTTATGTAAATCTGAACCTGTTCACCTCAATCTGTCTAGCCAGTAGCTCTCAGCTTTTGTTGTGTCCTATTGAAAGGTGAACATTTTCAGACTTCCATGCCAAGACTATAGTGGCTGTTATTGGCCCCAAGGACTCAGGGCAAATGTCAATTCCTCTTTATTTTTTTTTTAATTGATTTGTACACTTCTCACATTCCATTAGGTTTTCAGTGCCATTGTCGAGCTTTCAACAGTCAGATAGATCCGACCTCCCACTCCCCTTCAGCCGAACGGCTGCTGAAATAGGCCACTAATAAAAATGACTGTTTACTGGAGGACTGTCCCTCAAAGGCAATACAGAATCTGACAGACCCTCTAGTGTCTTCAGTCAATAAAATCTTTAAGAGGCCTTTGTGAGCACAGAAGGAGATGTTTGATCGAACAAATTTAGCATGCTGTGATAGTGGTGATAAAAATAGGACACAAAGAAGAGGAAAATTAACAATGCAGATTCCTTTTGATATCCATACATTTTTCAAGGTGAATGAAAATAATTGTGCAAAGGCATTTTTGGGATGGAGGTAGAAGTATGACGCCATAAATTTGTTAAAATGGAATATTTTGCATGCTGGCTTCTCATCCTCATCCTGGCTTCTCATTCTCATCAATCCTTTCACAGTATCTGAGTGCTTTTAGGACCAAATTTTTTTAGCAACGGTTGCAACAAAGATGACAAATGAACTGAACAAAACCCAGGGCTTAAAAAGCAAACTAAACTACAGGTGCAAATTATAATCACATTAATTAAAAAACATAGCTCAAAAGAACTAAAACCCACCCAAAACAGACAAACTGTTACAGTTGGTTGCAAGGAAGGATGAAACTGTGAATAATTGGAAGTGCTATAGAGCCACAGTATTTACACTTTTTGGCGAAAATAAGGACAAATGGCTTACATATGCACATTAAAGTAGGATAGGAAAATGTATTTCACCACTTAAGACTATGCAGCTCACACCTGTTGACCTTCCTTCCTCCTGACAAACACAGAGCAAACCTGCAGTGTGTGTTGGCATGTTTTTGTGAAATATGAGGACACAAATGTGTATAATGACATGGGTATGACATAGGTATTACAAAAAGAGGGTGAAATATGAGGACGTTCCCCATGTCCTCACTTTTCAAAATGCTTATAAATCACACAGGATGAGGTTTTTTTCACAGAAAGTAAACTGCGCAGTCTCCTGTGATGGGTAGGTTTAGGGGCAGGGGCAGTGTAGGGGGATAGAAAATACGGTTTGTACAGTATAAAATGCATTACGCCTATGGAATGTCCCCAAAACATGGAAACACAACATGTGTGTGTGTGTGTGTGTGTGTGTGTGTGTGTGTGTGTGTGTGTGTGTGTGTGTGTGTGTGTGTGTGTGTGTGTGTGTGTGTGTGTGTGTGTGTGTGTGTGTGTGTGTGTGTGTGTGTGTGAGAGAGAGAGAGAGAGAGAGAGAAAGAGAGAGTTACAAGGAGTCTATGGCGAGTTTTATATGTGCACACTGACATACTCCAATAGAGCGTATAATACCAAATATAATACCTAATACCTAAACTAATCAAAAGTACCATCCCATATTAAATTGAATCTATATCTATTTAATCTAGTGGAAAAACCAAGCAGACAGAAATTGCTTGCGCAGTGTAAACTATCTACTGTTTATTTGAGTGTATGCTGTAACATTTGCTAATTAGTAGTTTTGTCTGGCTTGAACAAGAAAATCAGGCATACAAACCATCTGTTTGGGGGATCGTTTATGGAATTCAAATTGTTTAGTTATAATGATCTAGAGTTTTATTATCCCAATGTCACATAAAATATAAAAAATCTCAAAATTGTCTATATTAATTTAACACATTGCTTAATATAATTTTCTCTTCATAGCATGCTGTTTTGTTTTGTATTTTATACAATTTTAAAACAATAAAATATATTAAAATAATGGTTATTTATTATATGAATTATTACTTATTTATTATATTAATTATAATATTGTATTTCATTAAATTTATTATTTTAAATATAATGATTAATAAACATGAAAATAACCCTAACCCTTGTGCTAATAACAGCAAAGTCCTTCAAATCCTATATGGAACATAGGACAAAGTGTTGTGTTTATAAAATGTATCTTGTACCTTGCACAGTGTACTTAATTCACTATGAAAAAAGCAATTGCCAAATAAAATTACAGTATGTACAAGGTAATCACTGTCAGAGAGTTCTGGGAAGCACGCAACACATCAAGTGATTTTAAGTGAACTCTGTATAGCCTTTTCCCTGGGCACCTTCATTCATCCACATGGCTTAATGTTACACACTTATGCAACAAATCTCTCCAAGAGACTGAAATATCCAGAGGAACCTTTTAAGAGCATATCCATGCATTTATAAATATGTAAGCAAAGAATTTGCATAACATTCATACTGGAGAAGTGATTACATTATGCTTGTCAGATCAACCAGCGCTGCTAATGGAAAATTAATGTCTGCTTGTGAATCTGTTTCAACGACTTGATGAAGGTTAAAGGATCAAGCAGACCGACTGACATATACAAAGTCAACACCAACCAGTGCAAAAAGTCAAATTATGAACATAGCTGAGAAAAACATCTGACTAAAATATTTTTTTATTTTTTATTTACATATTTCTTACAAGAAGTGGTGTTGGAGAACTACAGTAATTGTTTTCACATTTAGTTATTTTATATTAAAAGTAATTTTACATGAATACACCTGGGTTTCATATTTAGGCTATATTTCATAATTATTTTTGTTTATTTATAAAAATAATTCCATCTGTTTTTGGCAAGGTATTACATGCCATATATCTTCTACAGTTAACCATGGCAATACATCTGGTGAAAATTAAAATGTTTTGTAGAAGTTATTGTCCAGAGAAGAGAGGGAACATGCCAAATGAAATTAGGCAAACGTTTTGCACAATACTTTCTCAATACCTTTAATAATATTAGTTCTGATAGCAACACTGCCGTAACAGCTAGTTTTAAACAATACTTACTAGATTTACGCCAGCAGTCAACATGACAAATAAACCATGCAAATAAAAATGATTACACATTTAGAAGCTCAAATAAAGCTTGAGAGATATAGATATTTCTAAACTATCATTAATGTACAGAATGTACTCGCTGTTCTCTCAGTTTTTAATATAATGGGTCTTCCTAGCACCC
Source organism: Gobiocypris rarus (assembly GCA_023029165.1). Taxonomy (NCBI): domain Eukaryota; kingdom Metazoa; phylum Chordata; class Actinopteri; order Cypriniformes; family Gobionidae; genus Gobiocypris; species Gobiocypris rarus. The sequence goes on from CM040927.1 coordinate 14,540,468, forward strand.
GCCTTCTCCTAATCAATAATATACTAAATGCTTTATAATGCTTACATCATCAAACTTTCAATGGACGTGAAAAGTTTGCACGCTCTAAATTACTGCATGCTTATAAGCAATAACCAAAAAAGTAGTATAAATAACTATTGCAACTACTATAGTATTGGCATCAAAATAACCTGGCTGGTTCTCCATAACTTTGGAGAGTTGAACAATGCAACTTCACAAAATCAGGTCAAAATAATCAAGACATTCAAATATGCTAATGACCTGTTTAGCATTCTAATGAGGAGCAGAAGTGTTGTTGTCCTAGAAATTTAGAAGAAAAAAATAAACTGTATCTAATGCCAGACTAACACAATATGATGTTAAGAGTTATGGTGAGAATATGTTAAAATACTTTCTCTAGCTGAATATGCAGAAACAGGGACGTCGTACGGCCTATTTTAGGGGGGCTGAAGCTACCCCAAAATGTTCCTAAGCCCCCCTAAATGATAATAAGAACAACATAATTCGATTTATCAATAACCGTATCCTCATTCATATTTAGACGCAACAATATCCAGGTACAAAAAATAGCCGAGAAGTCGGAAGTTTAAATGAAGATTAAATGTCCTTAGTTTTCGTCTTTGTCAATGTACTTCATAGAGCAAATAACGTTCAGCTGCATTTCTCACATACACGCGCCCCACACACACACACACACACACACACACACACACACAGCCCTCCTCCCTGCACACCGCCCGCCGTCTCCATGAGAACGAGTGTTCGGCGTTCGACGAGAAAGCAAGTTCGCGAAAGGTTGGTATCTCGTGAACACCTTTACACAATCACACATTAAAAAGTGGTATAAAAATATTTTTAATTCTGAATATAGTTTTGTCAGTGTGTTAATGTCGACCCGAGACGCGATGGCTACTTTGTGCGAAATCACACTCTGATTCAATCCACAGCGCAGTTACAGTAGTTAGTGTAATTAAATAGCATTCTGTGGACAACTTATCTTATATAGAGAGGAATTAGATATTACTTTATCATACATTTACATGAGCAGACAGATAGCATTTAAGTCATTGCTTATAGTAACTCATCAGGAGCAAAGTCTGGCCTCAGTAAATTCCCCCATGCAGCTTTGATGTGTCTAAAAGCTAACATTACTGTAACTAGAAATGGAAGGAGAGGATATGTCTGTCACGTTTTACTTGTTAACATCTTGGTTTCTTGACTGGTTGTTGACATAATTGTAGCTCTAGATGTGAGTGCAAAGATTTTGCAAACCCAAGTTACAAATACCCTGGGGGCTAAGCCCCCCCTGTCTTCCAATCCTAGTGACGTCCCTGTGCAGAAATATATGTAAGACATTCACAGTGCATTCATAGAGCATGCATAAAGCATTCATAGTGCATTCATGTGCATAATGGCCTCAAAAGATAGCTCTTGTGAGTAGCCTTAACATAAAAAGTTAAATTGAACTTAACGGATGCATGCAAGTTAAAGCCACAGGACTGCAGGTCCCCATCAAGTGTGATATTTGGGAGATTTTTGCAATCCCGTGCAACTGGTAAAGCATTAATTACACACTTCTCCAGATAATAAAGTGGTCAGAGACAGTCTTTTCTCTCTTTTTGGTGACTATATTACAGCAATGTTGCCCCTAAACTTCCATTGTAATGGTAATAATAACAATAATAATAAATTATTATAATATTATAAAAATATTATAGAATATATTATAATAGTATTACACTGAACAAAATTAGGTAACACTTTAGATTACGGTCCAGAAAGTACTGCATAATTAAAGCAAATTTACAGCATAACTTTCAGTAATTATAGTGTAACTATAAAGTATGTGTAGGTATAAGGGAACAAAATAACCAAAGATATTCTGCACAAACTGTCAGAAACCGTCTCAGGGAAGCTCATCTGCATGTTCGTCGTCCTCATCGGTGTCTCGACCTGACTGCAGTTCGTGGTCGTAACCGACTTGAGTGGGCAAATACTCACATTCGATGGCCTCTGGCACTGTGGAGAGGTGTTCTCTTCACGGATGAATCCCGGTTTTCACTGAACAGGGCAGATGGCAGACAGCTTATATGGCGTCGTGTGGGTTAGCGGTTTGCTGATGTCAACTTTGTGAATCGAGTTGCCCACGGTGGCATTGGGGTTATGGTATGGGCAGGTGTATGTTATGGACAATGAACACAGGTGCAATTTATTGATGGCATTTTGAATTCACAGAGATCCTGAGGCCCATTGTTGTGCCATTCATCCAAGACCATCACCTCATGTTGCAGCATGATAATGCACGGCCCCATGTTGCAAGGATCTGTACACAATACCTTGTAGCTGAAAACATCCCAGTTCTTGCATGGGCCAGCATACTCACCAGAAATGTCACCCATTGAGCATGTTTGGAATGCTCGGGATCGGCACATATGACAGCGTGTTCCAGCTCCTGCCAATATCCAACAAAAGAGGAGAAGACCAACATTCCACAGGCCACAATCAACAACCTGATCAACTCTATGCGAAGGAGATGTGTTGCACTGCGTGTTGCACAATAAAAATATTGAAAATAAAACATATTCTTTGTATTAATAATAATAATAATAATAATAATCTTGTTTAAATATATATCCTGACAGAAAGACTATGAACAGGAGTTACAGCTTGTTTTTGGGTCCGGAAGACATTATCTTTCTTCCTGCATTAGACTGTGTTCACTAGCGTGTCTCCTAATACTGCGAAACGTCCATATTTAGTTTGCGCTGTAAATGAGTGAGTGCGTCAGAGTTCTGCGTGTTTGTTTTAGTCTGTTTGTTTATCGAGTCAGCTGGCCTCTGGGGAAGAGGCAGGATTTGATGGAAATGCAGACGGGAGAACAGTGCTTAAAAGTATGTAAAACTGAGAGAGGCGTGTTTTGGGAAGAGGAGCAGTCGTTTGTCTGCTGAGGCTGAAAAGAGAGCAAATCTCTGAAAGCGTTAAGGGAGCTCAGAGCTCCAATTCTGTCTGATCCGTAAGCATTCGTGGGCAAACGCTTGCAGAGAGAGTGTAGCGCAAGGTCAGAGGAAATCATGACAGAATGAGGGTGTTTGAGTGTGTGTGTTCGGATTGAAATGCATTGCCCACTACGCCCGTACGCCGCTGATCCACAGTCCCATGAGGCAGTGCACCTGGGCCCTAACGCCCATAAACAGCATTATTGTGGCCGTAGAGCTGAAAGCAAGCTCCCCACGGAGAGTTCATTACACACATACACGCATTACCACGCAACTACACACAGCTGCTACATCAGTAGATGAGCGATTTAATCTGTTTACTATACACACATCATGGTGGTGACTATGAAGCTAATCAGGACAGAACCTATTCTGTCACTCTCCAATTTATGATGCCTAAACATTCACTATACACTCCCCCTCATTACATTTTTAAAGGAAGACATCAGCCTTCTTAGTATTCCTAAGTCTATTCATTATACATATACATTATATTGCCAAATGTTTTGGGACGTCTGCCTTAACATGCACATGAACTTTAATGACATCCCATTCTTAATCTGTAGGGTTTAATATGGAGTTGGCCCACCCTTTGCAGCTATAGCTTCAACTCTTCTGGGAAGGCTTTCCACAAGGTTTAGAACTGTATTTATGGGAATTTTTGACCATTCTTCTAGAAGCGCATTTCTGAGGTCAGGCACTGATGTTGGACAAGAAAGCCTGGCTCACAGTAACGATTAATTGATTAATTTACCAAAGGTGTTCTATCGGGTTGAGGTCAGGACCCTGTGCATGCCAGTCAAGTTCCTCCCAGACCATAAGAATATTAATGAAGATTCAAAAGGAAAAACACAATACCGTTTTGCTGGTATTTATTATAAATCAAATTCAAGTAGTCCACAGATGAAGAACAGATAATGTGACAGCGTGTAAGACACAGCAATACCGGACAACTGAATTGAGCACACAAAGAAACTTAAATACGGATGACTGGCAGGAAACTAGAAACCAAGGAAACAGGAAACTGATGATAACCAAACTAAAAGTCCATAATATATACACAGATCTTTGGGATTTATATGTGTTATCATTTTATTTTAAACTCACGTCACATCAATGACAGAGTGTACAGACAACTAATTAATAAAGAGATTTTTATTGATTATTTTCATTATAGATTTTGTATATATTTTCATTATAGTTTTAAGTTATAGTTGCTGCAGCAATAATACATTTCTAGTGTCTATTTTGAGGATTTTTTTTATTATTTATATTTAAGGAAGATATTGACTGCTAAAATGTTTTTCCTCCAGGAAATGTTTGCACGCTATGTGACCCAAACCCACCAAGTACCAGAATTTAATTGCATCGTTTTTCACATTGAGAATATCTCAGAACATTAGCTCATTCAGTCGTTTTGCTGAAGTAATTCACGCGGGATTTCAATGTGTTCCAGAACAGCAGGAAACAGAAGAAAAGGCCGGATGGAACACTGTACAGCACAGACCTGAGTTCTGCTGAATGCTTGCTTGGTTAGGTTGGCTGGTTGATTGACTGGAAAGGTTCATGATGCAAGAAGGATGTAACATAGTTGATGTGTCTCCACAGAATTTGCTTGTCAGTAAAGCTTCCACTTACAGACTTGAAAAGCATATAAACATCAAACTGAACAGAACATTCTCCTGTGTCACAACCACAGCAATGGTCTAAAATTAACTTTTTGCCCAACCTTCCAAATATAAGTACATTGAGAAAATTATAGGCCATACCTCTTTTTTTTTTCTTTTTTTCTTTTACCAAACATTTTTTTTTACCCCTATGGGGTTATTTAGCAGAGTCAGAATATGATTCATACAATTAATCGGTAACACTTTACAATACGGGTGCACTAATATGCATTAATTCATGCTTAACTACTGCACAGATAATGTTATGTTATGTTATGACTTTACTTGTTGGGGCACATGACTATTAACTAATTCAAAATTAATTCAAAAGCCATAGCCACAATTACATATTACTTAATCAATTAGTTAATAGTCATGTGCCCCAACAAGTAAAGTCATAACATAATGACACCTTTGTAAATCATTAGCTAATGATTAATTAAAGCAGACAACTGGAAGTTGAAATGCATGGCTTTGACCCGTTGAAGTAATTAACACATTAATTTACATTATTAGTTCATATAATATGTTATTAAAGAATTAATACATTATGACACATTTAACTAATAACAATTTAATGATTACTTAATCTATTAATGATGTAGACTCTTCATTAGTTGCTGATGCAGTGATCATTAATACATGGGTTAGTTCACCATTAGTAACACATTAACTCATGATTATCTGTGCATTAGTTAAGCATGAATTAATGCATATTAGTGCACCCGTATTGTAAAGTGTTACCAATTATTCTTAAACCATGTATTATATAGCAGTTCCACATAAATTACAGTTCAACTGTCAAGTAAATTGTCCCTTGTAGAATGCTAATTTGGATCCTACATATTCATAACTCTATTGAATCTCAATTGTTCTTAATCTCAAAAGACCAAACCAAGACTTTTGTTTATTTCTCCTGTCAAAGGGACTCTTAAATGTAACATAATCTAGAGTTCCAGCAGAGATCTCAACAGTGTCTCAAACTGTACTCAAAACAGACTTGTCAATATTTTAATATTAACTTTTTCAGCCTTCCAAGTTGTCTGAGCCATGCAATCCACATTATTTTAATATATTTAAAGGGGCCATGACATGGATGTATTACTGATGCGAGGGGGCGTGGCTCAGCAAGGTCTGTGACGGGAGAGAGAGTCGGGATATGAGCGGTGAGTAAATAGGTCAAGTGCAACGAGACACATGTATGTCATTTTACCACGCCCCCCACGCCACAGTATTTTAACACTTTCCTTGAGGTGCACTTACAATGTTAAAGTTTTTATTCATATTGTATTCGGAAACATTATTATTTTAATCCCCAGGTATTAGACATCACAGACCGTCCGCAATTCTTCTTTTTGGAAGAATGTGCCCTAATAATCTTTAATTAAAATAATTAACCCTCCTTCTTGCTGCAACATCTCTTCTCTTGATGATGTTTTTACTGGCTCGAGGATGGGGCAACCTTTCACTCACATGAGATCGACCAATAGAAAACCACAACCATCCACTGATCCAATCAATTCCCAATAGACATAATCAAGTCCCTCCCCTACATTGTTTCTTGTTTGAGAAGCCGTTTCACTCAAATATACATCACAATATATAAAAAAAATCTCAACTTCCATTCCATGCACATCTATGGCACTTGCAGGATGTTTTAATGGTTGATTTCTTGACCACTTTAAAGTTGACAAAGTATACCATGAAATCAAAATTGACTGTTCATATTTTAGTGAAATATTGCAGTGTTTATTATAAATCAGTTAACCATGTACATTTTTATTCATGTGCCCTTGTAATTTTTAGTCAAAAACTCCCTCTCGCAAAAATAACTCTTCTCTGATGTGTGCGAGGGCTGGACAATAAAGCCACCCCTCCAGCAACCTGTCACTCACATGAGATCACAGCAAGAGCAAACAACAATCCAGTCAATTCCCAGTGGACAAAATCAAGTCCTGCCCTACATTTTTCCCATTTAAGAAGCAGTTTCACTCAGAAAAACATTACACAAGGGAAGAAAAGATGATCGCAATTTCTATTTTGCGCCAATTTTAAATAAAGCATAATTAGGAACTCCTGTAAATTCTTCTGGGATATGAAAGAGTAGTCACAGAGCAACAAGAAAGAAACTGCTTTATGACTGAAGTGTCAAAGTCAAATGCTATTCTCCATAATCTATGTTTGGGTTTATTTATATGTCCTGATTCACTAGCTGACAGTTTTCTTTTTCTTTTCTTTTTTTGGTCTAAGGGGAATATCAATCAGAAAGCAGATTATATTGAGCAGATGGCATCATCATTAAGTGTTCTCTTGCTATCTTGGGACAAAGTTGATTAATTTAATTTGAACAAGGGACATCTCGCTTTGCCGGAAGGCTTAATATTTTATGACGAGTCACACTGGAGCTGTTGCCGCACCTGTGAGTGGGAAAATAAGCAGGATTAAAGGCAGAAAAAAACCCTGCATTAAATTTAGCATGATGGGATCAGTAAGACACTAAAAGCAGTATCCCCATGATTACTTACAAGCTCACATTAAGTGTAAATCCCAGTTTCCACCACCTGTCAAAACAGAACTGCAGACCCATACACAAAATGCAAAGCTCAAGGCGACAACTATTCACATCTCAGCTTTAGGGAAATCCTCACAGATCTATGGGATTCTTAGGATCATTACTTTGATGTGTTAGATATAATTTAGTATATTAGCTTCTATGAGACAAGTGTGCTTTTTAAAGCATCAGAGTATTATTCAGGTGCGCAGAGTTTCATTAAGCTCAAATCCGATGGATACTGGGAGGCCCGCTGTGCTCTCAGCTGGTGTCGTGTGTATGGAGACTGGCCCAGTAGAGCAGAGGGATTCAGACTCCAGCTGGCATCAGTCAATAATTCATATCTGCCAAATCTCTTCATGACCTTTTTCGAGCGCTGTGCATGACAATAGATGCGATGGAGCTCAATGGCATTCATTAGATGGAAATAAAGAGTCTGCAATGTGTCGCTGTAATATAGAAAAGCTGTGTTCTGATTCACAGGGTCCCTACACAGTGCTCATTGCTCCCTACACACTCAGCAGGACATATCTGTAGGTGTTAACTTAACTTGACAAAATGTGTTCATTTGAAAAGCTCTAGAGCATCTCAGATTGTTTTGATTATGATGATATGTTTTGCTAATGTAAATATAGCATTCAAACACACTCATATTTTGCTGTTTTTAGATACATAAATTGCCTTACACTACCATTCAAAAGTTAAATTGTGTCTACACCAGACGCAACTGTTGTCGCGTCACACCGCAACAGGTGACAGCTAGCAAACGCAACCTTCGTGAATCCAGGTATCCTTTAATTAGCACAAGCGCTTGAAGTACGTAAGAAATAGATTAGGGCATTAGTTTACTGTCAGGAATTTGTCTCATCCAGGCTGCGTCCGAAAGCTTAGGCTGCTGACTTATTTTTCCTTACTGCCCTATCAGTCAGGAATCATATTTTTACAGGCAGCATTTGCGCATGAAGGTACCTCCCGAAACTGGTTTCAGACAGGCTTCTGAAGCAGCATAATTGTCTAAAGATATACAACAAAATAGAATGGATGGTGATAACGAATAGAATATTTAATATTTAGAAATGTAAATAAAACTGAGAAAAGGTGGTCAAATGCAAACATTTACACAAATGGACCATCAAAAGCAACTTTCAGATGCCATTTTCTTTTTCTTTTTTAAGCTTAACTGTCATGGGATGGAACTCACAGTATTGTAGGATATCATAGGCAGCGAAGGATGCATCTATGCTGCCTTCAAAAATGATCAGATGAAGGTATTTCATCAGACAGAATGTGACACGATCTTTGGATTCGGACTTGTCTTGTTGACTTCCTACCTCCATCTGCTGCCTGCGGAGGTGGCATTTTCCAGCTTTCGGATGCAGCCCTAGTGTAGACAGCATCACTGATTATAATGGGTTCTGTTTTTTTTTGTCATGCATGCTGCTTTATTTAGAATGGTTACATTAAATTGATGAAAAGTGACATATTTATCCATTTTAAATGTATTTAATATTTCAAATGCTGTTATTTTTCGCTTTCTATTCGTCAAAATGGTTTCCACACAAACATTAAGCAGAACAACTGTTTTCAACTTTGGTATTAAAAATGTATGTTTCTTGAGCACCAAATCAGCATATTAGAATAATATCTGAAGGATCATGTGACACTTAAGACTGGAGAAATGGCTGCTGAAAAGTCAGCTATTGTCATCACAGTTGTAAATTACATTTAAAAATATATTGTAGTTGTTTTAAATTGTGATACTATTTCACAATATTGCCATTTTATCACATATTTGATTAACTCTTTCCCCTTCAGTGTTTCTTTTTAAGATTTTTTTAAGTTGTCTGTTTCCCATCAGCGTTTTTGATCATTTTCAGAAATATGTTATTTTTATCAACACTTAATTATGGGTAAGTTTTATAAAATAAAAAAAGCAACATTTTGAGCAAAAAGCTGAGAAAATGGCGTTTTTGTTAAATACAACATCTAGATCAGACTTAGAGCGATGATCAAAACATAGATGGAGAAGATCGAGTCCATCAACACCCCCAAAGCTTCACAGTCCTATAATCCGTCCTGGGTCGACATTTCATTCAGTATCATTAGGCTGTTTTGATTTATATGCTGTTTAATGTTGATGATCGCATTATTTAACATATGATTACATACTGTATGCTATCGCTTGTTTCTGCATCTTCTTAGCCTGTGTTTTGATCAGGAGATTTAATATTCTTTTAGAAGATGTGTTATAGCGTCCCCTACCTTATAACTGTAAAAACATGAAAAGCCGTAAAAAAAGGGCGGACATACACGAGAGAATGTCTATGAATTTACTTAGCAATGATTTTTCTGGGGTAGGTTGTCAGGTTTTTCCCCACCCTCCCCATTACATGGCTTGGAACTCACAACTCATTAGCATTTCCATTTCACATGTACTGCATGTTTTTGGGTTGTAAGGGAAACCAGAGCACCCAGAGGAAACCCACACAGAGAGAGGGAGAACGAGCAAACTCCACACAGAAAGTACTCCTGGCTCAGGCGGGACTTGAACCGGGGACCTTCTTGTTGTTACACGACAGTGCTACCCATTGAGCCACTGTGCCAGAAGAATTCCTTCCAACCCCTAAAGTTTTTAAATTGGCTAAATAAATATCAAATATTAGTCGCAACTGTTTTCCATTGTCCGAAAACAAGCATAGTATGATATATTGTGCATAATTTTAGAACTATTAACCATTGCACTCCAAATATACCATGTAAAATAGTTTTTCAGTGCCATTTGCTGTGAATATACACTCTCTACAATGTGAAATCAACTCAAGCTGGCCGAATACCCTGTGAAGTCCACTTCGCATGGCCCTATCAGGCGATTGGAATGTTCCCAGAGTGTCTCACAGAAGGTGCGTGAGTCAGATGGAGGGTGAGGACAGTCTCTGAAGAGGTAGCAGTTGGTGAAGGCTGTTGTGCCATTTCTGTGTGGCAGAGAGAAAGCTGCTCTGACACTTTTAAGGCCATTATGTAACTGGCCGTCTGTGTGATTGACACAGTTCCAGCCATTAAAACACCCGGAGACGAGTGGAACAAACTGGATAGAATGATTCTGAAATTTTGTGACACCTTCTCGGTCAAAACCAGTGTTTAGAAGGCCAGTCCAAACCCTCCTTTCAATATGAAACATATCTGCACTACAGAATTATCGCACAAAGACGGAGAAAAGAGAAGTAAAATATGAATGAAGGAATGAATAAACCCACTAAAGCTGAAATCTCAGCTTCTTCTCCAGAGAGTGTGACAAAAGCCATCACATCATTCCTGTCCTGTTGCAGCCTGTCTGAGCATCACAGCGCTTCCATATTTAATGTTGCTTCCTCTCATCTGTGAGTATTGCGTGCTGCCTGACACCCTGGATGCTTTCGTTCCTCTCCGCTGCAGATCAGAGCGTGTTCCTGCTCTCTTCTCCCCTTACGCTCTAGCAGTCACCCCAGCTTATAGTCTGTCAAATTTGTACCCTCATTTTACACATTTTCAACCCTAAGGGGGAGATTAGACAAGGATGCCTAGTGGCATGAATGCTGTTAATCAATAAGTCATCTACATCTGCTGATTGTCTGGTTCCTCCTGTGATGGTTGCTAAGTGGGACATTAATTATGTTTAGTCTCATTGCAGTAAGACTTACTGTATAAGAACCAGAAAATATACCCTAATAAGAAAATGCAGGTTGTTTACATGCACCAATGCAGCAGCAGTGATGCATGTAAATGACCAGCATTTTCCTATTAGGGTACTTTACAGTGGGTACGGGTTAATTATATGTATTTGTTCTCATTAATGTACACACAGCACCCCATATTGACAGAAAAACACAGAATTGTTGACATTTTTATTAAAAACGAAAAATTTTAATATCACATAGTCCTAAGTATTCAGACCCTTTGCTGTGACACTCATCAGGTGCTGTACATTTCTTCTGATCATCCTTGGGATGGTTCTACACCTTCATTTGAGTCCAGCTGTGTTTGATTATACTGATTGGACTTGATTTGGAAAGCCACACACATGTCTATATAAGACCTTACAGCTCACAGTGCATGTCAGAACCTAAAGATCACTGTGGCTGAACTCGAGAGATGCAGTCGGGAGATGGGAGAAAGTTGTAAAAAGTCAACCATCACTGCAGCCCTCCACCAGTTGGGGCTTTATGGCAGAGCAGCCGAGAGAAGCCTCTCCTCAATGCAAGACACATGAAAGCCTGCATGTAGTTTGCTAAAAAACACCTGAAGGACTCCAAGATGGTGAGAAATAAGATTATCTGGTCTGATGAGACCAATATAGAACTTTTTGGCCTTAATTCTAAGTGGTATGTGTGGAGAAAACCAGGCACTGCTGTCCAATACAGTCCCAACAGTGAAGCATGGTTGTGGCAGCATCATGCTGTGGGGGTGTTTTTCAGCTGCAGGGACAGGATGACTGGTTGCAATCGAGGGAGAGATGAATGCGGCCAAGGGATATTCTGGAGGAAACCTTCTCCAGAGTGCTCAAGACCTCAGACTATGCCGAAGGTTCACCTTCCAACAAGACAATGACCTGAAGCACACAGCTAAAATAACGAAGGAGTGGCTTCACAACAACTCAGTCACTGTTCTTGAATGGCCCAGCCAGAGCCCTGACTTAAACCCAATTGAGCATCTCTGGAGGAAGATGATTTAGAGGAAGACATGATAGAATATGTAAAAAAAAACAAGCAACTGTGAATTTTCTGTTTACATGTAACACATTTCTACACAAATAAATGTGTTGTATGAATAAAAATGTTCGGTCCCCTTTTAGATGTATTTAACTACTAAATACTAAATGTTAGTAGGTAAAGACATATTTGTGACCGAACATTTTTATTCATACAACACATTTATTTATTTTTTTAAATAAATAATTTGATACAATAGACGTTTTGTGTACATTAATGTTTTTGTTTGTTTTTACTTAATACCTGCTTGTAATTAAATATAGAATTACAGTGTTGACCTTTCCCTTACCCCTAAACCACCCATAAACCTACCCATACCGCTAAACCTGTCCCAAACCTTATCCCTCCTCAATAACAACATTGCTATTCAGTTGAGTTCTGATGTTCAAGCAATTCAATTGAGTTCTGATGTTGAAGCAATTCAGTTGAGTTCTGACATTCAAGCAAACAGCTGTGACAATTGAGCTTGCAGTTACTGTTTCGAAAAATGTGCCAGAGCGATTGAGAAAAACGTAATAAAACAAGCTAAATAAAAATTAGGTTTCACTTCGTTTCGATGGTCTCTAATGACTGGCAGTTTACATGTAGTTGCAAAGCCACTTCTAGTAAGTAGAATGTCTAAAGTGGACTATTGAAATCAAGTGTTACCTAATTATTAGAAGTTTAGTTTATTTGCCATTTGAACACAGTCAGTATCAGTGCACAGGAATTATTTGAGCAAAGCTCTTATAACCTCACATTCCTGAGGATTTTCTGTGTTTTTTTTCCTGCAGAGTTGTGTGTAAATTATCCATGGGTGGGAGGTAAGATCCAATAATCCTCTATGCAGACGTTATAACCTTTTGGAGAACCTTCCTCACTGCCTGGGCGGTGCTCCCAAACCAGACAGTGAAGCGTTTGTGAGAATGAGTCCTCTGTAGGCCTGGGTGAGGGGGCGGCCTTCCTTTACAGCCTGTTTAAATAAAGTCGCTTTTGGGCCTTTTATTGGTCCAGGTCATTTGATGACACGCACAACTTGCGACTATCAGCCCTCCCCACCTCAGTCCCCTTGATGATGAGAGGCTGCAGAGAGTAGGAAGTCCATAATTAATTCCTTGGTCTTGTCTGTTGAGGAGGTGTCATTGTCCTCTTCATAGGCAAGGGTATTGTTAATCAGCTTCCTATAACCAGACTCATCCCCACGTTTAATGAAGCCCTGAATAGTTTTGTAATCTGCATACTTAACTCTTTCTGCGCCAGTGTTTTTGATCATTTGCACAAAGTTTCATGGCCCCCAGAATATTTTGTTGTAAGAAAATCTGAACATGCAATATATCAAAAGAAAAAGAACAGACTTTCGCTTTAACCATTCTTAGCTATTCTGGGACTTTTTGACCCTTAAATAAAGTTTTCTGAAATAAAAAAATTATAATAACAAGTTGACACTTCCTAGCTCTACCAAAAAAAAAAAAAAAATGGGAAGGGAAGGGAATGATATCTGTTTGTATTTTAGCATGAAAAAAAAAAGTCAGAGGATGTCCAGGCTTCCAGTCTCCAGACAATAACATGTGATTTATAATAAACATAATAATGTTGTTTTTGTCTGTTTTTTTTTTATGTAATATCACTCACTTTATAAATGTTTTTATTATACATGTGTGCAGTGTTAGGGAGGATTTTTACATTTTGTTTAGGTTTGACTGTAATAATGTCATAATTTTGCAAAACAATTATATTTCAGTACAAATAAATCCTAAAATCCTAAAGTCCCTAACAGCCTGAGTGTCTAGCTGAGAAGAGTTAAAACAAAACTGTTGCTTGCACAGTCCTGTAGTTCATCCAGGGTCGACATTTCATTCGCTAACGTTAGGTGGTTTTGATTTATATTCACGAGCAAGGCCCACGACACAACCATGAATGTTGGAGAGTTATTTATTGAAGAAGTTAGGAAGGGAGAAAGAGATGGTAGTCAGGCTGATCGAGGTGACTCAGAGTGGGGGCATCATCTCAGTTAAATGTAGGCTTAGCTTAGGGTAACACGAATGTCATCAAGTTTTGATGCAAATTGACCCAAGGTTTGATTCTGCCTTTCGCCAAACTCGCTCTACTCCCTTTTCCCATCACATATCAGATCGGAAAGGCATTTATTTTAAATAAAAATTAAGAAAATAATATAAAAGTGGAAATAAAATATCTAATGTGTTTAATAGTAAGTGTTTATCATGTAGGTAAACAGACATTTGCTGAAATAGAGAAAATACAAGTGAGTGGGTCCAATATCATTGGTCCTAAAAATTGGGTGGGTCTTGTCCCGCCCACATACAATGGTTCTGACGCCCATGAGTTTAATTTTGATGATCACATTTTTACATATGTTATCAATTGTTTCTGCTTCTTCTTTCCCTGTGATTTGATTAGGAGATTAAGTACCCTTTCAGAAGATTCCTAATAGCGCCCCCTACCATATAAAAGTGAAAGCACGGAAAGCCAGAAAATTCCGTCAATGGCGGGGAGAGAGATGATGATGGCAGTGCTGTCCTGGGTGGAGACACAGTCAAAGGTATACAGGGCATAGAGTTTTTGTGTGTTTGGACCCCGAGATCTGTCAGCTTCATAATTAGCTTTCCTGGTCAGATGGTATTGAAGATAGAACTATAATCCAGAAGATCATCCTTACATATGTTCCACTGCAGTCCAGATGTTGAAGTGTATTAAACAAAGCTATGGCCACCACATCGCCCAGTGATTAGTTTTGGGGCAAACTCTAGGGGATCAATAGTGTCTGAAAACACAAAGTTAATGTTTGCAAGTACCAGTTTCTCTAGGCACTTCATGGTAACTGATGTTATTCAGGTCATTCAGGGTAGATGCGTCTAGTTTCTTAGGGACCAGTATATTAATAGAAGGCTTAGCGTGTACCTATTGTGTAAGAGACAAATTAAAGATGTCTGTGTATGCAGACCTCTAGGGTTTTTGTTTGATGCATCAGGTCCCACTGCTTTGCAGGGGTTTACCTGTTTCAGAACCTTATCATTATATTACTAACCTTATTATAACAATAATAACAACAACATACACTGATCAGGCATAAAATTATGACAGGTGAAGTAAATAACACTGATTATCTCTTCTTCACAGCACCTGGGTAGGTTTTTGTGTCTCCAAAACTGCAGCTCTTGAGGTGTGGTCCCGGTCTCCAGTGGTCTGTATCTATCTAGTATCTATCAAAAGTGGTCCAAGGAAGGAACAGTGGTGAACAGGCAAAAGGGTCATGGCTCACTGACTAAGGCTCACTGATGCACGTGGGGAGCCAAGGCTGGCCCGCGTGGTCCGATCAAACAGATGTAGCTCAAATTGCTCAAGAATTTAATGCTGGTTCTGATAGAAAGGTATACGGTGTATCACAGTTTGACTGTATAGCCGCAGATCAGTCAGGGTGCCCATGCTAACCCCTGTCCACCACCGAAAGCAGCAACAGTGGGCACGTGAGCATCAGAACTGGACCACAGAGCAACGGAAGAAAGTGGCCTAGTCTGATTAATCACGTCACTTACCTGGGGAACACATGGCACCAGGATGCACATATGGGAAGAAGGCAAGCCGGCGGAGGCAGTGTGATGCTTTGGGCAATGTTCTGCAGTAAAATTCAATACTTATTCCAATACACATACTACTGCCTCTAAGACAAAAGATAAGTATATTATATGAGTATACATATTTTCATAGCATTTTAAAATACTTGAGTTTTGTAAATATGTCAGTGTTTTGGAACAAACTTTTGGAAAGTGGATTCTTGCGTGGATGTTTGTCTGCTACATTTTTAACTGCCGTGTCTTGGCTCTAAAGGTTTAGCCCATTAGTAGACACATTTTAAAAGCGGTTTGGCTGACCTGCATAATCTAAAATGAGACACACTGCTTATGCATTGTTTGGGGGCAAGTCTGTGTTTTTAATACTCATGACATGGAGCCGGTGCTTATGCCATTATGTCAAGCTATTTTCAAAGCCATTTTTATTTAATGTCAAACTAATCTCTGGCTGCTTCTTAAAAATAACTCAAAAAATATTAATGACAGAAACAATACAACACAATTAAAGCAAAAGGTTGCATTCTTCCAGGTTTACACGCAGGCACCAGTTGAGCAACTGCACATGAGATGTTAATGGATTACTTTGGTTTAAAGGAAAAGCAGAAGATAGCATGGCGATAAATGGATGCATGGATGAAAGGATAGATGGATATACCGGGGCAGAGAAATGAGCATGGTGGCTCTTTATTTCATCACTAGTTGTAGAAACTGAAGGGCTCTTTTCCCTCCTCCAGCACCTTCTGCCCTGCTGTTCCATTTTTTCCTCTCACTCTCATACATTGATTGGAACTCATGAATATTTCATTTCTTTTGTAAAAAATAATTTTTAACAAGTGGCTCGACATATTAACAGGAAACTCTCTCGCTCTCTATTTTCTGAAAATATGAACTTGTGAAGAAAATGAATGAAAAGATGACTTCATTTTCAACAAGCTGACTTATGGACAGAATTACTAAAGATTTGTGCAACTTTTATGTGGATCTTTTTCAACAATAATCAGTTTAACCAGGCACTAGATGAACCATGAGTATTTAAATGAAGTTATTGTCATTCTTTTCTAAATTGATCAAATATGACAGAAATATGTTGTAACGTTAAAAATATATTTACTATTTCAAATAAATGCGAAGTTTCTATTAATCAAAGAATGCTAAAAAACATAGCACCGTTTCCACAAAAAATATTATAAACACAACAAAGAACAATTTAAACATTGATAATATTAAGAAATGTTTATTGGGCACCAAATCACCATATTAAAATGAAATCTGAAGGACAATGTGACACTGAAGACTGGAGTAATGATGTTGAAAAATTCAGCTTTGACGTCACAGGAATAAATTACTTTTTAAAATATATTAAAATTGAAAAGAGTCATTTTAAATTATTTCACAGTATTTCTGTCCAATACAGAAGAGGACAGATAAGGTAAGTTACAGTAAACAAGTCTTTATTTACAACAGGACTGGCTAGAGCGGGGACGCAAACAGGTAAGTAAAGAACAATTATATCAATGTCTGAAGGCTTATCTGGAAGTGACACAGTCTTTTCTCTAATAGGTGGAAAATGGCGAGGCTGGCTGGTCAGTGGGGATACCAGGAAGGTGACGAACGGATCGGAAGATGGATCGCTGGTAAGGACCTCATGTGAGCAAATTTAAATCTGTAGTGACGAGATAAGACCAGAAATGAGGATGGTGAATGCAGATATAGGGTGAGTTGATGAGGGTGTTGAGAAACAGGTGCAGGTGATGAGCCAAGGAGGATGCTGGGAAGTGTAGTGCAGAAGTGACAGGTGACAGAGTGGGTGACTGACTGTGACAGTTATGTTTTAACTACACTGTAATATCGAATTAGTTAGGCCTAGTCCACACGTACACAGATATTTTTATAAACATGTACGTTTAGAAAAAGGACTGTAGGGAATACTTGATCATTTACTTTAGATTTACTCTTGACTTAGTATAGCTACCATTGTTGTTACCAATTGTTAAATGTTGAAGTCTGTGTGTGACTCAAGCACCCAATGCGGTCACAGCACAAAGCGGAGTAACAAAAGCTTGAGCCACTGATAGCAGACTAATGCAGTAAGTTATGAGAGAGAGAGAGAGAGAGAGAGAGAGAGAGAGAGAGAGAGAGAGAGTTTGAATTACCTCAAGCTCAGTCTGTGAATCTCTTTCAATATTGTGCGGCAGCAACGTCGTCTACTAAGAACAGCGCCTTTAATAATAATAATAATAATAATTTGTTACATTTATATAGCGCTTTTCTGGGTACACAAAGCGCTTTACACGGAAGGGGAGGAATCTCCTCAACCCCCACCAATGTGCAGCATGCACCTGGATGATGCAACGGCAGCCATATTGTGCCAGAATGCCCACCACACACCAGCTGATTGGTGGAGAGGAGTGATGAAGCCAATCAGTATATGGGGATTATTAGGAGGCCCTAACGGACAGAGGCCAATGGGCAAATATGGCCAGGATGCCGGGGTTACATCCCTACTTTTCCAAAGGACATCCTTGTATTTTTAATGACCACAGACAGTCAGGACCTCGGTTTAACATCTCATCCGAAGGATGGTGCTTGTTATAGTATAGTGTCCCCAGCCCTACACTAGGTGTTCCCTTCGAAAGGGAACTCGCCTGCGTCAGCTGACGCCACGGGGAACGCCTCCAGCGTGACTGGTGCCTGATATCACAATCGAACAACGTCAATCCTATTGACCGGCGACAGCCTATGATGTCATCAAGGTGCGACCAGGAAGTATATAAGGGCGCCTTGCCAACATGACAGCATCTTTTCGTCTTCAGGGACTGTTTGCCTGTGTCAGAATTGAAAAGCTGGAAAATCTGAAGAGGAGAAATGAAGTGAGCAGCGCCACTTCCGCAAGTGTGTGGATCCGTGCACCAGGTACGCCTGACGACACACACACACTTTGCGTTTACTGCCTGGGAAGAGCATGCACGAGAGGTTCTCGAGGGAGCCTCTTGTGCAAACTGTGAGCAGTTCCCCTTGAGAACGCTCCGCTCTCGCCGGGCCCTCTTCCTGAGGGAAGGAGGCTCAGCATCGGGTAGCATCGTCTGGAGAGAGGGTTGTTCTCGCAGACGATCATTCAGATCGCGAGAGGCTGTCGCCGGGGAGGAGCGGGACCTAGGTTCCTCCTCGTCCGCTGCTCTTCCAGTAGAGCAGGGGATGGAAGAGGAGGCTGAAGATGAGTCGGCTGAGGCCGAAGCTTCCCAACCATCCTGCCCCATGTATGGTGAGTTGCTGGAGGTGATGGAACGTGCTGCGGGTAGGCTGCAGCTGCAGTGGCAGCACGTTAGGAGAGAAGCCGCACGTCCGAACCGCCTGGACGATCGGTTTCTCGCCGGCCATGAGCTCCCAACCCCGGGGAGCCTTCCATTCCTCCCGGATCTCCATCAGCAGATCTCGGAGGCATGGAAGAAGCCTTACTGCCCGCATCTTTGGCATCAGCGAGCTAATTTCGCTGATGTCGAGGGCGTGTCGGAGGCCGGGTATGTGTCGGTGCCACCAGTGGATGAGATGTTTGCGAACTATCTCGTCTCTGGGCGGCCATCGACACTGAGGGCTCCCTCCCTGCCATCCAAACCTCTGAAAACGACTTCCCGTTTGAATGGCAGGGCATACATGTCAGCTGCTCACGTTGCGGCGGGTCTGCACACCATGGCGGTGTTGCAGGCATACCAGGCGGACCTGCTGAGGGACCTCGATCAGGGGGAGGGACTGCCCCCTGAGGCGGTGGCCGAGCTGCGCCGGACCACAGATTTCGCTCTTCGGGCCACCAAACAGCGGCGTTCGCCATCGGTCGTTCGATGGCGGCGATGGTGGCCACGGAGCGGCATCTGTGGTTGAACCTGGCGGACATCGGACAACCTTTCTCCTCGATGCCCTGGTTTCACCCTCTGAGCTCTTCGGCACCTCCGTTGAGGCGGTGGTGGGAAGGTTCAGAGAGGCGAGAGCGCGCTCGGCGGCATTCAAATCGTGCATCCCGCTGAGGTCCGGGGCCGCACCCAGGCAGTCGGGTGTCCCGGGCCCGTCCCGGTCTGAGGACCGGCGTCGGGACCAGCGAGCCAGCGTGGCCTCTCGAGCGCCCCCTCCGTGGAGGAGTGCGGCGCAGAGAAGGCGGGACACCCGCAACAGGAGGAGGAAGGAGGCTGGTGCAAACCGGGACCAGCGTGGGCGGCGTGACAGATCTCCACCCCCGAGGGGGCGCAGATAGGCGTGGCCGGCCCTTCCTCCCGTTACTTCCCCGGGCGCTGACATCAGGCCGGGTGGGCCCGTGATAAAAGAGCGGATGTGAGATTCTGACGGCCCGCCTGGCTTGATCCATTTGAGCGCCCCCTCAGGATGGTGATCGAACACTAGCTTGATAAGGCTGGTTTTTCAAGATCTGACGCACCAGAGGAGCGAGCGGTGAGTCCCCTCGAGTAGGGTGAAACATTATTTTATATGTTTTCCAGGACTCTTCTCGCTCTCCTGAGAGGAGTGGGGATTGTGGAACATCATCGGACACCGCAGGGCCTGCAGCTCCCCGTGAGTAGCTAAGAACGATCTCCTTTGCAACATGATGTGTTTATGCATATTTCTATACTCTTGCTAGTAGAGACCTACCGCCTCTCCGTGTTATATCTCTCACTTATGTGAGTAATTAGTTGCCGTTCTTGCTCGCGGGCTTGTAGCGTGCGGGGGCGAGCGTGGTTTCCTAGCTTTAAGTATAAAGTAGCCACGACCGGGTATGCACTAATGCATGAGCTGTAGTGAGATCTGCACCCAGCCCTGCTGGGCTTTGGAATGGGTTCGGGCCTCGTGGTCTTTACGTGGGTGATAATATTTTCTTCCCGAGCCCTGAGTAGATCTAGTGCAGGCTTGATGCCGCACCACTTGGCCTAGGCTTCGCTAAGGGTGGGGGGCGTTTTTCCCTTTTAGGTATTGCCGCCCCGGGCCTGTCCTAAGTATAAGTACAGTGCTTTGTTTCTACACCCTTAATTCAGCCTCCTCTTAAGATAGAGTCGGCCGGCCAAGGCCCGCCCCCTTCTCTGCGTTCTGGGGTTATGGAGTAATGCAGTCTAGGTGTTGCAGCAGAGATAGCGACTTTGCCAGTGGTCGTGGGGCGGGGTTAAGCGTCTTTCGCTTGTGTGCGATTAGACCTATTTTTGCTGTAACCCGCCTTTCAGAGCATTGTGTGGCCGCCACCTTCTGGTGGCCCCCGGCCTCATCCTGGAGGGTGGTACGGCCGGTGGGCTGCATATTTGGATGATATGTTTACCCTTTGCTCTATGTCTTCTGCTCCACCTTTTAGGGCTCGGGTTGAGCTGAACATCGCAACCTTCTACATGGCGGTTTCGGTCGGATGCTTCCCTGAGGCCCGAGCATTGCCAACGGCTGACGCCCTTGCAGTGATCGGCAGGCCGCTGTATGAGAGTAGGCGGTGACGTAAGTTGTACTCCCTTGCTTTAGAGGGTGTCTGAGCGTTTGTTGCTGAGTGCACTGCTATTGGCAATGTGTTTAGGTTCATGTCTGTAGGCAACTGCCCGTGAGACTGCGCCACACGGAGGCCCTCTAGCTTCTGGGATGGAGCCAGCCCCAGGTGGGGGCATATGAAGGCCAGCTGGTTGTGAGTAGCCAGCTTGGGCAGTCTGGGCAGCAGACTCCAAGACAGGTGGTAGGCATCATCAGGCCTCCTTGCAAGAGAGTTCGACGTCGCGCCCAGTGGGCCTGGGGGAGGTTTTTCCTTCGATGTCGACTTCAGCAGAACCTCGTCAACTAGTAGGCTTTGTCCTCCTTGGGGACGAGTCCCCAGGTGATAACTGGATATTCCAGTTCTTCGTCAGCAGCAGACAGCTACCGTCAGCCCGGGTGCAGCAGCCAGCTTTCTTCTAATTATGGCAGGGGTCATAGTATCTGCAGACCTCCTATTATGGGGTAGGCCCTGCCAGGCCTCCCTGAGGGTAGGCTCCGTTTTTGGGTCACCTGGCTCAGGTATTAGGCCCCGCAGGCCTCCTGAAGAGCCTGCTGTGAGTAGCAGGTTTTGCCCGGTCTTCCCCTGAGGGGTATTCCGGTGCATTAATCCCTCGTCGGCTGGCACGAGCTGCTATTAGGTGGTAGGCGTTACCAGGCCTCCCTAATGGCCTGCTGTGGGGTAAGCAGGCTCACTTGACCTCCCGTGAGGGGGCAGCCCCGGGCCCCAGGCACTGGATGAGCTGGCGGTGAGCGTGGAGTGCTAGCAGGTCGTAGGCCTCACTAGGCCTCCTGGAGATTAGCACATTCTGCTATCAGGTGGCAGGCGCTGGGCCTCCTGAGATCGCTCCCGGTCCCCAGTTTCGGTAACCGTTGGTAGCATGGGTTGCTAACAGGTAGCAAGCTGCACGGGGCTTCCCTGCGGGACTCGCCATTGGGACCTCAGTCACCTCTGTGGCTGGAACAGGTGGTAGGCCTCGCCAGGCCTCCCTTGGGGTGAACCCGAGCCTGGGCGCTTTGTTAGCAGGCTTATGTGTTATCAGGGTGTAGGCCCTTCTAGGCCTCCTGAGGGGTTCCAGTTCCAGTCATGGACACAAACTAGTGGACCATTAATAGGTCTTACTACTAGGCGGTAGGCTTCACTAGGCCTCCTGTCAGAGCGAGTCCCATCTTCCGGCTGCCTCGAGGGCCATCTCGACTGCTATTGGGTAGCAGGCCTCACTAGGCCGACCTGAGGGCGAGCTCCATGGGTTGGAGGCACGAGCAGTCAACCTAGGTTACCAGGTGGAGGCCCTTTTTGGCCTCCCTGGGGAACGAGTTCCCTAGAAGGGAGCGCATAACTGGCTTTTAGCTGACAGCTAGTGGTCACCTGCTATCAAGCTCCGCTTCTAGCCGGCAGCACCTGAAAGCGGTGGTTATACCCTAGCATGACGAGACGACACTGCTGCTATGCGGTCCCTACAGGAAGGGACTTTCATAGATCGCCTACAGCATGGGTACCTACCAGGCAGGCTTAGGAGCTCCTCTCAAGTGAGAGTCTTTTATGAGCTTACAGCCGCTTGGCTCTGATCGAGTGGTCGAAGGCCCTTTGAGGCCTCCCAGGTAGGATCAGCCAGTAGGCCTAGTCGGCCTCCTGAGCACGTTTTAAAAGAAGTGCTTGGTAGATCCTAGGATCGGCTAATCTCCCTCGCTAGCAAGGGTTAAGAGGCACTTCGCCGAGCGCTGCTCTCCAGGATAACCCGTCTCTGAGGTCCGGCTGGTGGAGGACACTGCCATTTTGCAGTACCCTAGCGGGATGTCTCTGCGGAGGCGAGTACCAGAGGCTCTGTACTTACAGACAGGGTTGGCGAACTGATGTGTCCCACATAGAGGTCACCAGGTCGAGCCTCCCTGGTGGCATTCGGTGAATTCCTCCCGAATAGTGACTGGCACGGGTTCCCTCGGGTCCCCTAGCCACGCTCCCTTAAAGGAACCCCTTCTGGGGAATGGGTTGGTTCCAGGCCTTGGCGGCCAGGGCAGGACTTCATATGGTATGCGAAGGTTCCTTCTCAGGTTATAGCTTGGGCTTTGACCGTGGGAGCGCTGTCACTGACAGCCTAATGTGACCAGAAGGGGAGTGGTTCAGGCATTTCAGTGAATTTGCTTGTTCTGACAGTTGTCACTGCCAGTGGGCATGCACTCCCTTTGGCATGGAGGCGTGGGTATATCGTTCCCCGTAGCGTCAGCTGACGCAGCGCGAGTTCCCTTTCGAAAGGGAACGTCCCTGGTTACGTGATAACCTTAGTTCCCTGAGAACAGGAACCAGACGCCGCGCCAGGTTGCCATGCCTCAGGGCCTGCCTGCCAAACAGTCCCTTCAGACGATTAGATACTGTCATGTTGGCAAGGCGCCTTATATACTTCCTGGTTGCACCTTGATGACATCATAGGCTGTCGCCGGTCAATAGGATTGACGTTGTTCGATTGTGATATCAGGCACCAGTCACGCTGGAGGCGTTCCCCGTAGCGTCAGCTGACGCAGCGTCTCGTTCCCTGTTCTCAGGGAACTAAGGTTATACGTAACCAGGGACGTTAAGACCCACACAGACCACAGGGTGAGCACCCCCTGGTGGCCTCAATAACACCTCAGCCAGCAGCAACCTAGTTTTCCCAGGAGGTCTCCAATTCAGGTACTGACCAGACTCAGCCCTGCTTGGCTTCAGTGGGAAACCAGTCTTGGGCTACAGGGCGATATGGCTGCTTTATTACCTTGCTAGTAAGAAATGTCATATAGCTTTTAAGTTGCTAAACTTTTTTACTGATAAAATCATCAGAGCAGCACTGACAACACGTTAATGTGTGAGTGTGTGTCCGTACTGTATGTGTGTGAGTGGGAGAGCAGAGAGAGCAGAGAGAGCAGGAGAAAGAGAGTAAGTGTGTTTTGTACATAATTAAACATTGTTTGTATCCTACTGTTTACTATAGTTCTTTGGTTGGTCAGTGTCACTGTGGGTTTTTGGTTCTTTTGCTGTTGTATACTATAAAGACATTTACTGCTAACTGAAATCATTTTGCAAAGGGAAATGGAACCGTAATGTGGTCAAGATTTGCCTTGAACTACTTTTGGCGTGCGTTTTCCTGAAAATAATTGCACACCTTAGAATGTCCGTCAGCCAACCAGATTCAAGCATTCAACAGCCCTATAGCATAAGTCAGCTTATGTGATGTTCTCTCAAATTTCACAGTTGTATTGAGAATTCAACATCTAAGATGACTTTGGGAAATGAGTGAAAGCAACTAGAGAGAGATACTTTAAAAGTCTTTGTGCTTGACAAAATGGCGCTCAAACCAATCAATTAATCTTAACTTGGGTTTTCTGAGTAACCAACGAATAGTATGTGAACAGTTAGATTACATTTTTAATTGATAATCTATAAGCTACTTTTTGCTATAATAGACTATTAGTTCTTAGTAAATCCCCCCTTAGTCTTTCTGCCAGATCTGTGGGGTAAACAAGAGGTCAAGATCATGTCATCTCTCCAGTGTGACTGCTGAGCACACTGTTGCTAGGCGGATTTGAAACTGGGTCATGACCACTGATAAGTGAGGAGTTCAAGCAGGCTGTTGTTTTTTTGGACTACAGCAAAGCTAATTTAACTATGATGGCATTATACTAGTCATCTTGTTGGCATGGGTAACAATATTAGGAACATGATGATAGAAACCTTCAGTAGAGGCTTATTGCTTTTAGAAAAGTATGCAAGTCTGATATCACTGTACAGATGAACTGCTGTAACACAAAGAAATGCAAACCTCCTCACAGGACTGAATAATTGTAAGTGGAACATTATTGGTCCTGACAGCCAGATGCCTCTGAATGCAACCCTTCAGTGGTCTGGATAATTATGTTTTCATAATGTTCTCGAACATCTGAATAGAGCAGATGTGCTGCTTTACGAAAGAGATCAAGCATCTAAAGCCCTGTGTTACAAAAACTTTCTCTTTGAGTTTTCCCTATTTTTCTCTTCCTTTTCTTCAAAAGGTCCCAGAGACTGATCCATAAAACATCCAAAGTCTCTCCTGTTGCTCAGCAGATGGTATATTTAATAAATGAAAACCTCTGAAGCTGCATTTCTGAATAAAAACAATTTTATCAGAACGGCAGTGAAACTCTTCTTTACCTTGAAACTTTATTTACCTAGATTGACATTTTAATGTATTTCTCACGTTAGACCTAGTTACTGATTACATTCTGAGAAGTGTATTGGTGTAATAGTTAAAGTCCCCATATAATGCATTTTTAAAGGTTCATAATTGTTTTAAAGGTGTCCTAAAATAGGTTTACATTAGCCTGGATGCCAGCCGAATTTAGCCCCGCCCACAAAATGTTTTGCTCGAGCAATTCGGTCTGTCCTCGATCCATAGAGGAGTAATTATGCCCGAACAGAAACAGAAACAATTTCACAGAAACTGAAATTGTCAGGGCGGGCTTTAGACCATGATGGACAGATGATCAACAGTAACGTAATCATCCACGTCATCAAAGGCGCTTTGGGTTGAATTTGCTCTTATCCTAAAGGGAGAACTTGTTCGTATATGCATTCACCTTCACTATTTCTCTCAGAAACGATGATCGTGTTGGTAAGTACTCTGTGTATCCTTAGATTATTTTTTTTACAACACTTGTAACTCTTGTACTCTTGTAACGTTACTTAATACAGCGCGCGTGCAGACATGTTATTTTGGCAAGGTTGCCTGCTAAAATTCAGATTTCCTGGGTTAATATAATCACATAATTGGGGTCGCTTCACGGACTTGACAACACAGTGCAGTTGAGTTCTGTTGACATTTGACAACTAACGTTACGTGTCACTCCGTTGCTCTGATTGGTTGTGGGTCTATCCAATTGAGGTCTTTCCTGGCTCGGTTGAAACACGCCCCATAATCAAAGCTCAATGGAGCAGTACCAGACTCATATTCTGACTAGAATTGAGTATGGCCACGCCAGGCTAGGTTTACATGCATCCAAGATAAAAAAAACATGTACATTTTCTCATTATATTGCAGCATCATCTCTTTTCTGTGTCTGAAAAAGTTTTTCCACAAGTCTACTTTTCTCTGATTGGTCAGATGGCCCAGTCTGAGGTGATTTGTCTACCACTTACAGTGAGTGTCGGAAACCAAACCTCCATTACCATATCTCAATTTCAGCTCTGGGGTTTCCTCAGCAATTGTATACACAGTGATACGAACAGGAACAATGGTGTCAGTTTTACCAATTCAATCCAAAGTCCTCATCCTTTGGAAGTGAATTTGCTTTCGCAGTGTAGAAGCGCAGCGTTTTCTCAACATGTCGACAACACAAACTAAACTCCTGTCAGGCCTCAGATTACAACTGCTGTGGTTCTTTTGGGAGACAATAACTCAGTTTACATGCTTTGAAACTTTGCACACCTTTTACATTCACAAACAGTTATATTGCACACTATGAAATCCGAAAAAGCATAAAAGTTGCACTAAGTTGTGGCTTAGTATATTTATTAAACTTAATAATTTGCATGTCTGATATAAGCAACAATGTCAAATTCAACTCAGTTATAAAGACACACAATCAAAAAACAATAGTTTCATTTTTCATTGTATATAAAAATGCAACCATTTTTGAAGATGTGGTAGCCTCAGCTGACTTTACTGACATATTTTGTCCCATAGTCTGTGTGGGACTTTCCCGTTGGAGGGTGTTCACTGTGAGGGAATTGTCAAATCTAATGAATTAGTTTCCTGACAGGAAGAGACAGAAACGTTTGGCCTGCGAAAGGGTTGTGCTGATTGCTTTGAAGCTGGAGAGCCAAGTCAAATACGCGTTGCTGAATCATTTTGTCAAATCGGATGTGAAAGGTTAAGTTAAGCGGACTGTAAGACTAAATGTACCTCTCTGTCTGCATTATTTTCAGTGCTTCAATGAGTGGCAAGTCTGAAAGTAATGCAGTGGACTGTTTTCAAATCACAGCTATAATCAAATCAGGACCACTGGCTTCACAGTTACACAGGGTTACTGAATCATGGCCCGACTAGATTAGCACACAACAAAGTTGGGAAGCTGCCGACGTAAAGAATCCATTTGTCATGAATGGTACATAATATCGCAGTGGACTGTTAAAATCAGGTAATAAAGCAATATTTCAGCAGTTACGCGGTGTGAAACTCACTGAGAATGTAATGCAGCTCATTTATCACAGAAAGAGGTAATATCATATTTTAAGTATGGATACACACACCTTTGCCCAAATCCGAATGTGCCACAACAGCTAAATATTCAGTTTCGTTCTTCAGCTAGCAATTTATCCAAACATGCGAACAACATGGATAGGCCTATTTAATGAGACTCCATACTCCAATGGTTCAATCACGTATGACAAGTCCCAGACAAAATTCACTGTAATCCCAATTTTAGAATGTTCTCCTCAACAAGTCAATTTTTACTTCCTTTAAGAAAATATCAAAACCTTTGAACACAAAGGCTCTGAAAACATAGATCATCCTTGAGTCAGTTGTAAGAAATCTTTAATTTGCATTATGACAAAATGTTATATTGTGTTGATTTGTGTAATTCTTATAACCACTTCTGATGATGTCCCTATATCTGAATGCCCTGTCATTTGATCTAGTTTCCTAGTGTGTGCCTGTTTGTTCCCTTGGATAATTATTCCGTTCACCTGTTGTTTAATCAATTAACTCATTAGTCCCCGTGTTGATTCAGTTCATTTTTCAGTGTTGTCTATGGCACTGTCCACACGGAGACGCGTTTAGCTGTATATGTACACATTTTGCATCGTATCAGCATTTTGTCCACACGGATATAACGTTTTGGGAGCATTAAACTGATATTTTTTTTAAACTAGGTCCCAGAGTGGATAAATCTGAAAACGACACCCTTGCGTTTTCGTGTGTACAGCCGATCTGTATATTTTGTGAAACGGTGATGTCATCACACCACATCCCACACGAGAAAGACTAGAAAGGGATACAACTATGGGCATTAGGCATGCGCACATCAATATTGCGTCATTTAATTACTGTATTTGCATTATTGTAAGGGTAGGTTTAGTGTTGGGGTAGGAGTAGTCGTATAAAACACCTCTGATAAGTAGCTAATTTATTTACGCAGTGTCTATTCACACTAAGTGCAAATAGCGTGCCTTGTTGGCAAGTGCTATTCGCACTAGCTCCGCCTACCAATGCCTGATTGGGTCAAACGAGATTTTAAAAAGCGCTCAGATTGCAACATTCTCAGTTGTGTAATCAGTAAAGCGCATCGCTTAAACATCTTGATTTTGACGCGATTGACTGGGTTTGAATCCGCCTTGTGCAGAGTTTGTTCTTATCTCTTTTTTTATCACAAATCACACCAGATGAATTTTCAATTTACTTTCAATAAAAATTAAGAAAATGTTCTAAATGTGGAAATAAAGTGCCTAATGAAATGTTTAATAATAATTCAATCCTTTATTGGTTAAGTGTAGTGAGGGCTTTTATTGTCCCATTCAGGCAGAATCCATTTAATAATTTTAATGAATATAATCATTTCCACTCAATGTTTTTATTGTCCTTTTAATGTACAACAACACTGAGGTGTAAATAGTATGTATCTGTCAAAAAGTATAAATTACTATTTACACATATTGCAAAGAACTGCTACTTTTAAATGGTGTTGAATATAACAACTCATATCGAATATAACAACTTAGTATGCTATTTAATTTAGTAAATAGCATCTACAGTTATTTATCTACAGTAAAATATGTTATTTTCACTGAGTATAAATAGCATCTATCGCTATTTGCACTTGGTGTAAATAGCATGCTATTGCTATTTGCACTTAGTGCAAATAGCCGCTGCTATTTATTTATTGTCATTTTATTGTGAGATTTTCACCTCACTTCCTACCATTGCCGTACCTCTTCGTGTCACAACTCTTCTTTTCCGTTTTTAGTGTATTTCTGTGGCAGAATTACAGCGCCACACACTAGTCTATATGTATACTACAACGCTTCTAGTCAGTTTCAGTGCTCTCGTGTGTACGCAGATATTTCTTGAAACCAGGGGAAAAAAGATCGGATAGGGAAAGCTCTGGCTTCGAGTGGACGGAGGCCTATGTTAGATGGTTGTGTAATCTGTTTCCTAAGTGTTCCTGTGGGTTTTTGGATTAAAGACTGTTCCCTTGAATTATTCCTGTCATGCGCTTAATTATATACAGACAGCAATATAATATAACATAATAAGGTGCTGTTGAATGCTTGAATCGAGCAATACAATAGCCTGTCATCAATTATTCCTTTCATATATATTTAAAAAATTAAACATTTTTGTTCATAATAATTTTAGATAAATATAATCAATCAGTCAGTCAATTTTTCCAACAGGTGACAGAGGCTTCTCCTTGGTATAATTACCAACATTGGCTATGTTTACATGCACACTTTTTGAATCTGAACTTAGTGTTTACATGAACAATAAATAAAGTGATTGGGTTGATGTGCACGTTTATACGTCACAATGCTATTTCTACGTCATTGCAAATGCAGTACTTTCCAGTTTCGGTTTTCAATCTGATCAAGTGTTTACATGTTCTCTCGATCGGATTAGAAAAGGAATAAACCGACCCTTTCAATTCGATCAATTTAATTCGTATATCAAGCTCAATCAGATCGATTAAGGTGTTTAGCTTTTCAGTCAGATTGAGCTGTCAATCCTAAAGGATTATTTGGTTGCATGAAAGCGTGTAAGCGTAGCCACTGTATTATTATTATAATTGTTTTACCAAAACACTGCAAAACAAATCATTAAAGATCTAATGATCATTAGGGACAATCTGTTCAAAATAACATTTAGGCTGCTATGCTTTATAACACGAGATGGGAGGTAGTATTATGTGATGTTAAGGAAAACCCAGTCTTCTCTCTCAGCTTTATTTAACACTTAAATCCATTTAGTAATCCATTTCCCTCCAAATCAGTTCAGAAAACCCCACAAAATTACAGATTCTGTCATGGCCTTATTTTAAAATGTCTAAAACAAGTTTTTTTTCCCCCCTCGTCTTGGCTTTTATTTTGCCCCCAAAATTCCCAAAACATTCTTGAACATTCTTCTCAGGTACAGTGGGTTATACATACCTGTCCAGCTCTTGACACCTTGCAACCCTACAGGGCACCACTAAGTTCACTGCTAATTGTAATTCACTGGATGTATAAAATCCCACCGTAGAGCCATGTGCTCCATCTCTCTTTCATCTGTCACTAAATGATACAAGTCAAAAGCCACATGAAAAAAAGACAGATAGAATGAGGCCACGAGGAAAAAAAAAACGGATTCATTTTTAGAGCTCAGGAGGTCAAAACTAAATCACAAATGGGGTAGAAAAACTAAAATGTCATAATATTTTTACAACAAATCTTTTATTGCTGCTATAAATTAACATTTCTGCAGGGGAAGGTGTTTGAATATAAAATACAAAATTGCACGAAATTGTATCATATCATAAAACTAAATTGAACGATTATCGATGTAGGAAAGAACTCCTGATTCCTGACACGGTTATCCACACATCATTATAAATGAATCACTTCCAGCCATTTCTAAATAGCTGTCGGTATGAACACCCTTTTACCTGATTTCAGCTATACTTGATTAGCACTTATTGGTAGTTTCATAAAACCAATATAATAATAAATAATAAAACAAAATAATAAAACAAATCAGCTCAAATACTGGTTTACAGATGCTTAAACCATAATTTGAGTCAGTATGAAAGACCTGTTTAAAAATAAATTGTAAAGAATTGTGATGAAATGAGATGCAACATGCTCTTCCTGCGAGGACTAGTATCTGTCTGTGAGCATCATGGAAATACATAGAGACTCTTTTGTCTGATGAGATCTAAGCTGGCAACACCATCATATATGCCAACATCATGAATTTTAATGAAATATTCTCCTGTAAAAAAAAAATCCCTCAGGTGTCAAAGTCTGAAAGAAAGATCTCAGCGAGAAAATCTAATGGCTAATTCAATTTTGAGGTGTCACTGCTTTTTTGACCTCTATGCAAATCCTCTGTATATTTTTTTTTTTTCGTTTAATTGTCTGCTGTGTTTGCAGGGGGGAAACTTTAGACAAGAAGTTGAAATTAAAATAAAATAATTATTACACTTTTTTAAATAAAATCAAATGAAATTTTGTCATTATTAATAAACATTTCTCATCAATTAAATAAAACATTTGTTTCATAATTTTTTACAAAAACTTGGGTAACAAGGTTGAATGGCTGAGCTTGTTGAGCAGCACACGTTATAATTTATGTCAAAATTGACAAAATATAATGAGATTTACTTGTCCTCCCGCCGTCTTGTACAAAGGGTCCAAATTATGCTATTTCTTCTTCACAATTTTAAAGGAATGCTTTTGTAATAGGAGGAACAAAGAAGTCATACGGTAACTCGGCTGGTAATAAAGACGCCAGCAGCAAACCATTCTTTAATGTATTTTTGTCGTTTTTATTGGTTTTCAGATATAAAAGTACCTTTGTGACTCATATCATCTAAAGATTTTGGCCCCTCAGGTCAGGAAATTGAGGTCAGTAGCTGCTGAGCTACTAATTCGAACATTTTGAAGTGTGCCTCAGATTGCAGCATGACACAGTTCCTCAAAAGTAATGAATAAATCATAAACAGCAATGACATGGTGGGAGGACTTCCCTGCTTCTCAGAATCCCCAGAGATTCAATTAATCCTGATTACCAGCCCAACCATTTCCAACATGGCTCTCCAAGATGAGTACATGAGCCAAAGCAGCAGCCAGTCCAGTATGCAATATTTATCAACTAGATTTCTACATTTTCAAATGAAAATGAGTGGTGCTTGCCCATGTGTGGTTGCCAAGGCATTACTACGTGGTTGCTAAGATATTCTTGGGGTGTTTCTAGTACACTGCTAAGCGTACTGCTTCTTTCCCTCCCAGCTAAAAATTGTGTGTACGTGTTTAAAAGTATTATTCTGGAATGTAGCATTTCACTTAAATCGTACTTAATAAAACATGGTTCAAGAAAAAAGATTCCCATGTGCCAAATGAACAGCTTGTTTTTCATCATTCCCAATCAGCTTTTGTTTGGCCGCCATAGTTGTTGTGGTGTGGAACGGAGCTGAATTATTGAAGGGAAAGAAAAGATCTTTCTCAGAAGTCAGCAAAGTGCAACTCTAGAGAGCTTAACTCATGAAACCTTTACAACATACTCCAAACGAGCATGCATCTGTTGTTTTCCACAAAAACGATACAAAATATATCCTTAAACGCAGGGGTCATGTCATGAGAAATCACATTTGCCTTGATATTTTGACATAAAGCCCCGTTTCCACCAAAATTACCCAGAACAAGTTGTCCCAGGAACTTTTTTTTTCTCCCAGACCATCTCTTCACTCAGAATTAAAGCAACAGTGCAACAGTACACAATATCACATCGCATGACACTCTCTGCGTTTCCATGGTCTAAAGTAATAAAGCCTGAACCTCATCGTTGGTCCATCGCATTTTTAAACTTCATTGTTGATTCGAATAGAAAACAACTCCTACTGCACGCACCGCAACAGACTTTTAGGTTGAAATTAAAATGCAGTGTGAGCTTAACCAATCAGTATGTTCAGCGCCCAAGTCCCACCCCGAAAGTTCCTGAAGTTTGAAAAAGTACTACCTCACCAGCAAGGCTGCTTTGAGGGGGAAAATTTTACCCTGAAGTCGAAACACACCAAGTGCCACTCAAGTCCCTAGTTCCTGTGGAAAGTTCCTGCGGTCGAAACATGGCTAAAAGGTGTCATGAACTGGCTTTTTACATTTATTATTCTGCTGTCTGAGGTCAACTTATGATGTTCGTGTTATTTTTACATTCAAAAACATCATAATGAATACATTTTCTACACTGGTTTTGAGGCTTTCTCCTGAACGATGGGTTTTGATGGCGTGCCGCACTGGAGACATGGAAGTAAACGCCCACGGCTGGGATTGGACAAGCTTTGCATATTTAATGAGCTTCAGCTCCCTTGTCAGTGCATGTAGGAATTGTTTTGAAGCGTATGGGAAAACGGCAACGGGAATGATTCGTCCCACAGGGCTCGCAAACCGTCTTTATCAAACAAACACAGTGATTTATCTTAGCTACCTGCGATTGATTGGAATGTTGATTTATATTTTTTTTATTACTTGGCTCACCCGATCGGTGGATATAAGTGCGAATCATGCATGACACACACACACACACACACACACACACACAGATACACGCGTGCCAAGTAGCCTACGTTGCAATCTCTTCCCCACATGAGCTAGATATTCATTAAAAATAAAGTTCATCCATGCATTCATAATATTGGAATCCGAAGGAAACTTATGCATTATGTTTATTGCTTAAAAGTTGGATCCGGTTTAGCTCTATGTTAGGCCTGTGTCATGTCAGTGGGACGAGTCGGTGGGCGGGCGAGGCAGTGTTTCACCACACGATGACATCAAGGTGTGGCATATTCTGAGATTGGGCCTGGTGTCACTAAAAGCTTTTCTTTGACGAAGGCAGTTTTCAGCTCTGAAACTTACAGGATATTCTTATATTACCATGACCATACATTTATCAAAAGCTCAAGGGAAAGTTGATTTCTCAATTCATCACCCCTTTAAGAGGTCTTTGTACTATTAAATCATCCTGCAAGTTTCATAGCTTAAAACATCCTCCATGCTTTAAACAAAACATTTATATAAACAAACTCCAAAAATAGTTTCAACATTTCAACATTGATATTTTGCGGGATATGTGATTTCACACAGGCAAATACATTATATGCCTGCTCAAGTGCAAGACATCAACAAATGTTTCATCACATCGTAGGCCACACCCACTGCCCACTTCATTCACTTAAAGGGGTCCTATATTATGCTTTTATACTTTTTCATCTTTAGTTAGTGTGTAATGTTGCTGTTTGAGCATAAAAAGATCTGCAAGGTTACAAAGCTTAGAGTCCATTCCAAGGGAGATATTTGATTTAACAGAATCCACTTCCCAAGAACTACAACGAACGATTTGTTAGGACTACAACACAAGTTTTTCTGGATCTTGTGAATTCACAATGGATGCGTTTACACTTGGCTTTAAAATGTGACCTGTATCTGGATGTTGTCCACATACACATTGAAAAGACAAGTGTAAACACGTTTCTGATTGGAATGTTATCCAATCAGCGTGTCCTGGTCCAGAGGTAGTCGAGGACAATCCAGCCATCGTATCTACATTCAGAGGGAGACGTCATATAAATCCCCTTCCAGTCTCGCTTAAGGCTGTTGAAAAAGTAATGGTCGGATGCAGTTTTGACAAGAAATGAAACGTATTTCACCTTGACAATAATTCAAAACAGTATCCTCCGTGCCAGGCTTTGATCCTGAGTTTAGGAGTTTAGCTGTGACATCAGTCGTGAACAGCCAATCACATGCTGTGGATCAGTGAAACTGAGATTCACTTCTCACGAGAGAAGCAGTGAGAATCATTCCTCCTTTCTGCAGAATATAACATGATTGAAAAATATTACAAATTTAAACAAATTTACACAGCAAGAGGAAAATAGCTGTCAATGAAAGAGGACAGGACAACTTAACGAAAAATCGTACTATGTCAGCACAAGTAAAAGTTATGAAGTTAGTTTAGTTGATATATGAAAATTGAACATTTACGCTCACATGTAGTAATTTACATTACTTATGGCTTTATATTTTGATTATAAAGCTTATTTGTATGACCTTTATATAGGCTATTTATATTAATTTGAACAAAGTGCCTATTAATGATTGATTAACTAAAATTATACATGTGCCATTGATTAAGGGTACAATAATTACATAAATGATATCTAAATCATTCAAAATTATTATTATTATAAATAAGCATTGTTAAAAGCCAGATGCTTTAGTCTTTAAAACCAGTTGCTATGTAGTGACCTTTAATTTGGAGTAGAGACAGGGGAGTGACTTCAGAGGTCTGACACTTTGCTCACAGCTGATTGGTCCAATTTCAGTTTAAGATCTCTTATCCAGATAATAACCTGTCCTGGAACAGGTTAGCCGTGGAGCATAAGTTACTATGGAGATGAACACTGCTAAAAGTCAAACCACTTTACTGGTACCTAAAACCTAGGATTGGCACAAACTAAGCTTTACCATATTTGGCTAGCCAGCTAAACGGGCTTCATGGTATAGACCCATGGTCAATCCAGTTAAATAATAAACTTTGAAAATGTTTCTTCATTTAACTTTGATCTAAGACAGGAGATGGTAAATGAATGAAAGCAATTTAATTTGTACCATGTTTACTCGTACATCAATAAACCGTGTGTTGCGTAGCCTACCATTGTTTAGTTCTAATCAACGCTCTGTGATGTGTTTTTATGTTGTATTTCTTTAATAAAAAGGTTGTCAGATTCTGACGCTTTCTTCACGCCAGCATACAGCAGTCTATAAATGCTTGTGCGCTCGTGTCAAAATAACATAACATCATACCAGATTAATGTTGAAAAAACTTAAACAGGTAGATTACCCTAAGTACCCTATTTGAGATGTGTAACCTATATTGCATATATTGAGTGTATATGAATAAATCACAAAAATCCCATGCTAAGGGCAGTGCCTATTAATAGAGGTTAAAACGTGATGAAGTATTATTAATTTAAAAATCTAATTTAAATATTTTGCGGAAACAGAAATCCGATCATTCATACAGTGACTACTTGATGTGAACAAATGTAAACCTCTATGTTCATTTACAAGTCAGTGCCATTGTGGGTGCCAAAAAAAAATGGAATTGGTTTGAAAACGGTCTGTGTAAACAACAATCTGTGAAAATGATGAAGTCATGCACATGTTTATTACATGTTCAGTCTATAGTGTTTCATCGGTATCTAATGGCCTTTCAGCAGAATACAGCAGATCTGACAGCAGATTTTCACAGATCCGTGTGAATGGGGATCGTTTTGACAATGGTCTCATCTTTATGCGGAAAACTCGAAGGAACAAAAATCTCAGTTTTAAGAATACCGTTGTCGTCTAAGGCCCCGTCCACACGAAGCCAGAGCTTTCCCAATCCGATCCTTTTTTTTTTCCTTGTTTCAAGAAATATCTGCGTACACACGAGAGCACTGAAACTGACTCAAAACGATGTAGTATACATGCCAGGCCAGTGTGTGGCGCTGTAATTCTGCCACAGAAATGCACTGAAAACGGAGAAGAAGAGTTGTGACTAGAACAGGTAGAGCAATGGTAGGCAAAATCTCACAATAAAATAAATACATTTGCAACTTACCAGATGTGATTTATTAACACCTACACCTACTCCAACCCTAAACCTACCCACAATAATGCAAATACAGTAATGATGCAATATTGATGTGTGCATGCTCAGTTTCTCTTCTAGTCTTTCACGTTTGGGATGTGGTATGATGACATCATCGTTTCACAAAATATACAGATTGGCTGTACACATGAAAACGCAAGTGATAAATCTGTTGGTTTCAGATTTATCCACTCTGGGACCTAGTTAAAAAACATATTGTTTTCATGCTCCCAAAATGCCGGATCCGTGTGAACGAAACGCTGATACGATACAAAATGTATAAGTATACAGCTGAACGCGTCTCCGTGTGGACGGGGCCTAAATGTACCCTTACGCCGGCTTCACACCGCAAGCGTGAGCGGCGCGTCAGCGTAACTACACCGCGACAGTATTCACACTGGAAGCGTCTGTACAGTGTCACAGCAGCAGCAGCTCCGACACTATATATAATGCTAGAGCCTTTATATCTGTCTGAGTATTACATAATCAACTGAAAGAAAGTTTATCATATTTTCTGGCTAGTTTACTTATTTTTTATAATCATAACCATACTTTCACCCAAACTGAAATATTAAAACAAGTTTAGTTTAAATGGGTAAATCTTCAACAGATATTTTTTTTATTCTTCATTGTCTTTTCTGACATACTCCAGTTCTTGTTAAAACACACTATATGTGCTTCTTATGTGCATTGAGCAATTTGTGTGAAATCATATTTATTTTGTACATTAAAAAAATAGGTTCTGCGCCGAAACCCACGCTTCACTGCTGCTCACGCACTGCTGCAGATCCCGCTGTGAATGCACTCATTGATTAGCATGGGCACTGAAAAAAATATGCGCGGCTCACACTTGCAGTGTGAAACGGCCGTAAGACTGCGTGCATAAGTAGAGAGAACAAACAAGGGAAATAAATGATGAACACCTGAACAGAATACTCGATCAATAAGTAACCAAGGAAGGAGCCGGGGCGGCCTCGTGGGCTGGAGCCGGGGCGGCCTCGTGGGCTGGTGTGAGACTGTGGGGCTCCTAGTCCACCATTCCCACAGTAAACGAGGACCCACTCAGCAACAGAGCAAGGTCTATATAGGCCTGCAGGGTAGTGATGTTACATATGACACTGAAGCTTCGATGTGCGTATCGCGTATGTGACGCAATTTGTAGTGAAGCTCCGTATCGGGGTGTGTATTGGTTTCCCTGAGTCACGTGATTGATGACAAATGAAGCCTCACTTTCTGTCCAATCACGTGCGCGTTTCACTTTGCGTGTCAGAAGTTTCGAACCCCCAGATCTTACTTAACTAGTCCCTGTTGGCTCAGTCTGGTTGATGGGTGTGTAAGGACAGTGCTGTACTGTGAAAGTTAATCAATATATTACATTTAAATAAACATTTATTTGTCACTACTTAATCTTTTTTTGTTGTTGGTTTTGTGTATTTGTAATTGGGTAAAATCTTTGCACTTTTTTTAGGTAATGTGGTGTTGGTATTTGGGGTTAGGGTGGGATTAGCATTTTATGTATTTTATTCTTGTATGTAATTTCCTTTCATATAACTTTTCTCAGAAGGTGAGATGCTTGGTGTGTGGCAAGGACCTTTCGAATGGAAACCGCACATCATCCATGCTAAGGCATTTCAGAGCTTTGCATGACATTGCACAGCCCCAGAACAATCCTACAAGCACACGAAGCAGGACTATTGCTTAATGATTTTTATTCATAATGACCCTGGCAACTCTGCTGGACCCTAGGTTTAAAACCTTGGGTTTCCTTAACCAAGCTAAAATGACAGAGGCTGTGAAACGGCTAAAAGAAGAAACAGCATCTACATCTGCAAGCACTCAGTCAACAGAAGCACCATCATCAACCCAACAGCCCACACCAAGCTCAAGTATTTATTTATTTATTATTTTGTATGTATTATTATAATTGTTGAAAGTTGATGTATGTTATATTCAGTCAATGTACATGTACAGTCAATCCCAATGAAATATTTTTCTCCTCACACAGGTGGAAACCTTTGGCTCCTGTTGGACAGTGCTGTAGACCAGCACAAACAAACCTCAAATGCCACTTCTGATGCAATCGTTGAAGTGGATAGATATCTTGCAGAGACAAACATACAAAGAGCTGAACGAACACCCACTTGAATACTGGAAAATGCAGAAACATGTGATATAAAGCTTTTATTTGTACACATAGCATTGAAACGTGTGTGTAGTGGTTGCTTCATCTGACAGTCAGAGCTTCTTCCACAGGCTTCTGGCTGCTTTATTTTAAATAAGCACCAGATGGCGCTGTTCTCGACACCCTCGAAGCTTTGAATCTTTTCCCGAAACAGTCAGGGTAAAGCCTCACTGCTTCACAAGGCTTCATTTCCACATCCCTACTGCAGGGTGCATGGGCCATTGCTCTCTTGCATCAGGTGACCCAAAACATCATTGAAGCCATTAAGAAACATGCACTTAAGGGCAACATCATTAAATTCTACCTGGCAGCAAAGTTCCACAAATTCTGCCACGTAGTCCTCAATAGCCCGATTCCTCTGGCGAATGCGAAGGATGGCAACTGCTGGGTTCATATTGAGGGTCTGTTATTCTGTAACATCGAGTCCACTGAAGGCAAGTTGATGAGAACCCAAGTGCAGCATTTATTGGAAAAAACTCAAAATCGTAAACATAAAACAAAGGCTTGGCATAAACAACTGAAAGACTTGACTTCTTGACATACTACACTTGACTAGGCTCACCTACACAGCAGGTTACAACATTCAATCACAGACCAAGACACAAGGCAAACATGAGGGCTTAAATACACAGACTGAGGACAAGACACACCTGTGAACAATAATCAACCAATAAACCAATGACAACATGACACAACAGAACACAAGACCAGGGAGCACATGGCAGGATACATGACAAACCAGGAAGTGCATGACAACACATGACTGTGAACATGATAAACTTAAAACATGAAACATGAACCAACACCTAAACACCCTGTGACACATAGGTAATTTACTATAATAAACAAACATGAAAAAAACAATGAACACCAGTATAACTTAACATTAACCTAAATGAAAAAAGAAATGCTGTAAAAACTGTTGTTTATGATTCATTATGCAGGAAATAAAAAAATAGAGTTGAGCCTAATTGCAAAGTATGACCAACAATTTTTACTCATCTACACATAAAAATTCTGTTCTGTTCTGTGCCATAACCGTTCCTGGCAGAATATTTATTTGAAAGAAATTAATAAATGCAATAACGAGATAAAAATTAAACATTTGAGTAATCACTTTGCTCTTAAAAGACATGGGTCATGGGTCCTCAGCAATATTCGGGATGTAGTGGTTGCAAACAGGTTCTTTTTTGGACTGTTATCTCCAATGAAACCTTCACTATGATTAATTACATCTGCATAGTAAAGTTTCTTACAGCACAAGTCAAATTCTGAGCTCAGAGGGTGGGCATGCTGACTCCAGTCTGACCTGAGACAAGATATATAGAGCCCAACAACAACTGCTCCCTCTCTGCACCCTTAAACATTATTAATAGTTTCCACTTTCAGCCTGAACCTTTTCCAAAGGGCACAACAGTATATATATATATAACACTGATAATAGATTTTCTCTTTGGTTTCATTGGACTGTAATGCAATAAGAATGGAAGGAGAAAAAAAAGACATCCACATTAATAGGATTGTTGTATTGAGTACATAAAAAAATGGTTTAAGCATGATCCAATAATCCAGTTTGAATTGAAAAGAAAAATTATATGTGTGTGTGTGTGTGTGTGTGTGTGTGTGTGTGCGTGCGTGCGTGCGTGCGTGCGTGCGTGTGTGTGTGAGAGAGAGTGTGTGTGTGTGTGTGTGTGTGTGGACTGGTAATCCCTACGGTATGGGGACAAAATGTCCCCACAAAGATGGCAATATCCAAATTTTTGTCCTTGTGGGGACATTTTTTGGTCCCCATGAGGAAAACATCTTATAAATCACACTAAGTGATGTTTTTGAAAAAGTAAAAATGCAGAATGTTTCCTGTGATGGGTAGGTTTAGGGGCAGGGGCAGTGTAGGGGGATAGAAAATACGGTTTGTACAGTATAAAATGCATTACGCCTATGGAATGTCCCCATAAAACATGGAAACACAACATGTGTGTGTGTGTGTGTGTGTGTGTGTGTGTGTGTGTGTGTGTGTGCGTGTGTGTGTGTGTGTGAGAGAGTGTGTTTTTGTGTGTGTGTGTGTGTGTGTATGTGTGTGTGTGTGTGTAAACTACATTTAAATAACAATTAAAATAATCTTGAACAACGCTAGAATAATGACTCTTTATCAATTGTCAAAGACAACATACAGTTTTATCTGTGAGCACATGAAAGATGCTACAGTATGCAAATGGTCTATTTTGTCAAAGGCGCTTAGATTTGCCAAAATGACATTAAACTGTAAAATGATGTTATTTAATTACAAAGACAAAGCAAGATTTGGTTTCATTTCCTTTCTTTTTTTTTTTTTTTTTGGAGGAGGGGTGGGGGCGGGGGCTGAAATTCAAATCATCAGAGCGGCTGGGGCTGTAAAAAATAAATCCTGTCTCCTGGCAAGTACAGGGCCTCAACGCACAGAGCAGACGCATATATCAGAAGAAGATGAATGCACTGCTGGCAGCAGGCTCTTCGCAGGGCATCACATGGCTTCACAGATGGCACTGACGGTTTGATTTGTGATGTTTGTGTTTCTCGCAGGTCAGGGTTTGTTGTTTTCAAGCATTGTGAGTGTGTGTGATTTTATGAAATATGAATAACAGTAATACAAAATATGCTGTGCTTAGGTAAATATCATTTCATCATTATTCAATCCCATAAATATTGCAAAACTGAATATTTATTGATCAGTACTCTTCTCATCAAAATGTCTCTTTTATCTCTGCACTTATCTCATGAATTGCTATTTGTGTTATTTTATTAGTTTCCCTTTTCCCTTTTCATTTATTTCTGAACATTTTAGAAACTCCATAGCAACACCCCAGTAACCTTTCTAAAAAATTTAGCAACTGCATAGTAACACCCTATAGCAGCCATTTTTTCTTTCATGTCATCATGATTTGCTTACTACATGAACCTATTTTTGGACCAGATGGATTTGGAACAGTAAGAAACTGCCCAGCAAAATCATAGCAACTATTCTGAACACTTTAGCAACTGCATACACCCTAGTCAACACTCTCAACACTTTAGCAAATGCATAGCAATACCTGAGCAACTACTCTCAACACTTTAGCGACTGCATAGCAACCCCTTAGCAACCACTCTCAACACTTTAGCATCTGCATAGCAACACCCTAGCAACCACTCTGAACAATTGAGGTGGATGCTAGGGTGTTGCCAAGCAGTTGTTAAAGAAAGAAATGACAAATGAACCACTCTGAACACCCTAGCAGTACATTCAAATATTTTTTTATTTTTTACTTTGTATATACATCAAACATTCGAACACGTGGCTTGCAGTTTTGTTTTGATTGATTGTTCTAAAACTTCAATAAGCCAATCAGCATGTGATTGCCCCTTCTCCACTGTTGTAATGGCTTTTGATTTTAATAAATTCACCCTTGCAATAAATTAAATTTTCCTCAAGTAAACATAATCAGAACAGCCTAAACAGTAACTATTACTTGAATCAGAGAATTTAATCAGTGATTAAAAAATTAATGTTCTGTCATTTACTCACCCTAGTGTCATTCTAAACATGATATAAGATTGAGTAAATATATATATATATATATATATATATATATATATATATATATATATATATATATATATATATATATATATATATATATATATATATATATATCAATCATTTTGTAGAAACCTAGTGACACCTAAAAACAATAGTTTTACAATTAAAACTTTTTAGAGCATTGTTAATACTTTACTCACACGAGATGCTTCTAATTTTTTTCTAGTAAAATATTGCACCTCCACCCAGTCAAACAGCGAAGCAGCAACATATGACAGTTAATTTTGTTATGTATCAAATTCCAGACAAAACATTGTTTTAAATGCAAGCGATAAAATAAACCAGTCTGCGTGGTTCCTTTCATGTAAAGATGTGCACCATTTCAGAAGCACCCAGGAGTGAACTAGATACAGAGACCTTTGATATGTCTTCCTGTTTTCCCCCTTGTCAGAGCCACTATCTCAAACATAATTCTCTGTTTTCGAGCAGTCTCCTTTGAGAAAAAATTTCTCCATGTTTTATTTTTCTTCTTTTCTTTCTTTGAGCTGCATGCCCTCTATTCTAGCAGGATTTCAGATTTTAAAAGTGAAAATGTTCAGTTGTTAAGGTACATTCACATCCAAACAATAATAATGATAGCGCTAAATATTTCATTTTTTTTTTAAGTTTACTAAATTACTACACTTAAAAGAATAACACTATAAATACAGGTAAACAAAAAACTTACTTGGTTACTTATGTAACCTCAGTTCTAGACGCTTATGGGAAAACCTCTTTTCTCGAAAATATTGATGCCTTTATTTTATAACGCAGTGCAGCTGCATAGTGCAGAGCAATAAGCGCACTGATTGGCTGAGCTGCGGAAACTGCACAAACCTATGGGGAGGCGGCGTAACTGCGCAAACCAATTGGGGGACGACCTGGAACAAGCAAGCTGAGCCCACCAAAATGGTTGATACATGATGGGTTATTTTCTTAACCTAAATGGCGTGTTCAGCCTGCTGGGTCATTTTATTGGGTTATTTTTTTATATTTTTACCCTGTGCTGGGTAGTTTTTATGTAACTCAGCTGCTGGGTCATCACATACCTACCCAGCGCTATAGGTCAATGTAACCCAATGTTGGGTAGTCTGTGTCAAACCGGTTAAAACTAGCTACGTTTGTCAACGATCATTCTGTGTTCTGTTCTAAGAGAAAACTTCCTGAGGGGAAATTCCTGAATTAAATTAAGATTTGTATTACATTGTATTCCTATCAAATGATTAATGTACAAAGAGGAAAATGTCTATAGTCTCACAGTCAAATTTTTCTGTTTACAAGTCATAGCTAATGTCTGATGCTACAAACAAATGCACGACCCGGGCTGAAACACAACACGGCATCGCTGTCCTAAGCTACCATGCACTCCCCTGACTATAATAGGGGTGCTGTAGATCTAGTGCGCTAGCGCTATGCGTTTGATGGGTTGAAATTTAAAGACGAGATGGCACAAGTTAAAACTGTATTTTATGTAACTTTTCAAAAATAAATATAAGCTTGTCATGCAATAAACTGGAACAGCCTACTGATAGCAGGTTTCTTCTTATTGGCTGCTGTTGCTTCTCC
Source organism: Gobiocypris rarus (assembly GCA_023029165.1). NCBI lineage: Eukaryota > Metazoa > Chordata > Actinopteri > Cypriniformes > Gobionidae > Gobiocypris > Gobiocypris rarus. The sequence continues at coordinate 14,584,206 of CM040927.1, forward strand.
TGTCACATCAGTATTTTATGACTGTAAAAGACTGCCTTGCCATGGAAAAAAAAAAAAAACATTTGTGTATGAACTGCTGCTGTCCATTACATATAACAGAGATTTTATAGTGCATTTTTATTATTTAAAATGAAAAATCTTCAATATCAAATTGAGTGACCCAGCACTTTCAAAAAACAACCCAGAAAATTAGTTAAAGTATACAACCCAACAAGCTGGGTAAAAATAACCCAGCATGTGTTCTATCCAATATTTACACATGGCAAGGGCACACAGTGAAATGACCTTGGCTCTGAACAGAGTTGAGAGCACCTTGGGTATATGGCCAGTGTGGTTTTGAGCGAAAGTGGCCTTAAGTCAGCCACCTGAAGCGGCTTAAATGGGGGCACCCTGAGGACTGTGGATAGGTCCCATGAGGGTATAGAGGGGGGATGAGGCGGGTTCAGCCTACTGGCCCCTTTGAGGAAGTGTACGACTAAGTTGTTTCTTTCTAAGGATTGGTCGGCCATAGGAACATGGAAGGCTGCTATGGCTGCCACGTATACGTTGAGCATGGAGGGGGCATGACCCGCATCCAGTAACTCTTGTAAAAACGAAAGTACCAGTGGTACTTCACATGAATAGGGGTCTTGGTTCCGAGCTGAGCACCAGCTGGTGAACACTGACCATTTAAGGGCGTAGAGGCATCTCGTGGATGGAGCTCTAGCCTCATTGATAGTGCTAGGACTCATTCTGGGAGGTCCCTTGGTACACGTTGAGGGGCCATACATGGATGGCCCACAAGTCGGTCTTCCCTCAGCGGTATCGGCCAAGAACCTACTCCGAGCAGCTGTATCAACTGGGGGAACCATGTTTTGTACCCACCATACTTTTAGTATCGAAACTGGAGTAAATGCATAAAGGGGAAGGCTGGGCTATTCAAAAAGAATGTTAGGCAGTGAGAGTTGTCTTCTGAGGCGAAGAAGTTTATCTGTGCCCTCCTGAAGTTTGAGGGTGGGAAGCTGTCTACACCGGTGCGGTGAAGGAATGACAGCCACACATACTCCTCAAAACAATAGATTCAACCATGCTGAGGAGCCGTGCCAATGCACAACCCACGTAAAGATGATTATTCTGCAAATATCTGCAATTGCAGGCTTCAAACAGAGAGGGTGACAAAGAGGAAAAACTTACCGACTGCAGCTTTAACTTACTTGACTTAACGAGCACATTGTTATCTACATAGCGCAGCTGATTGGTCACTGTGGCATCAGCAACCAATGAGCTTGCTGCTCAACATTCAAATACTTGCAATTGTTTACTTTTTCATGCCACTAAACATGACGTGGAAAAAAGGCGAACTGTGATTGGTTGCTTTACATGTCAGTCAAACGGCCTTTGGGCGGTCCTTGGCCAATGAAAGCTGCTATGGAGTCCAGACCTTCTGCCGTCAGTCTGAAGGTCTGGTTTCGCGAGACTGGGTTCATTGGTGGGAACTGGCCTTTCCAATTAGGAACAACTACCAGATCTAACTGATCTGATCTGAAATGTATTTACTTGTCTAACCCAAAGTTTATCTAGTAATATTAAATAATTTATTTGACTTATTAAATTGTTTACATTATTACTAAAACTAACTAACAGAATATATATATAATAGTATATAAATAACACTTACTTACTGTAGCTAATAATGTTTGAACCGTCCCACAATATGAATTAATTGAATTTTGATGTTTTGAGCCCAGTTACAGTGTGTTTTCATCAACCAACCATAGTACATAAAGCTTTTACATGTCAAAATATAATTTAGATTCCTCATGATATGACACCGTGTGATGTTTCTCATTTGGATGCAATGATGGCGTGGGTGTCATTCTGTGGGTGAATACTCATTATGTTCAATCGTAAACTATATTAACGGCAATCATAGATATAAACAATGTGTTCTCTGTGAGTTAAGCTGTTTACTTGATCACAATGAGTGTTGTTTATCATTTATCATTAAACTCGATGCAGAAGTGTATGAGACGAACGTTATCAATCATCACAACTCCTTTTTGGCTTATGCATTTAAATTCTAGGCCTAGTAAAATACATATACCTCAAGAGCGTTATTCCTTAATGATGTGGTAAAGGATGTCTTTATTATTTTTTAAAGTTTAAAAAGGTAAATGCAACTTTTGGTGCTCTAGCGGTAATAACAACTTTGTAAATTTTGAAGAAATAAAAGTTACATAGTGTACATTTAACAGTGTTTAAAATGTCCAGTTATATAATGCATAATTTTTATACATGCCATTTGATTTTTTTTCTAAACAATCAGCTCACTCATGTGATTGTGTATAAAGCAATGCAAAGAGAGAAGCCTTCCCTTCAGTAGGTTGATAAAGCCCTTAAGGACCCAGTTGTACACTGAAGGCAGTATTTCCAGATATATATGGATATGAATTTGAAGTGGAAAAAAAAAAAAAATAGAGAGAAAGCAGTTTTTATCTTAGACATGTGTGCAGCAGTTCCCCTGTCATATTGTACGGATTTAGGGCTTGTTTTGCATTAGGACTTGATTTGCTTTAGCGTGGTACTTCTGGCGGCTCCTTCCCCAACATCAAAGGTGCTTCCGCTGAAGGTGCTTTGCAAGCACACACACATTGACAGAGCCCTTGTCTTCTTTGAATACAAAATAACATCTCAACTTACACATCATGGGTTGTCCCTTCTTTAAAATCTCTCTAGGCCATTCCAACTCCGTTATACATGGCAGAAAGTAATACATTTACAGTTGTTACTTCAAAGGTATTTCAACCTGATCTGACCCTCAGACATTACTTTAAAGGATGTAGGATAGGCCTACTGTGGTAGTGTTTATTCAGTCATTTTAACACTGAATTTGAGGTAATTTAAATTCAACATTTATAAATTTTTAAAGGGTCACAAGGGGCCGTGGAAAAGTCTAGAAAAAAAAAGTTTTAAAAATATATATAATAATTAGATTAACATAAATGAGTAAAGCAATACATTTGATCTAAATAATTCAATTAAAAAAAATGTGATTTAAAAAATGGTTAGTTATTAATCTATTAAATTAGATTAAAATAAAAACAAAATGATTCTTCTTCTTTTCCTTTCGGCTATTCCCTTTAGGGGTTGCCACAGAGAATAATCTGCCTCCATTTAGTCCTATCCCCTGCTTCTCTCAGACCGACTACCTTCATGTTCTCCTTCACTACATCCACAAACCTCCTCTTTGGTCTTCCTCTCAACCTCCTGCCTGGCAGCTCTAACCTCAGCATCCTTTTACCGATATATTCACTCTCCCTCCTCTGAACATGTCCAAACCATCTCAACCTGGCCTCTCTAACTTTGTCTCCAAAACATCTCACATGTGCTTTCCCTCTGATGTACTCATTCCTGATCCTATCCATCCTCGTCACTCCCAAAGAGAACCTCAACATCTTCAGCTCTGCTACCTCTAGCTCTTTCTCCTGTCTTTTCCTGTCTCCAAATCGTACAACATCGCTGGTCTCACTAATGGCCTGTACACCTTTTTTTTCATTCTTGCTGGTACTCTTTTTTCAGACCTGGCACTTTTCTCCACCCATTCCAACCTGCCTGCACATGCTTCTTCACCTCTTTTCCACACTCCCCATTGCTCTGGACTGTTGACCCTAAGTACTTAAAATCCTGCACCTTCTTTACATCTTTTCCCTGTAACCTCATTGTTCCACTTGGTTCCCTCTCATTCACACACATGTATTCTGTCTTGCAGCAACTAACCTTCATTCCTCTTCTCTCCAGAGCAAACCTCCACCTCTCTAGACTTTCCCCCACCTGCTCCCTGCTCTCACTACAGACAACAATGTCATCCGAAAACATCATAGTCCATGGATATTCCTGTCTGACCTCATCTTTCAGCCTGTCCATCACCACCGCAAACAAGAAGGCGCTCAGAGCCGATCCTTGATGCAGTCCCACCTTCACAGTGAAGTCCTCTGTCTCACCTACGGCATACCTTACCACTGTCCTTCTGCTCTCATACATATTCTGCACCACTCTAACATACTTCTATGCCACTCCAGACCTCCTCATACAATAACACAGCTCCTCTCTTGGCACCCTTTCATATGCTTTCTCTAAATCTACAAAGACACAATGCAGCTCGTTCTGACCCTCTCTTTACTTATCCATAAACATTCTCAAAGCAAATGATGCATCTGTAGTGCTCTATCTTGACATGAAACCATACTGCTGCTCACAAATGTTCACTTCTCCCCTTAGCCTTGCTTCCACTACTCTTTCCCACAACTTCATTGTTTGACTCATCGGCTTAATACCACTGTAGCTTCCATAACTCTGCACATCTCCCTTGTTATTAAAGATTGGCACCAAAACACTTCTCCTCCATTCCTCAGGCATCCTCTCACTCTCTAAGACCTCGCTGAACAACCTAATTAAAAACTCTACTGTCATCTCTCCTAGACAATTCCATACCTCCACTGGTATATCATCAGGACCAACTGCCTTCCGTCTCTTCATCCTCTTCAAAGCTCTCCTAACTTCACCCTTGCTAATCCTTTCTACTTCATGCTCAACAACATTTGCCTCTACAACTCTTCTCTCCCTGTCATTTTCCTCATTCATCAGTTCCTCAAAGTACTCCTTCGATTTTTACCTCACCCTCCTTTCACCTGTCAAAATATTTCCATCTCTATCTTTAATAACTCTAACCTGCTGCACATCCATTCCATCTCTATCACTCTGCCTCGCCAACCGATACACATCCCTCTCACCTTCCTTACTATCTAACCTTGCATACATGTCCTCATAAACTTTCCGTTTGGCCTTTGCCACCTCTATCTTAACCTCATGCTGCATCACCTTATATTCCTGTCTACTTTCCTCCGTCCTCTCACTGTCCCACTTCTTCCTAGTTAACCTCTTCCTCTGGATACTCTCCTGGACTTCCTCATTCCACCACCAAGTCTCCTTGTCTTCTATCCTCCTTCCAGATTACACACCTAGCACCTTCCTACCTGTCTCCCTGATCACTTTGGCTGTAGTATTCCAGTCATCTGGAAGCACCTTCTGACCACTTAAAGCTTGACTCAACTCCTCCCTGAAACCCACACAGCACTCTTCCTTTTCCAACTTCCACCACTTTGTCTTCTGCTCTGCCTTTGCTCACCACCAGAGTCGTCTTACACACCACCATCCTATGCTGTCTAGCTACACTCTCACCTACCACTACTTTAAAATCGCTTATCTCCATCAGATTACAGAGTCTACATAAAATATAGTCCACCTGTGTCCTTCTGCCTCTTCTGAAAGTACGTGTTCACCACAGCTATCTCCATAAATTAGAAAAGTCTACCAACCTCTGTCCTTCTGGGTTCCTTCCCTGAAGACCAAACCTGCCCATCACTTCCTCGTCCCCACTATTCCCTTCAACAAAATGCCCATTAAAATCTGCCCCTATCACGACTCTCTCACATCTGGGAGCAGTCTGCATTACTTCCTCCAACTCGCTCCAGAATCTGTCTTTCTCCTCTTGCTTACATCCTACTTGTGGAGCATAGGCACTAATAACATTCAACATCACTCCTTCAATTTCCAGCTTCAGACTCATCAACCTATCTGACACTCTCTTTACCTCCAGGACATTCTTCACAAACTCCTTCTTCAGGATCGCTTCTATCCATTTTTCTTCCTATCCACACCATTATAAAACAGTTTAAACCCTGCCCCAATGCTTCTAGCTTTGCTCCCTTTCCACCTGGTCTCCTGGACACACAAAATGTCAACTGTCCTCCTCTGCATCATATCTACCAGCTCTCTGCCCTTACCTGTCATCGTACCAACATTCAAAGTCCCTACTTTCAGTCCTAAACTCCTGCCTTTCCTCTTCTCTCTCTGCCTACAGACACACCTTCCTCCTCTAACACACCTCCCTCCACTCCTTCTTCGACCAACAGTAGCCCAATTTCCACCAGTGCCCTCAACAGGTCAACAGCACCGATGGCGGTCGTTGTTAACCCGGGCCCCAACCGATCCTGTATGGAAGTCATATTCGTGATTCGCAAAATGTTTACATCGGATGCCCTTCCTGACACAACCCTCTCTATTTTTCCAGGCTTGGGACCGGCACAAAAGGTATACTGGCGTGTGACCTTCTGTGGCTAGTTTAATAAAAACAAAATGATTAATATAAAAAATTTGATTAAAATTAAATAAGCACGAAATAAATACATATAACAATACGTTACTACATTGAGTGAAACAAAATATATAATAAATGTAACTGAAACTAATTTTAGATTTATAATTTAAAAAAATTAAGCTAGTTTATAGATTAAACTTTCACCCCCATCTCATCCAAGATGTTCATGTCTTTCTTTCTTCAGTAGAAAACAAATTAAATTTTTTGAGGAAAACATTCCAGGATTTTTCTCCACAATATAGACCTCTATGACAACCAAAATGTTGAAGGTCCAAATCAGTGCAATTTCAAAGTGCTTCAGAAAGCCCTTGCAGTTTCAAAGGGCTTTCAGATTTTAAAGGAAAGTTCTGGGTTCAGTTCAAATTAAAGTGTTATAGTTCAACCAAAAATGAAATGTCTTTCATTAATTATTCACCCTCATGTCCTTCCAAACTGGTAAGACCTTTGTTCATCTTCGGAACACAAACTAAGATGTTTTTAATGAAATCTCTCTGACCCCTCCATAGACAGCTATTTAATTAACCCTTTCAAGGCCCTGACATCGATAAAATAGTTCATGTGACTACAGTGGTTCAGGGACTCTGCACAATCCCAGACAAAGTATAGGATCTTATCTAGCGAAACCAATGTTTAAAAAAAAAAAGGCTCGCCACTGATTGCGTAATCACACCGAAACGGTCACGCTAGACGTAGGTGGACGTATTTCCACCTACGTAGAGCACAACCTTTCTGGCGTGACTGCGCAATCAGTGGTGGTGAGCCGCAGAGCAGCGCCAGATGAGCAATTTAGGTTAAAAATGTCGTAGTTTTTTTTTTTTTAATGACCAATGGTTTTGCTAGATAAGACTCTATTTTTCGTCTGGGATCGTGCAGAGCCTCTAAAGTCCCAAATTTGTCCAAATACTAACATGAACTTCAACCTAACAGCAGCCAGTCAGCAAATGAAGGTTAACATTAGTCAGCATAAATCAAATGCCCATGAGCAAGGTTTAATTTTTCCCTTTTTTGACCTTTTATCATCTTGTTTATAACCTGTGTGGGATTGCTCTCACTCTATATGAACACTGCACCCCCTTCAGGAACATCACAATATACATGCACAGTATTTATTATCCCATTTGAACTCTTATGCGCTAATTTTACTTCCGCTTGTGTTTATCAATTATCTCAGTGCTCACTAAGGAAAAGTTTTCTTTGTTTAAAATACATGGCCCCATTTAGAAATCATGTGCTTGTTAATTATTCAGACTAGTTTTCCTTCACTCTGCAAGCTAAATTGCACACATTAGCCATAAATTTGACAGATCTGTAACATTTGCATACAAAACAGACTATTTAACAGAAAGCGCTTTTCTTTGCTAAAGGTGCCATGAAATTAAAATTGTCTTTCTTATTTATTATTTTTGATGTTATTTATTATTGAAAATGTTGCAGTGTTTATTAAAAATGACTTATCATTGCACTGTACGCCATTATTTTGTAAAAATGCATGTGCTCTTGTAATGTTTAAAGGTGCCCTGCCAAATGAAATTACAATACTTTTGTGGTTGTACAATGGATTTTTGGAAAATGGAAAAAGGTACCTTGGTTACCTTGTTTCAAGGCATTCTAGTGTGGTATAGAAAGCCTGCAGGAAAGACTCAGCTGGATTTGTGCCAGTTCTCATTAATATTCAACAGGCTAAGCTGGTTGACTCTGAGCTAGCCAATGAAAGCCTGGCTATCAGCATCCTTTACCCAGCGCAACAAGAAGAGGAACTTTGTTTACTATCGTCTGGAAATGGCTTCTTCAGGTATATTGCCATCCTTGCTGTATACGAAAACTGTCACTGAGCTAGACGAATTCTGTGGGCGCGGTCTCAACTGGACAAGCTCATGAATAGTAATGAGCTCAGACCATCTCAGACTGACCAGCTTTTGTAAATGGCCTAATCAGATTTTAAAGGAAAGTTCGGGGTTCAACAGAAAAGCAAAATGTGAAGCTTAAACGTTGTTAAAACTACATGAATAATAATTATTTAATTAATCTTAAACACTTTTATAATTTCTTTTTAGTACCTTATGTGTTATTTGAGCTATCTTTTTAGACTGCTGTGCTGTCCTTTGGAGATGAAGATGAATTTACCCCAAAATATTTTCTGAGATAATCTATAGCATGGCGCAGACACTGTCAATAAAGCTTAACCATACAATTCCGAAATTTGCCCTCCAAACAAAAACAGATAAAATATTCAAAACTCCAACCATTCAGAGCGTCGGCAAGCAATCTAATCGTGGCTAGCTCCCACCTGCTGCCCTCAAATTGCTTTCTTATGAACAGAGGTTTGACTGTGTATTACAACCTCTGATTATAATGATGACGCCCCCAGTCAGAACACAGGCCCATGTGTCCAACCAGCTCTGAACGTACATTAAACACTCACGGTGAGCAGTTGAGAGCGCAGCATTAGTGTTTCCATGAGCGCTTATTCTATTCATTGAGACGGAAGAAAATATTTTAATGAATGGATAATATGTTTCTCTGAGGTCAGAAGATTGAAGGTTTCATGAGCAATTACTGGTAAGCAGAGAAATGAGTTAATAAGCTCAGTGGCAGAAAATACAAAAGCACCTCGTGATCTTATTTGCATAAAATACCAGATGCTGTGAGTGCTTTCACTCCATCAAGCTAGTGCTTTTCTTGTATTTTCTACAGGCGTCTTGACCAAGAATGGCTTTTTATGAAGATAAAGTACCCAAGTGCTAATTACGAGAATGCTGTAGGAGTATGTGTAATCAATCATTAGTGTAATTTCAGGTCTGTAGTTTATTTATGTAATTAGCATTGTAACATAATTACAATGTCAATCATGAGATAATTACATCACTGCCATCTTGCAAAAAAATAAAAAAGAATAAAAAACATAAACAGGTAAACAGTAGCAGAGTAAACAATGATAGGCAGCTGTTATGAATAAGTAATCAATTCCATTGTTATTAAAATAATAGTTAATGCAATCACTTTTGTGGCAAACAGACTAATAGGTCCTTCTAAAAAAATTAGCATATTGTGATAAAAGTTCATTATTTTCCATAATGTAATGATAAAAATGTAACTTTCATATATTTTAGATTCATTGCACACCAAGTGAAATATTTCAGGTATTTTATTGTTATAATACTGATGATTTTGGCATACAGCTCATGAAAACCCAAAATTCCAAAATCTCAAAAAATTAGCATATCATGAAAAGGTTCTCTAAACGAGCTATTAACCTAATCATCTGAATCAACTAATTAACTCTAAACACCTGCAAAAGATTCCTGAGGCTTTTAAAAACTCCCAGCCTGGTTCATTACTCAAAACCGCAATCATGGGTAAGACTGCTGACCTGACTGCTGTCCAGAAGGCCATCATTGACACCCTCAAGCGAGAGGGTAAGACACAGAAAGACATTTCTGAACAAATAGGCTGTTCCCAGAGTGCTGTATCAAGGCACCTCAGTGGAAAGTCTTTGGGAAGGAAAAAGTGTGGCAAAAAACACTGCACAACGAGAAGAGGTGACCGGACCCTGAGGAAGATTGTGGAGAAAGACCGATTCCAGACCTTGGGGGACCTGCGGAAGCAGTGGACTGAGTCTGGAGTAGAAACATCCAGAGCCACCGTGCACAGGCGTGTGCAGGAAATGGGCTACAGGTGCCGCATTACCCAGGTCAAGCCACTTTTGAACCCAGAAACAGCGGCAGAAGCGCCTGACCTGGGCTACAGAGAAGCAGCACTGGACTGTCGCTCAAATTTTGCATGTAATTCGGAAATCAAGGTTGGAGGAAGACTGGGGAGAAGGAAATGCCAAAATGCCTGAAGTCCAGTGTCAAGTACCCACAGTCAGTGATGGTCTGGGATGCCATGTCAGCTGCTTCGTGCTTCTATCTGCTGAAAAGCTTTATGGAGATGAAGATTTCGTTTTTCAGCACGACCTGGCACCTGCTCACAGTGCCAAACCACTGGTAAATGGTTTACTGACCATGGTATTACTGTGCTCAATTGGCCTGCCAACTCTCCTGACCTGAACCCCATAGAGAATCTGTGGGATATTGTGAAGAGAAAGTTGAGAGATGCAAGACCCAACACTCTGGATGAGCTTAAGGCCGCTATCAAAGCATCCTGGGCCTCCATAACACCTCAGCAGTGCCACAGGCTGATTGGCTCCATGCAATGCCGCATTGAAGCAGTCATTTCTGCAAAAGGATTCCCAACCAAGTATTGAGTGCATAACTGAACATAATTATTTGAAGGTTGACTTTTTTATGTTAAAAACTCTTTTCTTTTATTGGTCGAATTAAATATGCAATTTTTTTTAGATTTGGGGTTTTCATGAGCTTTATGCCAAAATCATCAGTATTAAAACAATAAAAGACCGGAAATATTTCAGTTGGTGTGCAATGAATCTAAAATATATGAAAGTTTAACTTTTATCATTACATTATGGAAAATAATGAACTTTTATCACAATATGCAAATTTTTTTAGAAGGACCTGTATTTAAAGCCATAGTTGTGGTATAATTATTTTGTGTAGTATTTAACACGATTTGTGAATAATTTTGAATTGATTTAAACTAGATAAAAATGTTCTTCAAAACTAACTTTTAGGTTGGCTTGAGAAAGCTGGACCAGAAAGTTAATCACTTTTAAAAGTTTAAAGGTTTTCAGTTTGATATGGTTTGAATTTTAAAGCTTAAAGGGTTAGTTCCCCCAAAAATGAAAATTCTGTCATTAATGACTAAAGTAGTCCATGTGACATCAGTGGGTTAGTTAGACTCTTTTGAAGCATCGACAATCAATTTTGGTCCAAAAATAACAAAAACTACGACTTTATTCAACATTGTTTTATCTTCCATGTTTGCTTGAATCTGCGTTCACGAGTCCACAGTGACGCTGCTGACATAAGATTTTGTTATTTGTTATTTTTTGACCAAAAACGATGCTTCAAAAGAGTCTAACTAACCCCCTAATGTCACATGGACTACTTTGATGATGTTTTTCATACCTTTCTTCTTACCTTTCTGGACACAGAGTGTACTGTGCATACACTTTAAATGGAAGAACAGAAAGCTCTTGGACTAAATCTAAAATATCTTAAACTGTGTTCTAGCGATGAAAGGGGGTCTTATGGGTTTGGAACGACATTGGGGTGAGTCATTAAAGTCCCTGTAAAGTCATAATTAAACATGTGTTCTGAGTTGCTCACACCACAGATAAATGTGTTATTAACCACCTAGCCAAATTTGAACCATAAAAAAATCTGCTAAGTACATAAAATATCTTATCGAAATCTTGAAAAAATAAGCAGCAGTCTCTGCTCTCAAACGCTGGGGGCATGACCGCTGTCAGCGCCGAAAACACGCCCACTCGCGGGAACGCTGCCGTAAACACACAAGACAACAACACTCAAGTACAGCTCACCACGAGTCACGACGGCACCAGATGTCGGCGGGACGGGAGGATGAAGGTCGGGGCGGGAGATAGTCGGTTCGGCCCCATTCTGCAGCAGATTATCAGTGAATCCCAGAATTGCGACTGTACTCTAGTTATGGGGGAGGGGCCATGTGCTCAGTGACTCCAGTGCGTCACCGAGCCACCGTTTTAACCCCGCCCAAAAAATCCGGAAAACAGCAATGGTGAAAAACTTCTTAACGGTCTAACTTCTGAATTCAGTAACACACAGTTCACAGTCTTTGTAATGTGTTTCAACAGTACATTTCTAACATTTCTAATGTGTTTAGAAACAAATCTCAAAATTGCCTTTACAGGGACTTTAATGACAGAATTTTCATTTTTGGGTAAACTAACCCTTTAAACTTTGATGGTTTTGAAGGCAATGCAGTATATCATAAATCAGATAGATATAGGTCTTGCTAAATTGTTGCTAGGGTATACTCTGTTTAGTTGCTATGGAGTGGCTTGGCAGCTGCCAATGATGATACTTGATACCAAAGGCTGCTTGACTGTATGAATGATTAAAAGCAACCGCAAGCCCTCTATGACATTCGGATTTGAAGATATCCCTCTTTGGGTTTGCGTTGCTAGGGTGCTCAACAATGGCTGTTAGAGTCTGGCTAGGAAGTGTTCAAGTTGATTGGTGATTGGCTGTTTGCTGCCCCAAGTCAAAGGAGCCCACCTTCATGTTTCTATGACACTTTTATCCAAAGATATCCCTTTGATCTCTTTGGATCGAAGTCTATGGAACTTGTTGCTAGGACATGGCGTGATAGCTGCACATTGATCCAGAGAATGAGTGAAATGAGCCGGCCCCATTATCTCTATGACACTATGATCCAGAGTTATGTTCAATACAAAATCCATATGCAAGTTACCACAGTAGGGAAAACCCTTCACCCTCCACCATAGTATGTCTATGGGGCAACTTTGGACAGCTCTTGCTCCCCAGGGGTACAACTTATTCCCCATTGTGAGGTATGTCCTTACAGAGCCTTATTTTCTAATAAATCCTTGCTCTGAGATATGACTTGTCAAAGTTCGTCGCAATGCAAAGTCTATGGGACTTTTTCGAACATCTTGCACCCAATCGCTTAAAAAGATATAGCACATCTCTCCTCAATGAGCCAGTCAATTTGACACCTCATTCATGGGTCTATGACAAACGCTGTGGGATAAGTATCATGTCAAATTTTGTCCAGAAGAATAGGAAATAAGTATGACGAATAACAATAGCCTTGCCTTTGGCAAGCACAACTGATAAGTTTAAATAGCATTTCAGAAAGTTGGCTTCATTATAGAACACAGCTTGATCGCGTGACCTTGAATGGGTGTGACAAGACTCACGGTCATGGTAAATGTGTTGAATATCTGATTATACCTTTTTCTATCATTAACATCATTCTTCATTCATCCAAATGTCTCGTTCGGGAGAAGATTATGCACGCTCTGAGCGCAAGCAGTTCAGATATATACGGCAGGAGAATTTACCGACCTCAATCAATGAACCTTTGTACAACAGGGCAAAATTATTGCTTGTGACAAAGGGAGCAAATTAGCGGTTAATCTCCTCCATTGCTACCCCATGGGATTTTCATTAGCCTGACATTGTGTCCACAGCAGGAAGCAAATGAGATGTCATGCAACCTGGAGCACAAAGTCCTGAATTGTCCAGTGATAAGCGAATCATTAAAGGAGAAAAAACTGACTGAGCATTTCTGAAGCAGAGTAGAACATGTTTAAGGAACATTCTCCAGGGTAAACTGAGGACTCATTATTATGATGCAAGGCAAGCATAAGGCAAACATACTCATACTTGATTTGAACAAATCCCTAACCCTAATTATTAAACTGGTGAGTAACTCTACCATTGTGGAATGAATTGACCTCAAATAGTGCAGCTTGCAGAGAATAAAATTTGCAAACATGTTCTAAGCCATATATCTGGACCAGACAATTTTTACTAGGACCAGTAAAAGTTTCAATTAGAGATGCATGAATGTATCGGCCAATAATCTGTATCATTATTGCTATATTATTTTTACTATGGGTCATCGGCCGATTGTTTAAAAAACAGACAATAATAAAGGTAGATTATATCCTGTCAATCAAAAGAGTGCGGAAAAACGTATATCAGACTGCAACTCGTACTGTGTGCAAAGAAAATCTCTCGTGTTGAATTTAAGGCAAGTTAATACGACAATACCAATTAAAAAGATAGCTCTATTTGACCCTCTGAATCACCTGTAGTTCAAACCAGTGTTGCCAGTTGTGTGGTTTTTCCAACACCAAACATTATTGTAGTGTGCCTCCCATCCAATAATCGCAAAGAGCTTTGTTCTCATCTTTCAGCAAAGTCTCATCTTTCAAATTCTATCCATTTTATCAGATTCAAACAATAAGTGGTATTTTGACACTCTTAAATGTGATGTGACAGATCGCTGTAGCCCCTCAGTTTTATCTCGAAACCACAGACTGTATAAAAATATGGACGTAGTGTCCATGAAATCACGCATAGGATTGTGAAGAGCAGTTTTGAAGCGTAAAGTAGGGACGAGCTGGCAGTTGCTATCTTAGCAGCGCGTCATCAACCGTCACTCCCAGATAACAGAAAATGGGCAAAGAGGCGGGAAGTGTGCGGAGCTGAGTTGACGCGATGACTAACAAACAACAGATAAATGGCTATCCACCTGCCACTCAAAGTGGCCATGCCCTTAATTATGCAGAACTTTAAGGCTTAATATAATGTAAACAAATGCGCTATAAATAAATTCACCCCCCTCAGGGTTGTCATGAAGGGCAAAACTAGCCATTTAGACCAAAACTAGAATTTGTACCAGGCTGTAAACATGTTTTATTCTGCTGTAAAGTTGGGCATTTTAACATGGGGCTCAATGAGATTCTGCTCCCTTCTGGAGCCTGTCTCTAGTGGCCAGTCGATGAACTGCAGTTTAATCAACTTCCGTATTGGCTTCAAGAGAGACCGCGAGAGGTTGCCGCATGCATGAGTATTAGAAAGTATCTTGAAAGAGACAGTACAATTTACCGAAATCCGTATCATGTCTCATGTAATCACTCAAACTGTTTCTACTGCAGAAAGATGTCAATAAAACAGCTTGTAAACAGTGGGCCCTATCATACACCCGGCGCAAGGCAGCGGAAGGTGCGACGCAAGTGTTTTTTGGTAGTTTCAGCCTGGCACAGTTATCATTTTCACGTCCTGTGCTACGTTGTTTAAATAGAAAATGTATTTGCAACTATTTGTGCGCAGAGGTGTGTTCAAGCTCAATGTTGCCATGTTACTGTTTTGAGGCAACTGAAATGTATTTATTTTTTTGTTATTTAAAGAGTGCGTTAGTAATATGTGCCTATAGTCGGGTGCACAACGTGCGTACACTCTGCTTATTACACACTCAGGGACACGCAGCAGCACACAAGCATTTAAAAAAATATTAAAAATAAAAGGATTCCTCTCTGGAGAAGCTTTCAGTTTTTCCGCTTGCAAATTCGCCATATAAATAGTGAATCCACCATGGTGCAAGCGCAACTGGCTTTTAAAGGGAATGGGAGATTGCATATTATGCCAAAATACACCCATTACTCATTAAGAGAATAGGGAAAACCCTTTTAGACCATGTGCCCTAGTGCACTTGCGCCGTGTGCTTTAGACCATGCTCGTAGATGGTTAAAATATCACTTAACATTGCTTTTACCTTAGGAAAGTTATCCAGTGTTCACAGTTTGTTAGTTAGCTTTATAAAATAAAATAAAAACACTAGAGATGAGCTTATCTACTGTTAATGTAGGCCTATGTTTGAATAAATGTGCCACAAAGACAAGTACTTATGAAAACTACCTTATATATACACTCACCTAAAGGATTATTAGGAACACCATACTAATACTGTGTTTGACCTCCTTCCGCCTTCAGAACAGCCTTAATTCTACGTGGCATTGATTCAACAAGGTGCTAAAAGCATTCTTTAGAAATGTTGGCCCATATTGATAGAATAGCATCTTGCAGTTGATGGAGATTTGTGGGATGCACATCCAGGGCACGAAGCTCCCATTCCACCACATCCTAAAGATGCTCTATTGGGTTGAGATCCGGTGACTGTGGGGGCCATTTTAGTACAGTAAACTCATTGTCATGTTCAAGAAACCAATTTGAAATGATTCGAGCTCTGTGACATGGTGCATTATCCTGTTGGAAGTAGCCATCAGAGGATGGGTACATGGTGGTCATAAAGGGATGGACATGGTCAGAAACAATGATCAGGTAGGCCTTGGCATTTAAACAATGCCCAATTGGCACTAAGGGTCCTAAGGTGTGCTAAGAAAACATCCCCCACACCATTACACCACCACCACCAGCCTGCACAGTGGTAACAAGGCATGATGGATCCATGTTCTCATTCTGTTTATGCCAAATTCTGACTCTACCATCTGAATGTCTCTACAGAAATCAAGACTCATCAGACCAGGCAACATTTGTCCAGTCTTCAACTCTCCAATTTTGGTGAGCTTATGCAAATTGTAGCCTCTTTTTCCTATTTGTAGTGGAGATGAGTGGTACCCAGTATAAGGTCTTCTGCTGTTGTAGCCCATCCGCCTCAAGGTTGTGCGTGTTGTGGCTTCACAAATGCTTTGCTGCATACCTCGGTTGTAACAAGTGGTTATTTCAGCCAAAGTTGCTCTTCTATCAGCTTGAATCAGTCGGCCCATTCTCCTCTGACCTCTGGCATCAACAAGGCATTTTCGCCCACAGGACTGCCGCATACTGGATGTTTTTCACTTTTCACACCATTCTTTGTAAACCCTAGAAATGTTTGTGCGTGAAAATCCCAGTAACTGAGCAGATTGTGAAATACTCAGACCGGCCCGTCTGGCACCAACAACCATGCCATGCTCAAAATTGCTTAAATCACCTTTCTTTCCCATTCTGACATTCAGTTTGGAGTTCAGGAGATTGTCTTGACCAGGACCACACCCCTAAATGCATTGAAGCAACTGCCATGTGATTGGTTAATTAAATAATTGCATTAATGAGAAATTGAACAGCTGAGTAGAAGGCTACAAACGTTTCAGGTTTTATTTGAGGTTAATTATTATAAATGAAAATAAAAAGCAGTTGAATATAATAGCCTACTTCTGTTGTTAATTGTTACCTCCATTATATAATGTACCAAATGAGAGAGGAGATGTTTTTCTTCCTAAAGAAAAATCAAACCCATCACCCAAAAACAACAAGAACAAAAAACAATAAATAAATAAAAATAAATAAATACTTGTCGTGACAGTGTCGTGCAATCAACCGCAAACACCTAGAAATAACTTATAAATAAATATCTTATAAAAATCACACAGAACACCCTGTAAAAACTAGCACCCTAGCAAAAAAAAAAAAACAATGCCCTAAAAATCTAGTCTAATCATACTGTTCTTTATGACGGTCATGTTTTAATCACAAAGTACAGTTTCTGTTCATTACAAAGACTTGTCATGTAGAGAGGTAACATATGGATATCTGTACACTAGTTAAAATCCCAGAAACGTACACAAATATGAAAGATGAACACTCGCTGAGAGATGTTCATATGCAAAGTCCTTCTGTGGCTACTTCTTATACGGTACACTGCAGCGTGTCCTTTTCTCTGACCTCAATCTCTCTGTGCCGCTCTGTATTACCATAGTAACAGACTGAGACAAAGATCAGGCCTGTATAACTACATTCATCCAAAGCATAATGAATGAACCAGCCAAGCTTGTTAGTCTTACCAGACGATGGATTTGTCTTAGAAACTATCTGCCACATTCTGTCATATAGACACACAATTATCAGCGCTGAGGATGGGGAAATTAAGGTTTACACCAGACCAGTGTTTCTCAACCTGGGGACTGGGGCTGCTTAGGGGGCCTTAGTATCTTCTAAGGCGGCTGTAAATAAAATAATTGATTAAAATAATCAAATTTTTAATGTAACTATGAGTGAAACGTCACTTCATCATTGCGTATCAGACATTGCCACCTTGTGGAATAAAGGTGAATTGCACCTATTTCGTCATATTAATTTATTATTGCGCAGAGGAAAATTTTTTTAAATAAGTACTATCTTACACACCTCGGGTCGTTAGCTACCCTATAGCTTACCATTTTGACAACAACAACAAAAAAGTGGAAAAACAGGCATTCAATTATAATTGTATTATTTTTTTTTTCGTGTTATATTGTTTACAAATGGATTGATTGAGGAATACTAAGAAGGTTGATGTCTAACTTAAAAAATGAACGAGGAGGGTAGTGAATGACGTCCCAGGTCGCTAAAGACCCGAGGTATGCATTTAAGGGTTAAAATAATCCAAATTTAAAATGTGAATAATTATTAAAATAATCAAAATTTAAAATGTAAATAGTATTAAAATAATACAAAATTCTAATATAAATAATATAATATTAAAATTATTATAATTTCAAAGCTGAATAATATTTTAAAAAATCCAAATTGTAAAGGTAAATAATATTAAAATAATACAAATATCAAAAATTTATTGAATGAATGAATGAATGAATGAATGAATGAATGAATGAATGAATGAATGAATGAATGAATGAATGAATGAATGAATGAATGAATGGGGGCAATTTCCTTTCTGTTTTCCTTGATATTCAAAAGGTTTTCCATGGGCTGTGAGCAATAAAAAACAATTAACTTTTAAAGTAAATAAATCTTTCATGTCTACCAGCTGTTAATGAGTGACATTTGTTGTTAAGTGTATGAAGAGCAAATTAATCCCCAGTTTCAAAGAAAAAATAAAACTCTCAATGAATTAATGTTCTGAAGGTCCATTGCTGCAACACATATTTTAGCGAACCATTGTTTAAATGGGGAGATCGATGCGTGAAATGAAGGATGATAAAAAAATGTAAAATAAAAATAAAAAATAGAAAAACTTTTAGCATTTCAGCAACAAACACTTAATGGTAAAACAAGGTGATTCTAAAGACCATTTAAAAATGTAACATTTAATTAGCATTTCATATTTACAGCCTGTCAAGCAAACTTGTAAATCTGTCCAATAAGCAACAATAAAACACATCAAGAAAACATAAAACTTAAGATACCCTGTAAATTTCATGAAGCAA
The DNA here is from genome assembly GCA_023029165.1 of Gobiocypris rarus. NCBI lineage: Eukaryota > Metazoa > Chordata > Actinopteri > Cypriniformes > Gobionidae > Gobiocypris > Gobiocypris rarus. Next base: position 14,603,021 of record CM040927.1, read on the forward strand.
AGAGGAGGAAGACATTTTACAACCATTTTATTGCGGTGTAAAGTGGAGCTGTGTTCCTGTTGATATTGAGGCTTTCAGCTGTTTCTCTAGTGCTTTTTATCACTGCTGGCATAATGACTGCCTTAAGACCAGGTCATGTAATGGAAATGTTTTTAAAGCTGCTGTTTACATGGGTCAGCTCAATAAGCATTAGGTAGCATGTTGTCTATCTACATTAATTCAAATGTGGATCTTATTGATTTATGCATTTTTATAGTTTGCAAGAACGGACCAAAGAGTGAATAATAGACTATTTTTTTATATCTTTACTACAGAAGTGCAATAAAAGTGTCATGGCTCAATGCTTTAACCACCTGAAGAAATATTGAACTTCTCAAAATCATTACTGTGTGACAGAGCTGATCTTTCTCAGCTCAAAGAGAAGAGCCCAACTTAATCCTGTAAAGCTCATAAACCCACAAATACTACATCCATCAAACTGATCATTGTGTGTGGAGGATCTCTGTCTTCTGACTGTCAACAGCAGCTGGTATATTTAAGAGACAATCCTGACATCTAGCGGAAGAGCTGCAAAATTACACCTTCTCGGCTACAACAATTCAGTAGTTAGCCTACTTGGTAAAAAACGCAAAGTCATCTCTTTTTTATTTAAGAAACGTATTCTGGTGTAGGCTAAATGTATAGGATTCATGTGACTTATTAATGTTAATTAGGCTAGTCTTCGAGTGTCTAGTCAAGCAACCCAAATAATAAACCTATTCATAAACAAGCGTTCGTCGTAGTATTTGTGTATTCATAGATGTCCAAGTTAAGGGGTCAAGGTTTGGCTACTCTTGTTTGGCTTCATTCTGGTCAAAAATCAACTTACATTAAAACACTGACATGTAAAGCCATTCAAAAGTATTCAAGTATTCTGATTCTGAATAAAATATTAGTCATATACAATGTTGCTAGCAAAAAAGTTTTACTACATTATATTAGATGCCCAGTTATTTAGTAGGACTCCTAAAATGCACTATTTACTATATTATAGACCTCCTTAGGAGTGAAGATGAAATAGTGCCACCTGCTGGAGATTTATTCTGCACCTGTAATTTTGGACAATGGAATCTTATGACGACAACCAAGAAACAAAAAAAAATAAAAATAAACTCAAATACTGTTTTTAATAGTTCCTCATATCTATCTATCTATCTATCTATCTATCTATCTATCTATCTATCTATCTATCTATCTATCTATCTATCTATCTATCTATCTATCTATCTATCTATCTATCTATCTATCTATCTATCTATGAGCATATCACAAAAGTAGGAGGACGATGTGGATCTTTATCAGCACAGCTGTACAGCCATATTGTGCGACCACAAGTGTGTAAATAAATAAGAACAATGGAGTGCATTTAAAACCCCTCTTTTGTGAGGAACTATTTCCTTTTGCCACAGGTTCAAATCTCAACTTTAACAGATGAGCACAAGCCAAGGGGGGTCTGACCCACCCAATCAGGAGCTTGGCTCAATATGGCCCCACACCAAATAACAACCAACCACAAAATTAGTGGATTTCATGAAATCAGATAACAAGATGAAAAACGAGATAATAACGATAATAAAAAAAACGAGTTCATTTCATAATAACTAGCTTCCGGCGGTCAGCGGTACGCAAGTCGACTTGCGCTAAAGAGCAACCCCAAACGCTACATTTTGTTTTGCTCTATCCTCTGAGCTTCTGTGTTCGTCAATACGCATGTGTCAAGGGTCTTTCGCTGTAAATCAATGCGTATGGCTATCCGCCAGAAATTAGTTATTTTAGTCTATAAAGTTTTAAATATGGATATTTTTCACTTCGCTTCAGGCCTTTATTTAGTCAAACAAAAGCTTAATTATATCCAAAGAGAGAGAGAGAGAGAGAGAGAGAGAGAGAGAGAGAGAGAGAGAGAGAGAGAGAGAGAGAGAGAGAGAGAGAGAGAGAGAGTTAATAGTTATGATAAAACCACAGCCATCTTTTTTCTAAATTAATGCTTTTGTTTAGCTGGATTTAGGCTAGTAATAGCCAGGTACAGATAATGCCACGTCCTGCCCTGGGATTTTCCGTCAAGTCCAGACAATTCTAGAAACACTGAGAATACACACATAAAAAGTTGTTTAAACTATGTTGTGTGTGCCTCCTATACTATGTTGTTTAAAAAAAAGTTACTTTTTCACAAAGGGAACATTAGTGAGTGTTGCAGTAGAAAAATTGACTTTTGGGCTTAGGAATCCAGTTTAAAGTATATTAAAAGTTGACATTTACCTTATTTTTAAAGCTACATCCACTAATAGAGCAGTCGTGTAACCTATTAGATCAGCTGGGGAAATGTCACGTCATATGCTTGAAAATATTCAGCGAATGTGAGAGTATGTCTGGCCCTATTCTGAACAAAGCAGGCTTGTTTGACTTTTAACGCTTTCCATTACAAACATGCCAACGTCTCGAAGGCCTGTTTCCTTCTAAGGCTTCAGAAAGCCTCCCCCTGTGTTTATTGAACCAGACACATCTGTTTGTTGTTTTCCCTCGCAAAGTGGTGCAGAGAGAGAGAGCCGAGAGGTGTGGAACAAAAGGCGGTAAAGCTAGCTGAAATATTGAAGAACATGTAGAGGATTCTCCACAAATACAGTCCCATCGATGTATTTACAGCACTTGTGCTGCCCCGATTACAATTAGCAAAGTCTTAGCAGAGTTAATAACACATTCCTGCCATCTGCTAAGGGCTGGCAGCAAAAGGGAAGTCTTGGTATTTCCAGAACTCTATAAATAGGCCTCATATCCCACAAGCCCTTCTTGCCACAATCTGCTTGAACACAGCACCAATTCAGACTGCTCCCAAACAGGATATGACATAATTTCCTCCTGCGCATGATGTGATTAATTCTCCTAAAATACAGGTTTTAGGGTCATGTTGTAGATTTGAAAATTTTACAAAAGATGACTCACTAAAACAAGAAACAATAATTTTGATTAAGAATATATTATCTCTCTACTCATGAAGTCGACCTCATGTTGATGTGGAAGGGGAAAAAAATAATGATTATATCTTTAATATCTCAATTGTGTCTTCTAGGAAGCAATGAGCCGAAATTGAGAGCAAACTGATTTAGTCTAAACAAAACAACACAAAAACGAAATATAAAAAAATCTCAAAGTGCTACAGATTTGAAACAATCAACAACAAAAATAAATAAATAAAACAGAAAAATAAGTAACATCAAATCAATTAAAAGCTCTCCTAAAAAGGTGGGCTTTTGTGATAGGGATGTAGCTTCACCCAACGCAACATATCCCTTTCAGTCATTCACGTTCGACGTACGTCGGAACTGACCGACGAATTGTAATCTGCTTTCAGAGACCAATCTGCTTCGAGTGTTTCTAAACGAGCCGATTGGCATTGGCATGCGCTCCACACTCCGCCCGCTGTGCGGGTATAAATACGGAAGTGAAACACCGCATACTCGTTTTTCTACTTCGGAGCCAAACATAGAGTTTTCAGTGTTCCTGCGAAGAGTGTGTTGTCTATTGAACGACGAGTCTGAAGGAGCTCTTTCCGGCTGGAGTTACGGGACATCAAAGCGGCAGTCACAAGTCTGTAGAAGAGGACGAGACAGCTGTTCTGACAGCTCGCTGTGTGCTCGCAGTGGGCTTGCACCCATTAAACCACTGTGGGCAGCGGCCATCTCCCCTGTGTGCCTCGGCACGAAAAGAGCATTTACTTTCCTTAAAAGAGCTACACGGTTTGACCCTGCGTCTTTTTCAAGATGTCATTCAAACCGAGTGTTTATGGATGCAGCCAGTTTCTGTCCCCAACTGACGAGCATGATCGCTGTCTCACGTGTTTGGGCGTTCAGCACGCTGAGGCAGCGTTCGTGAATGACTCATGTTCCCACTGCGGGAACATGACCATCGCAGTACTACGGTCTAGGCTTTGACTTCTTCAAAAGGGGAGCGGCCCCATTGCGCATTCCCCGATCTAGCGACCCTCCCGCTGCAAAGCAGAGGGCTGCTACTTTGGCTAATGCCTTTGGTGGAGACCTGAGGGTTACACTGAGGACAACCCTGACCGGACCCCAAGCCCGGTTGAGGATATTGTATCGGTTGCTGCATCGGGGGACAAGCTAATGGACTCCGGAGATGTGGTAGCGTTGCCCGAGCCTGATCCGGAGCTCACGGCTATGCTTTCCCGGGCCGCCGTAAGTGTCAGGCTCAAGTGGAACCCTCCACCGTGTCCCGAGCCTTCACGGCTGGACGACTGGTACTTCGGGACGGCCTGTGCTGGTTTTCAGCGCCCCGCCCCAGTACCTTCTATCCGGAAGTGCATCAGGAGCTCAAGGACAAGCACGAGGGTGGGCCTGACCCGGCAGATCTGCAAGAACTTCGTAAGGCGGCGGACCTCGCTCTCCGGGTGACGGACCTCGCTCTCCCGTGTCTTGCGGTCCGATATCGAAGTCCTAATGACGAAGGACGCGGTCGAGCCGGTTCCTCCAGATGATATGAAGTCAGGGTTTTACAGCCCCTACTTCATTGTGCCCAAGAAAGGCGGTGGGTTAAGACCAATCTTGTACCTGCGTGTTCTAAATCGGGCCCTACTCAAGCGCCCGTTCAGGATGTTGACGCAGAAACGCATCTTCGAGTGCATCCGTCCCCAAGATTGGTTCGCAGCAATCAACCTGAAGGACGCATACTTTCATGTCTCCATTCTCCCGAGACACAGACCGTTCCAACGCTTTGCGTTCGAAGGGAGGGCAGGGCATATCAGTACAAAGTCCTGCCCTTCGGGCTGTCCCTGTCTCCCCGCGTCTTCACGAAAGTCGCGGAGGCAGCCATTGTTCCGCTCAGAGAACGCGGCGTTCGGATTCTCAACTACCTTGACGACTGGCTGATATTGGCCCAGTCTCGGGAGCAGTTGTGCGAACACAGGGACCTGGTGCTCCGTCACCTCAGCCTGTTGGGCCTTCGGGTCAACCGAGAGAAGAGCAAACTCTGGCCCACACAGATGATCTCTTATCACGGTATGAAGCTGGATTTGGTTAACCGGACTGCGCGCCTCACAGAGGTGCGAGTCCAGGCAGTGCTGAACTGCTTGAATATGTTCAAGGGCAGGACGGCGGTCCCACTGAAATCTTTTCAGAGGCTCCTGGGGCATATGGCATCTGCAGCCGCGGTAACGCCGCTCGGATTGCTACTTATGAGACCGCTTCAGCACTGGCAGAGTCCCGAGATGGGCGTGGAGTGGTCCCAGTCACCCCGTACTGCCGCCAATCCTTCAGCTCGTGGTTGGACCCTTTGTTCCTACAGGCGGGAGTACCCTTAGAACAGGTGTCCAGGCATGCTGTGGTCTTCACGGATGCCTCATCCACGGGTTCGGGGGCCACGTACAACGGGCACGCAGTTTCGGGTCTGTGGACGGGGCCCCAACTGCGTTGGCATATCAACTGTCTGGAGTTACTGGCAGTATGTCTCGCTCTGGGCCGCCTCAGAAAGCCGCTCCAGGGCAAGCACGTACTGGTCCGCACGGACAGCACTGCAGCTGTTGCGTACATCAACCATCAGGGTGGTCTAGGTTCCCGTTGCATGCGCCAACTCGCCCGCCATCTCCTCCTTTGGAGTCCGAAGCATCTGAGATTGTGTCGCACCATCCATATCCCAGGTGTACTATTCCTGACCGGGGGCACCCTTGGCACGGATGCGCTGGCACACAGCTGGCCGCGGGACCTACGCAAATATGCGTTCCCCCCAGGGAGCCTTCTCGCACAGACACTGTGCAAGGTCAGGGAGGACAAGGAGCAGGTCCTATTAGTTGCGCCTTACTGGCCCAACCGGACCTGGTTCACCGAACTAACACTCCTTGCGACAGCCCCTCCTTGGCCAATTCCCCTGAAGAGGGACCTTTTTTCTCAGTGACGGGGCACTCTATGGCACCCACGTCCAGACCTCTGGAAACTCCATGTCTGGTCCCTGGACGGGACGCGGGGGTTCTAGGTGGGCTTCCACAAGCAGAGGCAGACACCATCGCTTCCGCAAGGGCCCCCTCAACAAGGCGGCTCTATGCGTTGAAGTGGAACCTGTTCATTGAGTGGTGCTCTTCTTGCCGCGAAGACCCCCGAAAATGCTCGGTGTCGTGCTCTCCTTTCTGCAAGATGGGTTGGAGCGAAGGCTGTCTCTCTCCACCCTGAAAGTGTACGTCGCTGCAATAGTGGCGTATCACAATGCAGTGAATGATAAGTCCTTGCCAACCCCATATGTGTATTCTCCACGGTACAAGCTACCCTAATTCGGCTAGCCTGTGTCTTTCCCCCGACAGAGCTTCCTCTGTCGTTCCTGGAGGTGCTCTTCCCCCCTTGAACCAGGTTGGAACCACCCCAGGGACTGCCATATGTTGCACTACCCTGCTAGGTTAGTCCTTTTGTGTAATCTGTGGCTCCGCAGCGTTCCATCTTCCGAGACGGGCACGCTTTCCCAGCGTTATCCAATAGTCACGCTGAGTGGGTCTTGCTGGAACAGCAGTGACTGTCCTTCCCTGCCGGGAGCCCTGACTCCCACTCCAACATAGGAGTGGTCCAGCAAGCTCAGGCAGGGCGCTGGAAAGGCCAGCATCCCTGGCGAGTTGGTAGGGATCCCAATTCGTTGTCAGTTCCGGCGTCGTCGGCGTGACCAACTGAAAGGGTCTTGGTTACTTATGTAACCCTCGTTCCCTGAAGGAGGAACAGAGACTTACGTCCGTCGCCAGGTGCTGTGCTTCCGCTGAAGGACCCGCCACTAGTTTGGCTCCTCAGCAGAAAAGCGAGTATGCGGTGTTTCACTTCCGTATTTATACCCAAGCTGCGGGCGGGCGTGGACCGCATGCCAATGCCAATTGGCTCGTTTAGAAACACTCGAAGCAGATTGGTCTCTGAAAGCATATCCCAATTCGTCGGTCAGTTCTGGCGTATGTCTCCGTTCCCTCCTTCAGGAACGAGGGTAATATACGTGAATCGAGGACGTTCTCCTGGTAAGGTAAGATGCGAACCAGTTGCGAACCGATGGTGGAATGTAAACGTTGAAGGAGGAAGTTATGATCAACAGTGTCGAAAGCTGCAGTTAAGTCCAGGAGGATGAGAAGGGATGGGGAACCAGCATCTGCCGCCATCAATAGGTTGTTTGTGACCCTGACCAAAGCTGTTTCTGTGCTGTGTCCTGTGCGGAAACCAGACTGAAATTTCTCAAATAAATTGTTTTGTTCCAAATGGACCTGAAGATGTGCAGCAACAACTTTTTCCAGCACCTTAGAGAAGTATGGACGGTTGGAAACGGGTCTTTAGTTGTCAATAACATCTGGGTCTAAAGTTGGTCTGATGATAGCAGTTTTTAGTGGTGAAGGAACATGGCCAGCCTGGAGGGAATGATTAATGATCTTGGTTATAAAGGGACTTAAGACACAGAGGTTAGATTTTACCAAGGCTGTGGGAAGAGGATCCAGTCCACAAGTGGATGGTTTCATTTTTCTGATGATGTCCGCAACCTCGCGCTGTGTGGTGATGGAGAAGCAGCAGATATGTTAGCTGTGGATCAACAGTCGGGACAGGCAGAGCGGAGGTGATAGATGGGTGCAAGTGGATGTTGTCCACTTTGTTCCTAAAAAGGTCATGAACTTATTGCACCTCTCTTCTGTGACTTCTGAGAAAGAGTGAGTTTGCGGTTTGAGGGTGTGATTAATAGTGGAGAAAAGCTTATTGGAGTTTCCAGGGTTATTGTTAATGATGCAAGAGTACAACTGTGACTGAGCATCTCTCAAGGACCTTGCATTGACCTTCTGATGTTCTCTATAGGCTTGCCTATGAACAGTGAGTCCTGAGAGCTTGAGACGCCTCTCAAGTACACGCCCAGCCATTTTCATCCTCCGGAGTTCGCTGGTGTACCAGGGGACTGAGCATGAGAAGGTGACCATTCTAGTTCTGATAGGGGTGTGAAGATCTAGAATGTTGCTCAGAGATTGGTTGTAGAAGTCAACCGACTCCGTAACTAATGTGAGATCAGCAGAGGAGAATTACTGGAGGTCTATAGTTAAAGTTTCCTGGTTAATCTTGTTCAGGTTCCTGAAGCAAATTTGACGGGTATCTTTGGTATGGGAAGAGGGGCATGACAGCTCTATTGAGATGGCCTGGTGGTCAGACACACCCAAATCATCCACCAAGAGGTTTCTAATATGAGGAGAGTTTGAAATGACCAAATCCAGAATGTGTCCCCTAGAATGAGTGAGTACATCTAAATGCTGTTGGAGACTGAGGCAGTCCAATAATTCAAGAAACTCATCTGCCAGGTGGCAGGAGGGGCTATCTACATGAATATTAAAATCTTCTAATATTAAAATGTTGGCAGAAGTAGAGCAGAGTGTTGTAAGAAAGTCATGCATCTCAATAATAAAAACAGAATTTGTTTTGGGGGCCGATAAATAAGGAGTATTGTCAAAGAAAAGGGGTTTACATTTAGAAGCAAGGTATTCAAAAGATGACACTGTTGGCAAATGGAGAAAAGACAGCTCCAATGTTTGTCTATGAATTACAGCTAAGCCACCACCACGACCAGTGTAACAGGCTTTCTCCAGGTAGCTGTAACCAGGGGGACAGGCTTCATTTAGTTCAGTAGTTACGGCAATGATCAGGGAATCGGTCAATGGGCTGATTCCCTGATCAGTGCCCTGACTACTGAAGTAGGCAACTGATTGAGACGCACCCTCAGAGATCTCAAATGAATGTGTCAGATAAGAGAGACATCAAATATGTTCAGTGTTGGGGGTTCTCTAGGACCAGGATAGGGAAACACTGACATAGCAAGTGCCAAAACCTTTACCAAGTTTCATACCATTTCGTTGAAGTAAAAAAACACATACAAATTGACCGAACAGCAAAAGACGGTTAAAGCTACACTATGTAACTTTTCCGTCCACTAGAGGTTGCCTATTCAAAACAAAGGCGTAGTTTGATAACGCCAAGTTTGAGCTCAGAATCTTGGGACATGTGGTCTTCACCTCACAGCCAGTGGGGAAGAATCAGGACAGGACTTGGGCAGAAATCATGTTCATGTATGCGGTTATTAACATTACTGTAGTATGAAGCAGAGCAGGGGCGAGTGTTGAAGAAGCTGAGCAAGGCCGCTGGAGCGAATGTAATGAAACACACCGCTCATGAGCAGCGGGACTTTTATTGTGACGGGAACATAGTTGCGAATGACGTCTGATTATCATATTAGATACATTTAAGTGTTTTTAAAAATTATGTAATGACGTTACTCTGTGTGTTCAATCAGCGGCTGCTATGACACTTGTTCACACTGCTAAGAGTAAAGCGTTTCTGCTAAATAAAACCGGAAATCGAGGGTAACGCAGATGTGACGCCACTGACAGGTTCCTTGGTTAAAATAGCAATGTTCTAACAATTTATAAATAGTTGGAAACATTTGGGATATTGTAAGAACTCAACTGAACAAAATATATAACACTGGCCTGGTGGTTTTTGGAAATTTTAATGCAAAAATCCTATATAGTGCACATTTAAATGGAACATATCTGGGAACTACAGGATATATGAAAGAGCAAGCAAAACCTCTGGGTGGATCTAAAATCAACTATACTAGTTCCTTATCTCTTTCCCCGCTAAAAACAGAATTTTCCGTTATTTGTGAGAAAACGTTTCCCTGCCAAACACGGAATTTTCCAGGTGTCCGTATTTTTTACTACTAGACGCTAGGGGGTGCTATTATGCATCTTCTGAATGAGTACAGAATCTCCTGATCAAAACACTGGCAAAGGAGATGCAAAAAAACAAGTGTTCATAAGCAGATGCATATGTAAAAAACGTGATCATCAACAATAAACATCATATAAATCAAAACTGCCTAATGTTACTGCAACGCAGTTTATTGTTCAGGGAAGAAGGAGGCGGGAACCGGCGAACATTTAAAAGACTTTAATCAAATAAATAAACAAACTGAAAGTAAGACCGCCCCTCACGGATGGCTGTCGCACACACACATAACAAAACGTAATCAAAACACAACGTAAAGTCCAGGCCTGGTCCTCTCTCGTCAATACCTCGCCACATACCTCCATCGCCCCTCACAGGCCAGGGAGTACACCCGAGACAGCGCCTACTCTCCCCCCGGGGGCCCAATCTCCGGAGACACAGAGTGACAGGACGAGAGAGTGGAGAGAGGAAAAAAATAAATAATAAAATCTGGTCCGGCACACTGCCACTTGGTCTCTGGGCACACACATAACAAACATAAACAAAACACAACGTAAAGTCCAGGCCTGGTCCTCTCTCGTCCTTAACTGGTGTCGCTCGCCCTTATGCCTCCCGAGCTCCCTCATGAGGGGACTCGAGATGCTCATTATCAGTCACGCGCCGGTCCTCCCTCGCTCCTCCCACGTCTCTCGATTCATCCACCTCTGAAATGTCGACCCAGGACGAGCTACAGGACTGGGCAAGCATTAGGGGTGTTGATGGATTCTATCTTCTCCATCTGTGTTTCATCATCGGTCTGAATCTGATCTGGATGTAGTCTTTGACAAAAACTTGATTTTCTCAGCTTTTTGTTCAAAATGGAACCCATATTTAAGTGTTAATAAAAATGGAATGCATGAAGCTGGAATAAAAATAACTAAATATTCTATGGGCCATTACATTTTTGTGAAAATGTTCAAAAACCCTGGCGGTGGCTGGGAACTTTTTTTAATGCTGGCAGGGAAAGAGTTAAACACATTTCTCACTATAAATGACATGTGACCATTCACTAAGGAGCCAGAGGAAATTACAACACTGATAATCCTTCCTAGAAACTGTCCTGAGCTGTGACATCAAATGCACCAGACAGGAAGTCTTGCTTTTAAGAGCCCTTCAAAAAGTATCAGGCACTGGTAAAACATCCACTCTAATACAAGCAAATATTACCGTTTCCTTGCTTTCATTTTCTCACAGATCAGAAGTTTAGCATAATATTTTTTTTACTCTTAGACTGGGTATGTCCATTCTCTGTTTTACAGTGTTCTTTCCCTCATGTAAAGCACGTCACACTGGAATGCGTGTCTCAGCACTCTGCGCAGAATGTGTGGTTAACGGTCCACATGTGCAGGCCTGCTCTCATTGAAGTTTTGCTAACTTGTCTTGTGAATACGAGGCCACACAAAGATTCAAGAAAGTCATGGGAGACAAAGCCAACAGCTTCAAAAAATTGGAAGAGACGGCTGGATGATATGCCAATGAGAATATGAAATAGAGCAAATCTCAGTACAGGTTTATTTGACAGATAGGTTGTCCTAGAGTCATGAGTCTTGGCCTGCATACAGTAAATCATTACGTGGTTTTCATCAGTTAACGACATCCATGTGTTGCTGTCAGCACATCTGAACCGGAACGATTTTCCTCTGAAGGCTTTACCCCACTCAACGTTCCTAAGGGAATTCATGCTGCTTCCTGCATTTACCACAAATTACGAATCGTCTTTAATAATCTAACCTGGATGGCCAAACAGCGAACTGCATAATTCCTTTCTGCATTCCATTATACATTCATTTATTTATTTAGCTTTATCACCAGTCTGAGCTGGTAGCGAATGTTATACAAATGTGTTCATGCATTCTCAATCTTTCTAAAAGTTTTAATATAGTGAGCATTTGCCAGTGGCCCATTCCAATGGATATATTCAGTTCATAACATTTGGCCCGCTCTCTACCACATTTGACCCTGTTGCTAGAGTGATAAGAAAAAAAACATGATGTCATTTCCAATACTTCTTTCTGTTCACTGACAAATGGCAAGCACTGGTTGTAATTTATAAAGTAAACTGTACTCTTGTTTTAAAAAAGAAAAAAGTAAACTTATTAAAAATCTTTACTGATTTAAAAATAAGTAAAAATAAATAAATAAATTATAATAAAATGTAGAACATATGTAATTATTATACATATTATGGTGATATAAACAAATGCCAAGTAACCTTAATGCATACACACACACACACACACACACGTGTGTGTGTGTGTGTGTGTGTGTGTGTACTAGTAATTGGGGACAAAATGTCCCCACAAAGATGGCAATATCCAAAATCCTTGTCCTTGTGGGGACATTTTTTCCCCATGAGGAAAACATCTTATAAATCACACTAAGTTATGTTTTTTTATGTAAAATGCAGCATGTCTCCTTTGATGGGTAGGTTTAGGGGCAGGGGCAGTGTAGGGGATAGAAAATACGGTTTGTACAGTATAAAATGCATTACGCCTAAGGAATGTCCCCATAAAACATGGAAACACAACGTGTGTGTGTGTGTGTGTGTGTGTGCGTGCGTGCGTGCGTGCGTGTGTGTGTGTATGCATTAAGGTTACTTAATATATTTGTGTGATATTTCAGATAAACTTGCCCCATAACAATTAAACAATCAGTGGCTGGTCACTTTACATGCCAGAATATGTCAAAAGTCTGGCTACTCAATACTAGTATGATATTTATGAGCATAAAATGTACTATGTCAGTGAGAGAAACAGAGAGCTCCTCACCAGCAGGAAATGTCTTTAAAGTTCAACAGTTTGTGTAAATACTGCTCCTCTAGAAGCGAGAAGTTTTAGAGTAATTTAATAACCTTTTTTTCCAGGGAGTGTGATCGTATTGATACAGAGGAAACTACTACAAGCATGGCATTGACATTTAGAGGCGAGTAAAGGAACGTGGCATTAAGAAGAACTTCAGAAAACCGTAAATGTTTGAAATGTTTGTCCAGCAGAAAATAACAACGGTAACAAAAATAATATCTAAATAGAAACATTTCCTCTTAAGTGAGTATATAAGCCAATAAAACAACACGCACAATATCAGTCAAAGGTTTTGGACACTTTTTTTCACATAAAGTCTGGGAATTATGTACAGTCTAAAAAGTAATTCAGAGAACCTGTTACCACAAGTTAAATAAATGCATGGTTGCAAGTAAAAAAAAAACAATTTTATTGTTTTAATTAAAACTTTTCAGTTGCAAACATTACTTTGTAGAGTTCTGTTGACATAATAATGTTGATAATTACATAAACTTAATATCATCTATAATTTAAACTCAAATTTCTGTGTTAATATATAATTAGTTTTTATATATTTTTTTATTTTTTATGTTGTAGTAACTTAATTAAATTGTCTTGATTACCTTGGGGGGAAAAGGCAGTGGATTTCTAGTTCCCAGCATGTTTTGCATAGAACTGGATAAGGAGAATAAATGTTGAAATTAAGTCTTACATTTTACGTTTACATTTTACATTACATTTACACTACTACATTGACTCTATATTAACAATGACTGCTCTAATGCCAGTGACAAGTAATATATTATTCATTAAATATACATGTTAAATAAGTTATGTTAGCATGTGCTATGATAGCTGCTGATTTGAACTGATATAGATTAGATTAATTGGTTCCAGTGCTACAACAAGGTAGTTGGAGCGACTTAATTGTTTTTAATAATCAACTTAAAATGTGTGTTTATGCTAAAAAATATTAAGTTTCTCTAACTCAGCTTGTTGGTTGAACGTAAATTCACTTATAAGTTGTCATAACTCAAATAAAATTGATGCAAACTGTGGCGTTTTTGTGCAGGCCTAGTGACCAAAATATTGAACAAATCAAAGTATTCTATAATGCAATCAATACATTTTTATTAAAGTAGTGTAGCCACTCTGTGTATGTTCACATTTTTGACTAGTAGTTTTTGCACCTAAAATTAACTTTAAACATAATGCCTATGCATACCATCATTTTGAAATTGTTGCTACCTCCTTAGAAAACAATGAAAAAAGGTTATTGTCTTTTTGCCAAATAGGTAGAAAGACTTCAACACCCATAATGCACTGAGCATGTTGCTGTCTAAGGTCACTCCCACAGTCTGCTTTGGATTCGCTTACCAGAGTCAGATACCGCCTTGCTTTTGTAGGGAATACTTCTTAGCAAACTTTTAGTCATAATGGTGTTGACTTGAATTGTTCCTGCGTACAAGAATTCAAAGAGTAAAAGCTTAGCAGGAGTGAGTTACTTTCTTTTTTGCAGTAGCTGAAGGCTGCAAAGAATCATAACAACGGAGAGAACGCAGTTACGGAAAATCTGAAAAACCAGTGTTTGTAGTCAACATTTCAAAATGAATGATCAGTTTTTTAAGCCAAATGGAGGGGAAAAACTGAAAGAACGAGTAAACATTGTTCATTTACAGTACATATATATATATATATATATTACCGACATTGGAACAATACAAAACGGGTTGAAAATCGGCGAAGTTACACTTTAATTACTAAACAAACAATAAATTCAAACAAGACCTTGTAATTTATATTTGGCACAGTGACTTCCTAAGTGTACTCAGCAAACATTTGGACGTTTAATGACCGTTGAAAAGACGCCCCTCTGACACATCCTGTTATGGTTGAAAAATAGTTCCAAAAAGAAAGTTGAACAGACGTATCTAAATGCATTTTTAGGAAATGTTCGGCGGTACATATTTACATTTATGCCATCCTACCTCGACTATTTTTGGCCAGCGACACGACATTGCCACTGGACCAATGTTTGCTGGGGTATGGGAAACAGAGTACATCTTGTTGCATGTTGCATTAAAATCATCAATACTTCCTGCTTTTTATAATTATACAAAGAACTGCATTTACCGGAATTGTGCCCAACTTATTATAAGTTCTCGTGAGTTATGATGTAACATTCTGAACTTTAGAAATACATTCACACACAATTTGTGGTTTGGACTCGCACTGTATTCCTCCTAAAACTTATGACTGAATAAAAACCGATCACAGGCAGCTGTCTGTATTCTTTGCCAATGGTCCATGACCAACACAAGACTACATTATATTGTGGTCTGGCTGGTGTGTTAAAGCCTCTATCCCAAATCTGACAAAGAAACTTAGGAAACCTTAATTTAAACATCATACAAAACACGGAAATGTAATTGTTTCTTAATTCATTTATGTTTCCTAATAGCCACACATTACACTTAATTTTAAAAACGTTATTGTCTGCGTTTAAAAACAAATTCTCTCTCTGAAAGTTGATGTGGTGTGATTCATTCTAGGACTGTAAACAGTGAAGCTCAATACACGTTTGATAAAAGACACTGACATAAAGCAGATCCTTGTTTAATCGCTCAATGTCATATCAAAAGGTAAAAAGAACAAAACGTGATGCTACACACTGAGAATATTGTTTCTTCAAGCAACAAACTGCTCTTTGAGTTGTCAGTTATACAATACAAAAAAATCAAACTACTTAAACATATAGAGCTCCAGCAACATATAAACAATACAAGTGTTAAATAGACTTTTATGTTTGACTGCAGTACAAAAGCTCTATAAATTACTGTATAAAAAGCAACAAACAAACCTGAAAGCCTGAGACAAGAGGATCAAACCCTCTGCTTTGATTAAAAAAGATTGATAAGTCTCCAAAAAGCTTGCTGAAAGGTCAGGGTTTGAGGGATGCAGTCGATTTTCACACGACTGTCCGCTCACCTCGACATTTCCTGCAGCTGCCGTAGACGGCGGAGAGCAGATAGACGCTGGCAGTGAGGCAGGCGAAGACAGAGGCAGTGAGGTAGACCTTGTACAAGCAGTGATGTTTGTAGACGTCCAGGTTGCAGTAGGAGTTCTTTTGGGTTTTGTAGATCATGATCCCAATCGTGGACAGATACAGCAGAGTGGCGACAACGTCGTGGATCACGTTGCTTAACAACCAGCGTTCTCCTCCGACGATGGGAACGAGGTCCTGCTTGTCCAGAAGAGTGATGATGAAGACAGCTAACGTGAGGAGCCAGAAAAGCACGGCCACGAACAGCACATAGTGAATGGAGCCCTCATACTTGTTGGCTGCGATGGTGACCCAAAGCCCGGCTCCCAGCAGAATCTGAAGGACCCGTACAATCCCGACAAAGCTCTTGAGGAATTCCAGGAAACTTCTCCTCACCTGTGGCTGAGGGGGCATCTCCTCTTTTTGTTGAAGAGATCTTCTCCTGGTGTTCAGGGTGGGGACAAAGAGAAAACAAAGAGAAGAAATAGCCAACCGGAGAGTTCAGGAGCAGCTGATAAGGGTTTTGGAGGAGGATAGCCCTGCAAACGCACACAGAGTGAATCGTCGGCTCAGCCCCGGGGTTTTGAAATGACTTCTGTCTTTTGGTCTTTTCCGTTTCCTGTGGTAGCTGCAGAGTTGTGTCTCTCTCCCCCTCTTTTCAAGCAGAGAGCAGGAGGAGAAACAGAACAGAGGGCAGGACTTGAAACACTAACCCTTTTCCCCTCCTCCTCTTCCTTGTCGTCCATCACAATCTCTGTCAGCTATTTAGAAAATTCCTGTGTGTGTGCACCCAAAAAGTGTTTGGATACTTCAGACACACTTAAAAATGTGAATGTCTTTTCATTAGAAAACACACACACAGGAACTCAATCTAGATAGCAGGATGAGTTTTAGGACATATTTCACAAAAATAAGTTTGTTAGGCTTTAAATTATAACAACGCAGTATGTTTAAAATTCAGGTAAATCATTTGTTTACGTTGTGGAAACTGACTTCATATGTCCAATTAAAAAAATCTCCTTTTCTTAGCAAAAGTTACTTTGACAAAGTTCAGAGAAAAGGGTTTTCCCACTTGGTATATATAATATTTATACATTTTGCTCTACATGTTTTACACCACCATTCAAAAGTTTGGGGTCAGTACGATTTTTTTTATGTTTTTCAAAGTCTCTTATGCACACCTACGATGCATTAGATAAAAAATAAAGTAAAACAGCAATATTGTGAAATATTGGTACAATATTTTCTATATTAATATATTTTAAAAAGTTATTTATTTCTATGATGTCATTACTCGTCTTCAGTGTCACATAATCTTTCAGAAATACTTATAATATTGCTGCTCAAGAAACATTTGTTGTGCTGTTTAATATTTGTGTGGAAATATTTTTCAGGAATTTATTATTTATTTATTTATTTATTTATTTATTTTTGATGAATAGAAATCTTTTGTAACATTACAAATGATAATGTATCACTTAATGCAACCTTACAGAATAAGGACGGGGTTTTTTTCATACTGATCCCAAAACGTTTGAATATGCATCTGACTTAAGTTCCCAAAGGTTTCAGAGTGTATGACAGGATTTTGAAAGAACGTTATAATTTTTACAGTTACAAATACATTCAGAGTCTAAAATACAAACGCTCGCTTTCTCTAACTAATTTCTAGCAGTCCTCAATTTAGTATGATTTTGTAAATTATATCTTCAAAACTATATAAATTCTGCTATAACTTTTCGGGCAAGTGGACACAATACATTGTATATTGGACTGACATACATTGAGACAAGAGTCAGCTATAATGAAGAAAGTCTGAAAGTTTGAACTATGATCTGAAGACAAGTATATTTTTCATAAAAATACCAAAGGTCATGGCATGTCTCTTTTGTTCAAAACAAAGGTTTTATTTTAAATAATTGTAATTAGCCTTTTTTAAAGGCAGATTTCCATAGTGACAACTTACCCCACATGTAGTGTGACGACACGCCCTATTATCACAAAAGGTTGGTGGAATTATGAATTAGCTGTAAACAGAAAAGGACTTGTAGCTACATGAAAAAAAAACCCCAGATAAATATTCACTGGAGTAAAAAGTGTGACATCAAGTCTATAAGTTTACATCATAGTGTAAGACTCTCCATTTCGTCCTGTGTACAATATTCTGTTTCTCAAATAGACTCATCCAAAAATAGATTTTCTGCAACAAGCCTCTTTTGGATGTTAATCTACATCTGGAGAAAACGTGCTAACATGTTAGCCTTCAACATATTCAGACTTTAAAATGTGATAGACAAATATGCATCAGATTTGACTTGTGCATTCAGTAGAGCATAACTGAGGCAAGGATGTGGGATTCTTTTGTTTTTCCAAACTTAACCTTCTTATCATTGCTGGTATGTTCCGTCCATGAAGTCAGTGTTGTTCATTGTCCTCCATGACCAAAGTCTGACGGCTAAGATCAGACGCTGGGTGCCTTGACGTCAATGAATACAGGCACAGCCCTCAAACTACGTGGCCATATTAGTGCGCCGCCCCTTTAAAGAATCTGGCCACAGGGAGACCTGGTGGGTGGGATTAGTTAAATTTACATTCTCGTTGGGTGATTTATTTTCTCATGCTTCCTGTTGGAAGCAAAATGCAGTCTTAGTTGAGTATGAATTACTGTAAAGACCAACCGCTGCAAACTTTGTAATGATGTGATATTGTGCAATCTAATCAATCATCTAATGTACAGCAAATGCTGTGGCAGCACAAAACGCCTATCATTTGCAGTCTTTGAAATCACATAATGTGTTCTGATGTATCATGCAAATGCTTCCAGAGACCATGACGAAAAATCTTTCAGGAAAGCTGGATGTGATCCTGAGTTAGAAACACATTTAGATTCATAAACTTAGTATTCCCTATTCTAATGGTTTCACCATATTTCTACTATTGTTTTTTTGTTTTTTTTTAAATCCGAAATGTACAATTGTCTGTGGCCTATAATTTAATGAAAGCACTTATATCCAGTTACACTTCATTTTGATGGTCTACTTTAAACATTTTAATAACTATAAGTAACTTTGCAACTACATGTCAACTAACTCTCATTAGAGAAGACGTTTAGGTGACTTATTTGCAAATATAATTAACATAGAATTTCTTATGGGAAATCATCTAAATAAAGTGTTAACAGATATTAAGCAGACAGTGTACGAATACTCTAATGACAATTTGTTGACATGTAGTTGCAAAGTTACTTAGTAGAATGTCTAAAGTTGATCATTGAAGGAAAGGGTTACCCATATCCTGTTAAAAGGCAGCATTTCATATGAGGTCACCCCAGAACACGCCTCTTGCACTTCCTTTGAGAAATAGAGGACATTTAACCAGACAAACAAACTACTTTCCACAGCTATGGAAAGTGAGATTGCTCAAACTCCCCTGTCTTCCTTCTACTACATACTGATGTTAAAAAATATTGCTTGTGAAAAGCTTGTGGAAAAAAAACAAAAACAAAAAAAAAACACTTGCACAATTGCAAGAACTTTCCCAAATTAATTTTATATATATTTTTTTTGCAATTTTTAAGAGATACATTTCATGCAGTGTCTACAAAACATCTTTGATTTCACGTAATGCTTGAAAAACTGACAAATATGGCTCTTATCAATATCAAAGCAAAGAAAAAATATAAAAAGACGCTGCAAATAAATGTCTGTTTGGCATTCATTTTTATTTATTTATTTTATTCTGGTCATTTAAAGGTCATTGTTTAGAAAAATCCTCTCTAAGGTCCTGGATGAAGACTGAGTCAGTTAATTTAATTTCAAGTCCTGAATTTCTTGAGAAAGAGGCCATTGGCCTGTAATTGCAAGAAAAGGGCAAAAGGACTTGAGTCAAAGTCAATGTCTCTCCAGTGTAGTAGAAGAAACAAAATACAGTCTGAATATAACTATCCAAAGCTATCCTAGAGTAAATGTGCTACAAAAAAATTAAAATAAACTATTTAAAAGCAAATTAAAAAGAAAAGAAAAAAAGATAAAGATTTTACCACATTTGTGTTTTTGTTTTGTGTAGATCATGGATCTTGCCACTAGATGGCGGCCTAGGCAAAGTTGAACCACTTTTCTTGAAGGTTTAGTCTGTATTCTGAACACCATTGTGCTCTACCACCATCTCTACTGTGAATACCCGAAATACACATGTTGTGCATGCATGGACTACATGGAGAATTTACTACATTTGTCAAAATGTTCAGAATACTAAGCAAACTAAACAAACAACACTGTGGTGCTGTATCCCATAATGCAATGCAAATAACCTCTATTTTACATGCGACAAATGATCCAGAAGTAATATCAGCCATGTTTTTTCTTTGTTGTTGCTTTTTTTCAACCAAGGGGTCAAGGTTTGGTTTGCTAGCATTGCCTCACTGGCCGCTGGTGAAGATGCAGAAACCGGGGACAAAACTACTTATGTACAGAATCTTTTGTTTTTACACAAACTTGGATTTAAAACTGCAAAATCAGCATTTATGTGATCATAACTTGCTGAATTAAACATGCAGTTTAATAAAGTCATGTGATGATATGTTAATGTCCTACTGTTACAGTTTTAGTTTGCACCAACCTTGGGTTTTAGGTACAATGAAAGTGTAATTAAGGCTACCTTATATAAATTTGGACCCAATAAGGTCACTCTTTTGCTCCAAATTAAAGGTCAGTACATAGTCAAGTCAAGTCACCTTTATTTATATAGCACTTTATGCCATACAGATTGTTTCAAAGTAGCTTACAGTGATAACAGGAAAATGATTCAGCTGCTTAGCAGCTCTAAAGAAAATAGTATCACTGAATCAGTGTTGATTCAGTTCTGTTGTAAAGATCATCAGTTATTAAATGAGTTTATTTAATGAACCAATTCTACAGAAGACAGTGAGGTCATTGTCCAACTCAGTTCAGTACCCGGAAGACTGAGGAGGCAAGAAAACATTTGAATACAATTTTTTTTACACTGTGTATACAAGTAGTATCGAATGAATGAAATGATAAAGTTCTTTGGCGTAGGCCCCGTCCATAGTCCGAATCCGGAGGGTAGCGGATGCTTGCAGTTCCTGTCTGAAGATGAAGACAGGGGCGGAGCCTACTCCCTGATGGGGGTGAACGTCAATGTCAGTCTCTGTGAATGTAGTAATGGGAGGGAACAGAACTTATTTACTACAGACGAATAATGATTGGCTAGATAGATAATGAATGAAATGACATTTAAGTCTTCCAGGTAGAACTATGCTAGAGCCCCAATTTCTCATACAATGGTGTCAATGCAGGCAGATCAATAATATTGTTGAATATTAAGTGGCAATCACCCAGTAAAGCATTACAATGATATAGCCTTGAGGTCATGAGTGCATAAACAAACTGTTCTGCATTTGTTGAGAGCGTATGTTCCATAGATATTTTTTAAAAGGAAAAATGTGGTTTTACAGATGCTAGAATAATGGCTTTCAACTCATTGTCCACTTTTTTATGGTACCAAATGTAGTTAGTCAGATCTACTTAAATGTTTTACTTAAATTTACTCAAACTTACATTGCATTGCAAGAGTATAGAGAATATCAATTGAGCTGATCTCTGATGTTGCCATCACAAAGATTGAAGAGTAGAGAAGCTGGTATAGACCCCATAGTGTCATTTTTCTTTCCCTACAGGTCTATATTTATCCTGAGAGAGAAAGAGATGGAGAGAGAGGGAGAAGTGACTGCAGACGCCTGAAGAGCTTACTATACTTCCTTCCAGTCACTTTATGCCAATGTCCTGATTTCCTCTCAGGAACAGATTGAAGTAAATTATTTTATATCATACCATTTAAGCATTCAATTTTAGTCACAGAAAGGGGTCTGTGTTTAACAATCTGTTATTCCAGACATTGTATGCCCTCAAATACATGTGCATTGCTTTGGGAATGAAGAATGCATCAAAATGAGTAATCTGCAGTGTCAAAATAAGCCTCTGTGGATTTATGGAGGCGTTTAGCTGGCTGGGTAAGATTCATTTACACATGTGTGCATGCATTTAAACCAGAACACACCCACGCAAAAACATGTGCATACATACTTGCACTTGCGCCTCCAGGTTTGTAAAACAGCTGAGAGAAAGTGACAGAGGAGAGAGAGGAAAGGGGAGGAGAGGAGAACAGATGAAGACCTCCTTAGCTGGGTTTCACCACACTGTACTATGAACCTTCGAGGGAGAAAAAAAAATATTAATTTGGTAACTACTATACAGGTTGCCATAGCAACATCAGCACGCTATTACAGAAGCTACAAATTATGTTTGGCCCTCAAAAAGATGTCAGTTAAGAATTCTTAATTTCGCTCCCAAAAGATCTGTTCGATAAATTAGAATTAATGTAAAGGGGAGTTGGTCAGCTGATTTATCTGAAGCATAGGAGAATACCAAAATGTAATAATGCTAATAACTATGCACTGCTAATGGATAATAAACCAATAACCACAAAGGAAAGTGAATTTAACAATAAAACCAATAAATTATGTGAACACAGAATGGATAAATGCAATGCTGTTGAATTGAATGTAGCAATGGAAGAGATTTGTATGGGAATGCTTCTTATGAAAACCACCTAATGGCTCTAGCAAAATGGTGATATATAAATTATTATGTATCATCAAACAAATAATATACCTATTATTTTTAATTATCTGCCCTCAGGTAACTATTATCTACGCAAGTTTAAAAAACATGTGCTGCAGGTATAAACTAATGCCAAGGTCTCTAGAAAGAGGTTTGGTAAGTTTATATTTACGTTCCACACAGTCAGGTTGGGTTATCAGTCTGGCAGTGGAGACGTCTTCCACTGGTGAGGCGGGTAGCGTGCAGTGGGAAGGGCGCAGAGCTGCGATCCAGTAGTCATTACCATGCTGGGCTGGAGGACGATGAACTTTGGTTGCGCCAAGGGGGTGCTTAAAAAGTGGACCGGGCAGTTGGTCCAGTCGAATCTTCACATGGTCCTTTGCAGGCTGGCTGCGCCACTGAGAAGCCGTGTCTGCTAATGCAGTACTTGGTGGACTGGGCTGTGCTGCTGGAGGAGTCAGAACAAGGGTGTGTCTACCTGGGGGACATATTTATCCCCTTCTGATGAGGAGGAGATTGAAATCTGGTGCCTTTTAGTTCCTGGAGTATGATTGGCCACTGGGGTCTGAAGTAGCCACGGTGTTGCCCACCCTAGTGTGGAACTCATTTGCATAGTGTAAGTACAGTGTTAGAACAGTGTCTTTTAAATTGTATTATTTCTTTACCAAACCTCTTTTAAATTATCAAAGGCATTGAATGGAACAGATAGATACCAAACACAATAAGGTACGGTTTTCTCGTCGTCAATGCATTTATTTATCTGTTAATAGATCTATCCCGTGAACGGGGACAGATAATAATGGTGTAAAATATTTCAACAAAAAAAATTCAGTCATTCACATAGATCAATGTTTGTAAACGTTCCGTTCCCTTTTGAGAGAACTTTCGCTGCGTTGAAGAGGACACTATGGGGAGCGCCACGCCGTGATAGTCTCTGAAGGACATGTGAAACTAGACCATTCCTGATTGGTGCTAGGTCATGATGCAGCGTGTGACGGTGTACACATAAGCACAAAGGCATGCTGGGAAAAAAAAAACGTTAGCTTCTGTTCTTCAGCAAGTGCTCTGTGTGTGAAACAGTCTGTCATATTTATTGTTGTCTGTCATAAAATAGGGTGACCATATTTTGAAAACCAGGACACTCGGCCCGGCAATGAGGTGATTATTTGATACTCAAATGATACTTGAGTGCTGGTCAATTTAATGGCCCAATGGAAAATAATGAAAACCAGGACATTTTCATCACTTCATAAAAAACAGCCGGGACGGCCAGGACAGGACTTGAAAAAACAGGATATGTCCTGGAAAAACAGAATGTTTGGTCACCCTATCATAAAATATTTTATTACTATCAGCATGGAGTGTGCAAGCTTTGTGATCATTCCCGGAACATGCACGGGCTGCTGTGCACACTGTTAGCAGCTACTGCTTAGAATTCTCCGCTCCTGCCTGGCTCTGTTTAACATGGTTCGGGTCGGCTCAGATCATGGGGGTCACAGATGGAGCTGGTAGAGGAGATTGTGATGGCTTGGGCCCTTTCTTGCTGATTCCATAGCTCCTGTTTGGGTATTCAAATTGGTGTTTAGACTAACCCGTGGTGAGTGTTGCAGACTTCCTCTTGTTTGAGAGTCATTCTGCTGAGGTCTCCGCCCCCAGAGCTCAGTATAAATATTTTGTATCTTTACTAGAGTAAAGAGAAGACAACAATAGGCCACACGCTCTTTGAGCTTTGTATTTAGGGTTAACTAAACTACCGCTTTCTGTACCACAGAATTTGGGTATTGTAGGTTTCATGTCAGTGAGAGTAATTTTGCTTAGGACTCTGCTCATCCTGGCTTATGATATGTTAAAATAAGTGCAGGTCAGGTGTTACTCATGGTAAATATAGTAGGTTTCATCTCGAATCTTCTGAGGCCTCCTCTATCTTTAGAGCATATGTGACAGTGTCTGTTTGCCGGAGCATATTTAGCCTTCCGCTCGGCTTGAGAGTCATTCTGCAGAGGCCACTGCTTAGCTATGAGCTTATTAGCATTGTGGTGAAGAGGTTTTTCTCTTTATTCAGAATATTGTTGTTTAAGCCTCTCGCTCTTTTGAGCTCTGTCATAGTGAGTGTTGTAGGGTTCCTCTTTGTTGAGTTGTTGAGCCTCTTTCTGCTGAGGCCTCTGCTCCTTAGAGCTTCACACAGCTGGAATGGTAGCTTTGTGTAAGTGCAACTGTATATTGAGCGGGTCTCTAGAAGCTTTTGCTTTGTTACCCATGTAGGGCCCAACAGGAGCCTCCATGATATTCCAGGGTGATATGTGAGCTTTTTGGTATGACCACGGTTTAGATGGTCGATATGCAGACTACTGGTTGCCTATAGAAGGTTTTATGAATTATGGCCTCTCAATATGTAGATAAGCAAACAGGTTGTCGGCTAAGCTGTTCTCTGTATTTAGCCTCCCTGGTAGGCTTAGAGGTTTACACAAGGTCCCTCTTGGAAGTGGCAGACTAGGTTCCCTAGGGCCTGGGCCATACTCCCTTAAAGGAACCCACCTTTAAGTTTAGTTTGTGGTTTCCAGGCATTTGAGCTAGCACTCTGGAGCAAGTCCTTCCCTGGTTGGAATTGTAAGACTCTTCAATGAGGCATGAAGCTTGGGCAGCTAGACTGGTGGTTACCAGTTGGGGAGTTAACCTTGGCAATTACAGCGCACCTCCTCAGCATGGCAGCGTGAGTATTTTGTTCCCCATAGCATTCTAGAACGCAGTGCGAGTTCCCTTTCGAAAGGGAATGTCTGTAAGAACAGGGAACGAGACACTGCATCTCATCGCCATCCTTCAGGGCTGCCTGCATGGACCCTTCATGTTCTTCTCACCTTTTATACTTCCGGGTCGCACTAGTATGACGTCATGGCTCTCGCTGGCTAATACGATTGCAGTGATTTTACAGTGCTTCAGTCAGACATTGGATGATAGGCTTTTTCACGCTGAGGCATTCCCCATAGCATTCTAGGACGTAGTGTCTTGTTCCATGCTCTCAGACATTTGTTTATATCCAGGTATGGAAGTAAAATTTATATTACAGGTTGTTACAAAATCCAACATTCAATGTTTACATGGTACAATAACGGGTAGCCTACTGTTTTATTAATGCTTGACAGAAATTTCACGATTTTAATTTCCGATCAATTCATTTGGATAAATATCAGGTACAGTAGCAAATGTACATTTTTCTCAAGGAAAAAGTCTCTCAACTAAGGTTGTAAACATACAGGGAGCCCTGTCAGCTGATACTATTAAAAGGTTAAAATGAACAACTATCTTAGACGTGTAAATCTGTTTTGTGTGGACAAATACTACATTTCACAAAGCCTCCTAAACATCTACAGTGATTGTCATGCAGGTGGGGGTCAGCAGCTTATATACAGTGACCTTGCACGGGGTGGGGATAATGTGATTGGTACAGACTTGTCCAAACAAGAGGTTACAGGTATTCATTGGTTTAATTAAAACCCATACCCAGGTGTTCGCCGCTGCGCAGTCCGAATGACGCTCTCACAATTCTTGCTGCCATTCAGTGCGCCACACGTTGGCTTTTTTTGTTATCATAAACACACTAGTTTGTAGTGCAAATAGGTTTACCATTTACTGCACTTTGTTATTCTTCCAATTGTTTAATGTCTAATGAATCAGAAGTCTCACACATTTTAAGAAAATAGCCTACTTCTGTGTTGCAAAGTATGATGGATAGGTTGAAAAAACAAGACAGAAGAAAAAATTATTAATACTGCATGGCCGCTTAGTGCTTTAAAAACAAAGAATGTCAAAAAAAAGAAGGATTTTATTCATTCAATGCCCACACTGTGAAAATCCACAGTAGACTTCAAAGGTAATTTTCTCTTTTCAGTTGCCCCTCTGGCCTGAAAAAAAAATGCCCAAACTCACACAGACATGCATGTTTATTTTTTCACACACCTATTCCTAGATACACACACACATCATCACACACAACTTACTTTTCTCAGAGCGCAGCCCTCCTCTCACCTCTCCACACACACATTCAGATGACAGCATGTAATATTCACCAAAATTACTGTGAAATTGGAAGATGTAAGCATGCGGAGAGCTTTTGGACACAAAGCTCGGCCCAGGGAGTCCAATTATCCCCCAGTCTTCGCTGACATATAAACACATGACTATGTAAAACAGTACTTTGTGACATTTTGGCTGAATTCCCACTGATGAGGGCACCATGTTACCTGTGGAATCAGGAGGGATCTCTTACTTGTTCTGTTTGTATATTATCCTTTCAACAATGAAGCGCATCAGTTACATAATTTCTTAATTTACTTGTGGGTTTCCCATTTATTATGCATGTACTCAATCCATAATACAATATGCACATTTTAAAATAGTGTAATCACTTATTAAAGAGTTTTAAAGCAGGGCTGTTTGGACCCCTGGAGGTTCACAAAATTACTGCAGAGGTCAAAACAGCTGCTGGTCATATAATTAGAATATCATCAAAAAGTTGATTTATTTCACTAATTCCATTCAAAAAGTGAAACTTGAATATTATATTCATTCATTACACACAGACTGGTTTATTTCAAATGTTTCATTCTTTTAATTCAATGATTATAACCGACAACTAAGGAAAATCCCAAATTCAGCATCTCAGAAAATTAGAATATTACTTAAGACCAATACAAAGAAAGGATTTTAATAAATATTGGCAAACTGAAAAGTATGAACATGAAAAGTATGAGCATGTACAGCACTCAATACTTAGTTGGGGCTCCTTTTACCTGAATTACTGCAGCAATGCGGCGTGGCATGGAGTCGATCAGTCTGTGGCACTGCTCAGGTGTTATGAGAGCCCAGGTTGCTCTGGTAGTGGTCTTCAGCTCTTCTGCATTGGTGGGGCTGGCATAATCGCATCTTCTTCTTCACCATCATTTGGGGGTTAAGGTCAGGCCAATTAAGAACAGGGATACCATGGTCCTTAAACCAGGTACTGGTTACATTGGCACTTTATGTACAGGTGCCAAGTCCTTTTGGAGAATGAAATCTGCGTTTCAGCTGTCGCATTCCTTGTGTCAAGCCACTCTTGAACAACAGACAGCATCAGAAGCGTCTCGCCTGGGCTAAAAACAAAAATGACTTGACTGCTGCTGAGTGGTCCAAAGTTACGTTCACCGATGAAAGTAAATTTTGCATTTCCTTTGGAAATCAGGGTCCCAGAGTCTGGAGGAAAAGAGGAGAGGCACACAATCCACGTTGCTTGAGGTCCAGTGTAAAGTTTCCACAGTCAGTGATGGTTTGGCGTGCCATGTCATCTGCTGGTGTTGGTCCACTGTGTTTTCTGAGGTCCAAGGTCAATGCAGCCAGATACCAGGAAGTTTTAGAGCACTTTCCTGCTTCCTGCTGCTGACCAACTTTATGGAGATCCACGTCTTGCATAGTGGTTTGCATTGCATAGTGGTTCTTGAAGCACTGACTCCAGCTACAGTCCACTTTTTGTGAATCTCATCCACATTTTTCAATGGGTTTTGTTTCACAATCCTCTCCAGGGTGCGGTTATCCCTATTACTTGTACACTTTTTTTCTACCAAATCTTTTCCTTCCCTTCGTCTCTCTATTAATGTGTTTGGACACAGAGCTCTGTGAACAGCCAGCCTCTTTTGCAATGACCTTTTGTGTCTTGTCCTCCTTGTGCAAAGTGTCAATAGTTGTCTTCTGGACAACTGTCAAGTCTTCCCCATGATTGTGTAGCCTAAAGAGCTAGCCTGAGAGACCATTTAAAGGACTTTGCAGGTGTTTTGAGTTAATTAGCTGATTAGTGTGTGGCACCAGGTGTCTTCAATTTTGAACCTTTTCACAATATTCTAATTTTCTGATATACTGTATTTGGGATTGTTCTTAGTTGTCAGTTATAATCATCAAATTAAAAGAAATAAACATTTGAAATATAAGAGTCTGTGTGTAATGAATGAATATAATATAAGTTTCACTTTTTGAATGGAATTAGTGAAATAAATCAACTTTTTGATGATTTTCTAATTATATGACCAGCACCTGTATATTACCATTCAGGTTTAATTTATTTTTATTTCAGTTTTAGTTTATTTATTTCCAGTTAGGAGTCCTTCAATTTTAACTAATTTCAGTTAGTTGCTTAGACAACATTTCTAATTTGTTTAATTTTAGTTTAAGTCTAATATTTATATTTTATTTTATTTCAGATTTAAGTTCATTAACAAAAATCTGTGAGATGATTCCATTCTGTCACATACTCTAGGAGAGGTAACAGTATTCTCATTTTTAACCTCAGCATTGTACCGAGTCTCATAGAGAAGTTGCAGCTCTGCTGAGTGCCATTTAACATGTCATTCTGTGTTGTTTTGGTCTTTCTTTCTCTCTTCCTGACAGCATATCATTTGCTGCGCTCAGCTTTGTGTCACTTGTGAATCTCACAGGAGGGGGGATCAGTGTTGCGGAGATACTTCTGGGCTCTGATACCCACCATGCCCGATCTCACGAAAATGCGTATAAATAGTACGACTGTGCAATCTCGTAGAATGTATACACCAAAATGAATTTTGGCGTGCTTATGATACGCACTTTATGGTGTGTATATGACACGCTTTTGGGTAGGGTGAGGGTGGGGGTGGGGGGGTTTTGTACAGTCTTACACTTTAACTCAGAGAGTAGAGATGCCTGAAACTATATTTCCATGCATAAAATATTACATATTAAATATTTACACAAGCTCAGTGTTTACATTATGCTGTTGAATTATGTGGTGGGGGAAGCACATTGCTTGAAACATGCAAGACACTGTTCATATTAAATATTTTGTGAGTGGCATTTACAGGAAATTTTAGTGCTTAGTTTGGGTTAGTCATTTAAAAATTATAGTTAGTATTCTTTTCTCATGCGGCGCAGTTCCTATCACTCCTTCCTCTGTTGCTGTTTTCCTGGCCATGACTCGACTTGCCGTTTCTTCATATGCTTTCTTTAACTGCTCTCTTCTCTCACCACCCTTTAATTCTGCTATTTCTATCTGTCAAACCTGCATGGGCTGCTATCTATCTACTGCCTGCCTGTATGTGCCCTATCTGTATCTACTGTCAGTATTTATTTTGTATATATATATTCTATATTCTGCATCTATTGTACAAAGGCTGTCTATTTAATATTTTATGTCTGTATCTACTTGTCTGTCTATATCTGTGGGGCACACACACAAGTTGGGTTTCCATGTTTTATAGGGACTTTCCATAGACAATGATTTTTATACTGTACAAACTGTATATTATATCCCCTAACTTTCACAACCCTCACAGAAAACTTAATGCATAATTTTCCTCATGCATGGGAACCAAAAAATGTCCCCACAACATAAAATATTTCTGTATTACTATGCTAGAGAGAGAGCGAGAGAGAGAGAGAGAGAGAGAGAGAGAGAGAGAGTACTGCTCTTATGTCTGAAACTTTGCATTACCTGCACTTCTCTTGTTTATTGTTGGTTTATGATGAATCGCTCATTGTATTCCTAATTTTGTGAATTTTTAAGTCACTTTAAAAAGTGTCTGCTAAATGAATGAATGTGTCACGGAAATAACAACTGGATCCAGGAGTGAATGCAATCAATAGAGAGTTTGTTAAAACATCAAAAAGGACTAAAAAAAACACAGTGGAGAGACGGTCAGACTTTGCAGAACAACAGGTAACTGATGATAGGCTTTGGTAGCGAGGATTGGCGCAGACTGCCAATCGGTAAAGCCAGAGATAATCCAAGAATGATAACAGCAGGTAATCCAACACAAACAAGAGACAATCAAACTGGAACAGCAAGAAAACAGAAGACATAAGCCACAATGAATTGTTGACAAGGAATGACTGCAAGCACAAGAGTAGAAATAGAAAGAACAAAAATGAGTGCCAGGTGCTGTTTACCTGATTAGCTTGTCCGCTGACAGTCAATCAGGTCAAAGACAGAAACACAAAACATGCAAAGATGAACACACACACCTGTGAACCGTGACAGTACCCCTTCCCTTAGGAGCGCCTCCAGGCACTTCCAGGGGGATTTACTGCAGGGGGGTTGATTGCAGTCATCAATAAGGGAGCATAGACAGTAAAAGAAATGGACACAGCGACTCCATAGACTTCAATGGTGAAATCCAAAGTCAATTAGAAGCACTCACTTCCTAATGGCTGAGCGTAGTGCGCAACCTCAGACTGAACTTGACAACGTAGATGTGACGTGAGCAACCTGTCTGACAGTTGTAAGTCTTCTAGTAGTTGTGGAAAGTGGAAAGTGAAATCTGAATCACAAATGTAGTGTCCCGTTGCTTTTAGATCTCTATGGGCTTCTCATGCTTCTCCCTTGACTTCATCGGACTTCAACTCCACATCCCCCAAATTGCCTCATAGACAGTAAAAGATTGCCATGACTGTGCATTTTCTCTGAGCCAATCAGAATCATACACCTTGTAATAATGACGTGGCTAGACCTTGAAAACAGTATAACTGTTGGGACAATTGTATGTACGGTACGACAAGACTAGAGAGGGAGCGCAGCCTACGAACTCTTGTGAGACTTGAAGCTGGCTTCTGCTGATGAAACTGCAAACTATTCTTAAATAAAATTGTCTTTAATTAATTCTTGACTCTTGGTCTTCATTCTTCACTACTGGTCTCTGGGTCTGAACTGTTAAACCACTAACAACAGGTCTATGAGTTGAGGCGGTGGGATAACTGGTGCAGATTAATGGGGGAATGAAAAACAGGTTATAATTTGGGAACATGAAAGACGAGTTGAATTCTCCTGTACCCTGGAGGATGTTTGAGGCAGACTGCCACCAGGATCTTGGTGACAGGAAACAGGCAAATAAATCTGTGAATTCACCCACGGATGACAAGCTACCATAGAACAATGACCCCATTGGATCACATAGGACAATAAACCTCAAAAAAACAGGTGGGCAACCGGGCAGTGCGGTCCTTTTTACTCGATTTCCCAAGTTACCAGAGAAACCACAAGTTTCTCAGGCAAGATGGAATCAGGAGAGGGAAGTGTTCAGATTGATGTTTTTGTTCAGATCGGGCTTGATGTCAAGGTTTTTATGATCGTTCCAGACAATGAAAGGCTTCAACCAATGGCACCATTCCTCCATGGCGAGCTTGACTGCCAGCAACTCTCTATTACTGATGTCATAATTGCATTTGTTGGGAGACAAACAATGGGGGGAAAAAATGGGCAAGATGCATCTTGCTGTCTGCAGAGGAGTGCTGGGAGAGGACTGCACCAATCCCAATCTCTGACGCGTCGACCTCAACCACAAACTGACAAGAAGGATTAGGAAGGACAAGAAGGATCAGGAATGGGAGTTGAAATGAAGCGGCTATTGAGATTGGAAAATGCAGCCTCAACTGGATTGGACCACCTGAATGTAATTTTGGTGAAGGTCAATGCGGTCAGAAGAGCGACTAGTTGGCTGTAATTGCGAATAAAAAGCTGGTAGAAAATGGCAAAGCCCAAAAACCTCTGCAGGGCCTTGCAAGAATCTGGGGTTGGCTAATCCACCACAGCCTGAATCTTATATGTATCCATGCACACCCCCTCAGACGAAGCGATGTACCCCAAAAAGGGAACAGACTGCATGAAAAACACCTCTATAAAAAGCCCATTCTATAGTAGCCTCTGAAGCACTTTTCTGACGCGCTGAATGTGTTCCAGGAGAGACATAAATGTACTGATCGATCGACCATGTCTTTCAGCATGTAGGTTCATCCTGCAACACAAAACAAGACATTGAGAAATGTAAGGAAGTGATTGACGACTGAGGGCACTGACCAGCGTTGGGGGACTCGAGTCACATGACTTGACTCGAGTCAGACTTATGTCGCACATTTAGGACTTGAGACTTGCTTGACAAATATTAATAAAACACTTGACTTGACTTTGACTTGATATTCATGACTTGAGACTTGACTCGGACTTGGGTTAAACGACTCGAAATAACATGTTTTTGTTTACTAAATATGTGTTTTGAACGCACCGGAACATAATCACTTGCTTGGCGCAGCAGGCAAGCAAAGAGAGCTAACGTAAGAGCATTGACAGTCATGAGTGACTGAGCATGGAGGGTGCTACGCCAAATTTCCATGGTGATCAGACACTCGCAG
The DNA here is from genome assembly GCA_023029165.1 of Gobiocypris rarus. Lineage (NCBI taxonomy): Eukaryota > Metazoa > Chordata > Actinopteri > Cypriniformes > Gobionidae > Gobiocypris > Gobiocypris rarus. Next base: position 14,635,452 of record CM040927.1, read on the forward strand.
ATCACGGCAAGCCGATGCTCACATCCGCGCTCAGTTTTGCCAGATTGGGCGGGTTCCGGGCCGTGCTGCATCCGTCATTTTCATAAGAAGAGGTTACAAAAACGTCAAGCACTGTAAGTTGAAATGTGGTATCCAAATTCAGTTGCAAAATGATGGATAACTGCATATTTCACTTGTTGAATAATTAACCAGTTTTGCTGAAGACGCCTACTCCTAGCTCTCTATGTAGATGCTGTGATTGTTGTATTTTGTCAAATGGATGAATAAGAATTAATTTAATTGCCATAACTAATTACTGTCTTGTAGGTGATCATTTATTTCTGTTGAGGGCAGATATGAGCATTGCATTCCCATTTCAAGAACTTAAGCAGTGCCTTTATGTGTTCCTTCACTCAGCACTCAGCTCATCCTACCCTGACCTGTTATGGTTCTGCCAGAGCCTTTTACTGCTGTCCCATGGACAAGCCACAGTGGTGAGAGGATTCTCTGTAAATAAGGAGGTAGAAACATGTCACCTTCTAGATGAGTCTCTGGAGGCACTGACATTAATTTGTGACAAGTTCGGTGGCTGTGGTGGTATTCTTAAGGTGCCTCTGACCAAGGAGCTCCTGGCCTATATGCAGCCTCTGCAAGGTCCCAGTACAGGCTATACCTTGAGAACGGAGGAAGAAGGAGAGTGCTACACGGGCACTAAAGAGGAAGGCGGCTAAGGATGAGCTTGAGTGATGCAGTGTCCTCAGTGATGTCTGTGCCAGCCTTGAAAAGGATGCCGACAAGTTGGCCGATCAGGCAGAGGGGAAGGCTGGGTCATTAATGGCCCAGTTGATTACTAAATCTAACACCCTCAGAAGGAGGCAGAAAGAAAAGAAAGAGGAACTGGCGCGGGTTGATAAACTCGTGGAAGAAAAAGTGATTCAATTGAAGCACTTACCATGAGATCACATGCAGGTTCACTTAGTTTCAAATGGTTATAATGGCATCTCAAGTTCAAACAGTAAATGCTTGTTTGCTTGTCTGTATGTATGTTGGTCTGTTTTCTTGTACTTTAATTCGCTCATGGAATATTTCCCATGTGTACTCATTTGTGCATAAGGTGTCTGTACATACAGAAGAAGGTTCACTTAGTTTTAAGTGGTTATAATGGCATCAGTGAATGCTTGTTTCTTTGAACTGCTTTAATTTAACATTTTATTGCATCTATTATTTTATTTATAAAGGTGGAATAAACTGACTTGACTTCCCTATCTGCATTGTTCTATTGGCCAAGAGGGTGCAGTTTTATAAATCTCAAACTCTGTTTAATGGATAGAAACGTGTTACCGTATAAACCTGCAACTCAATGGTGTATTGGTTTAAAAAAAAAAATGAGAAGGTATTAAAAATGGTATTAAGAGGCATTGAATTTACATCCAGGATTTCTGTAGGTTACTGCATACTTCTAGGATTTATTAGTTATTTGGATTACTATAATCTAAAGTGATGATCGGTAACCCACAAGTAACTACTTAAGTGTTACTATACAAAACCTTACGAAAAACTTAGAACCTATGTAGTAGTTCTTAGTAGTCCTCTGGGAGTTATGAAAAATGAAAGCTATTAGTGAACTACCACATTCAACTGAGCACCATTACTTACTCATTCATTAATCAGAGTTGCTTGTTAGTTAATAGTAGTTACTAGAATGTTAATAGTGCATTACTTGTTTGTTCCTGTGTAGTTATTCATTAATTATGGATCAGTATTCTAAAGTGTTACTGATATAAATACTGCATATGTCTATACTGCAGATTTAGAAACGCCATATACTCTCAGTTCATCTTACAGTACCTATTTTCTCTATTTTTGACCACTTCTGCTTTTTGTACCCTGAGTACATCCTCTGATTCTGCCTGCCCTAGTTTCCTTTAATCTATCTGCCCATGGAGAAGACCCAATTGAGAGGGTCTCAATAAATTATAGCTTCTCTGGACTCTTTCTTCTTGCACCACAGGCCACCTCAATTTATAGTGCAGAAACATTGCCTTTTTCTTCAATCAGACGTTATCATATTCAACAGATTCAAATGAAACACATGAGCACTGCACTATATAGCTCAGCATGTAGTCATAACTGATTTCAGATCTAGACAAAAGTCATCAAATAAATACTGAACGACTTCACCTACCCAATACTCTTTGAGGTATTAATGCATATTGAGACAAAAGATTATGGCAGATTCTGTTTCTGAAGTGTGATATAGTTATTTACTATGAACCTGTAGTTGCATTAAGGTCATTAAGTAGTATTTTGTTAATATGGATGTGGTCTGAAATAACATATTGGCATTTTTTTGTGATAGCTGCAGTGCATGCTACCATAAAAACCAAAGAAATAAATAACAGATGGGTGAGGATTTGCGTAATTCTTAGTTCAGGGGTTAACTTGACAGCTTTCAGGGATTGCCACCAGCATTGAAGCATAACTCCCATTATTTCTAGTCAGAGTAGTTGTGTAGTTGTATATGTGTGATGCATGTTTCCATTGCCTCAAAGCTGAACATGGATGCAGGGTTTTGGACTCAAGGGCCAGTTGAGAGCCCATCAGCAGACAGCATCTTCAGTTACATGGCAACAGGGAAAGCTGGTGACCTAAATACAACACAGACCAGTCACATCAAGAAATGTAGGACGAAAACAAAGCTACAAATGTTGAGCATTTCTTTGTCTTCAGACATGGGTTTATAAAGGGCCTGCTGTGAAACCCATTATATCTCAATAAAATATGAATAAGTCCAGCTTTTCTCGGAACAAACCTAAGCATTTATAGTTCTTCTCGGTAATCTAGACAATAGACAGTAATATGCAGTCAATAAGCATGCTTTAGACCAAATTCAAAATAGTAACTACACCATAGCTGTATTAGAACAGGATGTACTCTTCAGTTCTAAAAGGACTAGACACCATGAAAACTGTTTGTGACATTGTATGCCATACAGCCCTGTGGGTGGGTTTCTGTGGGAGAAAGCAAGAACATTTCACCCTACCTTCTCAAAAAGTCTCAACCGTCATCATTCTGGCCAGCTACACAACAGATGAGGTGCTACATTAGACTCATTTGACGAGAGTTAACTATGATAACTGCTCTGTTTTCGGGTCTGAAAAACTCTTTCAACAGATATTTTCTAAAGACACAAACTAGCAACCTTATTCAGTGCAATTTTATTAGAAGCAGACCGTGGGAAACCAAGGACTTTATCAAATTTGAGTGGCTCTTTTCTACTTTCTTTTATCTGTTATTACGACTCAATTTGATACAATAATGAGTACAGTGGTTTTCTGGCTGAAAAACCGAAAAAAAGACATGAGCAGGATAAATTGCAAGCTCTTAAGATGTCATCTATTTTTAGCTGCTGAAGAGTGCTTGTAGGTTATAATAAGGAAACATTATTTGTGTGTGTAAACTTTTCAGTGGAAAAATAATAAGGAGATGTTTACCAAAACCAACACGGAGAACAGTAATATGATGAATTCGTCTTTCCTGCTGCTCATAATTGTTCAGGGAGTTTCTGAGAACTTTGTTCCTCTGAATTTTTGACCAGAGGATTAGCTCTGTTTGCTTTACTATTGTATTTATACTGAGATAATGGTATTTTTATCTTAACCTAAACCCCCAAAGAAACACTTTAAGACATAATTTAGTGTACTCATTTAGCTGTTTTCTCATGTGGAGCCGTCGATTCACACAGTAATTGATTCCGGGTTTTACTATACTTGTGGGGACATTAAAAAAATTACGGATCATTAAATGTAAGGCAAGGCAAGGCAAGGCAAGTTTATGTATATAGCACATTTCATACACAATGATAATTCAAAGTGCTTTACATAGAAAAGGTATTAAAATAATATGCATAAGAAATAAAAGTCAGACATACAGTGGCACTGTGCTAATTCAATAAATGCACAAGGTTACAGTTAAACAGTTATAAAAAGAATTGATAGAATAAAAAGATGATGCATAGATGAGATAAGGTGCAATCAGTCGGACGTACAGTGGCACAGTGCTCATTCAGTAAATGCATCAAACAGATGTGTTTTGAGTCTGGATTTGAAAGTGGCTTCTGTTGAAGAACATCTGACCTGTTCAGGAAGCTGTTTCCAACTGCGGCTGCCATAATAGCTTAAAGCAGACTCTTCTTGCTTTGAGTGAACCCTTGGTATTTCTAACTGACTTGATCATAATGGTCTGAGTGATCTGTTGTGTTTATATTCAGTGAGCATATCTGCAATGTATTAAGGTTCCAGGCAATTAAGTGGTTTATAAACAAGTAACAGTACTTTAAAATCAATTTGAAATGTAACCAGAAGCCAGTGTAAAGACCCAAGGGCTGGTGTGATATGGTCATATTTTCTGGTTCAGCGTTCTGTATGAGCTGCAGCTGTCTAATGGATCTTTTTGGGAAGGCCAATGAGGAGTCCATTACAATAATCCAAACTGCTGGTGATGAAAGCATGAAAAAGATGCTCTAAGTATTGCCTGGAAACAAAGCTTCTAATTCTTGCAATATTTTTGAGATGATAGTAAGCTGATTTAGTTATTGCATTTACATGATTACTGAAACTAAGGTTTGACTCCAGAATCACACCAAGATTCCTGACTTGATTTTTTGTTTTTAGACCCCTAGCCTCAAGGTACATGTTCACCTTATGAATTTATTCATTGTTCAGTTTTTTTCTTTGTTTAACTGAAGAGTTTTGGCACATCAAAATGTTAATTTCATTAATGCATTTGCAAAGGGAGTCAATGGCAATAGGACTAAGCAGATCTGGGTGTCATCTGCATGGCTGTGGTAAGCAATTTGGTTCAGTGGGAGCATGTAGCCTACAGGTTGAATAGGAGTGGTACATGAATTGAGCCTCGTGGGACTCCGTATGTCATGGATGTCCACTCAGACTTATGGTTACCAATACTCACATAATAACTTCTCCCTTCTAAGTATTTTATATTTTCGGGGGACAGTCAGTTACATTAAGTTTTATAATACAATAAGTCAATTTTATTGAAATATCTAACTAGATAATTACATTTATGAGGCACATATAAAAAGGGAACTCAATTCCCCCATTAAAATTACTTGAATGGCTGTCCCTATTGGCAATCTGGGACAGTGTCAAAATCTCACAACAAACACCAACAACAACAATTACATTCTATAACATTATATATAACAATTACAAAAGACCCATGAATATTTGTTGTTGTTGTTGTTTTTAGAAGATATATATATATATATATATATATATTTTTTTTTTTTTTTTTTTTTTCACACTTTCTTATGAGCTCAGTGTTGATTTTTAGTAATGGAAGTAGGTATAGGCCTATACATGTAAAGATATATTTTTTTAAGCTTAACTGTCCCACTTTACCCATTGTCCTGCTTTACCAGTATTCACCCTATTATTAGTAGGCCTATATATGTAAAATGTAAATTTATTTTAAAGAGATATATTGGAAACTGGCATGCTTTTTCGACGTATCACCTGAAGCAGATCGTGAAAAGCTTATGGTTACCGCTCATCTATATCATACGCATATATGTTCCGTCACGGTTTCAAACATTTTAATAACAATGACAAAAATTACAGGCCTTATATACTAGCCTACTTTTACTTAATGCCTAAATTGTTACGAAGCCGGTGAGTTTGGTCAAAAAAGCTGACTAATAAGCTATTTTAGATCATTTCGATTGATTATTACTTCCAACAGGTGGACTGACTTCCCCCTCAAGCTCTACAACCCAGAGTAAAACATGCAGCACGAAACGGCAATCACCGTCAGATGGCGCTGTGGTTCTGGAAAACCGCTGAAGGTGTGACATTATACTATCTGAAAATCTGTAAATGCCACGGCTGGAGTGTGTGAGAGTGGGTGAGCGGACCAGTGTGTCTCTGTGCATGTGAGCAGTGATCTACTGTCATACATGGGGATCATGTATGGAGATGGAGACAGGCTCGGACCTCCCCGGAGGGACTGCATGTGTTACCTGGGACCCCCGACCACCCTGATACCCATGTAAGTGTTTTAAAAAGAACCTATGCATGACTAGAACATGTGTTGTGTTGAGATGCAGATTTACTCAGCATCAGTAGCCTAGCTGGTTTCTGGGAGTGAGAAAAATAAAACCCAGAGTCCGCCTCAGTGATTACAGTGATTAAAAAAACTAACTACTGAGTTCATTACGCACAAGTCTATAAATGGCGATACGCGTCTCATGCGCATCTGGGTATTCTTAAGGACATCTATATATCTATATATAATAATTGGGTAGACGAGACGTTACAGTTCATAGTTATTAATCTGTCTTAAAAGTTCATGCCATTTTATTTAGTCTATATATACAACAACTATATTATATTCCGTGGAGACTGTTGAGGAAACAATGCCAGTTGCCTTACATGTAATGCCAAACACGTTAGTAAAACACTTTCAAAGGACTAAGCATATTAGAATTTACATTTAAGTTCGATTGTTAACACGGGCTATCAGTAAGCACCAGAAGTGGCGTTAATTGTTAATTGTAAACGGAGTGTCAGTGGATTTGTTGCGTAAAGCGGAAGCGCGCACGCCTCCCGGTGGCCACAAACCGCAGCATTAGACCTTAACTAATTGTCGCTGTCAAGTTCTGTTATCTATTTTTTTTTAAACATTATAATACAAATTCAGTTCTTTCTTATCTGTATTATGAATGTAAATGTCAGCCTCATCTGAACATCATGATCAGCTGCATGATCGGAAAAATATATAAATACATTTAACATTGTATTAATTGTGCAACTATACATAACATGTCTTTTCTATGATATACTAGCAAAAAAAATGTAAAATTAGTATTAAAGTGATTTAATCGAATTAAAGTGATTTAACTCCCCTTTAACTTCCTGTAATTCGCACTCTTGAGTTTTGAGCGTAACTGAAAATGCGTTCTTCGACGCAAATTTAATTAGTTAAGCCATAATTGTGGCACGTGTGTATATCCTTTCCTCCAAATGAATCGTGGCCTACTGTACCAGGGAGATCACACTGTACGGAGCAGCAGTCATGTCTGGTTATCATCTCTCAGTCGCTCTGCCTCCTCCGCTCGTAACGCCAGTGAAGGGTGAAGATTCACGTACCCACCGTTTTTACTCACCGCAAAGGCTGCGCGCTCGGAAGCCCTTTTACGCGGTGTGTTTGTGTTTGAGAAACACCCTATCGTCTGTTTAAATAGGTGGACTATTCGAATCCTAATGTAATGAGAAGGTTTGTCTGTGTGCCACGTTCTCACTGGCACACCTTACCCTCGGTGTCAAACGCTCGAAGCCAACGCGATTCCAACTTTGTGTTCTTGTCTCCAGCGGAATGCGTAAATCGCCCGAGGTGAGTCCCAGAAGGCTGTCCGACATCAGCCCCCAACTTCGCCAGCTCAAGTACCTGGTGGTGGATGAATCGATTAAAGAGGACCTGAAGTCATCGCGATCAGTTGAGGACATCAACAGCGCGTCCATCGAGGAGAGGATCTTGAGAATCACGGGCTATTATGGCTACCAGCCGTGGAATGCCGTTTATAAGAGTAAGCAACTCTTTTTTTACCAGTGGATTTATTGTTGAGATGAACAGTTGTAAATATCAAGTTTTTGAGCTGCTCTCACATAAGTATTTCATTCAGCTACTTTTAGTACCCCTGCTTCTCCTCTTTTGGAGAAATTAAAATATACACAAATGAGACCATTGCTGACATGCACTAAGAATATAGAGCCACACAATAAATGTCAGTTATACCATACATCAGATAATTGGTCATTTGAGAATGTTTGAGTTCAAGTTGAGGTGTCAGATTTTTGTTTTGGAGACTTTTGAATCTTAGGAGTTCAGTTTGATTATTGTTGAAATTTCTTCTGGAAAACTATGATATTTCTGGTGTATTTTTCTCAAGAGAAACATTGAAGAAGCTGGAGAATCAAGCAAAATATTGATTTGATCTCTATTTGATCTCATTGCTTTCTTGGAGATATGATTGGGAGATGGATATTTTAATGAGGATACTTTTTTTTTCTTTTCTTTTGGCCAGACAGCACAAGACCAGGCTGTGCATTTTTACACTTTGATTATTTGTTCCATAAGAATTATTTTATGATTGACTTATCGGCTGGAGGTGCAGTGAATGATTGCAAACATTGCACAGGGCATTTGAGACATGTGATAATGCAGAAATCCCTTTAAATAACAATAACTCTTAAAGGCATGGTCACTATCCTGGCAAAGGCGAGGCTTGTGTTTTTGCTTTAAAGATATAGAAAAGAGCTTCCTGTCCCAATACTTTTTCATCCCCTTTGTGTGAATTTTCCCTCTAGAGAAAGGATCTGTATGCTTGTTTTGGGACCCACTGAGTGTTTAGAAACAGGCACAGTAATGTCTGGTGAGGCTGTAGTCTGACTCTTATGTAACATCATCCCATTGACCTTTCATTGGGGCACACTAAGAAATGCTTTTGTTAGAAAAACTAGTATTTACCTTTTACCAGGCCCATTTGTCCTCACAGTGGCCTCCAAAAAGTATTTGGACTCTTAAGCCATACTGTCTATCAAAGTGGTGTTTATTGAAAGAAAGAAAAAAGTCAACTTTCTATAAAATTGCGTAATGTATAACCAGTGTTAATAGCACTGTACTGCTGTTATTGCTGAATGTCAAATTTAGATGCAACATTCAGAGTACTCATTTCCCCTTGTGTGATTCTCATTTGTTGTATTTACTGCCCAGGCAGCCATGAAATGAGTTCTTGATTTAAGTAGAAATTAACTGTGATAAGGTAAGGCTTTAATACATTGAGGCAGTATAGCTTAATAAAGAGAAGATGAAGATTCTGTATAAACGATAACTCAGGAAAAGTTTGTGGTTGGTGATATTTTGGTGATATTTTTGGTGTATTTGGTGTATTTTGATATTTTGGTTCATATCTCTGAAGAGTAGTTTTATCAGATTTATAAAAGACAGATATGCTGTACAGATTCTTTCTAAAAACAGCCGAGCTCGTGGAGGCGTGCATTGGGTGGAGATAAAGAGTCACGAACATACATACACACACACAATACATCATCGCATTATCCCTGGATCACTTTTGATTGTGTTGTTTACATTATATGCACTTACAAAAAGTGAGTTATTGCCAACAAAACACAGACATGATGCAGTTTCACTTACAGCCTGTGGTTCCGACTCATTAACATGCAGGATCTTTTATTGATTTGACTCGCTCAATCAGTGTTTTATCCGGGGAAAGAGGTCAATAACAAAAAAAAAAATGTCACTTAACATTGCATTTACCTCAGGAAAGCTATCCAGTGTTGACAGTTTATTAGTTAGCTATAAATAAAACAACAGAGAGGAGCTTATTTACTGTTAAATATATATGCATAATTAGTTTGTTTATACTACCTTAAGTGCAACTGAGTAGTATACAAACGTTTAAGTTTTTATTTTAATTTAATTATTGTAAATAAACAGCAGTTATATACAATAGTTTGGACATTGTTTAAACCTCTAATATTATTATAGTAATGTACCAAATGAGTATAGTTTACAGCAGGGGTGTCCAAACTCGGTCCCGGAGGGCAACTAGCTCCAACTTGCCTCAATACACTGACTGGAAGTTTCTAATATGCCTAGTAAGACCTTGATTAGCTGGTTCAGGTGTGTTTAATTAATTGGGGTTGGCGCTAAACTTTGCAGGACAATGGCCCTTCAGGAGCATTGTCTATTGGTCTCTGTGGAGACATTTAGTATAGGTGCATCTCTAATAAAGTTTTCTATTTTAATATATTTGAAATGTTATTTATTCCTGTAATGGCGAAGCTGAATTTTCAGCAGCCATTACTCCAGTTTTCAGTACAAGAAACATTGATTTGGTGCTGCTTACATTTTTCGAAGACTTCAAAAAGTCTATAAAGATATCAGAACGTTTCAAAGAACAGCCTTTATTTGAATATTTTGTAAAATTATAAATATTTTTACAGTCACTTTTGATCAATTTAATGAATAGAGGTATTATTTATTTAAAAGCTTTTGAAATGTAGTGTTTATGTTTGTGTGTAAACACCGATCAGGTATAACAGGACCACTGACAGATGAAGTGAATAACACTGATTATCTCCTCATCATAGCACCTGTTTGGGTGGGTGGGAGGGATATATTAGGCAGGAAGTGAACATTTTGTCCGTAAAGTTGATGAGTTAGAAGCAGGAAAAATGGGCAAGCGTAAGGATTTGAGCGAGTCTGATAAGGGCCAAATTGTGAGGGCTAGACGACTGGGTCAGAGCATCTCCAAAACTGCAGCTTCCCGGTCTGCAGTGGTCAGTATTTATCAATAGTGGTCCAAAGAAGGAACAGTGGTGACAGGGTCATGGGCGGCCAAGGCTCATTGATGCACGTGGGTAGTGAAGGCTGGCTCGTGTGGTCCGATCAAACAGACGAGCTACTGTAGCTCAAATTGCTCAAGAAGTTAATGCTGGTCCCGATAGAAAGGTGTCAGAATACACAGTGCATTGCAGTTTGTTGTGTATGGGGCTGCATAGCCTCAGACCAGTCAGTCAGGATGCCCATGCTGACCCCTGTCCATCGCTGAAAGTGCCAACAGTGGACACGTGAGAATCAGAACCGGAACGCAGAGCAATGGAAGAAGGTGGCATGGTCTGATGAATCACGTTTTCTTTTACATCACATGGATGGCCGGGTGCATGTGCGTCAATTACATGGGGAACACATGGCACCAGGATGCACTATGGGAAGAAGGCAACCCAGCGGAGACAGTGTGATGCTTTGGGCAATGTTCTGCTGGGAAAAATTGTGTGCTGCCATCCATGTGGAGGTTGCTTTGACACGTACCACCTACCTAAACATTGTTGCAGACCATGTACACCCTTTCATGGGAACGGTATTCCCTGGTGGATGTGTAGCAAAAATGGTCCAAAAATGGTTTGAGGAGCACAACAATGAGTTTGAGGTGTTGACTTGGTCTCCAAATTGTAATCATGCAAGTTTCTTATACAGCACACAGTTTTCTTCCCTGAGTTGATTTGATGAAGCGATGAAGTTTCCATCCCTGTCAGCCTTACAAGACTCTGATTAATGCTTCTCAAATATACTAAACAGTCCTGTTCCCTCTCAGCACTGTAGATTTATACTCTATCTGCAGTCCTAAATCAGTTTCTGTAAACACTTTTTGGTTCCTTGTGGATGCTTCTGAAGCTTGTTTTAATATTCCCTGCAGTGTGTGTGTGTGGTCTCATCAGTGTGAGCTACTTTTTTAGCATGGATTATTTTTTGGATTCAAGAATCAAACCATGTCAGAGTCCTTTATTTTTTTCAAGTGGGTTTTAACTTTTTTGGGAAATAAATGGATTCTTAGTTAATTATTGTATTATTATTATTATTATTATTATTATTATTATTATTATTATTATTATTATTATTATTATTATTATTATTATTACTGCTTATGCTTTTAAGTGATGCTTACTTCAGTAAACATCACTATTGCTACTTCTCATATAAGGCTTAGTAAATAGAAAAAACCCAAAAGCCACTACAAAAGTATATACACCCTAACAACGACATAAAAAACAACCCAATGTTGGGTCAAATATGGACTAACCCAGGAATTGGGTTGTTTTAACCCATCGATTGGGTTGTTTTAACCCTGTGGTTGGGTTAAATATTTGCTTAAGACAACCCAATCACTGGGTTAAAACAACCCAATTGCTGGGTTAGTCCATATTTGACCCAACATTGGGTTAAAATAACTCAGCATTTTTTAGAGTGTAACATTTTGTGGAGACTATACAAGAAAGGGTTGTTTTAGAATTTTTTACAGTGTAAAATCAAGTTATTTTTATCAATTATACAACCAATAAGTTGGTGCTTGATAAAGTATTGATAAAGTAACTGTCAGGAGTAAACTACCTAGCAAGTGCCCTAAAAGACATTAGCAGTGGATTTGCAGATACTTGCAAAGCTGTATGGAAGCACATTGTGAGCTTTTTATACATTGTTACACATTGTGTGTTTTCTATTAGCGATTTTACCTTATGCTCCATGTTGCACATTGCGATTTGGGCTTTAAATATTTAACTCCGGGTGACGTGTAAAAATATGACAGGATCTATCACAGTTTTTGACATAGGGGATAACCTTGACCAACATCTGTCATTCACACCCTTCAATCAAACACGATTTCATGGACAGAGAATAAAATTGGATAGCAGAAATTGGCTTCGTGGGGAATGCCTGTCAGAGGACAGCGGAGGCAGGCAAAGATATTTGTTCCTTAATGGTCTTTATGTACAATAGACTAGAGGGACACATGTGGCAGCATCTGACAGCAAATATACACTCTCAATTCCTGTTTAATTCAGTTCCTGTCAGGGGTTGGTGAAAATAACAACACACCAAGAAAACTTCGAGCTAATCACGGTTAGGTTAGTCATATTATATAAGGTGGATTACTTTTTGAAAGAATGTGTTAGCTCTAAATGAGGCGTAAAACTTTTCATTAGATTTCAAAGCAACACAAGGCAGCTGACAAAGAGGCCAAGTGATCCGTGCCTGAACCGCCAGAGCATTGGTGAGAAGAAATAAAGAGAGTTTTTTGATGCTGGTTCAGAGACAAGTGAAACCCATGAGAATCATTACTTTTTACTTTACTGGAAAGGTGGTTTAACTCCGACAGAGTCAGTTCTGCACTCTGTTATATCCTCTTTCACTGTAGTAAGCCCTTGAGTCCAGTTCACACAGTTTAGAAGAAATGGTTGGCTTTGGAGAGCTCACGGCACTTTCCACAAATAGAGCACAAAATAGGGCCTGAAACTATCTTTTTTTAAATCTCTCTCTTATCATGGTCAATGAAAGGATGTGCTTAAAGGTGATGATACATGGGGCAACTTTTTTAGAAATGTTGCTGGGCAATTTTGCCGTCAATAAGTGAGACACAGGGCCCACGAACGATCTAAAGTATCCAGATAGAAATTTGTTGCCCATTTTCAATGGGAAGGTGCCCAAGCAACATCGCACTGCAACATTGCTCAAAAAAGCGGCCCGCAGCATAGGCGGAATAGGCAAATGCTAGGGGCGACACTCGTCAGTAGGGGCGCCAAAATGAGTGATTTTTCTGGTTTTATAACTGGTACTATTTTATTTATATTCATTCGAAATATTACCAAACACAAAATAAACAAAACAAAAAAACCCCGCCCGGCCAGTGCATTAGTGTGTCAGATATAGAACGCGCGATCAGTTTAACGTAGGGAATGTGTTGTGTCGTGTCGCCTTTCGCGCATCTAATGTAGACAGGATTGCTTTAGTTTTTTGTGTGCTTGGCCGTGAAAGTTGCCTGATTATTTATGACGGATGACCGAATTCACAGTGTCAAAAAGACAGAAGCCCTGGGATGCAGGAAAGATACGGAATAAGGGGATAAAGACAGAGATAAAGTGATGAATGAACAGTTTATCTAATTGCATAGTAAAATACAAATGATCGCTAATTAATTTGTTATTTTTACTTTAAACTTTATGCAAGCAGCTGTTCTGGGTACTCAGTGTGATTTTGTAAAAATGTATGTCAGTTTTAGTTAACACATATCACTTTTTTAATAGCCTAATGTTTTTACAGTTGTGCAATTTTAAGGGGACATATGGCATTTTTAAAATGTAATTTCCAAAATTAGTAATGATATTTATATACAGACTTATTTAAAATAGCAAAACATTTTGTAAAATGCACATTAAATATCTAAATTTCTAATTTTAATTCATGGTGAAAACATGAATGTGCATTGTTTAGTGGAAGATTGCTGCCATACTGGAAAACAAACAACCCCAAAACAGAAAAGTTGGGACAGTATGGAAAACGCAAATAAAAAAAGAAAGTTTATTTTGACTTGTATTTCATTACAGACAATATGAACACAAAATGTTTCATGTTTTGTCTGGTCAACTTCATGTCATTTGTAAATATGGATCCTTTCCTGTCATTCAGACCTGCAACACATTTAAAAAAAAGTTGGGTAAAAAAGTTTGGTAAAATTTGAAACAGGTGATGTCAACAGGTGATTGTAATTATGATTTGGTACAAAAGAGAAAGGTCTAATCCTTTAGGAGCAAAGATGGGCCGAGGGTCGCCAGTTTGCCAACAAATACGTGAGAAAATTATTGAAATGTTTAAAAACAATGTTCCTCAAAGAAAGATAGGAAAAGATTTGGATATTTCACATTCAACAGTGCATAACATAATTAAAAGATTCCAGGAATCTGGAGGAATTTCAGTGCGTAAAGGACAAGGGCACAAGCCTAAGCTGAACAACCATGATCTCCGATCCCTCAGGCGGCACTGCATCAAGAATCGTCATTCATCTATAAACGATATCACCACATGAGCTCAGGACTACTTTGGCAAACCTTTGTCAGGTACCACAATACGTAGTTACATCCACAAATGCCAGTTAAAATTGTACTGTGCCAAAAGGAAGCCCTACGTTAACAGTGTCCAGAAGCGCCGTCGACTTCTCTGGGCTCGGAGGCATCTGGGATGGACCATCACATAGTGGAAACGTGTACTGTGGTCAGATGAATCAGTATTTCAGGTATTTTTTGGGAGGAATGGACGCTGTGTGCTCCGGACCTAAAAAGAAAAGCATCATCCAGACTGTTACCAGCAAAAAGTCCAAAAGCCAGGGTCTGTCATGGTATGGGGTTGTGTCAGTGCCCTTGGCAAAGGTAACTTCTGTGAAGGCACCATTAATTCTGAAAAGTACATAGAGATTTTGGAGCATAATATGCTGCCTTCAAGAAGACATCTTTTCCAGGGACGTCCATGCATATTTCAACAAGACAATGCAAAACCACATTTTGCACACATTACAAAGTCCCGGCTGCGGAGGAAGAGGGTACGGGTACTTTCCGGGCAGTTCCGACCTGTCTCCAATAGAGAATGTGTGGCGCATTTTGAAGCGCAAAATGCAACAATGAAGACCCCGTACTGTTGCCCACCTTAAGACTTGTTTGCAGGAAGAATGGGACAAAATAACACCTGAAACACTTCATCACTTGGTGTCTTCAGTCCCTAAACGTCTTTTAAGTGTTGTGAAAAGGAATGACAACATTACAAAGTGGTATATGCTTTACTGTCCCAACTTTTTTTGAAATGTGTTGCAGGTCTGAATGACAGAAAAGGATGCATATTTACAAATGACATGAAGTTGACCAGACAAAACAAGAAATATTTTTGTCTGCAATGAAATACAAGTCAAAGTAAATTTAGAAATCACTTGTTTTTTTGTTTTTTTTTGCGTTTTCCATACTGCCCCAACTTTTTCTGATTTGGGGTTGTGTGTGTGTATATATATATAACACATAAGTACAATAGACGATATGACCAAAATCTTATATCACAATATTAATTTTATTTCACGATTACGATATACACTCAGCTAAAGGACTATTAGGAACACCATACTAATACTGTGTTTGACCACCTTTCGCCTTCAGAACTGCCTTAATTATATGTGGCATTGATTCAACAAGGTGCTGAAAGCATTCTTTAGAAAATCTTGCAGTTGATGGAGATTTGTGGGATGCACATCCAGAGCACGAAACTCCTGTTCCACTACATCCCAAAGATGCTCTATTGGGTTGAGATCTAGTGACTGTGGGGGCCATTTTAGTACAGTAAACTCATTGTAATGTTCAAGAAACCAATTTGAAATGATTCGAGCTTTGTGACATGGTGCATTATCCTGCTGGAAGTAGCCATCAGAGGATGGGTACATGGTGGTCATAAAGGCATGGACATGCTCAGAAACAATGCTCAGGTAGGCTGTGGCATTTAAACAATGCCCAATTGGCACTAAGGGGCCTAAAGTGTGCCAAGAAAACATCTCTCACAGCATTACACCACCACTAGCCTACACAGTGGTAACAAGGCATGATGGATCCATGTTCTCATTCTGTTTACGCCAAATTTTGACTCTACCATCTGAATGTCTCTACAGAAATCAAGACTCATCAGACCAGGCAACATTTTTCCAGTCTTCAACTGTCCAATTTTGGTGAGCTTGTGCAAATTGTGGCCTCTTTTTCCTATTTGTAGTGGAGATAAGTGGTACCCGGTGGGGTCTTCTGCTGTTGTAGCCCATCCGCCTCAAGGTTGTGCGTGTTGTGGCTTCACAAATGCTTTGCTGCATACCTCGGTTTGTTACAAGTGGTTATTTCAGTCAAAGTTGCACTTCTATGAGCTTGAATCAGTCGGCCCATTCTCCTCTGACCTCTAGCATCAACAAGGCATTTTCACCCACAGGACTGCCGCATACTGGATGTTGTTCCCTTTTCACACCATTCTTTGTAAACCCTAGAAATGGTTGTGCCATTAATATCGTTAAAATCCCAGTAATTTAGCAGATTGTGAAATACTCAGACCGGTGCGTCTGGCACCAACAACCATGCCACGCTCAAAATTGCTTAAATCACCTTACGTTCCCATTCTGACATTCAGTTTGGAGTTCAGGGGGCGTATTACAGAAACATCTTAACTTTTGGAACCTATCTTATCTTTTTGGTAACCACGGCAATTTCAGCATTTAGGACAAAGGCTATTACAGAATGACATTTCTTAAATGCATAATCTTATCTTAACTATGGATAGGAAACGAGTATTACAGAAGCATCCTAAATCGACAAAAAAATCCTAAAAGCTGTCTTATCTTTTGGACAACCCCACTGGTGACCTAACTTCAAACATTTTTATAATCCAACGGTCAAACTCACAGTACAAAAATCCTTTTTCGAGAGAGCGTTACATTTATTAATTATATAAGATGAAGAGCAGCAACGTTTTGATTTTGGAGAGACTTTTGGAGGAACCAGAGGATGTGCTGTGTTTTGACTCCCACGACACATGATTTTGCAGTTATTTGACGAATTGCGAACAACTTTACAGAGGCCAACGATCCATCATGGAGCATTACCGGTCGTTCCTCACTCCATGGCATAGAGTTGGTTTGACGCTGGACGTTCGATATTCCCAAATTTAAGGACCGTCTCTAAAGTTACATACGACATTTTTAGACCTACACATTTCTAACTTCAGTAGCATTTGAACAGATTATGTAAAATGTGTGCATCATAGCTGACACCTGGATGAACACTTTACAAGTAATTCCGTTCAAATGCTATTGAAGTTAGAAATGTGAATACCAATGTATGTAACTTTAGAGACGGTTCCTAAATTTGGAACGTCTAACGTCAAACCAACTCTATGCCAGTTCATTCTTCAAGTGACTAAGGCCTAATACTTTTTTATTTATAAAACACGTTTCACCTTTTCAATGGAGCGTATCAAAATTTCTTTTTCTGCCGCATTGGAATTAAAAGCACGCCATTGTTTCTCCATTTTCATTTTAGGTTTACCTCAGAAGCAGTTCACGCGTTGTTGGCTGCTTTGTAACAGATCTAACAGTTGAGCGGTTTAAGATTTCCTAACTACAGATAAGATGAGATTTTGTTCAATAGGATAAGAATCCTAAATCAAGTTAAGATTTGCTTCTGTAATACGAAATTGTGAAAAATTAACTTAAATCAAAAAATTAACTTATCATATCTTAAGTTAAAGCCTAAGATAGAAAGTTTATGTAATATGCCCCCAGGAGATTGTCATGACCAGGACCACACTCCTAAATGCATTGAAGCAACTGCCATGTGATTGGTTGATTAGATAATTGCATTAATGAGAAATTGAACAGGTGTTCCTAATAATCCTTTATGTGAGTGTATATCATGATATTGTTTTTTTATAATGTCAAAAAAATTTATACAAATTTCATAATTCTTGTCACCATTTTTGATATCACAAAAAATAAGTAAAATAAAAACTCTTAAGCTTACTGAAGACTGATTCAAATGCGTATACTTGGAAAAATGGACATTTTGACACAAGTATGTGTATTTAACCGTTGAAGTCCAATTAGAAAACTTCTCAGACAGACAGCGCTCAGAAACCATCTCTCTGACAGCGTGCGCATATATCGAAATGAGTTCTCTTTTGCATCTTATTGTGCTTCAAATGTTTAAAATCAATGCTTAAAAATGAATGCAAATAATACACTTTCGTGACCGCGCAGCACAACAACTTCATATGAGCATAACCACGATAGAGACGAGAGTCCAAAAAATGCTACCAGTTAATCATGTCTAATTAATCAAGTGCAATGTAAAAACATGTATGTTCACTATAAATGCATTGTATCAAATAATTTATTTAATCTCAGTACAGTAGCTAAAGACACTTAAGTGGGACCATAAGCCTTTTATTTTCTCTTTATTTTCTAATATATAACATTTACGCCTGTAATGCTTTAAAAGTGGTAAAATGGGAGCCATGTTAATGTATTTGTGCTTTACACATATTTAATGCATAGTAAAAATCAATAAATAAATAAATAAATGTTTTTCAGGGTTTGGGCTTGGCCCCTTAGTTCCGGTGAAAGTAACACATAATGCTTCAGCATACCAAGACATGTTGGACAATTTCATGCTCCCAAATTTGTAGGAAAAGTCTGAGGATGGCCCCTTCCTGTTCCAACATGACTGCGCACCAGTGCATAAAGCAAGGTCTAAGACAATAATGAACGAGTTTGGTGTGGAAGAACTTGACTGGCCTGCACAGGGTCCTGACCTCATCCCGATAGAACACCTTTGGGATGAATTAGAGCGGAGACTGAGAGCCAGGCCTTCTCATCCAACATCAGTGCCTTACCTCACAAATGCGCTAGAAGAATGGTCAAAAATTCCCATAAACACACTCCTAAACCTTGTGGAAAGCCTTCCCAGAAGAGTTAAAGCTGTTATAGCTGCAAAGGGTGGGACAACTAAATATTAAACCCTACGGATTAAGAATGGGATGTCATTAAAGTTCATGTGCATGTAAAGGCAGGCGTCCCAAAACTTTTGGCAATATCGTGTATTTCTGTGTTCAGCAGGGTCAGGGTTTGTTATAAGGTGAACACTTTCATTAACATCAATAGAGTCGCAGCAGAGGAATAGGAGGTCGATTTTTTTCTCTGTGACGGTGGGTTACATAAAACGAGCTTAATGAATTATTTGTGATATGCATCTGCCACTTTGCACCAATCCTATATGCTGCGTACAGGGGCCTTTGAACTTTTTATTGAAATTCTACCAATTAATGAAACTCTCTTTACTTTATGAGAGATTTGGAGCTCCTATTAAATATATATATATATATATATATATATATATATATATATATATATATATATATATATATATATATATATATATATATATATATATATATATATATATATATATATATATATATATATATATATATCTACATTATATATAATTAATATCTTTTTTAATGTTAGTAAAACAGATTTATACATACATACAGTAATTGAAAAATGAAAAGGAGTCTTTTATTGTTCTCACATACAGTATGAGACATACTCCAGAAAGCTTGTCGTTTCCCTTACAGATTAGCGCAGAACATTTGCAAAATTTTCTAAATGTCCATTTACCAATGTCATGCGCCCCCCCAAATTTTGTTTTCCTCTCATGATAAGTAATTCCAAAATATATGCCACGTATGTTGGGTTTATGTATATCCCAGCCACCTCATTGGCTGTTATTTTTAGGCGTGTTATCCAAGCATGGAAAGGAAAGCCCTTTTGGGAGAATTTCTTTGTTGTTTAGAATCCGGTATTCCTGTAATTCTCTTGTCTTCGATGAGTTCAATAAATAACTCTGTCTCGTCTTCTGTCCAAACATAAAGCGTATAGCGTCAGTTCTGGCAGGTCACGTTAGTCAAACTTGCTTCAGCTGTCTGTCAGCTGATCACGTCTTCCTATAGGAATACAATGTCTATCACCACATACATATATAAGCTCCTTCAGTACTATCAGCAGCTATTGCCTTCTCCGGAGCTCATTTACCCTCTTCCACCCCAAGCTCCTCCTCTCGACAGTCAGGATTTGATATTCTAATTCCCCTTGAATCAGACTAAATTCCTTTTTAGTCTGAATTATTTTGTATGTTAAATATCAACATGTCACATGTCTGTCCTGTCTCTTTGAGCACAGGTGGTGTTTTTGTTATTTTGGTCCATGTGCTCCTGTCTGCAGTCTTTACCCATCCTCCTTGTCATCTAATTAGTGAATTATTTGCCTCACCTGTTGTCCTCGTTGTTTGTCTCCTATTTAATCTACCTTCCGTTTTCTGTCCTGTGCTGGTACGTTGTTCAATGTTATGTCTTCCGTTCTCTGTGTTCCTGGTAATTATGTTTCAAGTTGGTTTTCTGTTATTTTATGTTTGATTATTTCCCCCTCGTGGGTTTTTGTTTTGTGTTTATGTTTATTTTTATAAATAAATACCCTTTGTTCCTGCACTTGAGTCCTCGCACCATTTTCCCATATCTGTGACGTGACACAACATTAATGATATCTGCAAAACATTAAGCTGGTTCTATTCTGTTACCCTAAGGGGGGTTATTGCTGCACTCCCTGCTCTTATCCATGCTAGGCTGGGAGTTCTTGCCCAGAACAGAACCATACCGGCAATCCAAACTATATGCTAATTCACTTCCTCCCGAAATTACGTTTAGTAACTTCACATAGTCAATCAATCATCTTTGATGATAGTGGTCCTGACAGAAATACGGTCATCTTTAAAGAATAATTGTCTTTTACGGACACCAGGTGACCTGTAAATGCAAAAAATGGTTTCCATTGCTGCATGGTTTGCGGAAAATGTTCGTTTTCAAATTGCCTAAAAAATCACCTCATGCGAGAGTAAAAACGTTCTTGCGATGTTTGGAAGTTTTTGCGAAATTGGCGCATTTCCATTGTGCGTATTTTCAATTAGCAAATTCAATTTGGGCATTTCGAAGGGTAAAACGCAGCTATAGATAGCATAATGGAGTTTTAAACTAAAGTTGAAAAGAATAGTACCCTCAGAAATTTTAATTCTGACATAATTTACTCACCCTCATGTCGTTCCAAACCATCTATTGCACTTTCTTTATTCTGCTAACACAAAAAGAAAACACAATTCTTCAGACTTCTTCAACAGTTCTGTTTCTTGTTTGTTTCCTTTTATTACAGACCACAACACTGCAAGCTCTTTTGCACTTTTCCACTTTACTTATTGTGCAACTGAATCCAGCTATCGAGCTGCAAATAACACCGTTTTTGATTGTTGTCATCAGTTCATGGTTTGATGGAGTGGTATTAGCATGTATGTGAATTGGAGTGCTCACACTCTTACTCTGTTGCTGTGCTTCTCTTGAGCACAGCAGCATCACTCCAGGCTATGCCAGGGGAAACCGTCCTTGCAATTAGTGTTCTGTGAGTCACTTTAGATAAAAAGCATTCATGCAGTAATAACCAACTAACAAGCTGATGAAAGACTAAATGCAAAAACTCCATTAAATGTGTGATTAGCAGTAATGTATAAACAAATAGGCATGCTATCAGAAGCTAGAGTAGATCGGGCTTACAAGTACACAGTTTTGTGCTTATATACCAGTATCGCTGTATTGTTTATGCATGTATCTAATTCATATACAAGTTCATAACCTAATATCAGTCTTTGTGTAGGAGGATCACCAGAGCGACATATGACTAATAACATGAATCATTCTGAAGTACAATCTGTTTATTCTGAAAATATGTGCTCTTGAAATTAATTATTTCAGTACAGTTTTGTTTTTGGTTTGCAACTGACCTGAATGATCAATTATAAATCAATTTATTTCAACACATCTTATAAGACTTATATCTCTCGGCTCATATGATGTAAAATGGTTCATGGCTAAAAATGAAACAGTCAAATTGCCCTCGTACGATCATGAATTATGTACTGAGGTCCCGAGGGGTTAGACTGGGAAAAGATTATCGCATGACTTCATGTCTGTCAGCATCTTGGGGCATGATCTGCCTGAGCTTTTTTTTATTTTTTTTTATGTGTGTAAGAAATAGACTTAAAAACATAGTAGCTGAAATATAATCTTAATATAATAAAACGCAACAAGGAATAAATTAACAGTGTTGTGCTGGTTTATTCAAGCATACAAGCCAGTTTTAGAT
Organism: Gobiocypris rarus; assembly: GCA_023029165.1. Taxonomy (NCBI): domain Eukaryota; kingdom Metazoa; phylum Chordata; class Actinopteri; order Cypriniformes; family Gobionidae; genus Gobiocypris; species Gobiocypris rarus. Next base: position 14,657,617 of record CM040927.1, read on the forward strand.
GTTCATTTAATATTTATCATTGCAGAGGTTTTTATGTGTGAAGTTTAGTTATTTTAGAGGAAAGCTTGTTCAGTGGAATTGATGGGCTGCTCAGATGCTTGTGAAAATGAGAGACTGCAGATAAAACGCCTCCTTAAAATGATCGTACGAGATACATGTGACAAGAATTAATATGACAACTGTGCTTATAAAGTGACATTAACCTAAAAAGAGTTTCTTTAGAGTTTATCTCTTGGATAAATTCCTTTTGATCCCCCTTTTTTGTTTCTTCCAATAGCCAAATTTAACACTTTAAATTGTCTTTAATTTTGTATGTTTATAATGTGCAGCTTAAAGGTCCCATGGCATGAAAATGTGACTTTATGAGGTTTTTTAACATTAATATGAATTCCCCTAGCCGGTATATGGTCCCCCAGTGGCTAGAAATGGCGATAGGTGTAAACCGTCATACGGGGAAAGGTTACCTCTCCTTTCTCTGTTTTGCCAAGTCAGCACAGGCTTTACAAACAGACATTTAATATGTGGATTTGAAAACACTGATCAAAACACTGCTTCCTGAAGCTTCGGAGCGTTATGAATCAGCGTATCGAATCAGCAGTTTGGCGCACTAGAGTCACGTGATTTCAGCAGTTTGGCAGTTTGACATTGACACGTGATCCGAATCATGATTCGATACACTGATTCATAACGCTCCGAAGCTCCATGAAGCCATTTTTTTAAATCGGCCATCACTATATGTCGTTATTTCGTGTGTTTTTTTTTGCGCACAAAAACTATTCTCGTCGCTTTATAAAATGATTGTAGAACCTCTGTAGTAGGGTTGGGTATCGTTTGGGTTTTTTTCGGTACCGGTGCCAAACCGATACTTTTAAAACGGTACCAGTGCCTAAACGGTTCCTAAACCGATACTTTTTTAAAAAGAGCCACAAAATGAGGTGAATGAGATTAAAGAATGGCTTTTTATTTAATTTGTATTTAATTATTTAAATTGAACAATTTATTACAAGTTTAAAGTATACTTAAATATATAAATATATAATTAAATACAAGACACAATTTACTTAACAAATTCACAGTAAAACTAAAGCCACCTTACCCAACTACAACAGGCCTAATTTAACTCTAAATAACAGTTACAGTAATAAAAGTAATAATAGCAGTCGTCTGTGTTCTTGGTCTGCTACAAACCAGCTTCAAACATCAGCTTTATTTTGCAGAAACATGACCATATTCTCTGTCTAAATATTTTAGAACGTGTCGTCTTATTGTTTCCATGGAGACGCGTCATGCTTCTCACATGACACACAGCAGCCGCAGTAGCGCTGTATGACAGCTCAGCTGTATCGGGTTTTTCGTTTTTTCTTTTTTTCTTTTTTATTTAAAATATTCACAAACTTGCTAATTATGTCATGAACTATCTGATATTCTGACTTTCAAATATGTGTGAGTAAATATGTGTTAGTTGATCTATACTGCACGATGGGCGGATCTCGGATTTACATCACATAAATTTATCTTCGTCTCACGAAATACATGAAAGTAAGAACTGGGAGAAGAATAGAGTAAACTATATAGTCACTATATAATGTGTATCTGATGTGAATAAAACACGTAAGTTAGTCAAGTTATCTTAACTGTCTGAAAGGATTGTTTTTGCCGCTTCCATAGACATCAGTGTGTATTTATGGCTAGAACTTTTTACAGCATTTACATGTCTGAAACCTAAAATAAACATGATGTGGTTGAAAACACTGAATAGTAGCGATATGTGACGAGCGCTGAGCCTGTCTGTCTCTGGCTCGGCGCCAGCCAAAGTGCGAAAGCACGTTTGAATTTAACTGGCACCGAAATGAGGCACCGAAATCTGCGCTTTGATTCGGTCCGGTACATACCGGTTATAAAGGTACCAGTATTGGCACAGGGTTTCGGTACCCAACCCTACTCTGTAGTGAGATGGACTTTGTAACGACGACTTTAGTACCTTTTATGGGTCTTGTGAGTGCAAATGTCATTGCTGCCAATTGAGGCCTTTCTGAGCCATCAGATTTAAACAAAAATATCTTAATTTGTGTTCCAAAGATGAACGGAGTTCCTACGGGCCTGGAAAGGCATGAGGGTGAGTAATAAGTTAAATTATTTTCATTTATGGGTGAACTAACCCTTTAATGCCTGATCTGTGATCAGTGATTTCTGATGTGGTGCTAATTATTCAAGTACACACAGACTTTCTTTCTAAATGGTTTAATACTGTTTATGCAGTGAATCAAGCCAGTGACTAAACAATCAACTTCACATTGTTTATCTTAGTAGCATGAAACAAAGCTGTTATTTAAATTGTGATTAAATAGTAAAAAAAACGTAGTAAACGTATTTGAGCGGAGTTCCACATGTAATACGCATTTTAAATGCATGTCAGCCAATCACAACAGTCGGCGTTTCCACTGAGGTCTCACAGCAGACACTCCTCAAACAGAGCATTTAAGCCAGATGGCTAAAATCAAAATTAAAAAAAAATGCCTTTTATTTCTAAATTATGACATTTTATGATGTAAAAATCATACAAACAATACAAGTACACCTTAGGAAACATTATAAAATAATAAAAAAAATCCACATCATAGGACCTTTAAAAGCTGAAAGGCTGTTAAAGGCAGCGCCAGATTGTCTGGTGGAGGACAAAGGACACTTTTTGCAGATGACATCACGCTGAGTGAATCAATTGAGAATGGCTTTTATTTACATGTATTTCCTTCACCTGAATCTCCCCCATCATGCTTACCCCCTCATGCTATGATCAACACTACAATGTATTTGATTTAAATGTCAATTCTCACTATACAGTAATATGTGTTTGATATAATTGGAAATGTCTCAGTGCGACTGGTACAAATATCTCATCCCCACTGAAATATTCAAGAAGATAATAAGAGTTTTTAGAGATTAGAGATATTTTGCATATTATGAAGGGTGTGGCTTCTGGAGCCATTTGGTCTCTTCTTTCAATCCAGGCAAATGGGAGAGTGATTCAATTTAAATTCCTTTTGTTAACACATGTTTCCATTTGAATATATATACAGTATACCTGACTGTTAATAAATTGTTACACTTTGATTTATTCTGACTTACTCTGGAATTATTAACAATCTCTAGGAGGTTATGAATGAATATAATTTCAACAAAGGGTTAAACTGAAAAATTAAATGTGTGGTTAACTTTTAAATATAAATGACCAAATAACCAATTTGCATTCTAATCTAAATTCGAAATTATAATCAAATGGAATCAGAAAAAGAGGAATTGGAATTAAATCCATTCTGCCCATCTGAGAACACAGAACGCGTTCAGCGACCTTCAACCGCAAATTGTTACCTCCATTGGGACACTTTCCAGTGGTCTTACAAAGTATACACACCTGTTGTTCCAAATCTGTATGTCTTGCTTTCTTCTGTGCATAAAAGTGGATAGTTTAAGATACTTCTTTTCTTAAATTATCTATTGCGTTCCCCAGAAGAAATGTATACAGGTTTAGAACAACATGAGGGTGAGTAAATGAGTTACATTTTCCCCTCATTTTTGGTTTCCCGCTTACAACTTTCAAACTGGAATGGTTTTAATTATTATTATTTAAAATTATGTGAAATATAGATAATCTAGCAAAGCAAAACCCAGGGAAAATATTATTGGCAACAAATGAGCAGAGCATGAAAACCACTGTAAACCATTTTTGTCCTGCCCTTGGTCCACTTAATTGTTTTTACACCAAAATTAGCCATCATTTTGTTTTTTATGATTATTTTCCACTCTCTCTCTCTGACCCGTTAAAATAAACTGGCATGGACTGTGACATAAAAGGCAGCAGCCAGGGAAAAAGCATTAGTCTATTTTGCGCTTTAAAGAGCCCTTCAAAGGTCTAGCACTGCCAAAACATCTATTGTAATATGATGTAATATTTGCAATATGAATACTTACTTATAAAAGTACACATGCCAAGTTGCACCAAAAAGATGTCTTTCAAGTGTAACTACCTTTTTTTTATATTCTGCAAAATTGTGCTCAATCAGAGCATTGTGCATTGTGTTCATTTTAATTCCATGCTGACTTTTTTTTAAAAAGTACTTGTTTTAGTTTTTTTCGAACAACCTTGGTTTTTTCGCTGTTGGTGATTGTCTCTCTCGATGTGACCCAGGGATTTGATGTGATTTGTCTCTCTGGACTCGTGCTTGTAGAATGGAGTGTTTGTCTATTGATTGGCCCCTTCAAAAGTTTCAGCTCTGCTCTAAACAAGGTCAGTCTGATCCCCATTGAAACAGCCTCAGTCCTCTCTCTCTCTTTCACACAATCACACACTCCTTGCATCGCTCTCTCACACTGTCTATCAATCACTTTATCTCACTCAACAGCAGCGCAGTGTTATAAAGGAGAGAAGGTCTTAGCGTTTCTTCCTGCTGCTGCCGCTGTGAAAATCCAAATGTTTGGTATGTCAACCAAGATAAATTTTAAGCAGAGGCCTGTATCTGAGAAAACCATAAAAACAAACAAGAGCTGAAAATATGCAGAAAGTAATGAAAAACCCTTGTTTACCTCTTCTCGTCTTTCTGAGGAGCTTTGTGTGCTGTCACTGGGAAATGGGGTTATGCATATGCACATATGGATCTTTTCCCAACAGAGGCTTTGGATCAAATAAAGTTCACAGTCTTCAGCGATATGGATTTGAACCCTGGACTGTGTCATTGATTGTTCTAATACAATATTTAGCGCTCGATTCACTTGAGTATTTACTGTAATGAGTCTTTGCATGTTAATTAAATTGAAATTGTAAATTTGGTGTATATATATTTATTGCTACTTTTGTTTCTGTTGCCAAAAAGTTTTTAATTTTTTTAAATCCAGGAATATATTGAGATATAATTATTTGTCAATATCGCACACCCCTACTGTGACTATGTCCGAAATCACTCCCTGTACCCTAATTTACTATTCCCTACATTACTCCACTAATATAGTTCACTTAAAGGGGTACTTCAGCGCTGGGAAGATGAATGTGTTTTTAAACTGGGTCATTTATGTAGTAGAAATGTGAGATTATTTTTGAATTTGGTGACTTCTAGACTGAGAAAAGCCAGAAAATGTATTTTTGGCTCATGTGGATGAAAAACAACAACTCCCAGAATGCACTTGCTTCGCTGCCCAACAAAGCCACTCCCAAAGCCACGGCTACTGGTTTACTGGATCACTTTCCCAGCGCGGCACCGCCCCTACCATTGATTTGATTTTCGTATAGTAATACAATTATTTAGTTCAGTAAGAAAACAGACACTACAAATAATTACTGAATGTGTCCGTTGAATATAATGTGAGTGAGCCGAACGAGTGTCCTGCACAAACACAGTGCAGCAGGAGTCCGATTACATTCATCACAAGCGAAGAGATGAGGTAAGCGCGGGCGCGGCACACATTCACAGCGTGTGTTCAGTCTGCCGCATTTTCAGATAATACCTATGGAAGCTTAACTTTCATAGGAATTCATTTGAACAGTTGAAACACTCACTTTGCTCCACACCGCTCCATTATGAATGCCCGCAGCTGCCCGAGCCGAGCGCTGTGAGTGAGATCCCACCACCCATGGGCGGGTTGAAAACATGTGGAACTAGCTCTTTCTACTGGCTGTAGTCTATAGCCTCTAGCCAAAAAATCCTCTTTGCAGCCATCTTTAGAATCTTGTGTTTGAACTTCCGTTTTTGCAGCAGCTCTGTATATTTCTATGGCATCGCTGGCGAAGAGTAATTCGCTGGTGAAGTGGATTTACTTATAGTTAATGACAGTTATCATGAACATTGTAATGTTTGAAGTGGATGTCAAAACAAATGTCACTAGACCAGGAAGATTTTTAAAATGAGTATTCATAAATCCTTAAGATCTTTCCTTCATGCTGTGAAAATACAAACCGGAAGACAACGAGTGCAGCGCTGAAAAGGGGCGGGACTACATAAGGTCTATATATTTGTTCCTTCCTGTTATTCTAGTAATTGTGTGTGATTTAAATTTTTTTGTCTATTTTAACCCAGCAATATAGTATTTTTTTTACTAGATGGATTAAAGCGTCCTTACACTGGATTTGTCTATATTTGACCCAGCGCTGGGTTGCCAGGACAACCCAAATTGGGTTGTTCTTAAACCAGCATTTTTAGAGTGCAGTGTCAATTTAATTTCAATAGATAGCTAGAATTACAGCATCCTTTCAAACAACCTAAAAACTCAAATACTCTGAAATAGCTAGTTGCACTTTACAGAAGGACTTGAGATGTAAAGGGTATAAAGTGAAGTAGTGATCACCTCTTATTGTCCCAAATAAAAGCTGGAAACATAAAAAAAGAAAAAAATTACAAATTGATGCTGAAAGTAAAGTTCATACACCTTTCACAACCACTCTTTCTCTCTGCGAATTGGATTAGCTTGAGCTTCAGAGAAGCACAAGAGGTATGTAATTACTTTGAGGTCACTTAGAGTGTTCATTTCTAATTCTTTCTGAAGCAATTTCATTTTTCAGGTATAATTACCACAGTACTCTTTTCTCACAGTAGTTTGAATGTTTCCCTATTTTGGTTTCTTTAATGGAAGCAGCAGTAATGCATGTGCATTTCAATGTAGAGAATATCATTTTCCTTCTAAGGCTGGGAATCGTTTGGTGTCATTTTGTAAGGCAGAAATGTCCATGGATACAAAAAATGGTTCCAATTCTCATTATTAACTAATCATTTACTATGACTTTAGCCTCAATAAACTCCTACTTACTGCTTATTAATAGTTAGAATGGTTAGTTTAGGTATTGGATAGGATCAAGGGATTTAGAATATGTGCTTTATAAGTACTAACAAACAGCTATTATAATAGCCTAGCAATATGCATGCTAATAAGCAACTATTTATAGTTAACCTAAACTAAAGCGTTACAAAAATGTAAAGTCCATCACATTGTTAAAATGAAGGTCGCAATTAATTGGAAAATCAACATTTTTATTCTGCCCTGTTGGTTACTGATCATTTGAAAATGGGACATGGGACACCTTCATTTTGTTAATGATGCATTTTTTTATTATTCTGGGAAGAGTAAGTGATCAATATCTTTCTTTTCACAAGTAGGCAGTTGTATTTTATCGTGGCTCCATTTTAAAGTGATTAATTGATGAGCCTTGAGGTATAGTCAGTCATTTTATTTAGTGCAGCTGCAACCTCTTGATCAATGGCACTGAACACGCAGTCGTTCTGAATATAAAGGAGAGAATGAAAAGCCACAAGGTTAGGTGTTTCTCTGTCACTTCAGGCTGAAGGGCACGATGTCAGGCCGAAAATGTCTGTGCGCTTGGAGGGAGGTTCACTGGGGACAGAAGAAAGAGTTCAGGGATAGAGCAGCCCTTTCTCATCCTCTCTTTGAAATCTCTCCCGCTGATTTATCCTGAATTGACTTCCATTGGTTTGGGGTTTCTAGCACTTAACTGACCTTTCTGGGATGGCTGTCATTCTTCCCTGGTAACCATCAAAAAGATGGCACGGCGGGAGGGTTTGACCACCCACATGGTGTGAGAGAGGGTTTGTTAGGTTGGGTTATAAATAGAAAATATCTATCTATCTATCTATCTATCTATCTATCTATCTATCTATCTATCTATCTATCTATCTATCTATCTATCTATCTATCTATCTATCTATCTATCTATCTATCTATCTATCTATCTATCTATCTATCTATCTATCTATCTATCTATCTATCTATCTATCTATCTGTCTGTCTGTCTGTCTGTCTGTCTGTCTGTCTGTCTGTCTGTCATCTATCTATAATCTAAATGAAATTTGTGATTATATTTTCCTCACATATTTGTAGGTATTATCAACCATGTTTGTGGCAGTCAGGAGTCCTGCCTGAACGTGTATTTACCAAGCCTCTTTTTACCTTATTTATTGAAACAACCTTGTAAATAGTTTAGTTGGTTGTCTTAGGGGATTTATAACTTTGAGAACAACTGACTTCTGTTTGCTCTTATCTTGGCTTGCAACATTCTTTTTTTTTATCACCACCAGGCACATGGGCAGATGGTTGGGCCACACTGATCACTGATTAGCTGGAGAAATTAGCAGCGCTTTAAAACACAAGTCAGAAGCCAGCCTGCCAGGACATGTCAGTGAGCTCTGACCACCACATCAGTGTGTGTAAAGTCAGTGCAGTCTCAGCGCGTGCAATACCCACCACAGCCTTGCTCCATGCACAGAGGAAAAGCAGGCAATTAGAGCAATGCTGGTGACATATCCAACACGACAGCCAATGGGGGAGGGAGCAAGACGATGCAGAAATAAAACCCCTCACCCCCTCCACAGACCCCACAGGCTTTCATTTCCACTGCCCATGCCCACTCTCCTTCTGGAATCATGCACTGACTTTTCATCATCTTTGTCAACATCATCAACTATAAATGAGAAAATTGAGAATCACAATTGAGAAAATGAACTCAAAGGTGAGGTGTGTATTTTTTTATACCAGCTTTATGTGCAGATGAAAATGAAAGTGAGCCATTTCTCTGGAAAGATTTGTTTTAAATCAGTAATGATGAAATGCTCTCGCTGATAGCGCAATTTATTCGCATTTGTTATAGTACCAGATCCACTACATGAATTATGCAAACCAGCCCAAAATAGCAATAATGGCTAAACAATGGCCGACCAATGGCAGACAGTGAGGTGTGTTCTGGAAACCTGTCCAAAAAGAGACACTTTGCTGACACAAGTAGCACAGAAATTACACTTTTCACCTTTAATTAAGCACAAAAAATGAATGCTGGTGAAATGTGAATGCTGAAGCAATGGTGTTTACAAAATTAGTGGAGATGGGTTAAACAACAAGGCGGCTAAAATATATAAATGTTGCATTATGGCTCATTTCCACCAAGCAGTACGGTTCAGTACAGTTTGGTACGGTACGCAATTTTTGCTGTTTCCATTGTCAAAAGTTGTGAATGGTAGACTATCCCAATTCCTAACCACTTTTTTGGCACCCTTCTGTTGGGGTACCCAGCATAGTCCGTCACTAAAGGGTGGAGCTAGACTCACTGCAGAACGTTGATTGGTTGACAGAGAATCGTCATTTGCATGTGCTTTGGCTCAAACACAGAGTGTCTTCTTGTGACATACAGCCACATGGCAAGAAGCAAGAACAATATCTGCTGTATGTTGTCCACTGTTGTTTACTGTATTGCTTTCTTCTTCGCATGAGAATTACTTATCCGTATCGCACCTATAGCACACAATAATAGTGTCTTACAATATAACATCAACACAGTAAGTACTTATTTTTGGATGTAATAACATAGTTAAAGACACCTAATATAAAGTTTGACCGTAATTTGCATCCTAATTTAAATCTTCACTCTGAACTGGTTGTAGATTTTCAGTCATTTTGAATGTACAATGAATAGTTTATGATTTGAAGGCATTCAAAAGGCATTGAATATTGTTTGAAGTTCTCATAAATGTTGCTGATCTTTGACATAATAATTGTTAAGGATTTAAAGTAAATGAAGCTGTTCTTTACTTGTTGCAGAAGTTAAATAATTACTAGAACAGATTTAAGTTATTGTCACCTTATGTCTCTTCCCACAATCTCTAGAGACTCTTTTAGGGTATGTTTACACAACAATGATGTACTAAAAATGAAAAAAATGTATTGTGTACAGACGACAACGTTGTCAAAATGATCCCCATTCACACGGATCTGCGAAAATAACTAAAAATGCTGTATTATTCATGCCAGGCCAGTAGTTGATGATGTCACTTTGTGAAGAAACACTTTGCGGCTATATACTGACCCAGGGTTAGACATTAAATGTTTTGCTCACCAGCCACTGTGGCTAGTGGTCTGTCAAAGTTACTAGCCACTCAGCATTTTCACTAGCCATCATTTTTTACATCGATACTATGCAGGTTTATTGAAGGTTTATTAGGCTACTGTCACTTTAAGAACTTCTGCACGGATCCATTATACTGTTACACATGTGTTTTCTTTCTCAACTGTGTTCTTACGTTCTGTGTTCATTTTAAACAAACTGACTGTAAATGTACTGTTTATGTGAATACTTGCCATAAAGCATTTTGACATTATTTTGTGCGTATTTTACTGTTTAAGCGCAATAAGCAGTGATGAAGAAGTCAATTTATTACTGAAAGGTGGCTTTATGTGCGCGCACTTTGGGTGTGAGCACAAAATCTGCGGAAATGAGTCAAATTATGCTCAATCCCACATCGAAATTCAAGCCCTGCAACACCAATAATATTAATTTTAGTAGCAAATTAAAGTAGTGATGGGTTAGGGAGGGGGTGAGTTTTTGTGTCAAGATGAAAGAGCAAGAAAGCGAAGCTAGTATATTCTGCAGAAAATGAGCATTGGAAGCATTTCAGATATTTCAGTATCGATATAGAAAAATCACACTTAGTTTATTATTTCAGATGCCTTATTAAAAGACTACAATTGAAAAATGTATATATTAATTTCAACCCGTCAAAGGGGCAATAGGAGTGACACGCCACTGCTAAAATCCACCCATGCACATTTGGCGGGTTGTTGATGTTAATGTGAAGCCCTGGACCGAACACATCATGCGCAAGACTTCAGAGATTCAATTTCAGTCATGCGCATTGAATCCCATTTGCGTTTTTAGTCCCACAAAACTCGTTGTGTAAATGAACAGCATAACCCAAAACACATTAAAAAAAATCAATTTTTAGTTTAGCTGAGTCCAACAAAACGATTCTGTTCGATTCTCTTCATAAATTTACTATTTCTCACAGCAACTTTTTTGGAAAAGATGATTCCCAGAAAACATAACTTTAAAGGTAAATAAGTCCTCAGCATTGCTCACTTACAATACTACTGTATGTTTGTTTAGCGTCAATTGATCTAAGCATCTCAAATAAAACACACTGGCTATTTTCGTATCTTGCCATCAGCAGAACAGATTCTCAGCCTAGTGCTGATATTAATATTCATCTGGTGAATATTAATGCAATATTTGTCCTATAGTGTGTTTCTTTTTTATTTATTTTTATACATATTAACTTACACTTTAACTTGCTGCTGTTTATGTATTTACATTATGATTTTAAGGACTTTTGACCGATAAGCAAGTCTTGTGCTGGGTTGCTATTGATTCAGTGTAAAATCTGGCTACTGAAGTAAAGCTTCAGTCTAGTTTCAGAGTCAGATTGATTTTGCCATTAGCTTTTTATTCAGCACGAGAGAATGGATTGTAGCATCTTTCTGATTTTCTGCTCTTCGGCGTTCCAAGTGAAAGAACAGGCACACCTGCTCTGGTTCTTTTGAAAGCAGGCCAAAAGCACCAGCTGCAGCGATGGAGGAACCATGTATGTGTGATTAGAACCCAGCTTGATCATTGTTGATAGCGCTCAGTCTGAACGGCAAAATACAATCAGAGCGCAGAGGGAGATCAAAGAGCGAAGGGACAGGCAAGATGCTAATGTATAAAATTCTCTAGAAAAAAAATGATTTCCCCAGATAATATTTGTAAAGCTGATGAGCTGTAAAATTTTAGAATATTAGTAGATGAGATGTGACGTCTCAACAAAGCCTAGCACTGGGCTGGAGATGATTGCATTATCCCTTATAATAATAGAGCGTATTATTTGTTTTTTTTATTCTTTTTTAACAAATACTGTCTGGTGCTCATATGGGAAATGTGGCTTCAAACCTAAACTGCAGGGTCTCAGACGTTTATATCCAACACAGTCTCATGGTAATTCCTAACTATTTTATGTTTTTGGTTATAATTCATATGAATTTGTACAAACCCATTCATATGTTTCATATGTTTTCTGCTTACACACCAATGACATATTTAGGGGTGGGGTTAGGGGGGGATCTTCATCTCCATAGTTCATTTTTGTATGATTCACATCAATTCATATGAAATCGTCACCTTGTTACATATGTTTTCATGCTTATCACATTGCATAAATTCATACAAATTTACCACCTTATGTCATGGCTGCATTAGCAGAATGTAATGAGGAAACTCAGGAAAAGGAAATGAGGAAATTAATGCAATAATGCACATACAGAGAGAAAAAATATAACAAGGTACGAAAGATCTCAGAATTTCAATTTGACCGAGTTAGAGTGATGCAGAGGAGAGTTTGCATTTGAACTGAGGTTGGTAGTCTAACAGAACAGATGCAGAACTTGATCCATTTAGCGTGGTTAATAATTCAAGCAAGAGATGAACTTGAGTGTAATGAAACCTGCTTATGTAACTTCAGTAAAGTCAAGTAGAACACTGTAAATACACATACTGAAGTATGAACTTTGAATTTTTAGTTGTAATTAGTCTTTTATTGAATATGACCTCAAGAGAAATGCTTTAAATGGATAGAAACAACCCAATCTAATGAGAAATCTACATTGTATTTTCCTTTGTGACAGATGGCCACCAGAGAATTAGACTGGCTCAGAGTGAAAGAAATGGCTTTTTTAGATCAGGACTTCAATTCGCCATTGTTACCATTTTAGACTATTTAGTTCAGTTTCTAGTCACGTCTGAATATGGACTGGCCCTAAACAGTCAACAGCAGATTACACACATCAGCACTGGCCCAGAAAACAGCCTCTGGCTAATGTAATTCCATCAAAATGACCATGCTTTCATGTCCAAATGATGCCAGTGATCAAAAACTGTGTTATCTGCTGCACAGTTATTGGATTTAGTTCAAAGTGACTAAAGAAGATTTATAATGTTTTGTAATGGAAGCTCCAATGTGAAAGATAAAAATGTAGATAATTAATCAAAAGTAGGGCTATACACTTTCACTTTCAAAATCACAATATGGACTAGTGTCGTGAATATTAAACTGCAAAAAAAGACAGCTATTTAAATATGAACTCTGCATGTTCTCTTTGAGCCTGTTTGAATGACATTTTCTCAGTCGCTTTGGTACATTTCTCGAATCAAACTCATAATTTGCAAAACAGTTAGTGCATTTCTCAAAACAATTTTTACAAATAGCAAAACACCATGGATAACCTGCAAAAGCCACTCTCTTACTCAAAATCCTTAGTTCATCTCTCAAAAGTAAATATCTGTGTCAATGAACATGTCAGTGCCATCAGAATGACAAGTCCTTGTGTCATTGTGTACGGATAAGACAGTCAAATTGTTTAGTCATGTTGTCAATATAACAGTTTACTCTGGAGGGATGTTCTGATGGAAACTATGGCTAAAGTTTTGATGACAATTATTGTCAATTGTAAGTTACATCTTAGTATATGTGTGAGTGTAATTGCAAGAGAATGGAAAAGATTCTAATTTACACTCTTACTGTTTGTACTGTATTTTATTGACAGAACATGTCATTGACATACAGAAATGAAAAAACAGCACTGAATAGCACACACAAAAAAAAACTAAAGAAGAAATGTGAACATAGGAAAAAGTGTACATGTGGTGCTGTAGAAATTACATTAAGGAATTACAATCTTCCTACACCTCTTGACGATCCTGTCCTTTGGGCCACAAATTCTCGTCCACATCTCAACGGACATCTTCTCTTGCAATGCAGCGTGGAAATAATATTTTTGAGTGTTTTATCCAGCCTCTGCAGGCATCTGCTGTGATGGCGTCACATGCTGCATCCATGGCTGCCAGAAGGGTCATTTGTGTATGTGGCTGAGAGTCTGACGATCGTATACTTTCCATCTCCATGCTGAGAAAAATTCCTCAATGGGGTTAAAGAATGGAGAGTAGGGTGGGAGGAACTCCATCCGCATCCTGTCATGGGCAGCAAACCATTGCCTGATTATGTTGGAACAATGGAAACTGACATTGTCCCAAACGATCACATATTTTGGCAGGTCATCTCCAATCTGACCCTTCTCTTGTTCAGGGATGAGATCCCTGTAGAGAGTATCTAAAAAGGTGACAAGACGCTCTGTATTGTATGGCCCAATAATGGGAATATTCGTTAGCACACCATTCTCAGAGATTGCACAACCCATGGTTATGTTTCCGCCCCATTGGCCTGGCACATCAACTGTAGCTCTGTGGCCGGAGATATTTCGACCACGCCTTCTACGTTTTGTAAGGTTGAAGCCAGCTTCATCCATGTAGATGAAGCTGTGCGCTGGTTCACTTGCTTGCAGTTCCATTATACGCTATATCCAGAAGACACAAAATTAGTTTTATGAATTACATGCATTTTCATTTTGGCCAAGAAACAGTTACATCAAATGAATAATGCACATATTTGCTATGGCTGTAGAAAAGAAGATGCAATGTGTCAAGTTCATACTTACTGTACTGTATATCACTATACAATGTTGTACTGTTTACTCTGAGGTACAGTTGCTGCATGCTCATACATGTTTTACCTGTAGATATTGGCAACGCAGCTCCTTCACTCTTTCCCCATTTCTTTCAAACGGAACAGTGTAGAGCTGCTTCATATTCATTTAGTGTCTTTTCAGCACCCTATCAATGGTTGAGATGCTGACTGTTTGGATGTTTTGAAAGATGTTGTTGTCCTCTATAATGGCACTTTTTATCTCCCTTAGTCTTATTGCATTGTTTTCTATTACCATGGTGCAAATGGCCTCCTCCTGTTCACGTGTGAAAAGGGGCCCTCTGGCACCCCTGTGAATTTGTCTTGCAGTCCTATGTGGGAAAAAAAATGAGTAATGAAAGTACAGTGTACAATGCCTATTGTTAGATTATATACCTATTCTGTCGAAGAAAAGTCTGAATAATCGAGAACGCATATGTCCTCGGCTTCTTCTGCCTCCTCCTCGGTTTTGCCTTCCAACTCCTCCACCACGCAGCCTCACTCCTCTTCTTCGTCTTCTCTCTGGCTGTTGACCCCGTCCAATTCCTTGTCCTTCCATTGTCAAACATTGTAACATTCTGTTGCTCCAGCTATATATCAATCAATCAAATTTATTTATATAGCGCTTTTACAATGACGATTGTTTCAAAGCAGCTTCACAGTGTTAAACAGGACAACATTGCAACAAAATTTGATTTGGCTAGTTTAATTTGGATAGTTTATAGAATTATATATGACCAAATTAATAAATTCTATTTGTATATTTAGTTGAGTAACTTGGATCATAATTTGAGTGTCCCCAACTGAGCAAGCCAAGCCAAAGGCGACAGTGGCAAGGAACCAAAACTCCATCAGGGCATGATGGAGAAAAATAAACCTTGGGAGAAACCAGACTCAGTCGGGTGCCAGTTCTCCTCTGGCCTATTATTAACAGTGTATAATTATTACTCTGGCAACCTTGCAGGTCATAAATCATATTAGATAGGAATATTCGAAATTTTGGGTATGACACAAGACGGGTTCATTTAGGATGGCGCGTAGATTACACAAGAATATGAATACTTGAAAGATCGGAGTTATTGCGCTGGAGACGGGTTAATTGAGGATGACGTTCGGTGAGGCAAATTCAGAGGAGACACTAATGGACACGGTCTCAGCAGACACTCCAAGATGAGCTGGTCATGTCCAGATGCAGGTCCACCATCCGATCCGGACACGGCCTGGATCCGCCGACTGCAGTAAACCTCGGGATAAACAGAGAGACTAACATTAGTGTGGATGCCACTCTTTTATGATGTAACGAGTACATCAGGTGTTATGGGAAGTGTTCCCGGTTCCGGCTGACCTAGTTAATGCAGCCTAACAATCAGTCATTTGATTTGAATAAGAAAGTTAAAAATGTTCTATGTGTATGCCATAGTAAAGAGATGTGTTTTTAGTCTAGATTTAAACTGACAGAGTGTGTCTGCTTCCCGAACAATGCTAGGAAGACTGTTCCAGAGTTTAGGTGCTAAATAGGAAAAGGATCGACCGCCTGCAGTTGATTTAGATATTCTAGGTATTTTCAACTGGCCAGAGTTTAGAGACCGCAATTGACGTGATGGAGTATAATGCGTTAAGAGCTCGCTTAAGTACTGGGAGCTAAACCATTTATTGCTTTATAAGTAATAAGCAAGATTTTAAAATGTATGCGATGTTTAATAGGAGCCAGTGCAGTGTTGACAGAACTGGACTAATATGATCGTACTTCCTGGTTCTAGTAAGAACTCGAGCTGCTGCGTTTTGGACCAGCTGGAGTTTATTTATTAGGCGAGCAGGGCAACCACCCAGTAGAGCATTACAATAATCTAGCCTTGAGCTCATGAACGCATGTACTAATTGTTCAGCATTTTGCATTGAAAGCATGTGACGTAATTTAGATATATTTTTAAGATGGTAGAATGCAGTTTTACAGATGCTAGAAACGTGGCTTTCAAGCGAAAGATTGGTATCAAAGAGCACACCCAGGTTCCTCACTGACGGCGTGGACTTGACAGAGCAGCCATCGAGGGTTAGACAGTATTCTAGGGCACTACTTGTGGAGCTTTTCTGTCCAATAATTAAAAATTCAGTTTTATCTGAATTAAGTTGCAGGAAATTACTATTCATCCAATTTTTAATATCAGCTATGCATTCCGTTAATCTTGTGAATTGGTAAGTTTCGTCAGGGTGTGAAGAAATATAGAGCTGAGTATCATCAGCATAACAATGAAAACTAACGCCATGCTTCCTAATGATATCTCCCAGTGGTAGCATATACAGGGTGAAAAGCAACGGTCCTAACACTGAGCCTTGTACTCCATACTGAACTTGTGATCGTGTGACATCTCTTCATTTACTGCTACAAACTGATAACGGTCAGATAAGTAAGATTTAAACCATGCCAATGCAGTTCCACTAATGCCAACATAATTTTCGAGTCTATTCAAAAGAATATTGTGATCGATAGTATCGAATGCAGCGCTAAGATCGAGTAACACTAATAGAGAGATACAACCACGATCAGATGATAAGAGTAAATCATTTGTAACTCTAATTAGAGCAGTCTCAGTACTATGATACGGTCTAAATCCTGACTGGAAATCCTCACATATACCATTTCTTTCTAAAAAGGAACATAATTGCGAAGACACTGCCTTTTCTAATATTTTTGATAGAAACGGTAGATTCGAGATTGGTCTGTAATTGACTAATTCTTTAGGATCAAGTTGCGGTTTTTTAATAAGTGGTTTAATTACAGCCAACTTAAAAGTTTTTGGTACATATCCTAATGTCAAGGATGAATTAATAATATTAAGCAGAGGATCTATGACCTCTGGAAGCATCTCTTTAATAGCCTAGTCGGTATAGGGTCAAGCATACATGTTGTTGATTTTGATGATTTAACAAGTTTAGCCAATTCTTCTCCTCCTATAGCAGTGAATGAGTGTAATTTTTCCTCAGTGAGACTACAATGTTCTGTCTGAAGTGATACTGTAGTAGACGGCTGCATGGTTATAATTTTATTCCTAATGTTATCAATCTTACTAGTAAAGAAGTTCATAAAGTCATTACTGCTGTGTTGTTTACAAATGTCAGAAGTTGAAGCTTTATCCTTTGTTAATTTAGCCACTGTATCGAATAAATACCTAGGGTTGTGTTTGTTTTCTTCTAAAAGAGTTGAGAAATAAGCAGATCTAGCAGTTTTTATGGCCTTTCTGTATGCAATCATGCTCTCTTTCCACAAATTGCAAAAACCTTCAGTTTTGTTTTCTTCCAGCTGCGCTCCATTTTTCTGGCTGCTGTTTTAAGGGCCCGAGTGTGCTCGTTGTACCACGGCGTTGGATTATTTGCTTTAATCTTCTTTAAGCGCCGAGGAGCAACTATATCTAAAGTCCTAGTAAAGAGAGAGTCAGTAGTTTCTGTTGCAACATCAAGTTCCTCTTGGCTATCTGTAATTCTGAGGAGATGGAACTGATGAGGAAGATTATGTATAAAGCTATCTTTAGTCGGTTATAGTCCTGCCATATTTGAAGCGAGGATGGCTTTGCAGCCTTAGCTATATTAAGTATACATGATATTAGGTAATGATCTGAGATGTCATCACTCTGCTGCAGAATTTTAATGGTATCAACATTTAGTCCATGTGACAGTATTAGATCTAAAGTATGATTAAGGCGATGAGTGGGTCCAGATACGTGTTGTCTAACTCCAATAGAGTTTATAATGTCTTTAAATGCCAATCCCAATGCGTCTTTTTCATTGTCAACATGGATATTAAAATCACCAACAATTAGTACTTTATCTGCAGCCAGTACTAACTCTGATAGAAAACCAGCAAATTCTTTGATAAAGTCTGTATTGTGCCCTGGTGGCCTGTATACAGTAGCCAACACAAATGTCAAACGGGATTTATCATTTACACTACACAATGTTACATAAAGCACCAAAACTTCAAAGGAATTATATTTGAAACTAGACTTCTGAGTAATACTGAAGTTATCATTATAAATTACAGCAACACCTCCCCTTTTCCTTTCAGACGCGCTCGTGTTTATAACAATAATCTTGGGGAGTGGACTCATTTAAAGTAATGTAGTCAGGTTTTAGCCAGGTTTCTGTCAAACACAGCACATCTAGGTTATGATCTATAATCATATCATTAACAATAAGCGTTTAAAGGGATCGAATATTCAACAACCCGAAATTTATCGATTGTTCATCCGTATTATATCTGTTGTTTATTTGTTGGACATCAATTAAATTTTTACTGTTGAATGGTTTTGATGGTTTTTGTATTTACTGATTCGGGAACAGACACAGTCTCTATGTGATAATATCTAGGTGAAAGCGTCTCTATGTGCTGGGATTTAGCTGACTCTGGTGACGTGAGACAGCTAGCAGACGGTTGGTTTAGCCAGTTTGTCTGCTTCCTGACCTGGGCCCCAGTGAGTCAAGGTTTAGCTCTAAGATTATGTGCCAAATTACTAGAGAGAAGAGCAGCACCAGCCCGGGTAGGATGAATGCCGTCTATCTTCAACAGGTCGGGTCTGCCCCAAAAACTTTTCCAATTGTCTATGAACCCTATGTTATTTTATGGACACCACTTAGACAACCAGCCATTGAGTGATGATAATCTGCTAACTATTTCATCACTCCTTTTAACAGGAGGGGGCCAGATAAACAGACTGCCGGTGACATCGTACTTGCGAGTTTACACACCTCTTTAATGTTAATTTTGGTGCAGGATATATATATAGCACCTTCATTAGAGAAAGTCAAGATTCATTTGGGAGCAATTTACCAATTCAGGACAGATTTAGAAAAAAGTCTAATGGAAATATAGAAAGTATAGAAATATGCTTGACATATTATGATAACTTGTTAAACCATTTTGCATGTAAAGACTTATGCTATGAGCTAGTGCCTAAATGTTGTGGGGGGTGAGACTATTCAACAGAGACCCAATATAATACATTTTGATGACATAAGCAACTGATAATGTAGGAAACAACAGAGAATTGTACATAATCATTTGCATGGATGTACTAAAGCATTTGCAACTTTTTCAAAGAAATGAGAAACTGCTTTTTTGCTGTGCACAAGTGACACAATGATGTGAGAATTGAACAGGTAGTATCTGAGAAATGTACCAAAGCGACTGAGAAAAACTGTAATATACAAAAGCACATGTGATGATCGTGGTGTTTTCAGCATCTGCCATGTTGATACATGAGGACGTGAACATGAACTTCATGTCCAGAGCTGCTCTGAGAGTTGCTTCACAAGCATTTCACCATTTCATTTGACCAAAACTATTGTCATATAAACATAGAAACTTCACTACAATGTCTTCACTACAACCTAACAAAATAATGACAGAAATATATTACTATTGTACAGTACACTTCTCTAAGTAATAAAAACAATTATAATAATAAGTGTTTATTTAAGTGATTTCTAAAGTCTTAAATATAAATTTGATTGCCAGTGTTTTTGGTAATAAAAATAATTTAAAAAGCATAATTTGTAATCCTAAAGAATCATAAAACACTAAAATATATATTTTTTAAATAAGATGAGACAACAGAATTTATGAAAAAAGTAATAATGCAATATTATTGTGAACTAAATATAATTGATTAGACATCCTTTTTGAATTTTAAAGGGGTCATGAATTGAGAAATCAACTTTTCATTCATCCTTTGATATATAAAAGTTAATCGTGATATATGAATATCCTGTAAGTTTCAGAGCTGAAACCTTCCTTGTTAGTCAAGGAAAAGCTTTTATAGACACCAGGCCCAACAAACGCTCGATCTCAGACTGTGCCAGGCTGTGACGTCAGAATGTGAAGCACTGCCTCTGCAGAAGAAGATCAACGCCTACTTCATCACTGCCTGTTTAACCCCGCCCAGCGATTTACGCATGTAACATAGGCCTAGTGTTAAACCAGATCGAGCTTCCAAGCAATAAACATGCCACTGAGAATTACAAAATATTGTGCAGTGCCTGGACTCGACAGTAATGCAAGTAAAACATGTAAAATTCTGTAAAGAAAGCGATCAAAGAAAGCTCCCTTTGCAATCGTTGCAGCAGCGCGTGCTGAAGCTGTCAATCAAACGGAGAGTTTATCAGTGACGCATTTACCTGACTCCCGTTTTTATTCGACGAATCTCTTAACTATATCAGGTTTGACGTTTGCACTGTTAGTGAAGATGAAAGCATTCCTTAGTGTACAGAAACTGAGTTGTAATGATGAGATCACTGCGTTCATGCGCTCAACATGTTTGTGATCGGCTACAATGATCATCACTGCAACCTTTCATGCCATGATCTAAATATAATGCCATAGACTAAATATAATGGTATAGATCTAAATGTAATGCAACACTTTTCACGATTAGTTGACCATGAGAGCCGTAATAGTAAAAACATGCTAAAAGAGAGAGTTATACCATTTCAAATTAAAAGACTTTAGCCAATCACAGCAGTGGACGTTTATACTGAAGTCTCACAGCAGACAGGCCCCTTAAAACTCTCTGTTCAGAGCAGAGGGCTAAATTCAGGGTAGGAAAAATGGCGGTTGTTTTTAAATTATGACAATTTTTGATGTAAAAATCATTCTAACATTATAAGAACACCCCAGGAAACATCATAAAACAATAAAATAACGCAGTTCATCATGACCCCTTTAATATGTAATAATCCTGGGTTATTTTTTCAACCCAGATGCTGGTTACATGTAATCTGGATTATATAATCTGATTCCAAAAATTATATTACATTTATATTGCATTTTTAAATACTCGTCATACTACAGTTACTTTAACAGTTACATTTAAACCTAGTGAATGGGTTGTTTTAACCCAGCAGTTTGGTTAAATGTATGCTTAAAACAACCCAATCGTTGGGATTGTCCATTTTCAACTCAATTTGGGTCGTTTTTAACCCAGCATTTTTTAGAGTGTAAATTATTTGGAATTCGTTAATTCAACTTCTTTTTATTTTGTAATTTTTTTTTTTTTCTAAAATACTGGATTTACATTGTTTACAGGAACAGTGATTGCTAAATTACTGGATTTACATAAATAATTTCCCTTTTAAGAATGGTTTTCTCAATATTGCAACATTGCAGCTCCTGACGAACACATAAACTATTATTTGAATTATCACTCAGGGAGTCATTTATCCATCCATTAGTGTCTTTGGAAGGCTTTTGTTTTTCAAACACATTAAAGTGTACAAATTCACATGATTTCATATTTGCATGCAATGGAGGGATTCCCCAACTTTTTGATCATCTTAACCTCTTTGACCTTGAAGTACTTAAAGTGCCCCCTGAGATTCTAAGTGAATAATTTAGGTCAATAACAAAATTAAGTCAATGATAATAAATAATATAATAATAATAAATAAAATTATTCACAGATCTCTGATGTTGGTTAATAGTCACAAAGTATACACAAACAAAATCTCTCTTTAAATATTTTTTAGTAAGTGTTTTTATTTTTTAAATTATTTATTGAAATACATTGTTATGACTTAATAGCTTTTCATTAAACTCATGAGTCCCCTGAATCCCTAAACAAGTGTTACATCGGTTACATCGTAACTACATGAAACAAGAGGGGAACAAGAGCCACTTTAATTTACGGCCCGCAGATTCATACTTACCCTGTAACTATAGGAAACAAGAGGGGAACAATACAATACTACATGAAACAACACGGATAATTACACCTTAATTAAAAAATACTTACAGTATAAATAATTTGTTAATTTTCCCTTATAGTTACCCCTTTATTTCCCAAATATTTACTTACTTAAGTAAGTACTTAATAAGTACTTACTTAATAAGTACTTACTTAATAGTTACACTATAATTACCGAAAGTTATGCTGTAAATTCGCTTTAATTATGCAGTACTTTCCAGGCCGTAATCTAAAGCATTACCCACGTTTTCTGTTACATTACGGCTGGGTGCGTGTGCGTTGGTTACCTGGGGAACACATGGCACCAGGATGCACTATTGGAAGAAGGCAAGCCAGCGGAGACAGTGTGATGCTTTGGGCAATGTTCTGCTGGGAAACGTTGGGTCCTGCCATCCATGTGTATGTTCCTTTGACACATACCACCTACCTAAGCATTGTTGCAGACCATGTACACCCTTTCATGGGAACGGTATTCTCTGGTGGCTGTGGCTCTTTCAGCAGGATAATGGGCCCTGCCACAAAGCAAAAATGGTTCAGGAATGGTTTGAGCTGAACAACGAGTTTGAGGTGTTGACTTGGCCTCCAAATTCTTCAGACCTCAAACCAATCGAGAATCTGTGGGATCTGCTGAACAAACAAGTCTGATCCATGGAGGCCCCACCTCGCGACTTTTAAGACTTAAATGATCTTTTGCTAACATCTTGGTGCCAGATACTATAGCACATCTTTAGGGGCCTGTAGAGTCCATGCCTCGATGGGTCAGGGCTGTTCTGGCAGCAAAAGGGGACCAACACAATATTTGGTCATAATGTTATGCCTGATCGGTATATATATATATATATATATATATATATTTAACTATATATTTAGTTATATATATAACTATTTTTAACTTGACACATCATCCCTTCAAAGGATATATATATATAAAGTTTTAAACCCCAACCAAAAGGTGTAAACAGGTCTGGTTGATTGATTACACCCAGTGATTCTCCCACTGTGTGTGGTAATAGTGTGTCCCAGTGGAAAACCACAAGCTGAGGCAGCACCAGCAGGACGTAGATAGCTGCTAATGGCAGAACTTCTGTGTCAGACTCATGAACAGCGAATTGAGCCCTAGTTCTGTACCTGACAACCCCACAGCTGCAAGGTTTTGTCAGGGAAGAGAGAGAGAGAGAGAGAGAGAGAGAGAGAGAGAGAGAGAGAGAGAGAGAGAGAGAGAGAGAGAGAGAGAGAGAGAGAGAGAGAGAGAGAGAGAGAGAGAGAGAGAGAGAGAGAGAGAGCATCCCTGGGAACAAGAAGGGATTTGATAATTTGTATTGTGTATTATTATTTTTTACATGGTCTCTTTTTGGTCCATTGCAAAGTTTGTGTACAGAATGAGTTTTCAAAATCTCTTTTTGTGTTGATTTGATGCTTGTGTTGATTTGGTGTTTTGCATGTAAAAATAGCGTGTAGTGTGTGTGTGTGTGTGTGTGTGTGTGTGTGTGTGTGTGTGTGTGTGTGTGTGTGTGTGTGTGTGTGTGTGTGTGTGTGTGTGTGTGTGTGTGTGTGTGTGTGTGTGTGTGTGTGTGTGTGTGTGTGTGTGTGTGTGTGTGTGTGTGTGTGTGGACTGGTAATCCCTACGTTACTTTGTGTCCCCACAAAGATGGCAATATCCAAAATCCTTGTCCTTGTGGGGACATTTTTTGGTCCCCATGAGGAAAACATCTTATAAATCACACTAAGTTATGTTTTTGAAAATGTAAAATGCAGCATGTCTCCTGTGATGGGTAGGTTTAGGGGCAGGGGAGTGTAGGGGATAGAAAATACGGTTTGTACAGTATAAAATGCATTACGCCTATGGAATGTCCCCATAAAACATGGACACACAACAATGTGTGTGTGTGTGTGTGTGTGTGTGTGTGTGTGTGTGTGTGTGTGTGTGTGTGTGTGTGTGTGTGTGTGTGTGTGTGTGGTGTGTGTGTGTGTGTGTGTGTGTGTGTGTGTGTGTGTGTGTGTGTGTGTGTGCATTGTATGACAGTTTAAAGAAGACAACATAGAAATACAGCTTCTATCCTAGTGAACCCCGTTATAAATATCCAGAGAGAAATGTGCGTGTTCTCTCTCTCCTTCTCTTTCTCGCTCTCACTTGTATCTTCTCTGTAGTTTCTCAGAAGCTCCACTACTCCATATCAAAACACAATCAGACTCTTCTGTACTGTTAATCCCGAGCCATCATTTATTTATTTATTCGTATTTCTGTCTATTTAATCTCTCATTTCTTGTGTTTCTGCCTTCACAGTCAATGTTGCTCTGAAGACTCGACACTATAAGTCCACAGCGCCCCCTACTGCTCTATTAGTGAAGATAAACTCTAGTGGTTCTACTTATGTGTTGTTTGTCTTTGTTCTTTTGTGTTTGGTTGGTTGGTTGGTTGGTTGGTTGGTTTGAAACCTTTGCTTATGGGAAATAAAAAATACTGTTGTGGTATCAGTATCAAATCCATTGAATGGTAATAATATGAGAATTTAAATGGTATTGTGATATTTTGATATGTACCATGGTGCTGAATAATTTTTACTCTACAATACACCAGATTACAGTAAAATGTTATTGAGAACAACATTACTAATTAGCTGTAAAATAAATAAATAAATAAATAAATAAAATAAAAATGACTTGTGTAACTCTTACGGTAAACAAGAGTAACAGGTTTCAAGCAATTCAATTTCATTATTTCATTGATTTGGGTTGAGCAGAACAACAATCTTTTGTTTAAGCACAGATTAATTTTACACATTTCATAGCTAGATATAATAGCTATAGATACACCCACCAGATGTCCCTCTTGTGTTTAAGGTGTCAGTCTTTAACCTGCCTGTCTCTGCTGTGCATTATATTTAATGATGCTGAACCCTCTATGTGGCTATACAGAGGAACAAAAGAAAAATATTACACAAAGAAAGACCAAAAATAGAAATGCTCTACCTATTCCATTACTTACAAAATGTGTCACTCAATGTCTCACTCAATAAAAGCATAATGCTACATTCTGTATTAATGCATATGGGGGTGTTTGTAAAAGATTATGCTCTCTATTTGAGAGCTTTACTTGTTTGCCTGAGCATAACAGCAAACAAGTGGAGACAGTATGATTATGATTCACCTTCTTCAATAGTTTTTATGCAAAATGAGACATTTGCAGAGTAGCTTGTCATGGCTTAAAACTGTCTGACAGTGTTGTGTGTTGAAGAAAATATGTAAAGGCAATTGTAAATGGTGAAATAGATTACAGGATGCAGGCCATTTTGGTTCATGTCCACATAGCTCCGGACAGATCTTAATATGAGCTGTACTGTAAATGCATGTGACTGTTCACTCTGGAGCCAGTAAATGCCTGATATAGCACACATGTTGTTATACGCTTCATGTTTCTCATTGTCTTACAGAAGATATTTGGCCCAGTCAGCTGTTATTTTTTATTATAAGTGAGAGTCAGGAAATCAAATATTGGACTTGCTCACTGAACTGTTTCATTCATCTTTCGGTTGACATGTTGCAGAGCAGGACCTGAATATTTGAATATGAATATTT
Source organism: Gobiocypris rarus (assembly GCA_023029165.1). Lineage (NCBI taxonomy): Eukaryota > Metazoa > Chordata > Actinopteri > Cypriniformes > Gobionidae > Gobiocypris > Gobiocypris rarus. The sequence goes on from CM040927.1 coordinate 14,683,298, forward strand.
ATTAAGGATCTTTGTCAGGAAAAGTGTGCATTATCAAGCAGTTTGATGGAGTTTTGAGTCACAATGAGTTATCAATGATGAGTTATTGATGCTGTACTATTTTCTTTTTGTCAGAAGCTGACGTTTGCCGCTGACTCTGATGTCTCTGTAGTGGATATGTAGAGATGTAATTCGTCTTGTCTATATCTACCGGGCGATCTTTGGTCTCATGGATCTATGATTTGTTCCCTTGCTATTCGTTTTGCTGAGGGCAAAGTGAAGTTTAATTTATTTCTTTGATCATTAAAACTGACATTTCACAAAAAGAAACTGAGTTGTGTTTTATGTCATATTTAATTTTATTACAGTGTAGATAATCATATATGCACACTTATTGCTTGAACCACGTTAATTATTTTCCTGCCAGCGTTTAAAAAAAAAGTTGCCAGCCACGGCCAGGGTTTTTGACCATTTTCACCAAATTTAAATAGCCCATATAATATTTTGTTTTATGAATATCTGAGCATGCAATATATCAAAAGAAAGAGCCCTCTTCTTTAAAAAACTTTTAATCTAGCTTCATGCATTCATTTTTTATCAACACTTAAAAAACACGTTTTTGTGAAAGACTACATCCAGATCAGATTCAGAGCATGATCAAACACAGATGGAGGAGATCGAGTCCATCAACACCCCTAATGCTTGCCCAGTCCTGTAGCTTGTTCTGGGTCCACATTTCATTCAGTAACATTAGATAGTTTTGATTTATATGATGTTTAATGTTGACAATCACGTTATTTTTCATATGCATCTGCTTACATGCGATAGCTTGTTTACTGCGTCTTCCTCACCTGTTTTGATCTGGAGATTCTCATTCAGAAGATGCGTAATAGCGCCCACTAAAGTCTAACAGTGAAAACAGGGAAACTGTGTTTGGCGGGGGGAAGTGTTTTCTCACAAATAAGGGAAAATGCCATGTTTGGCGGGAAAGAGTTAAATATACCAGGGTATGTCACATAACCTGCTTTCTGGACTACCCCCCAGGTTACTTGCTTTTTTAAGTTAAACCAACAATATTTTTTTGCAGAGTTCCTATAATTCATTTAGTAAAGCATTATTTAGGTCATTTCAATGCCATACATTCAGTATTTTCTTTTTCTTTTTTTATTTGTCAAATATCTTCAAAAGTATGAGGATAAGAAAAGCCACCGCCAACCATCACCAAACTCAGCAATGAGATGATAGCGATGCAGATATTTATGCCCACACGTTTGAGTTTTGGAGGGGCTCTGTGGGAACTGAAGTGTAGGAGGCTGTATGTTTGATGTTTTGCATGCTCATCCATATTACTCTCTCACAGTATCATGCTCCTCTACCCAATTCCCCCTCTCTCTCCCTTCTTTACCACATTCATTAGTTATGCTTGTGTGAATTTTCAATAAAGACTAGATGTTTTTTTTATAAGAGTGTCAGTCTGAAGAAATCTGGACCCAATGAACTCCTATAGCCTGCGCTGGTGCACGCATATGCATGAATCGAGTTTGTGCTTTTCTTTTCTGTGTAGTAAATAATAGATAAGCTGTCGTGACCAAGCGAGGCTTCCCTCCACCCACTCAAATAATGGTAGTTTCTGGTGTGCTTCCCAGCAAGCAGATCCACATCACGCTGCAGCACACACACAATTCCCACACAGTTTTAAAAAACCCACATTCACATATGTATTCATTTACATAATGTTTTTTAAAGACCTATTAAAAATCAAATATCAGTGTTGTGGTTCCCTTTCAAGGGAACGCGACACTGCATCATGACGTTGGCGCTATGAGATTACCTCATGTGTTACCTGCATCTGAAGCCTTTGTGGAAACACGGTATTGATTGGCAGACGGCAGTCCTATGACGTCACATGCAGTGCTGTAAGTATATAAAGGCTCATGGTGGGACTGCGGATAAACCGGTGGACAAGTCTGACAAGGGAGTTCCCCCTTTTTAAGCTTTCCCAGATAGTTCCATTGCTCTCAATGTGGGAAAGCCCACTTTGTGGCCACTTACACCTGAATGAGAGCATGTTGTGTGTAAAGTGGCTAATTCTGAGGGATTAGACGTGGAGACAGTTGAGGCGGATTTTATAAATAAACCACCTACTCCCCTGCCTGCATACAATTCTTTGAGCCTTCATTTCTCCCATATTGCGTATTTCCCTACAAGACCCTTGCTTAACACTTAAGTCCTGTTTGTACAGGGGCTTAGGCACAGAGTTTGGACTTATGTCAAAAGAGTGGAATTGCAGTGAGATTGCAGTGGAATTGCAAGAAGAAGACTGCAAGCCGTTCTTGGACCAGAGCAAGGATATTGTTCAGCCTGCTACTCTGGGGTTTTGGTCCAGAGTATGGATCAATATTAAGTAAGGGCGTAAGTCGTAGTTAGTTCTGCTTTCTTATATGGTCCAGAGTTTTGCTATATTTTAGCATGCTCCTCTGATGTAAGGTCTGATGGAATATGTGATTGCATTGAGATGATGCAACCCCTTCCTGTTTTTTGTGTCTGATGCCCTCCTTGCTGCATCAAGCAGAATATAGACAAATGTCAACATGGGAGCATTGGACATTGATATAGGAGCAGGTAAGAGCTTTGAGCATTAGGAATTCACTTGCTAGGCCGCTAGCTCTTCTAGGAATTAAGGGCATTGTTACACATCAAGTTGATGCACCTGAATGGACTTTGATGCTTTTTTTTCTGGTTTAAGTCATTTAAGTTATTAGTGCTAGCTCACTATGATTGTGCATATCTTCACAGCTTAGTGAAGCAGGCACTTGTTCAGCACGTCGAAGTGTGTATTAATGTTACCATAGCGTCAACGTCATTGCGCTACGTTGAGTATGAATATATGCTGAGTCTCATTGCCATGTTTCAGGCGTTTCTAATGCACGCACACTGTTATACTCATAGGCGCTCCATGTGACATATAGGACTGCCCCCTGCCAATCAATTGGCATGTTTCCAGGCAGGCTTCAGACACCGCTCACGCATAGGGGGCATTTCAATTAGTGCTGCATGATAAATGATTATGAAATCGCAAATGCTGGGATTATCGTTTGAGAGCAGTTTGTTAGTGCAGGCTCTGTGGTCAGTAGCAAATGCTGCTCCATCTGAAAGCACTGCGAGTTTGAGTCGCTTATGACATGCATTTGAAAAAGGATCACGTGTCAAACATCTTTCCAAACATGAGAAGCATTTCGTCATGTTTAATCAATCAAAGTGTTTCAATCTGTTTATTCAGCTCACCGATAGTATGATGTTCAGTGGGATTTCCCATTACGTTGTGCTTTCGCACTTCTGCGGCACATAGTTATAGTACCGTGTGCGAGAGCGCTCTCAGGCTTACAGATGCACTGAGAAGCTGCGCATGCAATAATTGCAGCCTTTGCCAAATCGCATGCGGTTTTATTGCGATTTATCGTGCAGCACTAATTTCAATAGTGTCAATGTCATGACGCAGTATCTCGTTCCCTCTCAGGGAACCGGCGTTAAGTTTTTAGTTCATGTGCTTTAGCTTTGAGACGCATGCTAATATATTAGCAGATCAACACATTCTCATGAAATGCATATACATTAGTTTTTACATACATATGATACGCATTGTCACTCCATTGGGTAGGTTTTGTGGTGTGGGTTACGTGCATATAACACGCTTGGGTAGGTTTAGTGGTGTGGGTTACATGCATATAACACGTTATGAAGTGCGTATCATATGCACGAGAAAAATGCGTAACATAAGCACACGAAAACTGCGTAACATATGCACATAAAAACTCATTTTGGCATATAAATCGCATTATAAATACAATTTGTGCTATATAAATAGGTATTTTCATGAGATCAGGCTGAGCAGATATACACCTTTCAATTTTCTAGCTAATGGACGAGTGAATGAATCTTTATTTTTATGGCCTGCAACTGACTAGCAATAGCAAGTAAATCACCATCTATGGTTGTGATATAAACTAACGGCTATCAGTTTCTTCCTTTCTAGCTTCCTGATTCAATAGGCAATATGTCAACACAGGAAAGTGTTGACATATTGTTTTGTTTTTGTTGTTTTCTGCTTGCTCGGTCAGGCCACTAGTTCCTCTTAAAACTTGCTCTGCTATTATATTCACTGGCTCTAATGCAAAAATAAAAACAAAAAATAAAAAATAAACTAGTTACAGTAAAAATAAACTAACACAGTAAAAAAATGAGTGTGGACCTAGTTTCAACCATTTTGATCAAACTAATTAATAAAGGTTCCAAAAGGGGGGTTTCATGGTGATGCCATATAGAAGAACCATTTTTGGTTCTCCAAATAAGTTTCCAGGCAAGAGTTCTTAAAGAGCCATTTTTTTTCTTGGGTTGAAGAACATTTTAAAAACCTTTAAAGAAACTTTGGTGCAAAGGTTTTATGGATGTCAACGTTTCTTCATTGAACCATCAATGCAAATAAAGAACCTTTATTTTTAAGAGTGTAGAGCTTATAAACTACTATGGACCAGCGTCTGTGTTCCAAAAACCAGCTTGTCCCTGGTAAGTGTCAAAGCACCAAACTTTGACTGATCTGACTGGGGCTGAAAGTTAGATTAAATCATCATTATTATTTATTTTTATTTTATTTACTTATTTATTCATCTTTTTTATTGTTTTGCTTGTGTACAATGGTGTGGAAATGACAAGCTTTATTTCCGCATTTCTATTAAAGATTAAGGCCATGTCGCTAAAACACTGAGCTCTGACACAATGTCAAGATTGTCAAGAAATGAATTGCATAAAGTCAAAATGGGAGTGCCTCATAAAATCACCCTTCCATGATGCTATCTGCAGTATTTTTCATGTGGAAGTCCAAAGTGACACATGACCTTTGTGTCTCATGATGGATCACAGGAATATATTCCACTCCAGAGATCCTGTTCTGGTTTATGTCATGATATTCCAGGTTCCTTTTTTAATCATTTGTAGTCATTCAACTTTAAACACGTGTCTAGCTGTGAGAAAAACACGAGTGAAAAATGTTCAGGAATCCAGTAAATAAAATGGGAAAGAGGAGGAAGGTAAATGGGAAGGTTAGAGTCTTGGAGTAGTCTCTCATCCCAGTTACAGTCTGTATTGAATCTCCTTTAGGGTTCTGGAAGTTGAATCATTTCTCACAGGAGGAAGGGAACACTCATACATTCTCTCCTGATCTTGTGTCCTATTGTCTCAAACACAGCTCAGAAGATCTACTCAATCAGTGTGTTCATGCCTGTCATTCTACTAAGGGTCAACTATATAATGAAGGGAGATTTTACCCCCCCCCAAAAAATGGGGGGCAGGTTGTTGTCACAATAATATCTGAGCAGATGTGGTGTTTTTTTGTTTTGTTTTTTTAAAGGTGCAGTGTGTAATATTTATGAGGATCTTTTGAAAGAAATGCAATATATATATATATTAGTGGTGGGCCGTTATCGGCGTTAACGTGCTGCGTTAACGTGAGACTCTTATTGGGCGATAAAAAAATGATCGCCGTTAATCTATTCTCAAAGTTGGGTTGGGAGCTGGGTCTATACTACGCAAACTATGATGACTTTCACCTTTATATTTTAGCGCGGATGTACCTAGCCGAATTGCACTGTAGGGAGCGAGAACGAGTCCTCGAACCTGCGTGTATGCCTACTGTGAAATTACCACATCAAGCGTGAACGCTGTCTTCCGAACTCGGTGCGCACCCGCAACCGCCTCGAGTCCTGACGAGTATGACTGACATACTGTAAGCAGAGAGCTGTAAATCTCATTTCTGCTCGTCGTCAGAGTTCTTTAGAGCATTTGCAGTACATTCGCGGCAGATGGACGTAAGTGCCATTACGTACTGAAGCTTTGGTAACAAAATCAATGGTTCAAAAACAAAAATATAAAAGTTAGGTGAACAACGCTATTCATTTTGCCACCTTCTCGCGCAACGTTGTTACCAAGCAACGGGGTAAACAGCTGCTGCTTTGATGATGCAAACGCACCCCAGTTCGGACCCAAATAATATAATATGAACACAGTCCAGCGGGGGCAGGGGGAGGGGGGAGCAATCGAACTCGGTCAGGTCCAGTCAATCGAACCAAAAGTATGGGTTTCACTTTATTTTGATGGTCCCTTTAACATATTCTGTTGACTATAAGTAGCGTTGCACCTACATGTCCACTAAATATCATTAGAGTGTTATTAGAATGTTAGTAGACTGGTAGGGTTAGGGTTAGAATAAGTTGACATGTAGTTGCAAAGTTACTAATAGTCAGTAGGATGTCTGTTGAGAGTCCATTAGAATAAAGTGTTAGCAGATATTAAGCAGACAGTCTACTAACACTCTAATGAGGGTGCAACGTTACTTATAGTCAACAGAATGTTCAAAAGGGACCATCAAAATAAAGTGTTACCAAAGTATGAAAGCACCAGTCATTATTTGGGTATCACACATATTCTGAATGCCTTCAGCAGAATTCAAATGAGACATTTTACTCATCACAAGTGTATCCATATAAACTATGAATGCTCTGCACACCGCCTTGTTTGAGATTTACCATAAAACTTACATGATGTTGGTAATATGTAACTTTCTGTCATTTGTTTATTTGCCAGATGATGGTAATTTTCTTCAATTCTGCCATTTACGGAGGGTTTAGGGTACGCGGAGGATAGCTTTTTGTTTTTGTCTGTATTGTTATCACTGTCCCGTATTCGCATTAGTTTGCTGGCATATGGAGAATTTCATGCGCAGGGAAAACTGTCTGCAAATCGCTGAAACTATTTTCATAGTATTTCATTTTCTCCATAAGGAAATTTATTTTTAACGAAAACATATAAACTGTTAAAGACAGACCTACTGTAACTATCTGAGGCTGTAAATCAATAGCGTTTGTTAAAGTTAAAGTTGTTACTTATATTTTATTTATAATAGGCTAATAATATTTATTATATTATACTTATATTTTTCTTTAAAAAAAACACTTCTGGCATACATTTAAATTGACACCTGCCGTGTCCTCAGCCGATCTGTCATACCGTTCAAAGGTGAAGCATGTTGTTTCTGCGACATTAGTGGCACCTAGCGAATTACAAAAATACAGCATATTTTGTCCCTTCAACTGCTTATATGGGTGCTTGTGAAGGCATCAACAGGTAAATCACACACCCACCCAGCATACCTGGTTAAAAAAGTCACCGCTCGCCACTAAAGAGTAGCCTATGTAGTCAAGTAAAAGTTGCTAAAATCTTTGATAATCAATCAAAGTATAAAGTAGCCAAAAAGAAACTTAAGTACAGTAACTAATAACATTCACTCAAATACTTTACCACACTGTAATGGCGAGATGCATAAATCAAGTCTGAGGATGTGAACAGCTCCAGGTAGAATGTCACAGGTTGCCATGTTGTAATTACGGTTATGACATAGTGTGAATGCATCATAAGCTTGTTGTTTAGGTTGAGGATGACGTGTGATGTCTCCTCGAGCAGGGTGCTCGGAGGTATGGAAATACATACAATGGGGCAAAATAGTATTTAGTCAGCCACTAATTGTTCAAGTTCTCCCACTTAAAAAGATGAGAGAGGCCTGTAATTTTCATCATAGGTACACTTCAACTATGAGAGACAGAATGAAATCCAGAAAATCACAATCTGATTTTTAAAGAATTGATTTGCAAATTATGGTGGAAAATAAGTATTTAGTCACCTACAAAAAAGCAAGATTAGAAAATGGAAGATATTCAAGACCACTGATAATCTCCCTCAATCTGGGGCTCCACGCAAGTTCTCACCCCATGGGGTCAAAATGATCACAAGAACGGTAAGCAAAAATCCCAGAACCACACGGGGGGACCGAGTGAATGACCTGCAGAGAGCTGGGACTAAAGTAACAAAGGCTACAATCAGTAACTTACTACGCCGCCAGGGACTCAAATCCTGCAGTGCTAGACGTGTCCCCCTGCTTAAGCCAGTACATGTCTGGGCCTGTCTGAAGTTTGCCAGAGAGTATTTGGATGATCCAGAAGAGGATTGGGAGAATGTCATATGGTCAGATGAAACCAAAATTAAGTGTATAGCGAAAGTTCTGGCAGGTCACGTTAGTCTAACTCGCTTCAGCTGTCTGTCAGCTGATCACGTCTACCTATAGGAATACAACATCTATCACCACATATATAAGCTCCTTCAGTACTATCAGCAGCTAGGGGTCCTCATTCTGTTTCTCATAGTTGAAGTGTGTGATGAAAATTACTGGCCTCTCTCAATTTTTTAAGTGGGAGAACTTGCACAATTGGTGGCTGATTAAATACTTTTTGCCCCATACATGTAGGTTGACAGGCAGGTAGGACATCGACATCAGACCGAATGCAATGATGGGCGAAAATGTTTTGGGCATTAGACTTCCACCGACGATATATGTTACATTTTTCATATTTAGACCATTGATTGCTATAAGGATAGAGAGTTTCAACCAGAATAACAAAAAGTGTTTATGAAAAAAATTGCCTACCCTGCCTTTAAGTTGATAAGAGCTGTACTTGCATGATGACTACACATAGCTGCCCATGGACATGACTGGGATGGTCATTAAGTGAACTGACTTGCCTTAAAAGGACTTTAGGGTCACTCACCTCAAGGTGATGTTGATAAAATTGAAAATAAAAGCAGTATTTTAAAGATTTTGTTTCTGTTCCTCCCCATGTAGGGTTGTCAATTGTGTTGTTATGGGCATGCTGTTTCTTTTTATAGTAATTATCATAATATTATTATAATTTGAAAAATAAAAAAAATTGAACAAATATTTTAAAATACAAAAATAATGTTTAATGGGGTTAACACATTGTTATGTCAATGTTAATATGTTATATACTATTCATCAATTATTATTATTTAAATCTGAATTTTAAAATTATTTAAAAATATTTTTTCAAAGGTAGCTAGTTTTATATTCCACTCCATGTAAGGGTTCATGTGTTTGTTGTGTATGCTATGTCTCAATTGCCTATATAATTTTAGTCCTCTTGCTCGTGGTTAAACATATGACTTTGGTCTTAAATCTTCATGCGTAAAGATGAAGAAGTTGAACATGTTGGAGTACAACGACGCAGCTGGCGGAATCAACATCAATTGCAGAGGTGTATATACCTAAACTGTTAAAATCTCTATAGGGCTAAAGAAATGAACTGCAGCACTGTGACTGTCCCGCGTGCAGCATGCAGGAGTAGGTATAGGCTACCGCAGAGTGTTTAGAGGGAGGGGAGAGATCAGGGGTAGAGGAGGCGCACGAGACATCGAAAGCAATTCGGACACAATCAGCTTTAGGGATGTAGTCGATGCGGCTTGAGCTCCGTCTGTCCGAGCTCGTCAATATGAAGAAACATTCGGCCCGGGTCGCGCCGCTGTCCGCCTGTAACAGTCCGGTGCTCACACTGACCAAAGTGAGAGGTACGTGCGCAGACCGCCGTACCTCATTCTGTACGGCGGTCTGCTTTCCTTCATGTCTTAACGAGCGGTTAAGTGGGCTTTGATTCTATAGTCTTTGTAATTTAAATAGAACTGTGTATCTGCAAAATAGCATAATTTTACGGAGAAACACCTAATGCCTCCTTTGGCTTTACGCATCACAGTGCAGTATCATTAACTGTTCTCTGCGTTATTTATGGTTAGAAACAGATTATTGCTGAGGTTAAAATACATAAAATCCAACAGCATCTGCATTCATTCAAATCCTAAAGACATGGATTGTTTTGTCATCATTTGGTATTGATCCTAATCTGATCATATCTACAAGAACCATGTACCATGTGGACTTCTGATTATGATTTCTTTGAAATTATGACGGATTTAAGGGTGGAAGATGTGCATCTGTTTGTTATTGCAGACAGAAACTTCACACACTTAAAGCTGTTGTCTTCTTCTCATTGGCTGACACAGTTAAATTACTGAAAAAATTGCAGATTGTTTTACTTTTATATATTTATATATATATATATATATATATATATATATATATATATATATATATATATATATATATATATATATATATATATATATATATAAATTATAATATATATATATATATATATAAAAGCAATGAGTCATTATATACAGGCATTTTGGTAACTATATTTTTAACATAAATAATAATATTGTAAATCATACAATTTTTAAATACATTTTTACTGTAGCATTTCTGTGCATATAATAATAGCCTACTATTATTATTGATCCGATTTAGTGGTGTCCTGATTTCATGGCATTACCAATGTGAGCAGTGAGCTGCTTGGTACATCAGGCTGATTAAATATCCCACACTTTCCCATTTCTGTGATGTATGAACCCTTTACATGCTCTTTCCACACAAGCTGAGTGGTTGCTTCCATGTGTGCGCAAAACCATTATTTTTATTAATTTCTCTGTTGCATTAGCTTCTATAGTTGCCTACAATGCATGCATTTTTGTTTTAGCTTTAATCTTGGAAAGCAGGACAGGAGACAGGTGGCTTTGTGGTCTGTATCAAACTTGTATGAGCGTAGACTGAAATATCAGCAGTTTTTGTGAAGGTTAGTCTCAGAACATTGCAACTTTGTCATACCCTGACATCTCATTTATGCTCATTTCATAGTATGAGTAACCGTGCCGTCCAGTAAAATGTCCAGTCTGATGTGATGACCAGCACTAGGAGTCACTGATGAACGCTTCTGAAACAAATGAGCTCATTGGTATTAGTAAACGCTTCTTCTTTTGATATACTAATTGATTTATTTGCACATATATTTGTTCTTTTATATGTACTATTGATCTGCAGAGTCTGGTCTATATGTTAAGGCAGAATCGGCGGAAGCTGCTATACTCAAGAGTATGTTTATGTGTAATATAGTGAATGAGGTGGGATGTTAAACACTCAATGATCTTTGGTTTCAGCTCTGGCTCAGACCCAAGGGTCTACTCATACTGTTGCAGTGGTGTAGGCCTGCCTGCAGCCAAATTCTGGCAGCTTCTATGATTACTAAAAGCTTCATGTTGGCAGTTCAGAGATAGTGGGCCTTGTGGGCTTTCTTTGAGGTAAGGTACTGTAAAATCAGGAATGTTGAAATGTGTAATTTTAAGATGTACACATTATCATATCCCAGCTTAATACTGTGCAAATGTAACTGTAGTCACTGTGCAAGTAAACCTCACTCCTCTGTCCTCAAGAGACGCTCTAGCGACTGATGCTAGAGGTTGCAGCCTTTAGCCTCCTTGTTAGAGCGTACGATTCTCATGCCGGCGGACCGGGGTTTCGAGTCTCGTGTCTCGCTTGGAGTGGGGTGGATTCAAACAGGAGGGGTTACACAAAGACAACTTCAAGTAAACCATTTTCAGGTTGATTTCCCCAAAAAGTGTAAATGCTCTGGCGTTATTATATTAGCTCAACAAATGGCGTCAGTTTGGGGGCGGGGCTATTTGTTTGTTCGCCCAATAGAAACCTGCTTGACATTTTTTTCAACAATAACCAACAATATATTTTTTAAATATCATTTCAGCAAAAAAAAAAATTCATTTATAAAGCACAAAAACTGTGCAAATTGTGAATAATTATTTTCATTTACACATTGTTATGAGCAACCAGCAAGTAAATAATTAACGGTTTCTGGTTCATTTTGAATGGAACAGTGAGGGTGTCAGTTGTGATCGTCTATGAGCGATTCACTGAATGATTGAGTAATATTCAATCAAAGAACCAATTGAATAACCCATTATATAGTCAATTCTTTTTACTTTTTAATTTTACTTTTTGAACATTCAGAGAGCATTCAGAAATAACATTTCAATAACTTAATGGGAATGATAGCAACATGTTTTTAGGACATATTTTGTCAGCTGGGTTACTGTGGCATTTTTTTTTTTTTCACATTTGGGGTCCTGTATACCAATAATTAATTTAAAGTTATATCTGCACAGAAATCACCAACTTCATCTTTAATGAAAAGTAGTTATCAGTTTTAGGCTGCTTGTTAAACAATCATATTGCCTTGCACCCAGTGCTATATGGATTTAACCAGTGTTTAGTTATCAGCCTACTTATAAGATTAATTTTAGCTCACCCGTTAAGTCAGAGGAATCCGTAAACCCAAGCCATTCCTTCATCAGGCGGTGAATCTAATACAGGGTGGCAGAAGTAAGAGGCTGTAATAAACCTGCAGTGAGTCATTACACTGATGTGACTCACGCGCCTTCACTGCCAAACTCTTTCTGTTCACATCTTGGCTTTTGTAAGAACTCTGGGTCCCTGTTTGGAAGCCAGCGGGTCATTTTAAGTTGTTTTTTTGGTACACTCCCAACTTTAATTGAAGCGTTTTAATCAAATATATTTCACACCAGTCAGGCGTGGCACCAAACATCAATGTTGCTCTGAGTATTTTTTCAGCCCGACATCAATCGGTTTGATTCAGAGCTTCAGTCTAAGAATAACTTTTGCCTGTTTCTCGTGATATGTTTGGGTTTGGATGCACGTAATCCAGTCTAAGAGGCGTTTTGCGGGAGTGGAAACTGAGCTTTTATCTCTTGTTTAGCGCACTAGTGAGGGGGAGAAATCTCATCCAATCATCACTTCAAACATACATTTTCTTGTTTGGATTACAGAACAAAGATATTCAGGAAGTCTTGATGTTTTATATTATTATATTAATATGTCATATAACTCTAGATGTCATGAGTTATAAATAAATATGTCATGAAACTGCATGGCGCAGGCTGATAGTTACTTAAAGGGATAGTTCACCCAAAAATTTACTCAACCTCAAGTTGTTCCAAACCTGTACACAAAGGAAGCTATTTGGAAGAATGTTTGTAACCAAGCAGACCTCGCCTCCCATTGACTGTAGGGAAAAAAGTACTATGGTAGTCAATGAGGATCTGCTTGGTTACAAACATTCTTCCAAATAGCTTCCTTTGTGTAGAGCAAAACAAAAAATTCATACAGATTTGGAACAACTTGAGGGTGAGTAAATTATGACTTTTCATCCCTTTAACTTATTCTGCTAGGAATCATATTGTTCTCTACATGGTGCAGCGGATTGGTTTCTGTGGCATCAGCAGACATTCAATACTTGGTCAGAGTTTGCTGTAGAAGTTTGCAGCAAACCTTCAGAAACACTCCACCTTCCCAAGCTCCACCTGTATAGATCTGCTATGGATAATCATGTAGGCTATTTGCACAGCAGCAGTACGTCATGCTCACAGCAGCGTGTCTGTGTATGTATTGGCAGTAGCAAGTCTCCGTACTTGCTCTGCAGCAGCATCCGCAATAATCAACAGCAGCAGAACTATTCCACCAAGACCAATTACATTCACTTTGTCATACCCATTACCATGCTTAACTAGTTTTGGAGCGAATCTGTTCAGTGAGTGATTCAATAACTCACTAGTCACTTGTTGTGTTCCTGAATGAAGTGTATTTAAACAAGCCCATTTATTACTATTTGTCTGATTTCCACTTTTTAAATTTCTCAATAAAACTGTAAAATACCTTTTTTCACACAAGGAATCATTTTTGTCATTTTAATTCTTATAAAGTGCTGGATATTTATAGGAATAGAAGGACTTACATCTAGAAAGACATAAATTGTCACATGTAAACTGTCACATGCGGGTTTTTTTAGGTCCTTCTCTTGCTATCTTGCCCACTACTGCCGGAACTCGTGCATAGGTTTGAAATGAAACGTGCATAGGTACATATTTAAATGCATAGGTATTTAAACCCCTTTTTTACTTAAGAATATGTTTTATGCACCACTATATGCATATAAGTTAATGGAGAAAATATTAGTGCTGTCAAATCACGATTAATCGCATTCAAAATAAAAGTTTGTGTTTACATAATATATGTGTGTGTTCTGTGCATAATTATTTTGTATATTGGAATACATATACATACATAAGAATATTTGTATGTATATACTGTATATGTATTTATATAATTTATATTATGTATAAATATCAATATATTATATACAAATATAACTATAAGTTTTTCTTAAATATGCATGTGTGTTTTCAAATATACAAAATACTTGTGCACAGAACACACACATATATTATGTAAACACAAACTTTTATTTTGGATGCGATTAATCATGATTAATCTCATTTCTGTTACGCTGACTCTGGTTTAAGTTTAGCATGCTTGTTCCTCACACTGGGTCCTAAGATGCTTTGGGGAGATGCCCCAAAGACTCCCGGACAGGTAGTAGGCCTTAGCAGGCCTCCTTAGAAGAGAGTCCCGACGCTTGGGGGACATGCATAGCAGCTGCAACCAAATAGCTAGCCTCGAGAGGCCTCCTGTGGGCGGCCCCAATATATGTTGGTGTAGTATGCTTCCCAGTGATGTTGATTTTTGTAGCAAAAGACCTCACCAGGCCTCCCTGAAGGTGAGTTCGAGATTGGGCACTAAACAGCTAAGCTTGAGTCTGACAGCTAGTGGATGCTTGCTATCAGTTGATCTGGCCTTAGCAGGTAGCACCTGAAGCCGGGTTAAGTTTCCTGCTACTGGTTCCCTACAGAAGGGAACCTGTTTGTATTTAGCCTACAGCTTGGTCTACCTACCAGGTCAGGCTCGGTGCTCCTTTTACTGAGGGTCACCTGTGAGAATGCAGCCGCCTGAGTCTGACCTCTCGTGAGGTCTCCCAGCTAGATTAGTCCGTAGGCCTGTCCGGCCTCCTTAGCGCTTGAACATAAGTGCTTTGTAGATCCTTGGATCGAGCAGTTAGACTCCCCTAGTTAGCAAGGGTTGTTAAGCGCTACACTTACTATTGCTCTCCAGGATACCCGTCTCTGAGATCTGGTCTGAGGGGTTACTGCCAGTTTCACAGTCCCTCCATCTGGACGCCTCACCTAGGCAGGTGTCCAGAGGCTGTTTCTGAACAGACAGGGCTGGCCAGAATAGGAGTGTCCAATATAAGTGACACCAGGCCAGGCCTCCATGGTGGCATTCGAGTATTCATTTTGGCTGGGGCTACCTTGGGCTCCCTAGCCACATTCCCTTAAAGGGACCCCTTCTGTTGAAGTGGTTGGTCCCAGGTCTTTAAGCAGTCTGGGTAGGACTTCATGTAAAGTGCATGAAGGTTCTTCTCGAGGCTTATAGCTTGGGCTATGACCGTAGGGAATGCTGTCACCGACAGCCCAGTGTGACTAGTGGGAGAGTGGTTCTGGCATTTCAGTTGAATTTGCTGGGTTGGACAGTTGGCACTGCCACTGGCATGCACTCCCTTCAGCATGGTATATATCGTTCCCCGAAGCGTCTTAGGATGCACTGCGAGTTCCCTTCGAAAGTATGTAACCTATGTTCCCTGAGAACAGGGAACAAGACACTGCGTCTCTTTGCCATGCCTCTGGGCCTGTCTACCAAAAAGTCGCTTCAGATGATAAGGTGAATGTTTGATATATACTATATATATATATATATATATACTACGCCCTTATATACTTCCTGGTTGCATATTGATGACATCATGGGCTGTCGCCGGTCAATAGGATTGTCGTGATTTGATAGCAATTTCAGAAACCTGTCAAGCTGAGGCTTTTCCCTAAAGCGTCTTAGGACACAGTGTCTCGTTTCGTTTTCAGGGAACATAGGTTACATATGTAACCTGAGACGTTTTGTTTAATAAAGTGGCATTTAGATCCACTGTGCCTCACCTTGTCTTCTTCACATGACCAGACGTTACAGAAATGTTCTGTAGCATTTTATCAATGGGTTTCGGCATCTTGTCTCAGTGTTTACGGACTGAGCTGAATTAGTATTGCATACTTAAGTCGAAGGCTGTTAGGTAACTGTCAGATTACTTGGACACTTCACACTGTCAGGACATTAGCTCTGTTTGGGGAGACACCTGCAGCGCTGGCTCATCAATTAGATTTAGCAGGGGACTTACGGTCTATCTATTATGTATTGATCTAGAGCAAGAACGCTGGCGTGACTCCAGTCTGTTAAACTGCAGTCTTTCTTCTGCAGGATCTATAGGCTGTTGTGGAGAAGGAGACAGAGAGGGGGTTGGACTCTGCTCAGTTTAGTCACTGAACAAATCCATAAAAGAGTTTTTTTATTTGTTTGTTTTTGATTAACATAAAAGAATCAGTGACTCAACAATCCTCTTAAACGTCTCTGATGCTCAATACTGCAGTACACAGTCATACACAAACACAGACACAAACAAACTGGGCGACTGGCAGGGATATGCTTTTCCCTGTCATGTCCGCAATCCGTGAGCAGGGTCACAACAGAGTGTGACATCCCGGACATCTGTTCTTCTAGCAAGACATTTCAGGGTTCACTGACCTGCTGCACCAAAACACACACACACACACACACACAGCCACTTGTTTTCATAGACTTACTGACACACTCACAAACATCCCGTCAGTACGTGTGTTTACTGTATTTTCCAGCAGCGTCATTATCATCCCACCAGAATAAACCCACCAGAAATTACATTTCTGCATATAGATGGATATGGTCTGACCATGATGAGAATGTTTGGACATAACATGTTTAAGTGAGTTTGATGTCTTGTAGCATGATGCTGAATAATGTTTTTCTGTAATTGCATAGGGAGAGATTGTCTCCTTCTTTATAAAACAGCATTGCTGCGGACCATACGCAATGTATTTGAAATCATGGGTGGTGTCAGCACAAATTAATAGTAATTTATGAGAGCCTTTATCATGCCACAGCAAAGCATCTGCCAATCTTAGCAGTTCTGGATGACTGGAATACAGAAACGTTCAGCAGGTTACTAATATATGTAATTTAGTACTTACGTTTTGTTGTATAATGGAGAAAAAGAGATACATTAATGATCAAAAAATAAATATATAATTTAGATAAAATGCAGGTTAAGCATCTGTTGATTAACATGAAATATTTCTGTACACTATCGTTCAAAAGTTTGAGGTTGATAAGATTTTTTAAATGTCTTAAAGTTTGAGGTTGATAAGATTTTTTAAATGTCTTATGCGCACCCAGGATGCATTTATTTGTATCTATTATACAGTAAAACTGTGATTTTGTGAAATACTATTATAATAAAAAAAACCTTTCTATTTTAATAGAATGTCATTTATTCTTGTGATGGCAAAACTGAATGTTCAGCATCATTACTCCAGTCTTCAGTCACATGATCCTTCAGAAATCATTCATTTGTTGCTCAAGAAAAAAACACTTTACTTAAATGCATTATAAAACTATTTTAATGCATTAATTATGCCTTGTAATGCAACTTATAATGCACCTTATGATTTCATGAATAATTTTAACCACAGTTATAATAAACGGATCAGGCATAACAGTATGACGGAGGAAGTGAATTACACTGATTATCCCTCTTTATCATTGTTAGTGTTAGTGGGTGGGATATATTAGGCAGCAAGTGAACATTTTGTCCCCGAAGTTGATGTGTTAGAAGCAGGAAAAATGTGTAAGCGTAAGGATTTGAGTGAGTTTGACAAAAGCCAAACTGTTATGGCCAGTCAGAGCATCTCCAAAACTGCAGCTCTTGTGCGGTGTTCCCGGTCTGCAGTGGTCAGTATCTATCAAAAGTGTCCAAGGAAGGAACAGTGGTGAACCGGTGACTGGGTCATGGGCGGACAAGGCTCATTGATGCACGTGGGGAGCGAACGCGGACCCGTGTGGTCCGATTGACGAGCTACTGTAGCTCAAATTTCTCAAGAAGTTAATGCTGGTTCTGATAGAAATGTGTCAGAATACACAGTGCATTGCAGTTTGATGTGTATGGGGCTGCATAGCTGTTTACATCACGTGGATGGCCGGGTGCTTATCGCTTACCTGGGAAACACATGGCACCAGGATGCACTGTAGGAAGAAGGCAAGCTGGCGGAGGCAGTGTGATGCTTTGGGCAATGTTCTGACCTTGGGTCCTGCCATCCATGTGGATGTTACTTTGACACATAACACCTACCTAAGCATTGTTGCAGACCATGTACGCCCTTTCATGGAAACAGTATTCCCTTGTGGCTGTGGCCTCTTTCAGCAGGATAATGGGCCCTGCCACAAAGCAAAAATTGTTCAGGAATGGTTCGAGGAGCACAACAATGAGTTTGAGGTGTTGTCTTGACCTCCAACTTCCCCACATCTCAGTCCAATCGAGCATCTGTGGGATGTGCTGAACAAACAAGTCTGAACAATGGAGGCTCCACCTCACAACTTACAGGACTTAAAGGATCTGCTGCTAACTTCTTGGTGCCAGGTACCACAGCACACCTTCAAGGGTCTAGTGCAGTGGTTTTCAAACCTGTCCTGGAGGCACCCCAGCCCTGCACATTTTGTATGTGAAAAATGAGAGAAACACACAAAATGTGCAGGGCTGGGGTGCCTCAAGGACAGGTTTGAAAACCATTGGTCTTGTGGAGTCCATGCCTCGACGGGTCAGGGCTGTTTTGGCAGCAAAAGGGGGACCAACACAATTAGGATTTCTGGTTATGCCTGACCGGTGTACATTATATGAACACACCTTTAGAAAGTATGATGCTTTAAATCACATGAAAAACAACCATTTTCAGATGTAACAAAGAATCTACAAATCATCTTCACTGGGTTATGTATATAAACTTGTCCCCCGAGAAGAGAACGAGATGCAGATGTTCCCCCAAACAGGAACAACATTTATTTCAAATAGAAATCTTTTGTATCTTATGCCTCTACTCTCAGTTTTGGCTCAATAAAAGTATTCATTAAAAACAAAATATTTAATTGTAGTATATATATTTTTGTATGAAATGACTAAAGAACAAATATCTTATTTTCAATTAGAGGAACTATAATTTCAACATTGATAATTTCAGACCACCAAAAGAAGACCAGTTAAAATCCTGCTGAACATTTTCGTGTTGAACATAAAATCACTGAAACATTGAAAAAAATAGAGCTTAACTTGCATTTAACATCGTAGATTATTTTCCTTCAAGGACATGTTAAGCATGTAGGAAATCCACTAAAAGCCATGCTGTTCCCGAATCCATGGGATGCTGCACTGCAGAACTCTACCACTGTCACCCAGATGGCAACATGTTCATATTTCATCTCTTACTGTTTGAAGTCATGCACTCACTGATGTCCCAGACACGCTCATGATGCTATTACAAAATAGCATGGACCTGCTCCGTAGCGTGCGTGTGAGAGATAACGCTGTGCTCTTTCATGCTGGTTGAGCTGTGTGCGGAGTTGGCACTACAAAGAACTGGCAGTTATCAGCAAGAGAGATCTGCACTGCAGAGACAAACATAGAAAGGAGGAAAGCTACCAAAGACAACATAGAGCTCACAGATGCGTTCAGAATGACAAAAACGGGCAAGAAAAAGATTCTAGGTGTGGGTGCACAATTTAAGCTACATCTCATCTGGATACATTTAAAAATGTATCTTTTTCTCTTCATTTTGGCCTTCTGTCCACCCTGAGACCTGCTTAACAAAGCTTTCTGAAGACACTTCCCCAAGTGGATACATTTGAAAATGCTGTTTTCGCATTTTACGCCAACCGGTTTCAACAAAAAAACCCCGGAAAACTATACCATTATTATCATTTAAAAAACTCGAATTTGTGAAAACGGTGACATCAAGTGCGGTGACAGTGGTATTACGTATTCAGTCTATAGGTGCGTTCCTCAAGAAGTAGCATCCCCACCTACTGGCCTGGCATGTGTAATACAGCGTTTGGATCCGTGTGAACGGGGATGGTTTTGAAAACGTTGTCGTCTGTACACAAAAGACACAAAGGAAAAACATTTCCGTTTTTAGTGCATGGTTTTCGTGTAAGCGTACCCTTGGTAATTTGGCCATTTCTAATTATTGGGGGACTTCAATGTCTATGGTGGTTACGGCCCTGCTGTTAGTGCAAATTCCAATGCGACACTTTAGTTATAGCAGTGAAAGATGTAAGATGTATCCTAAGGAGCATAAAAACGTTCAGCAACCAACAGTTATATCTAGTGATGCAAACTACTTGACATTTTTTAAGAAATATCACCATTTTGAATTGAAAAAAGGACATTTTTTATGTAAATCATAACTGATTTTGACGTGATAAGAAAAGTTTTGCATTCCTACATATTAGACAGACAAAAATAAGAGTGAATATTTAAAAATATATTATTTGCAAATTTACTTCATAACTACAAAAGAACAAGAACTTTTACTGTTCTTATTTCTTTATTTCCTTAAATCCCTGTTTAATCCTTTAATCATTTAATCCCCTCAAATAAACCAATAATACCAATACAACCCCATCTCTGGATCATCTCAGTCAGCTTTTAATACATTTCATGCATTCGCAGTAAGATGGTTTAATAGTTTTCCAGAGTTCCAGTGTGGGAAAGAAACTTTGGAAAACGCCTCGGGTTATGTATATAACCCTTGTTCCCTGAGAGGAACGAGCACCGCGCCGAACGATTTAATTTGGGGATGCTCCCTAAGCATCAACGCATCTGAAGTATGAATGAAACTAGTCCAATCCTGATTGGTGCTACGTCATGACGTAGATGTGACGGCATACCCGGAAGCTATAAAGGGGAGCCCGCGCATTGTAGCGTCAATTATCGCGATGAAGCAAACGCTCTCAGGCGATATGCGGTGTGGCGACGAGACGCAGTGCTCGTTCCCTCTCAGGGAACAAGGGTTATATACATAACCCGAGACGCTCTCATATCGAGGAACTTCGCACCGCGCCGAACGCATTTAATTTGGGGAACGAGTACCCACTAGGCCACATCAAGGATACGCCTGCCCTAACGTGAAACTGGAGACCAGGCACAATTAGGACTGGAGTACCCTGCCGCCGGGTGTCGCCGGGAGGTGTAAGCTATAAAACCTTATAAAAGTGTGCTGAGTAGCCCAACCAGCCGCTTCACAGATGTCCTGCATAGGGACTCGGACATGAGGGCCACCGAGGAGGCCATGCCTCTGGTGGAATGGGCCCTCAAGGCTATAGGTGAAGGCATATTGCGCACCTGATATGCCAAAGCTATTGCCTGCACAATCCAATTACTGATAGTAGGGGTTGATGCAGGCAACCCTTTCTTGGGTGAGCCAAAACACACTAACAGCTGGTCTGATAACCTCCACTGAGCTGACCTTTCCAGATAAACCCTCAAGGCCCGAACCGGGCATAAAAGGAACAGTCTCCCTTCTTCCGTCCACGTGAGGCGGAGGATGAAACGCCTGAAGAACCAAGGACCTGACCACCCGGAAGGGACCTTGGGCACGAGCCAGGTCTAGGGTGCAGTACCGCTTTAACTCCGGGGCAAACTCCAGGCAAGTTGGGCGTAACTGCCAAGGCCTGAAGATCTCCCACTCTCCTAAGAGAAGTTATAGCCAGGAGGAAAGCTACTTTCAACGTCAGATACTTGGGGTCTGCCGACTCCAGTGGTTCGGGGGCCTCAGCCAGCCCTCGAGAACCACTGCCAAATCCCATGTTGGTACTCTGGTACGGACTACAGGCCTCATCCTTCGTGCCCCACGGAGGAAACGCACAACCAAATGGTGCCTACCCAAAGGCCCATCACCCGTAGGAGTGTGGAAAGCCGCAATGGCAGCCACGTACCTTGAGTGTGGACGGGTTAGACCCGCAGAGAAGCGATCTTGGAGGAACTCCAGCACTGAAGCCACCGGGCAGTTAACTGGGTCCACCTCACGCTCTCTCACACCAAGTGGCGAAGACATTCCACTTGAGGCTGTACAATCTCCTCGTAGACGGGCCCTAGAGCTAAGTAGGGTCTCTATAACGTCTGCTGGCAGCCCTCCTCCCGGTACCTGGCCCCTCAGGGCCAGACCCAGAGGCTCCATATTTCGGGCGGGGTGAAATATCGTGCCCCTGCCTGCGATAGGAGGTCCCTCCTCAGAGGACCTGCCACGGGACCCACCAGCAGATCTATTACATCCGAGACCATACTGGTCGGCCAACGGGTGCTACCAGAAGTAGGCTGACCCCTTGTTGACGGACCCTCTCCAGGACTCCCGGGAGCAGAGCAATCGGGAAATGCATACAGACGCAGCCTCGGCCACGTCTGAACCATCGCATCCAACCCCAGGGGCTGGATGCGTGAGAAACCACAGTGGACAGTGGACGTCTCTCGAGACGCAAACAGGTCCACTTCCACTGGGCCGAACCTCTTGCACATGGCCTCCACCACCTCTGGGTGGAGCCGCCACTCCCGGGCCTCAGCCCCTGCCTCGACAGGATGTCTGCCCCTGATTCTGTATCCCGGGATATACATCGCCTGAGGATAACAGTCTCTCCTGTGACCAAAGGAGAATGAGATGCGCCAATTTGCATAGGGGGCGCGATCTCAACCCCCCCTGGCGATTCAGGTATGCCACGACTGCCATATTGTCCGTGACGGACCAGAACGTGGTGCCCGCGGTTCGGGAAGAAGCTCCTCAGAGCTCTGTAAACCGCCAGCATTTCCAGGCAATTTATGTGCCAAGTGGAATGACGGTCGTCCCACGGACCCCTCGCAAAGCGGCCTTCCATGACCGCGCCCCAACCAGTAAGGGAGG
Source organism: Gobiocypris rarus (assembly GCA_023029165.1). Taxonomy (NCBI): domain Eukaryota; kingdom Metazoa; phylum Chordata; class Actinopteri; order Cypriniformes; family Gobionidae; genus Gobiocypris; species Gobiocypris rarus. The sequence continues at coordinate 14,705,849 of CM040927.1, forward strand.
CATCTGTTGAAACGGTTTTCCGGCAACATGATGCTCCCAGCACTGGCCCCTGGGACAGAAACCAAATTTCCTTCCATATTCTCAGAGCCCGAAGGCATTTGCGCGTTGCTCTGATCATACGGAACGGGTTCCCTCTGGAGGAAAACCCCTTGGTTTTTAGCCACCACTGTAGGGCCCTCATGTGTAGCAGGCCGAACGGAATAACGTTGGCCGCTGCTGCTAGATGTCCCACCACTTTTTGGAAGTGTTTTACAGTGATGCTGTGGCCCAGCTTTATTTCTGAGACTACCGCCAGAATGGTCTTGACTCGCGCGGGAGACAGATGTGCCCGCATCGAAATTGAATCCCATATTATACCCAGAAAACTCGTTTTCTGGGCTGGCGTCAACACGCTCTTCTTCGTGTTGAGTCTCAGCCCCAAGCATTGGATATGTGCTAGAACTACATCTCGATGTCGTACTGCCATATCGTATGACTGTGCCAGTATTAGCCAGTCGTCGATATAATTCAGTACCCGGATGCCCTGAAGTCTCAGTGGAGCCAGAGCTGCATCCATGCACTTGGTGAATGTGCGAGGAAGAGCTAGACCAAACGGAAGTACTGATATTGGTACGCTTTGCCCCCGAAAGCGAACCTCAGAAACTTCCTGTGGCAAGGAAGGATGGAGACATGAAAATAGGCGTCTTTTAAATCTATCGTGACGAACCAGTCCTTGGCCTGGATCTGACTCACGATGGTAGGAATGGTTAACATCTTGAACCTGAATCTCCTCAGAGACCGGTTCAGATACCTTAGATCTAAAATCGGCCAAGCCCTCCATCCTTTTTTGGAACTATAAAGTACCGGCTGTAGAACCCGGCCTCCATCTCTGACGGTGGGACCCGTTCTATGGCTCCCTTTATCAGCAAGGATTCTACTTCTTGTTCCATTACCCGAACCCGCTCTGGCACCACTGCAGTCCATGTCACCCCATTGAATTTCGGAGGGGGGTGATCGAACTGCAGTCTGTACCCTAGTTCTACAGTCCGCAGGACCCATGTGGATATATTCGGAAGGCATTTCCATGCGCCGAGATAATCTACTAAGGAATCAGCCTCTCGAGGCTGACCTCGGTATTAATTGAATTTCGTTTTCGCTCCTGAAGCGGATGCCCGGCAGAGAGCTGAATACGATTTCTGGTATGTGGACACCCGTGCTGCCCCGTCGCAAGTCTTTCTTGAGGCGACTGGGGCACCACCTGTCGTGGGAAAACGATGTGGCCCGGCCGCCTGTGACGGGCGGATTACCACATCGCTTTCCCATCGAGAGCGCCGCGAGAGACCACCTCGGTTGTTCTCGCGCGGGTGGGGCCGCTCTTAGTAGTCCTGCCGCAGCTAGGACTTCTTCCCAGCAGCCTTCTTAGCGAGAAGGACGTTCCTCAGATCGCCCTTCTGCACAGAAGCCTGCTGGTGAGAGCGTCTCCTCTGTTGCCAGGCTCCCGGAGGAGGGGCTCTAGAGGCGACGCTCTCCTTCTGCACCTGACGGTGCGAGGAGCTGGCTGACGGCTGAGGCTGCCCACTAGTGGCAGCCTTCCCAGGTTTTGGCCGACGAGGGAGGAACTGTCGGAAGGCCGCGGATTGCTTTTTCGCCTCCTGAAACCTGTCGACGACCGAACTAACTGCGTCGCCGAACAGGCCAGAAGGTGAAATCGGGGAGTCTAGGAGAAAGGACTTGTCCTCCTTCATCCCCGACAGATTAAGCCATAAGTGCCTCTCCACAGTCACCATTGACGCCATGGAGCGGCCGATGGCACGGGCCGTCTCCTTGGTGACGCGGAGAGACAAATCCGCAGCCTTCCTAAGTTCAAGGATATCCTCCGGGGAGGGACCCTCGCCCTCGCCGAAGCTCTTAAGGAGGTCGGCCTGGTATGCCTGCAATATTGATAACGTGTGCAGGGAACTACCAGCCCGACCCGCCGCCATATATGCCCTGCCCACCAATGCCGATGTGTCCCTGCACGGCTTGGTGGGCAGTACCGGGGCTTTCAGGGACGATGCCGATTCGGGTGAAAGATAGCCCGCGAGAGCATCTTCCACGCGCGGCATCGTCCCGTAGCCAGCCTCGCGCGCCCCAAAACATTCGCATAATCTAACACGGGGGGGTTGGAAATGCGCGCGGAATATGGCTTGTTCCAGGACCTGCACAACTCATTATGCAGGTCCTGAAAAAATGGCAAGCCCCGGCGAGGTGTCTGAGCTCTACGCGAGAGAAACCGGTCATCCAGCTTGCTTGATGGCTGGGCTTCCTGTCTCTCCTGTGGCCAATCGATTTTTAATTTGGCCACAGCTCCAGCACCTCTATAAGCTCCTCTTGGGCGGGTGGGTGTGGTGGTGACATATATCCCGCACCACCCGCCTCGATGTTAATCCTCCGGATCCTCGGACTCGGAGAGGATCAGCATCGTGTTCTCCACCCGGGAAGAAGCGCCGCGGCTTCCACACGCAGGTGGGAGAACATCTGAACCGTCAGAGGAAGATTGGGAAAGTGCCTCAGCAGTCCCAATCTCCGCTGACAAGTCCAGCTGTGAGCCCCATGATCTGCGACGCCGCGCGCCGGCGGACGCGGGCCCAGAACCACGGGCTCACGCGTTGGCCGGCCTCGCCAAAGACCGCCAACCGGGACCGAAGTACCCTGAGCGTCAGCAGCTCACAATGGCTACAGGCGGCTCCCTCGAGAGCCGCCTGAGCATGCTGAACGCCCAGGCACTCAACACACAGAGTGTGTGTGTCCGCTCGAAATAAAGCGGGACACGGGTGCACACAACTCTTAAATTCGCCATACTTTCTTTGATATATATATATATATTCTTCCTACGGACAAACAACAATAAATAGACAGACAGTTTCACACACAGAGCGTTATGCTGAAGAGCGATAACTGACGCTTACAATGCGCCGGGCTCCCTTTATAGCTTCCGGTATGCCGTCACATCTACGCCATGACGTAGCACCAATCAGGATTGGACTAGTTTCATTCATACTTCAGATGCGTTGATGCTTAGGGAGCATCCCCAAATTCGTCGTTCGGCGCGAGTGCGAAGTTCCTCGATATAGGGAACTCTTGAAAGCGATATTATAGACAGAGCGTTTCAGCATGAAATGTAGACGTAGCATTACACTGTTGCAAAATCCATTTATTTACTTTTATATATCAGAAGTAGCGTGAGCACTTGGAGTATGTCAGAAATGGAAAAGAAAATTAGTTTACAGATTTATCGTGTCCACGCCACAACCAGTGTAGACAGTATAACTGATTATAATGGGTTCTATGGTCTTTTGTTGCATCATAGTGTTAGAGTCAGTTATAAGGCATATGTCACTTCAAAATGAATTTAACAATAACTTATTCACTATGAGTTTAGCAGTGTGCATGGGCACATTATTATGCTAGAATAAGGAATCATTAGGGATAATCTTGTGGATCTTTTCTTTTACATATTTTGTGGCAGTCACGCTAAGCAATCATCTGACTTAATGCCTTCCTCAAGACGGTTGCAGTTTCCATTATGGTTCATCCAGCATTTTTAAAACTCTCCTTTGTGGGCTGTAGGCGTATTTTGGCTAACGCAGGAAATAGGGTTAAAGATAACTCATTAAATCTTAATTTTTTTCCATTGCTTTTGGGTTCAGATTGTGTGCTCATTACACCAGCACCTACCAAATGCCATTTGCTGCCGCTTGTCACAGTTTTCGCTGAGTCTGGGTCACAGAGGTTCTGATTCAAATCTGTCACATCTTTGAGGCTGAACTTTCATGGCATTTTGTGACTGAGAGCTCTGACCGCTGCCCTCATTGCCGATGCACTTTGTCTGCGCTCTTGACACGTCGATTCATTTTGTAAGGCTTTTTGTGAGAAACACTCACTTTAGCCTGATTCAGCATCAAGCCTCTGGCGCAGACAGATTTTAATCTTCCCTGTCAAAAAGAAGAACTGTTACTTGAAGCTATGATGCCTTCGAAACAGCTCCTTCAGAAGTGTTCATGCGTAAAAAAAACGTGAATGGAAATGTTAGCTTCGAATTGGGGTCCTGATCATTCTGTATGGGTTTACTTTACAATGACTGCACTATTGTATTTTTCCAAATAAGAATCAATTTATGTCAAATGTATACTACTAGATACTAAATTTATACTGTCAATTTATACTACAAAAAAAAAATGTGTCATAATCTCAATAGTCTCAACAGAATGAAACAATGCCATTTTTAGACATGAGTATATGTAATAGTGTAAGATTCTTGGAGCATTTCCTCACACTTTTTTATTTTCCACTGTCCTCCCAGTTCCTCCATGTGGTCTCCTGGATCATCTCATTCTGATGGTGAAAAATGTCGATGGAAAATACCATTAATTTCAGAAGACTTACAAGAGAACCTTTTTTATTCATTTTAAATAGCTATGAAGGTCAAAGACTTAGTCATTAGCAGTAAGTGACATTCTGATTCAGATTCCATCAGTGCTGCTAAAGATGTCATTCTGAAGTCAAGAGGCAAGGACTTTCTCTCACTGTTCATTACACAGAATATCCTTGCAGAAACTGTATTTACTGATGATGATGATGATGATGATGATGATGATGATGATGATGATGATGATGATGATGATAAAATAGTGTCATTAATGTCACCTTTTAGAAGCCAAATCACATACTCATTTTTTTATTAGTTAATTAAATATATATATTTTTTTAATTATTATTATTATTCATTATGTATTTATTAATTCTCAAATAAATAATAACATTATATTTATTTTTACAATTACATATTTTATTATTATTATTATTATTATTATTATTATTATTAATACTAATACAATTTGATATTATGTATTTATTAATCATCTCATAAATAATAATAATATATTATTTTTTATATATTTGACATTTATTTATTTATTTATTTATTTATTTATTTATTTATTTATTCATTCTCAAATAAATAATAACAATAGTTTATCCTTATTTATATATATTCTTCTTTTTAATTATTAAAATGTGACATGTATTTATTTAATTATACTTTCATAAATAATAATAAATATAATAATAATAATAATATAATTTTATTAACATATTTGACATTGGAGATTTATTTATTGATATATTTATGTATTTACTCTTTTCTTCCACAGTGCTAATATCTTTAAGATTTCTGCTGTGCTTGCGTGTTGAGTACTATATGTATTTGTGAGCATGTGTGTGAGCATATCCTTGCATAAACTGCAATTATTGATAATAATATGAAAGAATAGTCTCATTAACATCTCCTTATAGCAGCCGAATCATTATTATTATTATTATTATTATTATTATTATTATTATTATTATTATTATTATTATTATTATTATTATATTATAAATGGGATATTGTGTATGTTTATACTATCATACATAATAATAATAATAATAATATATTATTATTTTTGTATTATTTTTATTATTAATATATTTGATACTGGGCATTTATTTATTTATTTGTTTGTTATTTATTTATATTCTTTGACAGTGCAAATTTCTTTATGATTTCTGCTGTGCTTGCGTGTTGACTATATGTATTTGTGAGCATGTCTCCAGAGATTTCTATCGCATCATCAGTCTCCATGGTAACTACACACGTTCATTGCTTTCAGATAATTACCCGGTTGTTAAATACTCAGTGGTAGTGGCAGTTCATTATAAGGGGACAGGGAAGTGCTGCGCAGGTTTGAAAACATATACAGCGGCGGTGCTGGGAGAGTGCAGTCACTGCTAGGTTTTGTTTTCAAGGGCAGCTTCACACATCCAAGAACAGTTAACATTTCAAGGGTCATTTAAATAGCTCAGAGGTTGAGTCCCTTGAATAGTCTGACATGAAAAATATACCTCATTGTTTCGTTTTGGCTTTTGGGGTTTCCCATAACAATTCAGTGCACTTACTATATGCATCCTCTCTCTCTCTCTCTCTCTCTCTCTCTCTCTCTCTCTCTCTCTCTCTCTCTCTCTCTCTCTCTCTCTCTCTCTGTGTGTGTATGTGTGGACTGGTAATCCCTACGTTATGGGGGGTTATATCCCCACAAAGATGGGAATATCCAAAATCCTTGTCCTTGTGGGGACATTTTTTGGTCATCTTATAAATCACACTAAGTGATGTTTTTTGAAAAGTAAAAATGCAGCATGTCTCCTGTGATGGGTAGGTTTAGGGGCAGGGGCAGTGTAGGGGGATAGAAAATACGGTTTATACAGTATAAAAACCATTACGTTATGGAATGTCCCCATAAAAAAACACTGTGTGTGTGTGTTGTGTGTGTGTGTGTGTGTGTGTGTGTGTGTGTGTGTGTGTGTGTGTGTGTGTGTGTGTGTGTGTGTGTGTGTGTGTGTGTGTGTGTGTGTGTGTGTGTGTGTGTGTGTGTGTGTGTGTGTGTGTGTGTGTGTGTGTGGACTGGTAATCCCTACGGTATGGGGACAAAATGTCCCCACAAAGATGGCAATATCCAAAATACTTGTCCTTGTGGGGACATTTTTTGGTCCCCATGAGGAAAACATCTTATAAATCACACTAAGTGATGTTTTTTGAAAATGTAAAAATGCAACATGTCTCCTGTGATGGGTAGGTTTAGGGGCAGGGGCAGTGTAGGGGGATAGAAAATACAGTTTGTACAGTATAAAATGCATTACGCCTATGGAATGTCCCCACAAAACATGGAAACACAACATGTGTGTGTGTGTGGGCATGTTTTTGTGAAATATCAGGACACAAATGTGTATAATGACATGGGTATGACATTGGTATTACAAAAAGAGGGTGAAATATGAGGACGTTCCCCATGTCCTCACTTTTCAAAATGCTTATAAATCACACAGGATGAGGTTTTTTTCACAGAACGTAAACTGCGCAGTCTCCTGTGATGGGTAGGTTTAGGGGCAGGGGCAGTGTAGGGGGATAGAAAATATGGTTTGTACAGTATAAAATGCATTACGCCTATGGAATGTCCCCACATTTCACAAAAACAAACATGTGTGTGTGTGTGTGTGTGTGTGTGTGTGTGTGTGTGTGTGTGTGTGTGTGTGTGTGTGTGTGCGTGTGTGTGTGTCATTCAAAATTCCTCTTCCTGGTTCCACATTTGGGTTCATCCTTTTAGATGTCAGTGAATGTTGCATGTTGCTGCTGTTTTCAAAGACAAGCAAAGCTGCACTTGACGTGCAGGTGATAACAATTATTCTCAGTGTAACACTGCTGCTGATGTGCCCTGCCGAAACTCTTAACAAATAGCGCTGCTTATATGAAAGGTATGAGATCACTGTTGTTTATTCCAGACTGCTATTAAAATGGCCACAAACGCATGCAAAAATAAGAAATATTTGCTATTCAAAAGTATTCTGTTTGTTTAGCATACTTAGGCCCGAATGTAAGGTTGAGTTTACCAAATAACTATCTTTGGAAGTAAAATAGATTGTACATTTGCTGTGGTGTGTGATATGACAACATCTTCCATAGCTAGTGTGTGCGTGTGTGTGTAAATATAGATTAGACTATAGTTTCGGTTTACACACACTGTGGGTGGTGTTATTTGACTCTTTCTGTTTGGAAACTGTAGCTTGTGTTAACAGAAACAGATCTATGGATGAACATGCAGTTGTGTTGTGGTTTTGATGTTGAAAGCTTCTCCAGGCACATCCCAAAGGGTGCAGGTACACAAAGGTTAAAGAGTGTGTTCGGGTGGACTGGTGAACTCTAAAAGTATAATCATGGATTCAGGGCTCTCAGCAGAAACAGAAAATCTTACATAATACCAGCAAATAATAAGCTGCTTTAAAGAGTTTGGGACATACAGCTTCTCTAGAAGTAAAGCTGGTGCGTGTAAAAATACCTAAAATACAGATAGATCTGTATATTTCACTTTAAATCACTTGCTATAAAGATTAGGATTCAGGCTAGTTTGATATTAGGCCTGTGCGTGAATATATGATGATTGAGCTGCCATTATCTTTCATTTGAAATGGAAGCTTTCAGCTATGCCATTTGTCTGTAAAAGTCTAGAAAAGTAGTATCTAGCGACTAATAGATTAATATAAGATATCAGGAGAGAGGCATTCAATTCAATAAGACAATGAAAATTAAGATTTCTATTTCAAATAAATGATTCTGAACTTTTTATTCACTTAAGATTCATACAAAAAAATGTATCACAGTTTCCACAAAAATTAAACAGCCCAACCGTTTTTAACATTTATATAGTATAATGTCCTTGCTTTCCTAAGCTTTAAAATGTCAGTGAATAGAGGATTTGATTTTGAAGCCCAAAAAAGTGCATCCATCCATCATAAAAGATGAAAGATATCCGGCTCTAGGGTATCCAGGGGGTTAAGAAAGGCCTTCTGAAGCGAAGCGATGCATTTATGTGAGAAAAATATCCATATTTAAAACTTTATAAACTAAAATAACTAGCTTCCAACAGATGATCAATTTACATAAGAAGATACTTTATAAAGACAGTACATTCGCGTATACACTCAGGAGCCATCTTGGAAAACGGTCTCGACAAGTCGAGCCACGAACGCTGTGCTAAGTGATGAACTGTGACTTGGAATCTCATACAAGTATATGGTCCGTTGTTTCCGGAAGAAAGCACTGAACGCAACAGAGAAAATAAATTTAAAAAAGGATTTAAAAAATCACAAAACTTAATTCCCATCGACCATCGACTCGTCGAGACTGTTTTCCAAGATGGCTCCTGTCTGTAAACGTGTAATGTACTGTCTTTATAAAGTATCTTCTTATTAAACTGTTTGTACACTTACAAAGTTCTCAATGCTTCAGTTTGCATGTAGGGACCCTCATTATGCTACCGTGTTAGTGTGAGGCTATTTTGAGCCTTGTTAGTGATATTAACTAGCGATTTAACTGTACGTATTCTGTGCCCCATATACTAGCGTTATAAGCTAATCTGTTTTAAGAGATAAAACTCTTTACTTCCCAGAGAACGATCTGCTCGGTAACCATGTGTTATACCCCTAGGTTCATTTTTTCACCGGAGTTGTCCTTTAAGAAATTGCACACATAGAGAAACATTCAGGAGCATAGAAACTGGTTTTCAACTTATGCCCCACGATTTTGCTGCAAACATCAATGACAGCCTTTAACTTATCCATGCAGGCAAATAATCATGACCACTCGATGTGAATTATAAAATTCTAGTGCAGCCATTAAAAACTCAGGGGTCAACCATGTTGCATAGTTAAGTGATCACCAACGGAATAAATTTGGGTGGGGATTAATGTAAACACACATATCGGATACTAGTCATGTCTAAAGTGAATGTAAACAGGCTGGACAAAAAATCGGACAAACTCAGGTCGGTGCATAAAGACTTGCAGTGTAAATTAAGCCTAAGAGACTTCTTTCAAAAACATTTACATGAAGATATTTGGTGCAGTATGCTTGTATACTGCATGTACTGGAATATAGTCAGTGTGCTAGTTTGTTTACATGCTTTTCTGAACAAAGCATTTGAGTGTTTACTTTCTTTTGAATAGCATTGCAAATGAAAAATCATCTATCATTACCTTGTTAAGTATGTTATTGTTTTTCATAGAGTAATCAGGTACTTCAGCACTGAAGATGCACCTTTTTCTCTTAATGGATAAACAGATTGAATCCTCCACCAGGCGCAGGGAGAGTAATTACCCCACTCGTTTATTCTGCGTGTGAGTAGATGAAGGGCTATTAAGAGCCATTAAGAGCGTTTATGAAGTGATGGTGGGCTTGAGATGTGCTTATCTGATCTGAACAATAGAACTGCAGTTCTTAAGAGACTCCAGACAGATTCCTTTCAGAGTTCTTGTATTATAAAGTATTCTTGGTTTTCAAGCATTTCCTCTTGACACTTTGAAAGAGTTTCTATGCTGAATGAGTAAACTGTGCTATTGATTGCTGGTGAGAATGTGATGTCTTTCTTTGGTGAGAGACATTTTTTGGAAGTCTTTCATGTCATTTTAGGGATCTTTAAAATGGCTGAAAAACTCATGTAATACTGGGGGGAAGTACATTTATTCAGCAAGGATGCATTAAATTGATCAAAAGTGCAGTAAAGACATTTACATAATAAATTATGTTCTTTCAAATTTTCTATTCATCAAAGAATGCTGAGAAAAAATGTATCATGGTTTCCACAAAAATATTAAACTGCACAAAACCAGCATATTAGAATTTCTGCCGCTACGAACTGCTGCTAGATCCATTTTGTGGTTCAGTATTTCTGTCACAGTTCGCTTACGCAGAGATGATATAGAGCGGGATATATGCAGCAGTTATTAGTTTATTCACTAACTTAACATAAAACAAAAGTTCTCAGGAAGGATAGGCTTCGAAAAACAAGAACAGAACAATCAACTAAACAGAGGGTGTGTTTCATTTGACCGTAGGTGGACTGCAAAAAGGACTTCACAGGGTATTTCACCATCTTAAGTGAGATTCTGCAAGACTGCAAGTGTTTAGGGTGCCATTTGGGACAGGGCCAATTACTGTCAGCGAAGTCGACTTCAATGGATGTCCCATGATCAGGGAGTAGGGAGTAGTGAACACTGTGAAGGGACTTTGTAAATCGGAAACACTGCGTAGGGACCATGTAGAACAAAACCATGAAAACAACGAAATGAGCGTTCAACTAATCAATCAATAAACAAAAACAAAACAGATAAACTAAACATAACACACAGGAATAATTTACATTTTATATTTAAATAATTATTTATTATTTATAAATATATGTTATTAAATGTATTATTACATAATTATATTTAATTGGAATTTGAGATATAAAAATTTTATAAAAAATATTCAATGCAAATATATTATTTGTATAAAATATAGTGCTGGGGAAAAATTGACCGTGATTAATCGCATCCAAAATAAAAGTTTGTGTTTACATAATATACACTCACCTAAAGGATTATTAGGAACACCATACTAATACTGTGTTTGACCCCTTTTCGCCTTCAGAACTGCCTTAATTCTACGTGGCATTGATTCAACAAGGTGCTGAAAGCATTCTTTAGAAATGTTGGCCCATATTGATAGGATAGCATCTTGCAGTTGATGGAGATTTGTGGGATGCAAATCCAGGGCACGAAGCTCTCGTTCCACCACATCCCAAAGATGTTCTATTGGGTTGAGATCCGGTGACTGTGGGGGCCATTTTAGTACAGTGAACTCATTGTCATGTTCAAGAAATCAATTTGAAATGATTCGAGCTTTGTGACATGGTGCATTATCCTGTTGGAAGTAGCCTTCAGAGGATGGGTACATGGTGGTCATAAAGGGATGGAAATGGTCAGAAACAATGCTCAGGTAGGCTGTGGCATTTAAACAATGCCCATTTGGCACTAAGGGGCCTAAAGTGTGCCAAGAAAACATCCCCCACACCATTACACCACCACCACCAGCCTGCACAGTGGTAACAAGGCATGATGGATCCATGTTCTCATTCTGTTTACGCCAAATTCTGACTCTACCATCTGAATGTCTCAACAGAAATCGAGACTCATCAGACCAGGCAACATTTTTCCAGTCTTCAACTGTCTAATTTTGGTGAGCTTGTGCAAATTGTAGCCTCTTTTTCCTATTTGTAGTGGAGATGAGTGGTACCCGGTGGGGTCTTCTGCTGTTGTAGCCCATCCGCCTCAAGGTTGTGCGTGTTGTGGCTTCACAAATGCTTTGCTGCATACCTCGGTTGTAACGAGTGGTTATTTCAGTCAAAGTTGCTCTTCTATTAGCTTGAATCAGTCGGCCCATTCTCCTCTGACCTCTAGCATCAACAAGGCATTTTCGCCACAGGACTGCTGCATACTGGCTGTCTTTAACTTTTCACACCATTTTGTAAACGCTAAAAAATGGTTGTACGTGAAAATCCCAGTAACTGAGCAGATTGTGAAATACTCAGACCGGCCCGTATGGCACCAACAACCATGCCACGCTCAAAATTGCTTAAATCACCTTTCTTTCCCATTCTGACATTCAGTTTGGAGTTCAGGAGATTGTCTTGACCAGGAGCACACCCCTAAATGCATTGAAGCAACTGCCATGTGATTGGTTGATTAGATAATTGCATTTATGAGAAATTGAACAGGTGTTCCTAATAATCCTTTATGTGAGTGTATGTGTGTGTACTGTGTATAATTATTATGTATATATATAAATACACACACTCGCATGTATATATTTAAGAAATATTTGCATTTATATACTGTATATGTAATTTATCTTATATATAAATATAATTGTTTTTATAAAAATATAAAACATTTCTTAATTATATACATGCATGTGTGTGTATTTATATATACATAATAATTATACACAATACACACACATATGTTACGTAAACACATACTTTTATTTTGGATGGGATTAATCACAATACATTTTTCCCCAGCACTAAAATATATACATATAAAGATGCATCGCTACATCATTTGGATCCAACTTTTTAAAATTCTCTAATCAAGCATTCCGCATTAGTTCACGTAGTCAAGCTCCGCTATCAGCTGATTGGAAAAATTCCAACTCTTGGCTGCTTCCATTGCACGCTGCTTTGCAACCCACCTCCTCCCCAGCTCCTCCTTAAACTTGTGTTTAACTTAATCAGTGTCATTCTGTTGTCATTGATGCATGCTCTGTTCTAAATGGGCGATTTATTCTGCCCTCACAGTTTTAAAATAGTTTGTATTAACACTGCAACCCTTAGTTCATAAATGAGAGGGAGTATTTTTACAGTGTCAAGTGAATTGATGTCTGTTAACACAAAACCACAATACATTTTTTAAAATAAAATGGATCATAAATCAGCAGCTGATGTCATTTTGTTTGCTTGTAGGGGAGGACCGGCCGAGGGAGAGCATCATGGGCACTGCCGATGGACAGGCGATGGTGGGCGGTGCAGGGGCAGAGTCAGGGACTGGGAGGCAGAGGTTACGCTGCTGTGTGCGAGTAACAGCCGTCCAGGTGCGAAGAGCAATACTGGGCGTGGCCATGGTGATGTGCGTGTGCTCGTCATGGGCAGGCTCCACCCAGCTGGCCAAACTGACCTTCAAGCAGTACGACGCACCGTTCACTCTCACATGGTTCGCCACCACATGGAACTGCCTCTTCTTTCCTCTGTATTACGTGGGCCACCTGTGTAAGAGCCCTGAGAGACAGACACCAAAACAGAGGTTCAGGTAAGAATCTGGACCCGTGAGATAGTGTTTATCCAGCAATGCATTCTGGGATTGCCTTCTCGGGGAATGAGAAGGCTTATGCAGCTCACAACTGTAGGTTCTGGAGCAGAGCAGGATTTTGTGTTTGCCCGGTGAGTCTGTTTAGTGAAATCCCTTTTTGTGACCCTGATCTCTGTTGAGGGGAACACATAGGAAATTCTGTGCTGTAATGCAACGATGGTTTGCCCTCTCCAGGTTTGTCTTTTGATCTTGTATGTGTTGAATACTAAGTAGACTCGGTAACACTTTATAAGAACTGCTTGCTATGAATCATTAGTTAAGCATTAGTAAAGAGTTAATTCATCATTTAAAAAAAAAACATTAATAGACATTAGTAAGCAGGTTATAGCAATAAATGCTTTATTCTTGATTTATAAGTATATCTATAATTTGTTTAATAGTTGCATTTTCATACTTTTCTAAATTAAGTATTACATTATTTACAAACCTGGTATTTAGGTGTTGTCTGTGGTTCATGAGATAATTTAGAAAGTGTAAGTAAATGATTAATAAACTGTACATTTATACATCTTATTATTTAAACATATAGTAATAGTTACTCATTGTGTTAATAAATGCTTTATTAACAATTATTCCTACTGTGTTTCATGATTAATTCAGGTAGTTATGAAACATTAAGTAATTGTCAACTATTAAGTATTTTTGTGAGCTCAGCTAAAGTGAGGACTGTTTATTATGGAAGCTTGTTTCCGCCATAGAATAAAACGTTTTAAAATATAATTGCGACTTTTTATCTCACAATTGTGATTTACATCTCACAATTTGGAGATTTAATTTGCGAGATATGAACACGCAATTGGGAGTTTTAAAGTCAGAATTGCATGATATAAAGTCAGAAAGTCAGATATAAAAGACTTTATATCACGCAATTCTGAATCTATAACTCGCAATTGCGACTTTATATGTCACTTTATATCATGCAATTCTGTAGTCAGAATTGCCGGTAAAAAAGTTCGAATTGTGAGATAAAATTGGTCTCGGATATTGGTCTTATTGGTTTATTTAAGGAATTAAATTATTAAAGGATTAAAAGAGATTTAAGGAAAAAAAAGAGAGAAAAACTGTAAAAGTTCCAGTTCTATTGTAGCTATGAAGTACAAAAAATTTAAATATGCACACGTTTAAATATTCTTGTCACGTCAAAATCAGTCGTGGATTACATTAGTAATGTCATATTTTCAATTCAAAATGGTGAAATTTCATAAAAAATCTCAAGTAGTTTGCATCACTAGATATTACTTTTGGTTTCTGAACGTTTTTATTGTAAAACAGTTGTCAAATAAAATTTTTTTAGCTACTTAGGCTACATCTTACAATGCACTCTTTCACTGCTATAACTAAAGTGTCGTATTGAAATTCGCACAGTAAGCAGTAAGCCCCGCCTACATTGATCTGATTGGCCATCTCACTCATTCTGACAGTGATGAGCGTTGTTAGACCACTGGGGCAGACAAACCTACAAATTTAACATTTTAGTTTTGTCATCCTAACAACAAATAGAGAGTTGTGTAACATCAAATATTGGGGGCAATTTGGCCATTTCTAATTATTCGGGCGGACTTGTCCCCCTTAATGTCTATGGTGGTTGTGGCCCTGTTATGAACCACTGATGACTCCTAAATAACTGGTTTGTAAATAATGTAATACTTACTATAGAAACGATAAATTAATCATGAATAAAGTATGAACAATTATTAAACACATTAGATATGCAAACAAAGCATTTATAGCTGTTTTTATGAACTGCTTACTGTCTACTTGCCTAATGCTTTATAAATGATGAATTAACTATTTCATAATGCTTAACTAATGATTCATAGCATATGCAGTTATTATAAGTGTTACTGTAGAATCATTGCTTATTTAAACCGACTTGTTAACTCTTTCCCGCCATTGACAAACATTTCTGTCATTTGTGAGACGCTTCCCTGGCACAACAATGCTGCCCTTCCAGCTTTCCGTGTTTTCCCTGTTATACGGTAGGGGCGCTATTACACATCTTCTGAAAGAGTACAGAATCTCCTGATCAACACACAGGCGAAAAGAAGCAGAAACAAGCAGATGCAAATGTAAAAAAATAACGCAATCATCAGCATTAAATAGCATATAAATTAGTGGTGGGCCGTTATCGGCGTGAACGTGATGCGTTAACGTGAGACTATTATCGGGCTCTTATTACTTAATCTATTCTCAAAGTTATGTTGGGAGCTGGGTCTATACTACGCAAGCTATGATGACTTTCACTGTGATATTTTAGCGCAGATGTATAGCTACCTAGTCGAATTGCACTGTAGGGAGCGAACCTGTGTGTATGCTGTGAAATTACCACATCAAGCCTGAAGGCTGTCTTCCGAACTCGGGTGCACACCCGCGAACCGCACTCAGTCCTGATGAGCGTGACTGACATACTGTAAGCAGAGAGCTGTAATTTCTGCTCGTAGTCAGCGTTCTTTAGAGCATTTGCAGTACATTCGCGGCAGATAGACGCAAGTGCCATTTAACCTACTGAAGCTTTGGTAAAAAAATCAACGGTTCAAAAACAAAAATATAAATGTTAGGTAAACAACGCTATTCATTTTGCAACCTTCTCTCTCAACGTCGTTACCAAGCAACGGGGTAAACAGCTGCTGCTTTGATGACGCAAACGCACCCCGGTTTCGGACCCAAATAATATAATATGAACACAGTCCAGGGAGCAATCGAACTCTGGTTCGGTCCAGGCAATCGAACCACGTGTGAAAGCACCAGTCGTTATTTGGGTAGCACACATATTCTGAATGCCATCGGCAGAATTCAAATGAGCCATTTTAATCTAGATTAATCTTGATTAATTTCAACATCACAGTGAGATTAATCTATATGAAAAAAATTAATCTATGCCCACCATTATTATAAATAAAAATGGCCTAATGTTGCAGAATGAAATATCGACCCAGGAAGTGGTCTGGACTGTGCATGCATTAGGGGTGATGATGAACTCGAACTACTCCATCTATGTTTTGATCATCGTTTTGAATCTGATCCAGACGTAATCTTTGACAAAAAACACGATTTTCTCAGATTTTTGCTCAAAAATATGAAACTACCCAGATTCAGGTGTTGATAAAAATAATGTATAAGGCTAGAATAATTTTTTTTTTTTTTTTTACAGAGGGTCTGTTCTTTATTTTGATATATTACATATTAAGATATTCCTACAACAAAATATTCGGAGGGCCATGAAACTTTTGTGAAAATGATCAAAAATGCTGGCAGTGGCCGTTTAAAAAAAAAAAAAAACAGGCGGGGAAATAGTTAAAGGAAAGTATCTTTCCACTCTGTCTAGGAAGAACAAAGTAAAGAGTGTTTGGAAAGTGAAATATACTTTTTTATTTAATCATTCAGCAATTGCTTTTGTGTAAAAAGAGGAAAAGCCCAAGCAATTTATCTTACAGGGCAAAACAATATTAGCAGCGCCGCAGTATTTGAAGAGTTAACAAAAAGCTGTGGAGTTCAAAGGCTTTGTAAAAATCGAGAGGAAAAAGCAGAAAAATATTTTTTTGTTTAATATGTAGTGACTTTATTTATAGTTATGCATTAATTAAGTGGTGTAGTATAGCCAACTTCACTTTTCCAAAGCCTAATTTTATTAAAAATATTAGAAGCGGCTGTTTTTTGACATCTAGCCCAGAGACTCATTTTACATCTTAGAGAACAGAAAATAAAGGTTCATGCTGTAGACATATTCATGCTTTTTCTCTTTATGTGGGTCATTCAATATACTGACGTTAAAAAGTGATGTTAACCAGCCATTATTCAGGATACACTACACAAAGACGTGGACCCTGGAAAGTATTGAGCTTTTATTTGAAGCTGAAAATGGACCATATTCATGCACAATGTGACTTAAAGTATGTTTATTTATAGATCTTCATTCTTTTGTTGGCTTTTCAATAACAGTGCTATCAAAGAGACAGTTCGCACAAAAAAATTGCATTTATTTACCCTAATGTTGTCCCAAACCTGTTTGAGTTTTTTACTTCTGTTGAATACAAAAGACGATATTTTGAAAAATGATGGTAATCAAACATTTGACAGTAGCCATTGACTTTCATAGTCAGAAAAAAATGCTATGAAAGTCAATGGCTACTGTCAACTGTTTGATTACCATCATTTTTCAAAATATCGTCTTTTGTATTCAACGTAAGAAAGAACTCATACAGGTTTGGGAAAACATTAGGGTGAGTAAATGCTGACAACATTTTTCATGTTGGACTGTGAACAGGGTGAACTGTCCCTTTAAATAAGCCATAACTCTATCCCATATTTTTCCACTAAACATGACAGTGTGGATTACAGTTGTTGACAAAAAGTTTTTCGAAAACATACAAGACAAGAAGACATTCTTACCATACAATAAACAAAATAACAAATAAAAAATTCTGGATAGACAAACACAATAAATCCAAAAGATTATTTCCATTGCGGACCTCACTGTACAGTAACTAAAAAGGATGGAGGCATGTGCATAGGTGAAAAGGCAATATTCCCAACACCATTACAGATCAAATTCCATTTTACGAAACAATGCCATACAGCCAAATGGAGTAGTTCATTAATTAAAAATATCCAAAAAGTTACTTTTCACAACTTCTCACAATTGTATACTTTTCAAGCACACTAAATTGAAGAGCTTTTTTTAATTTCCCAATTAAAAACACAGGGTAGTCATACAAAAATATATCCATAATCCAGTGACAAAACCCAAAGACATGCTTTGCTTTGTATAAAACAAGAATCACATGAATAGACCAAACCAAAGTAATGAAACTTAAACAAAGACAAATTTTAATAATACCCAAAATGTTCACATAAACTAAACTAATAGACTCTTTAATCACTGAAATTACTGAAAAGAGATGCAAATTAAGTTGAATAAATGACCTTCTTTCTTGAATGGTTTAGTCCAATTTCCTGCTGGAGCGGTATAGAGGTGAACTTCTAAATTTGCTATCTCTCTATATACTATAATCATTCTCATACTATATGTCACATAAGGACAGCAATTCATGACAATCAAAAGTAAGGCTAAGCAATTAAAAGAAAGCTTGTGTAATTTCTTTGTAATTAGAGTCTATTATCTAACATGGAGGTGAATGGAGGACAGCTCTAAGAGATATATGGCAAAAATAAGCTGTGTGTGTATATATTCATCAGATCACATCACACAGACACATTCAACATTTCAATGAGAGAATATCCTCCTGGGACCCAGGAATAGACTTTTTGTCCACTGTAGTGGACAATATATTTTTTATATATATTACAATATATTACACACACACAATATATTTTATTTCTGGATGTCCTGTAAAGAGCACATTCAGGGCTTTTCAGAGATTCAGTGTTTCACCAGAACAACTCTATGGTCTTTAAAAATGACTGACATTAATTACTAATTAGATTTAGCACTCTTTCGGAAATATGATAATATTTTGTAATTAAAATTTAAATCTGATTAATTTTCAAATTGTTTGTCATAAATCAACATCTCAGAAAATGCTATGAGGTTTCTAATCAAAATATATGACTTACTGTTACGAAACGGGGCATTGATTGTATACATGTCCTCTGTAGAGGACGCCAGGACTTAAAGGGATAGTTCACCCATAAATTAAAATGTGATGTTTATCTGCTTACCCCCAGGGCATCCAAGATGTATGTGTTGTTGTTTTTTTCAGTAGAACACAAATAAAGATTTTTACCTCCAACCGTTGCAGTCTGTCAGTTGTATAATGCATGTCAATAGGAACATTTTAGAGTATGAGAGTAAAAAAAAACAGACATACGAATCCATATTAAACCCTGCCGCTCGTGAGGATACAATGATGTCTTAAGACACGAATTGATCGGTTTGTGTGAGAAACCGAACAGTATTTATATAATTTTTTACCTCAAATACAACACTATGTACATCAGCCGTCCCCGCGCCATCACTGCCTGTAAGTGAGGTCAAATTACACGATGTTGCATAGAGATACGTGCAAGAGATCACTTCCGCCGCTTGTATCCCATTGAGATACGCCGTTTTGCGTACATTTGACCTCACTTGCCGGAAGTGATGGCGCTCGCGGCTGATGTACATAGTGTTGTATTTGATGTAAAAAATGATGTAAATACTGTTTGGTTTCTCACACAAACCAATCGTTTTGTGTCTTAAAGGTCCCATGGCATGGCATTTTTCTATTATTTTATAATGTTTCCTGAGGTGTACTTATATTGTTAGTATGATTTTTACATTAAAAAATGAGAAATAAAATGCATTTTTTCTATCCTGTTATTACCCCTTTGGCTGAATGCCCTGTTTCAAGGGGCGTGTCTGCTGTGAGACTTCAGTGAAAACGCCCACTGTTGTGATTGGCTGACATCTTTGCATTTGAAATGAGTGTTAGATTATGTCGCAGAGGGGGCGTTGTTTAGCGAGGCACTGACTGCACTGACTGCATGCATGAGAGAGAGAGGCTGAATGCTGGACACGGAGAGCTGGAGGAAGTTTTATTGTACCGAGTTATTAAAATAGCGCTGTGCTGTTAACGCAAGCTTATTTGTATCTGAGAGTTCTGATCGCTCTCTGTAGTTGAATCACTTAATAAGGGATTTGTTTCATGCTACTAACAGAAACGATCGTTTTAGTCACTGGCTTGATTCACTGATGCATTACACTTAGGGAATCAAGACGGCGATCGACGATCTAGAAAGAAAGTCTGAGTGAACTTGAATGATTAGTTACACATCAGAAATCACTGATCACAGATCAGGCATTAATGGACACTGTTACTCACTGTTTGCCGTGGTGCTGTCGAATCCATATCATAAAGTCTGTTTGTAAAGCCTGTGCAGACATAAACTGAATACATCTTCTCCGAATGCTATGGGAGGGCAAAGCAGAGGAAGGGGAAGGAACCTCTCCGGAGAGCTTTCAGATCAGCTCATCTGGGCTGTCATTTTCTCAAAGGCAGAGAAAAACAGCCATAACTCGGTTTACACTGATCAAAATTTCTAGCCACTTGGGGACAATATTCAGGCTAGGGGAACTCATATTAATGTTGAAAAACCTCATAAAATGAAAATGTCATGCCATGGGACCTTTAAGACATCAATGTATCATTACGAGCCGCAGGGTTTAATATGGATTCATAAATCTATGTTTTTTTACTCTCATAGCTCTCATACTCTAAAATGTTCCTATTGACGTGCATTATACGACTGATGGACTGCAACGGTTGGAGTTAAAAATCTTAATTTGTTCACCTACATCTTGGATGCTCATCCAAATATCCAAGTTTAAAATAACAGCAATTTTTAAAATAGAAATCTAACATTATAAATGTCAAATATTTTGATCGATTTAATGCATCCTTGCTGAATTTAATGAATCTTACCCACCCCAAACCTTTGAAAGGTAGTGTACATAAGGCAAATCAAATGCACATTTTGGACACTAAATTCATGTTTTATTTTTGTGTGTGTGGTATTTTAGAGAGTGCTGTCGGTTCTTCGGGGACGACGGACTAACAGCGAAGGTGTTCTTCACTAAAGTGGCTCCTTTCGGCCTGCTATGGATCCTGACGAACTACCTGTACCTTCAGGCTCTGAGAAAGATCAACAGCACCGATGTATCTGCCCTCTTCTGCTGTAACAAAGCCTTTGTCTTTC
Organism: Gobiocypris rarus; assembly: GCA_023029165.1. Lineage (NCBI taxonomy): Eukaryota > Metazoa > Chordata > Actinopteri > Cypriniformes > Gobionidae > Gobiocypris > Gobiocypris rarus. The sequence goes on from CM040927.1 coordinate 14,726,837, forward strand.
TCCTGTCGTGGATCGTGCTGCGGGATCGCTTCATGGGCGTCAGGGTGAGTGGATGGACGGATCGTTGGATAGATGGAAGACGTTCTAGATATCGATTTGACATACACTTTTCATAATGCTTATTTGCAGGTGTTACTAAAAGAGTTTGATAGATAGCAGGGCCGGATTGGGACTCATTTTCAGCCCTGGAGTTTTAGGCCTGAGACCGGCCCACTTTTATTCATATTTTATTCAATTTATATTACTTTTATCCTTTCCGTTTCAATCGTGGGCTTTCTATATTCACTATCTTTGATTAAACCATAGTAACACTTGCATAGAAAGTTGTTATTTTGTATATATATATATATATATATATATATATATATATATATATATATATATATATATATATATATATATATATATATATATATATTTATATATATATTTATATATATATATATATATATATATATATATATATATATATATATATATATATATATATATATATATACTGTATATGTATATGTATATATATATATATATATATATTTTTTTGCAGTGATCAGATGAGTTACAAAATAACAACTTTCTATGCCCAAGTGTTACTAGTGACCCATTATATCTATATATATATATATATATATATATATATATATATATATATATAAACTAAATGCTGTCATAAAGGAAAAATCCATCAGAACGCGTCAAGCCGGCGCTTCATCAGACTGAGGGTTATAGAAAACGTAGCCTGTTTCATAGTTAGGCTATGTTGAACTATTAGCCTATAATATTATTATTTTTTAAATTTCATATGTTGATTATGAAACGTGAATAGGACAACAACCTTAAATGCAAACATTGGCAATAGAGCTGTACTGCGATAAAATAGTAAATACAAATAGTGCGGCCAAGGGACAGCATCCATATTTCAACCCAGTGCTATGACAACAACGGCCCTCGCGGACAAAAAAACATACCGGCCCACCGGGAATTTTCCCGGTGCTCCCGATTAGCCAATCCAGGCCTGATAGATAGACAGACATACAGATAGATAGATATCATGGCAATGGTTGGTTGTGGACTGATGACTGGTGTTGTTCTCTCTAAAATCCCTCTGCCTAATTGCATGAGTCAGCAGTTCCATCATAGTACTTTGCTTTCACGATCACCGGTTCTTGTCTTCTTCCTTTGTGCTCCTTTCTTCTGGTTCCTCTTTTTTTTTTCTCAGATCAAAGAAACCAAAGTGCTGTTTAACATTTTCTTTGTCTCTCTGTGTTCCTGTTCCTCTTTCTCTCGTTCTCACTTTCTATCTCTCTCTCTCTCTCTCTCTCTCTCTCTCGCTCTCTCTCTCTCTCTCTCACACACACACACACACACACACACACACACACACACACACACACACACACACACACACACACACACACACACACACACACACACACACACACACACACACACACACACACACACACACACACACACACACACACACACACACACACACACACACACACTATGTTGTGTTTCCATATTTATGGGGACATTCCATAGGCGTAATGCATTTTATACTGTACAAACCGTATTTTCTATCCCCCTACACTGCCCCTGCCCCTAAACCTACCCATCACAGGAGACATGCTGCATTTTACTTTTTCAAAAACATCACTTAGTGTGATTTATAAGATGTTTTCCTCATGGGGACCAAAAAATGGACAAAAATTTGGATATTGCCATCTTTGTGGGGACATTTTGTCCCCATACCGTAGGGATTACCAGTCCACACACACACACACACACACACACACACACATGTTTGTTTTTGTGAAATGTGGGGACATTCCATAGGCGTAATGCATTTTATACTGTACAAACCGTATTTTCTATCCCCCTACACTGCCCCTGCCCCTAAACCTACCCATCACAAGAGTCTGCAGTTTACTTTCTGTGAAAAACCTCATCCTGTGTGATTTATAAGCATTTTGAAAAGTGAGGACATGGAGAACGTCCTCATATTTCACCCTCTTTTTGTAATACCTATGTCATACCCATGTCATTATACACATTTGTGTCCTGATATTTCACAAAAACATGCCCACACACACACACACACACACACACACAAACACAGAATGCAGATTTTGGTGAGTCAGGGTGTTTGGACGTCCCTGGCGCAGTACTAGTTAAGTGGGTTCCCATCTAGAGGACATTAGATGATAGAGAGATCGTGACCCCACGTTAGTACGAGTGTTTGGTTTGTGTTATACAGTTTTGTGGCGCTCTCCCATTAGAAATGACCCACAATCTTACCAGAATGTAGGATTAATAGTGAACTAAAGGGGAAAAACATTTAGGATCTCCTGCGAAAATGTAACGTGAGTGGAGATTTGGAAAAAGAAACCATATTCCATATCAAGTGAAACAACTCAGTTCAAGTCTTAATTTGCTTTGTGTTAAATCTATTTCTTGTTTCTTGCTTGTAGTTTTATGGTGAAATATGCCCTTGGACATGTTCTTGACATGTTTCATGAGATACGCTTGTGTGTTTTTCTTTGTTTCTCCTGATAAGATGATGGTGATATGAATTATAGCAACATCCATGAGAATGCAAAACCATGATCCTTCAAAAAAGGGCAGATAGTTGAACCAGAACAAGAAGCTGTTCAGGAGGGTCTTTGGGTGGGAGTAATCAGTCTTTCTGACACTCTCATAATGTTTCTGTACTGCACTCAATTTAGCTACGCTCTGGAAACATTTTTCATTTGGACACATACACACACACGCTTGTGTATTAAGCAGGCCTGTTCCATCAGATATATTGCCATAATCATACTTCCTTGAAGAGTATTTGTGTGTGAGTAAAAAGAGAAAGAAAAACAGAAATGTTTAATATAAAAATTGTTGGTAATCCATTCTTATTTTTTCAATCACCAATATTCTCTGGAAGACATAATCTGCTAGGAGAGAAAAGTATAACATGAGATACAAGTATCACACAAGATATATACACCAATCAGGCATAACATAATGACCACCTTCCAAATATTGTGTTGTTCCCCCTTTTACTGCCAAACCAGCCCTGACCCATCGAGGCATGGACTCCACTTTACCCCTAAAAAGTGTGTTGTGGTATCTGGCACTAAGATTTTAGCAGCAGATCCTTTAAGTCCTGTAAGTTGTGAGGTGGGGCCTCATTGGATCGGACTTGTTTGTTCAGGACATTCCACAGATGCTCGATTGGATTAAGATCTGGGGAGTTGGAGGATTTGGTCAAACTCGTTGTGCTCCTCGAACCATTCCTGAACCATTTTTGCTTAGTGACAGAGCGCATTCTCCTGCTGAAATAGGCCACAGCCACCAGGGAATAATGTTTCCATGAAAGGGTGTACATGGTCTGCAACAATGCTTAGGTAGGTGGTGTGTGTCAAAGCAACATCCACATGGATGGCAGCACACAAGGTTTCCCAGCAGAACATTTCCCGAAGCATCACACTGTCTCCGCCAGCTTGCCTCCTTCCCACAGTGCATCCTGGTGCCATGCGCTCCCCAGGTAAGTGACGCATACGCACCCGGACATCCACGGGATGTAAAAGAAAACATGATTCATCAGACCAAGCCACCTTCTTCCATTGCTCCATGGTCCAGTTCTGATGTTTATGTGCCCACATGGGCACCCTGACTGGTCTTCGGCTATGCTGCCCCATACGCAACAAACTGCGATGCACTGTGTATTCTGTACACTTGCATCAGTGAGCCTTGGCCATGACCCTGTCGCTGGGTTCACCACTGCTCCTTCCTTGGACCACTTTTGATAGATACTGACCACTGCAGACCAGGAACACCCCCAAGAGCTGCAGTTTTGATGATGCTCTGACCCAGTCGTCTAGCCATCACAGTTTGGCCCTTGTCAAACTTGCTGAAATCCTTACGCTTGCCTACTTTCCTTTGAGGAAAAAATGTTCACTTGCTGCCAAATATATCCTACCCACTAACAGGTGCCGTGTTGAAGAAATAATCAGTGTTATTCACTTCAGCTGTCAGTGGTCATAATGTTATGCCTTATCGCTGTATATGTATCTGTATATACTATATACAGTGTGTGTGTGTGTGTGTGTGTGTGTGTGTGTGTGTGTGTAATACATGTTGTAGTCTACGGACCTACTTTTTGCTGTTTGATGTAACACATTGCGATGCTCGTGACCTTTATTTTGTTCTTTTACAAGATTGTTGCTGCCATTCTGGCCATCGCTGGAATAGTGATGCTGACCTACGCTGATGGCTTTCACAGTCACTCTGTTATCGGCATAACACTTGTAGTGGCCTCTGCATCTGCCTCTGCCCTCTATAAGGTAACCCCACTTCAGCAGTCAACACTTTTGTTATTGCTCATTGAGTGACACCAATTTACTGAATGTTTTTCAGTTAACTTGTTTTGGTTCTTTGTCATTGAAACTGTACTTATCAATAACGAGCGTGTGTCCTGGGAGTGCCTTGTTTTCTGTAATTAAAAAGACCTCACTAGTGTATTCGTCTTGGTTGATTTGCGATGTACTTTCTTGCGGCCATCTGAAAAGCACAAATCAATAAGGGAACTGGATGGAAAATGTTTTAGATCAGTTGGCTATCCCGAAATCCTGCAAAATTACACCCTTGTCTTCTTTCCTGCAGACATTTGAAAGATAACACTATAATTTATCCTGTCCACTATTAGGAAAGTTGTTTTGAATCTGTAGTTTGCTAAGCTAAAAGCTAAATTAGTTACATAGTCATGCTGCTACTTAGCTACACTAAGTTTTGGAACTAAAAAAGGGAAGGTCTTTTAAATTATTATATGATTCTATACTGTAGTTTAAAAAAAGAAATTCTGGCACAAAAACAATGGGAATATCAATCATGAACACTTACATTTGTGTTGAATAAAACTATTAAAACGAACTATGAATAAGCAGTAGTGTATTTAATTTATATACATACATATATTATATACTACATATTAGGTACACCTGTTTAACTGCTTGTTAACACAAAAATCTAATAGCCAATGACATAGCAGCAGCTCAATGCATTTAGGCATGTAGATATGGTCAAGATGATCTGCTAAAGTTCAAACTGAGCATCAGAATTGGGAAGAAAAGTGATTTAAATGACTTTGACATGGTTGTTGGTGCAAGACGAGATGGTTGGAGCATCCTTTGATGGTTATTTCCAACAGGATACCTCACCATGTCACAAAGTTCTCTTTTTCAAACCATTCTCTGTAAACCCTATGGTTGTGCGTAAAAAATCCCAGTAGATCAGGAGTTTCTAAAATACTCAGACCAGCCCGTCTGGCACCAACAACCACTCACCAAGTCACTTAAATCAGCTTAAATTCCCCATTCTGATGTTCCATTTGAACGTCAGCAGATCATCTTGACCATGTATACATGCCTAAAGGAATTGAGTTGCTGCCATGTGATTGGCTGATTAGATATTTACATTAACAAGTAGTAAACAAGTGTACCTAAAAAGTGGCTGCTGAGTATATATAGCTAAAATAAAACAAGCATATTGTAAATAACATTAAATGAGCCACCCGAATAAACCAATTAAGCGAAACAAACTTAACTGAGCTGGTCTTTTTGTTTTGTTTTCTTAGGTGCTTTTCAAACTTGTCTTGGGCAGTGCCAAGTTTGGAGAGGCGGCTCTGTTTCTGACCATTGTTGGAGGTGCAAACTTTGTCTTTTTGAGCTTTGTGCCAGTTATACTGTACTTCACACATGTTGAGTACTTCACATCCATAGCTGATCTTCCCTGGGCATACCTGTGTGGAGTAGCTGGACTCTTACTAGGTAAATAAAAGACTGACAGAAAAAAGTAGATTATTATAAGTGTGTAGTATTATTTATATAATGTGAAATGATTAGAATAACTGTCTTAAGAGAACCACACACACAATGGTACTGAAATGTAGTTTACTGTTCATCATTTTCTTCTTCAACAGCATTCAATATTCTGGTGAATTTTGGCATTGCCATTACATACCCTACACTGATCTCACTTGGCATTGTGCTGAGTGTCCCTGTCAATGCAAGTGAGTTCATTTTCATCAAAGTAAACTCTTTATATAGAGCATCCGGAACGTATTCACATCACTTCAGTTTTTCCACATTTTATTGTTACAGCCTTAATCCAAAATGGATTAAATTCCTAATTTTCCTTAATTTCCTTAAAATTCTACAAACAATATCCCATAATGACAACGTGAAATAAGTTTGTTTGAAATCTTTGCAAATGTATTAAAAAGAAAAAAAGAAAAGAAAAAAAATCACATGTACATAAGTATTCACAGCTTTTCCAACTTTGTTGAAGCATCTTTGGCACCAATTACAGCCTCAAGTCTTTTCGAGTATGATGCTACAAGCTTGGCACACCTATTTTTGGGCAGTTTCATCCAATTCTTCTTTACAGGACCTCTCAAGCTCCATCAGGTTGGATGGGGAGCATCGGTGCACGGCCATTTTCAGATCTCTCCAGAGATGTTCAATCGGGTTCAAGTCTGGGCTCTGACTGGGTCACTAAAGGACATTCACAGAGTTGTCCCGTAGTCACTCCTTTGTTATCTTGGCTGTGTGTTTAGGGTCGTCGTCCAGTTGGAAGATGAACCTTAGCCCCAGTCTGAGGTGCAAATCGCTCTGGAGTAGGTTTTCATCAAGGATGTCTTTACTGCACTCATCTTTCCCTCGATCCTGACTAGTCTCCGAGTTCCTGCCACTGAAAAACATCCCCACAGCATGATGCTGCCACCACCATGCCTCACTATAAGGGGGTATTAGCCAGGTGATAAGCAGTGCCTGGTTTCCTCTAGACATGACGCTTTCCATTCAGGCCAAGGAATTCAATCTTTGTTTCATCAGACCAGAGAATTTTGTTTGAGTTGAGAGTCCTTCAGCTGCCTTTTTTCTGCACCCTTCCCTAGATCTGTCCCTTGATATGATACAATCCTGTCTACAGACAATTCCTTGGACGTCATGGCTTGGTTTGTGCTCTGACATGCACTGTTAACTGTGGGACCTTATATAGACAGGTGTCTGCCTTTCCAAATCATGTCCAATCAACTGAATTTACCACAGGTGGACTCCAATCAAATTGTAGAAACACCTTAAGGATGGTTAGTGGAAACAGGATGCACTTGAGCTCAATTTTGAGTGTGATGGCAAAGGCTGTGAATACTTATGTACATGTCGTGTTTTGTTTTTTAATTGCAATGATTTTAAATTTCATGTTGTCATTATGGGGTATTGTTAGTAGAATTATGAGGAAAATCCATCTAATCCATTTTGGAATTAGGCTTTAACATAACAAAATGTGGAAAAAGTGAAGCGCTGTGAATACTTTCCGGATGCACTGTGTGTGTATTTACCAACTTGTTAATAGAAAACCTATACGATGTGCCACTGACTGATTTAAAGGGATATATAATTGCACTCAGTTCATTGTATAGCTGTTTTTAAAGGATTTTGTGAAACTGTTTGCAAAGCGGTAGAACCTGATTTAACCAAGTGCATCCATGTTGATCCTGGAACAATATTCCAATCAGATTTGAGGGACAAGTTTACAGTTTATGTCAAGTTAAGGCTTACAACCAGGGTTGGTGCTTCTACATTTTAGGGATAACTTATTGGTAGGGTTAGGTTTAGGGGTAAGGATATGGTTAAGACTAAATTTTCTGAACAGAATGTTTTTCCAGGATCAACAAAATGTTGACCAATGCAGACATTTTGCTGTGGTGACTCTACAGTGTGTGTTGTTGGTGTTGCAGTGGTGGACCTGTACACCTGTGATATCCACTTCAACACAGTGCGACTCATCGCTGTGTTGATCATCTGTCTGGGCTTCCTGATGCTGCTGTTACCGGAGGACTGGGATCAGTGCTTAATTGAGCTCGGCACCAAACTCAGAAAGCGGGAACAGGTTGCTGAACCGGCTGAGACCGGAACCAGCTCAGGACTCAACTGGACCCGACGAGCAAGGACCTCCATGTCTACGTTTTCTCACTGACACGCACGCACCTTCTCCCGTTCTTATTCCAGTGATTGGATGATGCTGGGAAGAGCATTCATTCCCTAATATCCCTAAGTCAACGAGGCGTCGTAATGCCATAATTTACCATCATGCACATTATAACATGAGAAAAAGCCAAACTTTTTTTTTTCTCTCCTAACTGCAAGTGGATTGGAACAATGACTTAGGTCTTGGACCTCAAGAGCAGGGGTCTCAAATGACCGACTTATTAGCAAAATTTGGGTCATCAAGTGTTACGTTTATCCTTAAAACCAGCCCAAAAATCCATTTATTGTATAGAATAATTGTTTTTATATTTAAAATAAAATCTGTACTAATTACATTTCATTTTTATTTCAATTAATAATTAATATTTTTTTATTTTATATATTGTTGTTTTTTAATGTATATTATATACAGTTTTGCAGTTTTATTTTATATATTTCTTGTTGTCCACATGGCTTTTACAGGCCTAAAACTTGAATGTAAAAAGAATAACTGTAGCCCAGTTAATAACAACAAAAAAACACTGTACGGCACATACAGAAAATAAGTCAAAGTCAGAAAAGTTTTAGTTACATGCATCTACATCAAACTAGATTCAAACTATGGAGCGGTTTACACAGGGAACATTTGTAGTGGCAATAATTCTTCAGTGGATGGTTTCTATTTTTGAAGCACTACAGCTACTCCAGCCACTTTATTTTGCCTGTCTGAAATATAACAAATATTTTTAATATCATATATGTAGATTGATAACTATGAAGTCTTTTTATATCGAAATATGTCTGATTGTCATGTCACAGCCATCTTGTGATTTTTCTTACACTGCTAGTTGAGGAAAGAAAATTGAAGTAGTTTTAGAATACAAGTCCAGGCATTATTACTCCACTAAACATGCAGAGCATTATGCTAGGTATAAAAGGAAAGATGTATCGCTATGTCCATGCCTCAATAACTCTATATAGTTCAAAGGTATGGTCGTAACACATAAAACTGGCCCAAATTGAGAACTTTACCAGACTAGTGGTAGTTTGAGACCTCTGCTCAAGAGATCCATGAACAACCACAATAAAGAGTCAGATCTTCAGATGGTTACACTCTCTTTGAAACTCAAAAGAAACATGTCGGTCACTTTACAGCTCACATTATGACTGACCGGTACGAGTCACTACCAGTGCCCATTAGAGCATGTGCCAAACACTGATATAGACATTAAGAAAGGCAACATGTGCCGTCTTCTCATACAACAAAGTTCTACCTTGCAACAGGTGCATATGAGGGATTCCCCTTCCCAAACTGTGAATAAAGATGTTTTTGAACTCATGTTGGTTAACAGCGATCTTGAGGGTCTAGGAGAAAGAGCGAGTCAGGAATAGGATGCCATGGTGCTGAGGTTTGCTGGGATTCCGGAGGACTGCAGATATCCAGCTCTCCTTGTACAAAGAAAGTTCTGCCGTCCTTTGGGTGCATCTAAGGTCTAAAGGGATTTCCTCTCCTTAACTGTGAATGGAGACATTTGTGGGTTAACGACAGCATCCAGACTGTTTATACTGAAGCTATACTTTGATTCCATCACATTTTTTCAGAGTCACATGCTAACCACTGTGAGGACACTTCAGGCGCAGTATTGGCAACCCGAAAAGGCAATCTTCAGCGAGTCGTGTTACCGTAAAGGGTGCTATGTGCATCCAGTGAATGTATGACCATTTCTGAAAACTGCACCGACACTACGTGCTTTGAAAAAGGTGGTGACTGGAACTGATGCACCACCTTTGCATACACAAAAAAAACATCCTGCACTTCATAAGACTCCAGTCACTTTTTTTTAAACACTGCATTGCATTTTCTTTTAAAAAATCTTACAGACTGTTCCATTGGAAAGGGAATTAGTCCTACAGGAAAATGCATGCAGAAAATGCCAATAAATGCTAGATGATGGCTTCACTGCCTTTTCTTTGATTTGCAATAGGATCTCATCAGCACTGTCTCCCATTGTCATTGTTACGATGACAATAAATATAATATTGTATTCCTCTGGAATTATTGCTAGACATTATTGTAAACCTTTGTAAGGAATGATTTTTACACTGAAATGCATTACGATCACATTTGAGGAAAATGACAAAAACAAATAAATCATCCATTTAATAGATCCGCTTTGTCTGTTTTCACATGTACCATGTAAAACTAAATTTCTCCTCTGTTTGTTTTGTTCAAAATGTCAGTTGACGAGTCCTATAGACTTATGAATATCAAACAGGCTTATGCTGAGAATTAAGGTTTTTTGAACACCTAATTTCACAGAAACCAACTGAGTAATTATCCATCATATAAATTTGTGTCAAAATGTGATTAGATAATAGCTGCCAGTCATGTTAAATAATTTAATATTTTGTCACTTTCTGTCATTTAGATGCATCGAAGACAACGATTATACATCAAGTTTAAAGACCATGATGCAGTTTTATTTTTGTACACCTTTTTGAACAGAGTGAAGATGGTAATTGAAAAATTGAGAGGAAAATAAAAAGATTTAAACATGATTGACAGCTCTGAAAACGTATTAATCATATTTATATATCAACATGATTGGCAGTACAAATTAACAATGCGGTTACTATAAAGCACCTATAATGGAAGAACACAGACCAGGCAGTAAACATTCAAATATCAATTGGTGTGAGACTAATATAACAAAATTGTTTACTGGCCTTGTCCAGAAAGCATGTCGGCAATGCATGACCTCAAGTTCATCCACATACAAAGTGAGGATTCAGGAAAGTTAAAAGCTAAAATAAAAACAGTTTTTACTGAATAATTCATGCAAGTGCTTTAACAAAAATATGACCTTCACTTTTTCTGCTTTAATACCCTCTGAAAAACTGTCCCGTGTTATAATCATAAGAAAGAAAAAAATATTTTCAACATTTACTTTAAATGTATATAAAATGATAAATTTAACATTGTGTATATATTATGTGTGTATATGTATTATATATATGTATATATATATATACATACACACACACACACACACACGGTATCTTATATTGATCAACATTTGTCTTTTTTAAGTTTTGAAAACTAGATGTTCTTAACAACCTCATTATGGCAACATTATCATTTAAATAGTTTATGCCTCATAGAACGTACATTTTACTGAACCCATAACATTCCATTAAAATAATCAACCACCCACAAAATGCAAATAATATTCAGTTTTGTTTCCATTATGCAGTATGGGATATGGAATGATATTCCGGCCAATATTAAAAAAAAAGGATTTTCATTTTGTGCATGCAAACATTGTGACATAATGGAAACACAAATGCGTGATTTGCAATTGCACTTGGATTTTCTTTTCTGTGTATGCAACATGTCTGCCAAATTTCAAATGGAAACGCAAAGTCCATTTCCAATTGCATGTCTAATGCCCAGTTATGACCCTGCCATTTTGGAATAGCAATAGAAAAATCACCCATTTGCTATTTCACTTACTTCGCGTCCTGCCACAACCCTCACAAAATTCAAATGGAATCACAATGCCTAACACAGTCAACTGTCAATCAGTCTTGAGGGCGGGGTTTATTGATATAGTCAAGTGGTGAAAAACAGGGCATTTGGCTATTTTGGCAATAACAACATGCTGATTTTGTTCACTTTAATTCAAGGTCAAATATCCAAAACTGCTTATGTTCACCTGGCAAACAGAAAAAGAGATGCAAAAAGAAAACTGCCATGTCTGCAGTCGGCATGTATCAGATGAATATCATCATCATATTTTCCAGCTGACACAGTGATTTATCTTGAATCTGTAGAAACTTGACATGATGTGAGTGGAGAGTTGTCCATATGACTGTGCTCACGATCCAAGCGATCAAAAAATAAAAAATAAAATTGACATTAGTAGTGACATTCAATCGCAGTTCGTGTTTGTTTCGTAGGAGGATGCTCTGAATTTTGCTTCATTTCAGCATTTTATTCAACATTAATTATTTATACTCAAACGGATATATATTTATATTCAACTATATTTGTATCTTTATTTTGACATTTAAAACATTTTCAGACACACACATGCTGCTTACCTGTGGGGTTCCACAGATGTAGTTGCTTGCAACCAGAGGCAAGGCAAGGCAAGTTTATTTATATAGCACATTTCATACACAATGGCAATTCAAAGTGCTTTACATAGAAAATGAAATTAAAATAGTGATAAGAATTAAGAATACCACATGTAAGACTTAAAAATAAAAACAGGATAATTAAAACAGTTGTAAAGATAATTTTTAAAATAAGAAGACAATAGAAATATACAGTTGTAAAGATATTTAAAAAGAATAAAATTATTACAGTATATATAGATAAAAAAATGATGCATAGATTAGAATAGGTGCAATCAGTGGGACGTACAGTGGCACAGTGCTCATTCAGTAAATGCACAGCTGAACAGATGTGTTTTGAGTCTGGATTTGAAAGTGGCTACTGTTGGAGCACATCTGATTTCTTCTGAAAGCTGTTTCCAGCTGCGGCTGGCATAATAGCTGAACGCAGACTCTCCTTGCTTTGAGTGAACCCTTGGTATTTCTAGCTGACTTGATCCTGATGATCTGAGTGATCTGATGGGTTTGTATTTAATCAGCATATCTGCAATGTATTGAGGTCCTAGGTCATTGAGTGATTTATAAACAAGTAATAATACTTTAAAATTGATCCTAAATGTAACTGGAAGCCAGTGTAAAGACCTGAGGACTGGCGTGATATGGTCATATTTTCTTGTTCTGCTCAGAATCCTGGCACAGCGTTCTGTATGAGCTGCAGCTGTCTAATGGTCTTTTGGGAAGGCCGGTTAGAAGACCATTACAATAGTCCACCCTGCTGGTGATGAAAGCGTGAACGAGTTTCTCTAAGTCTTGCCTGGAAACAAAGCATCTAATTCTAGCAATATTTTTCAGATGATAGTAAGCTGATTTAATTATTGCTTTGACATGACTATTGAAACTCAGGTCTGACTCCAAAATCACACCAAGATTCCTGACTTGATTTTTGTTATTAGACCTTTTGTCTCAAGATATCGTTCACCTTGAGAATTTCATCTTTGTTTCCAAATGTAATGATTTCAGTTTTGTTTTTGATTAACTGGAGACAGTTTTGGCTCATCCAACTGTTAACTTCATCAATGCATTTGCACAGGAGTCAATGGGGCTATAGTCATTAGGTGATAGTGCTAAGTAGATCTGGGTGTCGTCAGCATAGCTGTGGTAAGCCATTTGGTTCTCTCTCATTATTTGGCTCAGTGGCAGCATATACAGGTTGAATAGGAGTGGTGCTAGAATTGACCCTTGTGGGACTCCAAGTCATGGATGTCCAGTCAGACTTATGGTCACCTATACTCACATAATAACCTCTCCCTTCTAAATACGGCCTGAACCATTTAAGGACCATCCCAGAAAGTCCGACCCAGTTTTCCAGCCTGTCAAGAAGTATGTTATGTCAACAGTGTCGAATGCAGCACTGAGGTCGAGTAGCACCAGAATTGATGTTTTGCCTGTATCTGTATTGAGGCGAATATCATTTATTATCTTTATATAAGTGCTGTTTCTGTGCTGTGATGTGGTCGGAAACCAGATTGAAAATTGTCAAAGTATCCGTTTGAGCTTAAGAATTTGTTCAGCTGACTGAAGACAACTTTTTCAATGATCTTGCCTATAAAGGGAGATTTGAGATTGGTCGGTAGTTGTTCAATATGGAGTTATCCAGATTTCTCTTTTTCAGAAGAGGCTTAACTACTGCGGTTTTAAGGAGTTTAGAAAATTCCCATTGAGAAGTGATGAGTTTACCACTTCTAGCAGATCTGCTTCTAAACAGTTAAACACACTTTTGAAAAAGAAGTGGGGAGTGTGTCAAGGAGGCAGGTGATGTTTTAAGGTGCTGTACCGTTTCTTCTAAAATTTTATAATCAATTGCTTCAAAATCAGACATAGTAACTTTCCGAGGTTGTGGTCTGATCTGACTGACCCCAAAGCAACTCACGGATGTGCTGATCGCCTTCCTGATATTATTGATTTTCTCTGAGAAGAAGGAAGCAAACTCACTGCATTTGCTGTCAGAGAGCATTTCACTGGGAATGTGACTCGGGGGTTGTCAGTCTCTCTACAGAAGCAAAAAGGGTGCGCGTGTTGTTTATGTTTCTGTTTATAATATTTGAGAAGAAGGTCTGTCTAGCCTTGCCTAGTTCCACATTAAAATCATGAAGGCTGTCTTTATAGATGTTATAATGGACTACAAGTTTTGTCTTCCGCCGCATGCGTTCAGATTTCCTTCATTGTCTTTTCATTATTTGCACTGCCGTTGAGTTTCTCCAAGGTGCTTTCTGTCTGCCACTCTTTTCTTGACTTTCTCAGGAGCAATATCATCAATTACACTCTTAACTTTTGAGTTAAAAGAGTCAAGGAGAAAATCAACAGATATGTCTGTTGTCAGAAATGATTCTGAAGATATGCTTGGTGTTAGAGATATAGAACCAGAGCAGTCTTTTGGTTTCTTTTTGTTTGGTTGACAGGCGATAAATACAGTTCCAGGTTTTTGTTATTGTTTGAAGTGCAAAAAACTACACAGCAGGTTTACGACATGTTTGTTGCAAAAATATTTAAATATTAAAATATTTTCAGACTATATCAATAAGTATTAGGCATCGGAAATGCAAGTGCGAGGAGGGTTGCGATTCCATTAACATTTTGTGAGGATTGGGGTAGGACACGGAGGAAGTGAAATAGCAAATGGGTGATTTTCTATTTCTATTCCAAAAATGGCAGGGTCATAACTCGCAAGACATTGGAAATGCAGAAAATGGGTGATTTTCTATTTCTATTCCAAAAATGGCAGGGTCATAACTCAAGACATTGGAAATGCAGAGAATGGGTGATTTTCTATTTCTATTCAAAAAATGTCAGGGTCATAACTCAGACATTGGAAATGCAGAAAATGGGTGATTTTCTATTTCTATTCCAAAAATGGCAGGGTCATAACTCGCGAGACATTGGAAATGCAATTGCAAACGGGTTTTGCATTTTCAATTGGAATTTGGCAGACATGTTACATACACGGGAAAGACAATTTCAAATGCAATTGCAGATCACGCATTTGTGTTTCCAATGTTTGAAATTGAAAATGCAATTGCAAATACAATTTGCAATTCCTTTTGAATATTGTCAGGAATATCATTCCATAACGCAGGACTGTGATACACTCAGCAAATATGTTCCACTCTTACTGTGATCTGTCCATAAAAGAATGTGGCTTGTTTCTTTTTAGTAGCAGCAGAATAAGGGAGTCTGTTCCGCTTACACTGTTTGGAGGGAACCTGCAGGAGGTCCACCGTCCTCGAGCTCCGTCCTCCACATTCACGACAGACAGGACGAGAAGTGGCCAACGGAAGAACATTATTCAGTTGCTCCTTGAGGCTGTTGGGAAACTGAGAGCTGAGAGTGAAAACGGAAGAGTACGTCGGCTCTCTGTCTTTTCTGGAGTGCGCCGTGGAACTGTGGGTCGATCTGTTAGTGGGGTCACTCTCACCTCCAACTCCACCTGTAGACCTCTGAGCTCCTACTCTCGCCACAACGCTTCCCAACCTGGCCTGAATCTTCCGTCTCAAACTCTGGAAGGCCCCTTGGAAGCGCTTGCTGAGGAGCGCATACAGCAACGGGTTGATATCGGAATTAAACAGCACCAGCCAATAGGAGAAAGTGACTGCAGACGGGGGAACAAGGCTCCTGGGCCGAGACAGGGCGGTTTCAGTGGCCTGCACAAGAGCTACGCTGATGTAGGGTGTCCAGCACAAGAAAAAAGCACCGATGACCAGAAACAACCTCAGAACTCCATGATGCTGATGATGACTGGGATGTTGAGGGCTACTTCTATGGATTTGAGCCATAAAAGAGTGTAGACGTCCACCAGTTGGGTTGGAAGACATCTCAGAGGGTGCATCTGGAGCAACATCATCAGGAACATCCAACTCTGTCACAAACCTCCCACTCACATAGTAAATCAGCCTGGATGGTGTGTAAGTATCCATGAATGAGTGTTGGAGATTCAAGACCGATGTGGTTCTGCTACGCTGGAGATGTTCTTCCAAACTGTGGATCCTCCTAGCGTGGTATCGTGCCACACGGACAATCTTCACATAGCAGAAAAGGATGACTATAGCCGGCAGAAGAAAAGATAGGGAGGCCATAATGACTGTGTAGCTTGGGCTGTTGGCCCAGTTCACGGCACAGCTGTACATGGGAGCCACAAAACTAATATTACTCCAACCGAGGAGAGGAGGACAGCTGGTCAACATAGCTTGCAGCCAAATCCACAGCACCACCGAACATGTTCTCCATATCGTGCAGCGGGAATCGTACCGCAAGCAGTCCACGATGGAGAAGTAACGGTCCAGGGCAATAGCGGCGAGTGTTAAAACTGACGCGGTGCAGTAGACTGA
This sequence comes from Gobiocypris rarus, assembly GCA_023029165.1. Taxonomy (NCBI): domain Eukaryota; kingdom Metazoa; phylum Chordata; class Actinopteri; order Cypriniformes; family Gobionidae; genus Gobiocypris; species Gobiocypris rarus. The sequence continues at coordinate 14,743,359 of CM040927.1, forward strand.
GGATGTGTATCCGACATACAGACATAGACCCTGGAAGATCAAGAGAGAGTTCAAAATTAGCAAAAACATCTGTTAAAGTGCTCAAAATTGTATTTTGTAACTTTAAACAACTTGAAGGTGATGCATGTCATTTTATCAATGTTAAAATAAACACTGTGGTTCTATGCAAACAAATGCTAATTTGTTTTAAAATGTCGGTCAACCTAGAGGCCCGCTCACACCAAGGAAATTATATCATTGGAATCCCTTTCAAAATGATTTTTTGAATCAGAATCCATCCGAGTTTAAAGAGCTTGAGCATTCAAAGCAACAGACAATTAAAAACTGATAATAAACAGAACATTATTCATAAAATTAATATTTGGTCATAATTTACTCACCCTCATGTCGTTCGAAACCCGTAAGACTTTGGTTAATCTTCAGAACACAAATAAAGATTTTTTTTTATGAAATCAGAGAGCACTTTGTCCCTCCATAGACAGCTATGCAACTGAACACTTCAAAAAGTTCATAAAGAGATTGTAAAACTTATCCATGTAAACATTTTACTCACATATAAACATTGATCAGCAAGCAGACATAAACAACTTTCTGTCAGGATCACTATCGTCAGTTTGGATTGCCAGTATGGTTCTGTTCTGGGCAAGAACTCCGAGCGCATCCATGCAGCTGTTCTTTTTTAACTAATCTTAAATATGACTCGGGATCAACGAGTTGTCTCAGAGTGATTTCTTAATTTTGTGTTGACCGTGCATGCGCTACAGGTCATCGGTTCTGTACAGGATCTTCTACACTCAGCCTATGGGGCTGAGTCGGTGAACGAATGACTCGAACCCGGAGACTCGAGAGGTAAACTAATCGATTCTGTTTTCGGGACTGCATGCATTGCATATGGGCCTGTCACGGCCCAGATCAGACACTGATGACGGAACTAACGACTCGAACCCGAAGACAGGAGAGGTGTACTAATCTTTCCAGGGAACAGATATGGTTAAATGTGAAGTGGCAAAAGAAAGAAGGACTCGGATTCGGAGGTGAGGTGAATTAACAGACTGCAGCCTGAAGACCCAGCTAAGCACTTCATGAATCATTTTTTTTCTTAAAGTTTGGCCTTGGCTGCATTAGCTTATAATTAATTTTTTATTCCAAATGTGACCAACAATTACTAGATGTGTTGGGGAATTTAACATGACATTTTGATTATATTCTGCTGAAATGAACGAAATTACTTGAGATTCAAAGATCCGGGTTCTTAAAATGATCCAAACTTCCCACAACTACTATGCATTGCTCAACATACATCACTTACTCCGATGCTCTGATTGGTTGTAGGTCTATCCAATTGAGTGCAGAGGCGTTTTCTTTCCTGGTTCGGTTGAAACACGCCCCATAATCACAGCCCATTGGAGCAGCATCAGACTCATATTCTGACTAGAATTGAGTATGACAATGTCAGACTAGTTAATGGAGGGACAGAAAGCTATCAGATTCCATAAAAAAATGTGCAATTAATGACAGAATTTTAATTTTTGGGGGGGGTGAACTTACCCTTTAGCATTATAGTAACGATTATCGAGGTAAATGGGCTTTAACATGCTTTAACAGGATTATCGAGGTAAAAGGAATCACTTCCACAAACATTTTTTCCAGCTGATGAATGATAAGTCAATCAGAATCCACCAGACTTAAAGAGCTTGAGCATTTAAAAATGTGGTGTGCACTTATAATAAAAAGAATGTAATCGTCCGTTGTTGTGGAATGCTTTTTGTTATGAATGGGCTTTAACCTGCAACATTAATTCAACCAATGGCTTGAGTTTGGGGACGGGACTAATGGTTTGGTCGACCAATGGCAGATGGAAATGGTCATTACTTTTGCGATTCCGTTTGGTGTAGCTAGTGGTTCAGACATTACCCACACTTCACCCTTAAGTTATAAATGATGGATGCAAAGCATTATGTACTAACATTGTAGTTGACCCATCCGTTGTTCAGAATGGAAACTGCCACAAACGGCATGACGCCTATTCCCACTAAGAAATCACTAATGGCCAGATTAATGATCAGGACGGAGGTCACGGTGTGGAAGGTTTTTGTGGCTGCAACAATCACAATGACCAGAATGTTTCCTGACAAGAAAGAACAAAAGCACAACAGAATAAACACATTTTATATGAATACCATTTTTTTTAAACTATTATAAAATTATGTCAGTCAAATTTTTATTTATTTTATGTATATATTGTGTTAATGTATTTATGGGTGTGATCTCACAAAAGGCAGAGATGTCTGAAACTATTGGAACTAAACAGCAAAATCATTAATTTGGAATGATTAAAGTGCTAACAATTCTGAAACTTATAGCACAGTATGTTTTGATTGATGTATTTTATTTCTATTTTTCATGACATCACCCCTTTAAATGCTATAGCATTATGATAAATTCTGATAAAAAAAAAATCTTAGATCAGTAGTATATGGACAATTTATACTTTTATATAATGTAGTGATGCATTCCTGTTATGCAGTGGAAGTGCATTAGGAGTTCTTAAAAAAAAAAACCTTAATTCAATCTCTGAAAACAAGTCTTAATATTTTAGTTTATTTTGCAATTATTTATTTCAAGTAAAATGAGATTGTTTAGAATTTTACTAGGGGAAAAAAATCTTTGGAATCTATCTTTTGAAATTCTGAAATTATCATACTAATTTCTGTAATTTTATCAAACAGGATGTAACGTTTTAAAGAAAGGGCAAAACCACACAATGTCACAAAACACCACAAACTTCATCAAATTGTACTTGTCAAATAATACTTGTTGATATTTAGGCTGTTGTTTGCCACTAAAATAGTGGTAACACTTTACAATAAGGTCTCATTGGTAAACTTTAATTAATGTATATTTTCAAACTTTATGATGCCAAGGACCCCCAAATATGACGAACCTTAATGAGGGAACCCCTTCCTAAAATCCATATATTTTTATGTAAGAAAAAACATTTAAACTGTTATATAAATAGTAAGTGACACATTATAAATACAACACTGTTTCCCAGCTTAAATTGGCTGTACTTAAAGGACCTGTATGTAGGATTGTGGCCAAAACTGGTACTGCAATCACTTTCAAATTACTGTAGAGCAGTGTATCCTCTCACCCTCCCCTGACTCGAGGTTGGCAGATAGGCTGCAGGATCCAGCAGGAACGTAGGCTGCTAAAAAAGGAGCTTCAAATGGCAAGTGAGTTGGGTTTTCCTTCTGTTAATTATGTTTATGCTTCATGAGAGGTCTTTTAGGTTTCGTAAAGTTAGACATTTTTTATCCAAAAAGTTTGTAGCTGCAGCTGTGGTAACTAGAGCAGAGCTGGCAAACCGGATGCCGAAACACTACTGACTTTGTGATTGGTAGATAGGTGGAGGGTGGAGCTTCAAGCCAAAACACAACATGTCAACATCAACATCAGTTGAGGGCTGCAACTTCACTTTTAAAATGACAATATCCTGGCCGGACTACTGTTGTCAGTGATATAAGTATTTGAAATTAACATGATTTCTTACTGTCTAGTGACATATCAGGGCCATTTTATGATTAATTGAAATACATTTCTTACATACAGTTCCTTTAATGTTGCATGTGTAAACCTGGAGAACATTTTCAATTAAAAATTATTTATATAAGCAGCTTTTACAATAAATGTATGCAAGCTGCTTTGTTGGGAATACTGCCTTACAACCCCAGTGAGCAAGACAAAGGGGACTAAAGTGAGAAAAACTCACTAGTAAGATACAGAGCAAACATGAACAATTGGTGGCTGATTAAGCACTTTTTTCCCCCACTGTATAAGTTTTCCCACTTAAAAAAAATGAGAGAGGCCTGTAATTTTCATCATAGATTTTTAAAGATTTTATCTGCAAATTATGGTGGACAATAAGTATTTGGTCAATAACAAAAGTTAATCTCAATACTTTGTTATATACCCTTTGTTGGCAATGACAGAGGTCAACAAGTGCAAGTCTCCACAAGGTTTTTACGCACTGTTGCTGGAAGTTTGGCCCATTCCTCCATGCAGATCTCCTCTAGAGCGGATGTTTTGGGGCTGTCGCTGGGCAACACAGATTTTCAACTCCCTCCAAAAATGTTCTATGGGGTTGAGATCTGGAGACTGGCTAGGCCACTCCAGGACCTTGAAATGCTTCTTACGAAGCCACTCCTTCATTGCCCGGGCGGTGTGTTTGGGATCATTGAAGATGAAACGTGGCTGTGTCTTTCAGCATGACAATGCCCTTGCTGATGGAAGGAGGTTTTTACTCAAAATCTCATGATACATGGCCCCATTGATTCTTTCCTTTACACGTATCAGTCGTCCTGGTCCCTTTGCAGAAAAACAGCCCCATGATTGGCATGATGTTTCCACCCCCATGCTTCACAGTAGGTATGGTATTCTTTGGATGCAACTCAGCATTCTTTCTCCTCCAAACATGACAAGTTGAGTTTTTACCAAAATGTTATATTTTGGTTTCATCTGACCATATGACATTCTCCCAATCCTCTTCTGGATTATCCAAATGCTCTTTAGCAAACTTCAGACGGGCCCAGACATGTACTGGCTTAAGCTGGTGGACACGTCTGGCACTGCAGGATTTGACTCATTCACTCGGTCCCCCTGTGTGGTTCTGGGATTTTTGTTCACCGTTCTTGTGATCATTTTGACCCCACAGGGTGAGATCTTGCGTGGAGCCCAAGATCGAGGGAGGTCTTTTATGTCTTCCATTTTCTAATAATTGCTCCCACAGTTGATTTCTTCACACCAAGCTGCTTACCTATTGCAGATTCAGTCCTCCCAGCCTGGTGCAGGTCTACAATTTTGTTTCTGGTGTCCTTTGACAGCTCTTTGGTCTTGGCCATAGTGGAGTTTGGAGTCTGACTGCTTGAGGTTATGAACAGGTGTCTTTTATACTGATAACGATTTCAAACAGGTGTCATTAATACAGGTAACGAGTGGAGGTCAGAGGAGCCTCTAAAAGAAGAAGTTACAGGTCTGTGAGAGCCAGAAATCTTGCTTTTTTGTAGGTGACCAAATACTTATTTTCCACCATAATTTGCAAATAAATTTTCTGGATTTTTTTTCTCATTCTGTGTCTCATAGTTGAAGTGTACCTATGATGAAAATTACAGGCCTCTCTCATCTTTTTAAGTGGGAGAACTTGCACAATTGGTGGCTGACTAAATACTTTTTGCCCCACTGTACAATTCTGGAATAAATACGGAAAGAAAGGAGAGAAACATTTAGAAATTAAACAGTTAAGAGTAGAATTTATCCATTTTTGCTTGGTCTTTTTATTCTCTGAAAGTTTCTGGGGTCCCCTTAGAACCTTCTGGAGGGTCCCCGGACCCCAGTTTGAAAACCCCCGATAATGAGCAACAAATTTGTTACAGTTTTATTAATCTTTGTTAATGTTAGTTGAACAAACAATGAGCGACAGTATTTTAGTTCACATTACATTAAGTAATGTTATCAAATACAACTTTTGATTTATTAATGTATAAGTAAATAATTAAATTAACATTAAGTAAGATTAATAAATGCTGTAGAAGTGCAGTTAATTCTTAGTTCATGTTAACTAATGAAACCTTTCTGTAAAGTGATGCCATTAGGAATATGGATTTTGATAGCATTGTTTTAAATACCAGTCAAAACAATATTCACAAGAAATCGTTTTCTTTAAAAATATTAATTTTCCCGTGTTACAGCTAATACAACTTAACACAAAACATTTGATCTTATACCATTATAATTTCTCAGAAATGTACACTGTTAGAAATCAAATGCAAAACTTTCTCATGACATCTCTGACATTCACACACATTAATGAAGCGTGTTGAGAAGTGTTAAGCTCACCCGTTACTGCGGCCAGACTCATCAGCACCATCAGAGTCTCCAGCACTAAACGCCCCCGAGGCGACAGAGCGGTTGAGTTTCTTAGTGCAGTCCGCATCTGAAACTCAGACTCATCTGAATCAAACCACTCATGAGCCGAGGACTCCATTTAAAAACAGTCAGTCTGATTAAGTCAGATATTCCAATCTCAGTTGCATCACAAGCAAATCTTCCATAATAATGCAAGAAGCTCATTTAAGAATATATTACAGTATTTGATCAAAACAATAAGCCATCTATACGCTAAGCAGACAGTTTGCTTCTCACTCCTCTCTGGTTCATTTGCCCTGTGAGCACCTGACAGTGCAGTTCAGTATCTCCAGGGTCCCTTCAACAGTTTATCTACAGCGATGACAACATGGAAAATCAAACGCTTGACTTGTGAATTACACAGCAAGAGAAAACAGAACTCTTGAATATGTGGCTCATTTGAATAGTCTATTTAAACAGATGCTTAGTTTCTCAAGGGTTTACAATGGTTATGGATGTAATTATTTTTTCATGCTAAATGTGTGGGAACAAATACGATTTGTGTAAATATGAATTAAATAATAGCGTAGTCGTTTTGAGATAGAAAAAAAGTTTATTTAACCTAAATTCAAAGCAATATTAAAATTTCTCTCTTAAAATAGACGATAAAACACAGTCAAATATCACTTTTAAATGTCAACAGAGTGAGCAATAAAAACTCAAAGGGAAGGAAAAGGAAAAGCAGATGGTATGTGTATAAATGCCATAATTAAACATGAATGGAGCAGTTTTCCATCTTGTCAAGCAAAATGCATCTTATGCATCAATGACTTTTCCTTAGAAAAATGATGTAAAATGCAACATCTCCCAAATACTGACAGATGTGTTCTGCTAAAACACAGAAGACTCGCTTAGCAAATTCAGCACCGAGGGTTTTGTCCTAAATGCTGGCGAGTATATTCCCACACCAGCAGGGCGGCGCTCACGTGCACATTGAGGGAACGGATGACTCCATGCTGAGGAATCTCCACACACACGTCCACCAGCTGCAGCAGGTTTGCAGGAATGCCTTCCCTTTCATTACTGTTCAGAGACAAACAGACACGTTAGAATCATGCATCAGGCAGAATTCAAAAAAATCATATCCAATGGAATGCTAAGGTCTCTAATGCAATGTTCAAGCTAATGAGTTTATAAAGCTGTTTAAAATGGTAATTTTACACAGAATTGGCACCCGCAGATCTTCATGAGAAGCTCAGCTGATTTCAGCCTGCTGTTCATAGCTCTCCACCCGCCCTAAAACTAGCATATTTTCTCAGCAGTCTCCATTTAAAACATTTACCATGTTTATGGAAATTACTTGACAAGAGCGTTTTTGGCTCCTGTGTTTCCCTTGAAAGAAGCACATGGACAATGACATTTGGTATTTGGACATTATATTGGACAAAAATTAGTATATGCCTCTCCAGACAAGATCAGCCATCAGTATTTTTGTCAACTCTTTCATATAGATAATAACCTTGAAGGAATTTGTGACCATTCTTCTAGAAGCTCATTTGTACGGTCAGGCACTGATGTTGGGCGAGAAGGCCGGTCTCGTAATCTCTGCTCTAATTCATCCCAAAGGTGTTCTATCGGGTTGAGGACATGACTCAGGCCAGTCAAGTTCCTCCACACCAAACTCGCTCATCCATGTCTTTATTGACCTTGCTTTGTGCACTGGTAAGCAGTCATATTGGAACAGGAAGGGACAAATCCCCAAACTGGATGCAGCTGTTCGGCCATAGAAACCCATTCTATGAAGCTCTCTACGCACTGTTCTTGAGCATATCTGAAGGCCACACGAAGTTTGAAGGTCTGTAGCTATTGACTATTGAAAGTTGGCGACGTCTGCACACTGTGCGCCTCAGCATGTGCTGACCCCGCTATTTGATTTTACATGGCCTATCACTTAATGGCTGAGTTGCTGTTGTTCCCAATTGCTTACACTTTGTTAAAATACCACTAACAGTTGAGCGTGGAATATTTAGTAGTGAGGAAATTTCACAAATGGACTTATTGCACAGGTGGCAACCTATCACGGTACCACGCTTGAATTCACTGAGCTCCTGAGAGTAACCTATTCTTTCACAAATGTTTGTAGAAGCAGTCTGCATGCCTAGGTGCTTGATTGAATACACCTGTGACCATGGAAGTGATTGGAACAATTAAATGCAATGATTTGGAGGGGTGTCCCTATACTTTTGGCAATATAGTGTGTATTAATTTACATGGTCTTTTAATTTATTCTGTAAATAGGCCAAGAGTAGCATATAGAAAACCTCAACAAAAAAAAAAAAATAATAATTATATTTACATGGTCTGAAAAAATGCAGTAAAATGTGAAAAACTCATTCGTTTCATCTAGGCCTGCTGATGAGGTCAGATAAGTAGTGTACAGGTGCTGATTGAACTAATAAACCAAGCTTTTAAATAATAACCCTGACTTAAACTGCCGCTCAATAGCTTTGCATTAGCGAGATAATCAGGCATAATAATACAGTGATTCACACACCTGCTGCGCAGGAAACATCAGGTGGCTTTACTGCCTCAAAGACAAGTGATGCAGCAAGACAAATCATGAACACTAAACAAACACACATACACTCGTTGGTTCTTTCAAACAAACCATAATTGTGACTAATATACAGTATCAGTGCGGTATTAAACTTGTTGCTTTTAAACATACGGTCAACATAACAGCTCTCCTTGAGAAATATAAAATAAAACTTTTGGAGCAGTATTTAAATTGTATTCATTTATTAAAAAAAGACACCATATTCAAATAAAAACACTGAACCTGTTAGATCACTGATTTCACTGATTGATGCTTGTTAAATTTAGCATAAAAAAATGAGCTGATGCTAGTTGTATGTGTAAATTGTGCATTTATGTTGGGTGGTTTTGCTGATGAGCGCTTGGCATGTCAGGACATGCTTTTCTCTCTAGCAGCATTCAGAGGTAAGGAAATCTCACAGGGAGGGACACATCAATTAGCCTCATAATGTTAAACTGCACCGTCAGCACACACTGAAACGTTTCTATTTTCACATCCATTCACAAAGACAATCCTGCCCTTCATAACTAATAATCAAAAGAGATCACTTGCTGTGTTTATGCACAATGGCCACAAAATGTATTTGAAAAATTAAGGGTCAGTATTGTTTTTCAAGATGTAAAAAACAAACTTGACAGTTCTAAAAAACTGGTGTTTAAAATCATGCATTTTAAAAAGGTACAATATGTTAGTTTTGACCCTCTAGCGGTTTAAAAACAAAACTGCATGAATTTTGCAGAAGAACATTGTTTCGGATGTGCTTTGGCACTGTGTGGCTGTGAGGATGAATATGGTTATCATACTCCTCATGAAACTACAAGGCTTAAGAGATATAAGCAGTTTAGACTGAAAAAGGATCTCAAGCTGACTAACTGAAGACGTTACTGTACAGTGGGGCAAAAAAAAGTATTTTGTCAGCCACCAATTGTGCAAGTTCTCCCACTTAAAAAGATGAGAGAGGCCTGTAATTTTCATCATAGGTACACTTCAACTATGAGAGACAGAAGGAGAAAAAAAATCCAGAAAATCACATAAGTATTTGGTCACCTACAAAAAAGAAAGATTTCTGGCTCTCACAGACCTGTAACTTCTTCTTTAAGAGGCTCCTCTGTCCTCCACTCGTTACCTGTATTAATGGCACCTGTTTGAAATCGTTATCAGTATAAAAGACACCTGTTCATAACCTCAAACAGTCAGACTCCTAACTCCACTATGGCCAAGACCAATGAGCTGTCAAAGGACACCAGAAACAAAATTGTAGACCTGCACCAGGCTGGGAAGACTGAATCTGCAATAGGTAAGCAGCTTGGTGTGAAGAAATCAACTGTGGGAGCAATTATTAGAAAATGGAAGACATAAAAGACCAGTGATAATCTCCCTCGATCTGGGGCTCCATGCAAGATCTTACCCCGAGGGGTCAAAATGAGCAAAAATCCCAGAACCACACCTAGTGAATAACCTGCAGAGAACTGGGACCAAAGTAGCAAAGGCTACCATCAGTAACACACTACGCTGCCAGGGACTCAAATCCTGCAGTGCCAGACGTGTCCCCCTGCTTAAGCCAGTACATGCCCATCTGAAGTTTGCTAGAGATCATTTGGATGATCCAGAAGAGGATTGGGAGTGTCATATGGTCAGATGAAACCAAAATATAACTTTTTGGTAAAAACTCATGTCATGTTTGTAGGAGAAAGAATTCTGAGTTGGATCCAAAGAATACCATACCTACTGTGAAGCATGGGGGTGGAAACATCATGCTTTGGGGCTGTTTTTCTGCAAAGGGACGAGGACGACTGATGCGCGAAAAGGAAAGAATGAATGGGGCCATGTATCGTGAGATTTTGAGTAAAAACCTCCTTCCATCAGCAAGGGCATTGAAAATGAAACGTGGCTGGGTCTTTCAGCATGACTATGATCCCAAACATACCGCCCGGGCAAAGAAGGAGTGGCTTCGTAAGAAGCATTTCAAGGTCCTGGAGTGATTTTCTGGATTTATTTTCTCATTCTGTCTCTCATAGTTGAAGTGTACCTATGATGAAAATTACAGGCCTCTCTCATCTTTTTAAGTGGGAGAACTTGCACAATTGGTGGCTGACTAAATACTTTTTTGCCCCACTGTACGTACCCATTAATAGACATGGTTCTCTCTTGAAAGAAAAATTCCAGCACAACACTACAACAACCATAATGAAATTACCCTTCACAATAGATCATGCTTTATAAAGAACTACAAACTACTCATGGCAATTTATCTGTTCAACAAAATACCTTATTCACCCGAGTAAAAAAAACATCTCCACAATGCAACATTTCAAATTCTTCAGTTCAAAGCCAAGCCAATGTTGTATCTTGTTTTATTACAAACTGTCAAAGTTTCTTTTTGCCAGCAGTCTCTCCCCTGTTCAGCATTTTTTTTTTTAAAACAGGTGATTCCTCAGAGGTTCAAGATTTACCACGCTCCATGTTAAACTTTATTGCTCATTGTGACAACAAACCTATGCCACTCATACATAGCAGCTTTTCTCTATTTACAAAAATGACGAGATGCACGGCGGGTGACCTATATACACAATTTCAAGCATAAACCATCCCGCAGGTCTAAAACTTATAATAGGCTTACCATCGTAAATAAGGGTAAGAAAAAACAACATGTTTTGGAAGAAGGATTGATAATGTATTGACTCATTTAAATAGTTAATTTTGAACAAAAAAAGTTACATAATGTACCTTCAAGCTACATTTTAAAAGATGTATCCTTTTTATCATCTTAGTCATCAATTATATCATGTATAAATACATCTTTGCATTACATAAAATATTAAACTACGAATTTATAGAACTATTTAAAATGTGGTTATGATTGAATTTCATAAAAAATGTAGTGTGGCTGAGGTGCACAAACACTTTTTTGGGCCACTGCATTTAGACAGAATCTGGGTGGTAAGTTGGAGGTGTTGGTTTACCCGAGTAAAAGGAGGCTTCTTTCAGGAAATGTGTAATCTTGTAAACTCTGGCTGTTGGATGTTTGCTCTACTCCTATTACCCAGTATCCCTCTCTCTTCTTCAGCTGCAGGTAATCTGACAACTCTGCAGGCTTCACCTGGAAAATCAAGGCAGATAACTTGAGATATCTGAACAGCTTCATTAATCATGACAGATTAATTTCAACATTTTGCTCATATTCTTCATTTCACCCCACAAACCAGAGCTTTTGATGGTTTTGTGTAGTAAGTATTTGGCTGATGTAATGCATGATTATGATGAACAACATCTCTAGGCTTGTTTCAGCCCACACTTGGAGGAAATATTAAAATATAAACATTCCTTTAAAGCTGCAGTATGTAACTTCTACACCACTAGTTCCACCAAAGGGAACCGTAATTGTTTTGAAAATTACAAATCACAATTTTTGCCAATTCGGATTGGTTTTGAACAACAGATATATTTATGTCAAGAAGTCTGAAAAATAAACTGAACAGAAATGATTGAGTATACAAATGATGACTCTATAACAGACCAGAAATAATAACACACCTCAAGCATTGGCAGCCACAACTCTGAAGACACGCTAAGCGCCTGGAACTGTTTATCATTAATGTGTCGCAAACTGTCCAGAACCAGAGCTTTGGCCCCAAATATCTCACACGTCCTGCACAGACCTGGAACAGACACACCAACAATTGCAGTTTAGTCCTCTGATAGTCTAAATAGTAATGTGTTTATTTATTGAGACCGAGACAGACAGACAGGACAACAGTTAGACAAACAGATAAAACAAGAGAGAAAACGTCAGACAGCCAGCCAGACAGACAAAAGGACAGACAGCCAGATAGACAAAACGACAGACAGCCAGACAGACAAAACGACAGACAGCCAGCCAGACAGACAAAACGACAGACAGCCAGCCAGACAGACAGATAAAATGACAGACAGACAGATAAAACGACAGACAGACAGACAGACAGACAGACAGACAGACAAACCGATAGCCAGACAAAATAACTGACATACAGACAGACAAAACGACAGACATCCACAGACAAAACGAAAGACATCCAGCCAGACACAGACACTGAAGGATCATGTGACACTGAAGACTGGAGTATAGACGAAAATTCAGCTTTACCATCATACAAATTAATTAATTTTTAAAATGTAATAAAATAGAAGTGTTCATTTAAATTCCAATAATTTCACATGAATGATTTTACAGTATTCTTAAATAAATGCAGTGTTGGTAAGCATAACATTTCTTTCAAAAACACATTTTGTTTTCATCAGTGGTTTCTTTTATTGGTCTTGTTAAATGCAAATGAGCACATCAATATTTATTCATATAATGTGACTGGGATAAAACAGCATGAATGAAAACCATATGCCAATGAAACTAACAATAATCGGCTTGAGCAGAATGTTTGAATGTGATGAATGAGCCTTTTATAATGAGCTTGTGCTAAAACAGATTTGTCGGTTGATTCAGAAGGCATGATGTGCGTGTTGAATGTCTCTGTTATAGTTGCAATGATGACATTCAGAAGAAAAAGACCAAACGTAATGAAAACAGTGTAAGGCAAACTAATATCTGTCACAGCAAGGACGATGAAGACCATCACAGGACGCATTCAATAATAGGCCTGTGTATCTTTTAAACAGAAAGTTCATAGTTCAATCCATGACTGAATGACTGTTTTTTATATTTAATACTGTAAAGCTGCTTGTTTTAAAGCAATGTATAAAAGTGCTATATAAATAAAAGTGCCTTCACTGGAGAGCTGAATTGCAGAGCTTGTGCAAACATCCACACTGCTATGATCAATCAATCAATCAATCAACTTTATTTATATAGCGCTTTTACAATGACAATTGTTTCAAAGCAGCTTCACAGTGTTAAACAGGACAACATTGCAACAAAATTTGATTTGGCTAGTTTAATTTGGATAGTTTATAGAATTATATATGACCAAATTAATAAATTCTATTTGTATATTTAGTTGAGTAACTTGGATCATAATTTGAGTCCCCATGATCAGATGCTTTCTAGGGTTTAGCCATCATAAACAATTTTATTGATCCTTTTCCTGTATAATATTCCCATTATCATACATTTTTCTATTTGTCTTACCGCCCAGATTGGTGGGCTTGTCGATGAGTGATGCGACCACCAGGAGGTTGCTAGTGAGTTTGCCCAGGCGTGCTGCCCTCTGCTGGGCCATGAGCTCAGGCTCTTGCTCCTGGACACTCATCTTCCACGGGGTGATTTTCTTCTGAACTTCTGCCCAGCGCTCTTCCTTCTCCAAATCACCTATTAGACATACGTGCTTAACATTTCACACTGTAATGATTTCGCTCTTCTTCTAACAAATTAGCTGGTGTTGTAACAAACTTAACATTAGAACACAGAGAAATCCCACATCCCTAACACCGCTTGAAACAAGGGAGATAACTGAAAATGCTCTGTGTGGTGTGGTTCCTGCTCTCTGCTGTCCTCATGTGGTGATTACCTTTGTCCTGCTGGATCCAGTCACCAGGCTGGAGTTCACAGAGATCCCTCACACGGTTCTTCAATTGCAGGGCAGCGCACATCGGGAAGACAACAAAACTCTCAAATTTCCACAGTGGAAGCCACTCATCTTCTGCCAACTCTGAAAGGGAGGGAAAGGTCTGGAATATTGTCTGGGGAAGAAGAGAATGTGATGCTGCTGGATTATAACAGCACAGAACAAATCACATTATATACAGAAGATAGAAAAAGAGGTGTGTGTGTGTGTGTGTGTGTGTGTGTGTGTGTGTGTGTGTGTGTGCGTTCGCGTTCTCACCTCAACACTATAATCCCTGATTGGGTGGAAAGCACTGAAGAAGAAATGCTCCTGGATTCTAGACCAATTTTTCATTGCATTTCTGTGGAAAAAAACATGTTTTAAAAGTCTCTGATATCTCAAGAATATTTGGAAAACCAGTCCTAGAAAACCAGTCCCAAAATGTGTCGCTATAATTCAGGATTGCAGCTCTATTAAACCCTGTAAAGCAGTTATGGAGCTCATGTTCATTGAAGAAAAAGCACCAGTTTTATTCAGAGGCCCAAACTGAGCAAAATATATTCAATTAGGTACGGTTGCTAATATTTATATGGCCAAAACAGATTGTAATGTAAATCAATGAGACCTGTATAACAGTATAGATCTATATAACAGTATAGCAGACTACTTTCATACAATGGTTATAATATCAGTTGTCACTCTATATCTCCCAATAATATGCCTTAGTAAGATGATGTTTAAATGCTTAGTTTTATTATCAAAGCTCTGCAGTTTTAATTGTGTGTGTGGGGGGAACATACGATTCAATGCAATGCATTGATGGTTGACAAATATAAATTCATTAAAAGCCTGATATATCATTTTATTTCATCTTTTATAAGTAATATGAAAATTAATGTATGGATAATCAAGTAAACACAAGTTGCTCCTTCAGTTCAGTAAGACACACAAAAAGACAAAAAGACACACGTACCACGACTTGAAGGGGAACATTTTTATTTTACAGTTATACTAAAAGGCTTTTTACTTGCTAAAAAAAAATAAACTATCAATTAGACATCATGAATCAAATATGATGCAGTAAGCTTTATAGAGTAAATGAGTGAATCTTTTCTCACCCAGTGTTCTGCATGGCTTCAGCTTGCTGTAAACAGGCCTGGACCACTGTGGTCAGCCCACCTAGGTCTTCCTCCATGAGGACACGGGCTTCCTCCAGCTCCCACACCCTCTTAAGGGCGAGCAGGGCATACAGACGGACGCTGAAGTTATGACTGAAACACCACTGCAGGCTCACCTCCACCGCTCTACGCCACTGCACCTCCTGAGAGAAACAACAGAAATAAATACAGAAAATGTAGATCTCTGCCTGTTAGCAGAGGAATAAATTAGACTCAAATTATAAAACTGCACCTTATCTTGCAGTTTTGGGAGGAGGACGTTCAGGTGCACGAGGACAGAGAGAAAAGTGCAAATGCTTGTTTTTGTCTTCTCATGATCCTGCAAAACAAGAAAATAGACCTCTACATAACTCAAATGGCTGTATGTAATATTTTAGATGTTAAAATACTTCCTCCTGACCGAGTTTAATGTAGTTATTTTTTCTACTGCAGAGCTACTGCAGAGCTTTTCTACTTCAGGCCTGGTTTTGATGCGTATGTGTCGCACCTGTTTGTATATTGAGGTTTGTGTGTTGATAAGTTTAAGACTCACCAGACTGAAACAGTTCCACAGGTTCTGGATGCGAGACGGGTTCAGATGGAGGATCAGAATCAGGGTCCACTCGATCAGGTACTTGACGGATGCTTGGTTACTGCAGAACCCAGCCTCACACACGTGACTCAACACACAGTCCGACACAAACTCCTGTGACGGATAACAAATTATTATTTTATTTTTTTTGGTTGCATCGATTAATCTAACGATGAATTTTCCCGAACCGGTTCGATTTCGATTCGATGCGATTCTCGATTATCTCCCCATGAATTGCCTAATAGCAATGTATTAATGTTGATTTACATAATTGAATGAAAAAAAAAAAAAAACACATGAATTCCTTAACATTGCAATATTGCTCTTAAAATTCCAAAATAAAAGACTATACAAGAGCAAAATAATGCAATCTGATGTCAAGCATTCAATAAAAAAATAAAAAGGTCACCCAGCCACCCCTTTCTTAGAGCTATTGAAAGAATACAGTAATTATTGTAAACTTGGGGGCTTTAAGCTAATACAGAAAGTGCTTTTCCAACAAAAACTAAATAATGAAAATAAACATTGAGAATTCAACATTAATGTTGAACATGCTTACTGAAAAACAGCATTTTCATTCAACTTACACTCTGGCACTTTCCTTTCACATTGTGTGTGTGTGTGTGTGTGTGTGTGTGTGTGTGTGTGTGTGTGTGTGTGTGTGTGTGTGTGTGTGTGTGTAAGGCATTGAACATTTTAAATTTAAAACCGCTTATTATGTAGGTAGCCAATGTGCCTGATGCTTTCACTTGAACATTTGCATTGTTTTTGTGATTAAAATACATAAAATAATTACCATAACACCTGTCTTCCTGTGTGCGTGAATTTTTTTATGTAGCCGTGACAACGAAACATGCACATGCGCGCCTGTGTTAAGAGCGCTAGTTGCTCCGTGAACGCTGATGCACTCATCCTGTTGACATTTCTGAATGCAAGCACGCATTCCACACAAACAAACGTACATGTGTCATTAGTATGAGAAAAAAATGGGATTTTAACTGTCCGTCACGGACATAAATATCTTCAATCGGGTCGGATTCGGTTACGGCTCTGTCGGACACGGGCCAGGGTTTTGGGTCTGACGAGTCGACGCGCATATTTTGATTTTGACGCGTTGTCCCAGCCCTATGTCTTACCTGCAAAAAAAATGCAGAACATGCTTATGTAGAACCACGCATCTTTCATCTATATTTTACACGGTTCCCTGCAATACGGCATTCTGATTCTTCAATCGTAGTGGTCTGGTATTGCATGACAACAGCCGCTAAAAATCATAACAGACCTCTCAAGTGAGTACTGCGGGGGATTTTGTGGCAATCAAAAGTCAAATTAATATTATTTACTTATGTGTCAAGTAGCCACATAATAATCAAGATAATTAAGCAGTTGGGTCTTGGGTCACTCTGAAGAGGTTTCTTTTGCATAAACTTCTGATTGTACACTCTCCCTTGGCCTTGCTCCCTTTTTATAACTCAATTAGGTCATTCTTAGTACTTCAAGGGAGTGGGCGGAGCTAAAGAGCTCTTTTGCTGCATTTTGCTCTTTTCGACTCTGATTGGTGGAATTTTCTGCACAGCATCATGTGTAACGTAGTTTTTCACCACAAATTGTGCTGTAAAACATGATTATTTAAAAAATATGATTAAATAATTCAGGCTGATGGCAAATAGCAACCTCGCAGCTCACAGTAAGGGTTTTTAAAGGTTAAGGTTAAAACTTACATAAAAGTAGTCAGAATAAGTAATTAATGAATTAATATTTTACCTTCATTGTGCCTGTCTTACAATGTGGGCTTGTTATACACCCAACAGATTTAATCGAGTAATGTTTAGTAGAAATGACAATGTTATCTCTTTGATTGTCTTCATTAAAAAGCATAATATAAAAGTAAAATTGTGATCTGACAATATAAGAATTGGTATCAGCCAAAATCCTTGAAAATCAAAGTGGATTAATATGCATGTGTGCGTGTAGAGCTCCAACCGGTCTGAGTTTATGCAGAAGCAGCAGCAGCGTCTGCCACACGCGGTTCTTCACTCTGTGCTGGATGGAGTTGCTATAGTAACGTACTTTGGATTTTGAAATCTCGGCATCCTGAGGGATGGATAAGAGAAACAGGAGGGAACTTTAATCATAAACACATGCAATAACCATGAGAGGGGGGCATTCAAAACAGAATCAAACACACACTCGTTGTTTTCAGGAAATGCTTTCTTTCAGAATTGAACACAATTTCCAGTAAGAGCTGTAGTTAAGAATTGAACACAAACCTTTCTCAGTAGTCCTTGCACGAGCTCTTCCATCAGACGCTGGTGAAGACGATTAGAAGGATTCAAGCGGCAGAGAAAAGCCAAAGCACACACTCGTGGAAACTGGTCGTCTCTGTTATCACTGGACATAAATGTCAATCAGCATGAAGAAAAGAACAATGAAAATATTTAGATTCAAGTAGTTTAGTACCACATAGTCTATTTGTAAAAGTCATGCTGAATCAACTTCTAAAATGTGCATACCATAGCAACAATTTAAAAAATAATCTTCACAATTATGGAATGCTTTAATGAAACCTTACTCATTAGTGTATCAAGAGTTAGCTCTCTTTTAGACATTACAAACAGATACTGCTGTGGTTTACCTGCTGACAGCTGTGTTTGCTGCACAAGTATCACCAAGTTGCTCAACGTAGCTTTGAACCTCCTGAACAAGCCTGAAAGCAAAAAAATAAAGGAAAATAAATGAATAAGAGTAATAATATAACTAACTTAATATACACTGCTCAAAAAAAGTAAAGGAACACTTTAAAAACACATCACATCTTAATGGGGGAAAAATGCTGGATATCTATACTAATATGGACTGGGTAAAGTGTTATGAACGAAATGCCACATCGTTTGATGGAAATGTAAATGATCAACCTACAGAGGACTGAATTCAAAGACACCCTGAAAATCATAGTGAAAAAAATGATGCAGCAGGCTAGTCCATTTTGCTGAAATGTCATTGCAGCAACTCAAAATTGTACTCAGTAGTTTGTATGGCCCCCACATGCTTGCATGCATGCCTGACAACGTTGGGGCACGCTCCTAATGAGACAACGGATGGTGTCCTGGGGTATTTCCTCCCAGATCTGGACCAGGGAATCACTGAGCTCCTAGACCAGGGCTATTCAATTGGTGGCAAGCGGGCCCGGACGCAACCTCCGAGTGGCCCAGCCCTTGGTCCGGCCCATAGACATTAATTAATGAAATAATTAAATAATAATAAAAAAATAAATAATAATAATAATAAATTATATATATATAAAATATATATATATATAATAAACTAATTATTATTATTAAATTGCCAATGAAAACTGTAAGTTTAACCCTGCCTGGACAGACAAATACTTGTCAAAAGAGCGTGAGGCGAGTTCAAGGTTGACGCGATCGGCACGCGTTTATCTACCAAAATAAAGAATAAATTTAATTATTTACACTTGTTGTTATTGCATCCTGTTAATGTGCAACAATACTGAGGTGCAAATAGTATGTAAGTATCTGCCAAAATAAAGAATAAATTGCATATTATTACTATTTACATACATTGCAAATTTCTGCTACTTTTACATGGTGTAAATAGAATCTATTTTGTACTTAGTAAAGCTATTTCACTTTGTAAATATAATCCATCACTATTTTCACTTAGTGCAAATAGCCTCTGCCTGAACATGAGGGCCCATCAGGACTGCCAATGCATAGGGCCCGGGATCTTGTGCGACGCCCCTGTGTGCAAGATGCTAATTTAGTATCAAAAGGAAACTTAATGTTATGTCTAATAACCTACTACTGTGCACTATTTAGTTTTATGCATTTTGTGATCAGATAGGTCAGATATATAGTGAGCCTAGGTCAGTTTTTTTTCTTTGTAAGTAGAAAAATAGGGGCTACCTCAGATTCTGTTCATTTAGCTCTTTATTGTTTGTATGCACCTTTTGCTGAGCAAACCGACCAAAGTGAAAAGAGAAACAATGAATAAACCTTGTTTTTCAATAAATTTGTTTGTGTTTTTAAAATGTCATTACGAGCTGCTTCGCCGCTAAAATGACTGGCCCAACTAACCTTCTTGGTTTGAAAATCTGGCCCAACTGAATTTGTAATTGAATAGCCCTGCCCTAGACAGTCTGAGGTGCAACCTGGCGACGGCGGATGGAACATAATGTCCCAGAGGTGTTCTTTTGCATTGAGGTCAGGTGAGCATGGTGGCCATTCAATGGTATCAATTCCTTCATCCTCCAGGAACTGCCTGCATACTCTCACCACATGAGGCCAGGCATTGTCATGCACCAGGAGAAACCCAGGACCCACTGCACCAGCGTAGGGTCTGACAATCGGTCCAAGGATTTCAACCCGATACATAATGGCAGTCAGGGTGCCATTGTCTAGCCTGTAGAGGTTTGTGCATCCCTCCATGGATATACCCCCCCAGACCATCATTGACCCACCACCAAAACGGTCATGCTGAACGATGTTACATGCAGCACAACGTTCTCCGCGGTTTCTCCAGACCCTTTCACGTCTGTCACATATGCTCAGGCTGAACCTTCTCTCATTTGTGAAAAGAACAGGCCGCCAGTGGCGAACCTGACAGTTATGGTGTTCAATGGCAAATGGCAATCAAGATCCACGGTGCTGGGCAGTGAGCACAGGGATCACTAGAGGACATCGGGCCCTCAGGCCACCCTCATGAAATGCCAAAATGCCTGAAGTCCAGTGTCAAGTACCCACAGTCAGTGATGGTCTGGGGTGCCATGTCAGCTGCTGGTGTTGGTCCACTGTGTTTTATCAAGGGCAGGGTCAATGCAGCTAGCTATCAGGAGATTCTGCTGAAAAGCTTTAGGGAGATTAAGATTTCGTTTTTTCAGCACGTCCTGGCACCTGCTCACAGTGCCAAAACCATTGGTAAATGGTTTACTGACCATGGTATTACTGTGCTCAATTGGCCTGCCAACTCTCCTGACCTGAACCCCATAGAGAATCTGTGGGATATTGTGAAGAGAAAGTTGAGAGACGCAAGACCCAACACTCTGGATGAGCTTAAGGCCGCTATCAAAGCATCCTGGGCCTCCATAACACCTCAGCAGTGCCACAGGCTGATTGCCTCCATGCCACGCCGCATTGAAGCAGTCATTTCTGCAAAAGGATTCCTAACCAAGTATTGAGTGCATAACTGAACATAATTATTTGAAGGTTGACTTTTTGTATTAAAAACACTTTTCTTTTATTGGTCGGATGAAATATGCTAATTTTTTTAGAATTTTGGGATTTCATGAGCTTTATGCCAAAATCATCAGTATTAAAACAATAAAAAGACCTGAAATATTTCAGTTGGTGTGCAATGAATCTAAAATATATGAAAGTTTAATTTTATCATTACATTAAGGAAAATAATGAACTTTTATCACAATATGCTAATTTTTATTTTTGAGAAGGACCTATATGTATGTATGTATATATATATATGTATATATGTATATATGTGTATATGTGTATATGTGTATATATATATATATATATATATATATATATATATATATATATATATATATATATATATATATATATATATATATATATATATATATATGTATGTATGTATGTATGTATGTATGTATGTATACATACATATACATATACATATACATATATATATATATATATATATATATATATATATACACACACACACATACATACATACGAGTTGGTATTTTTATCTTCATTTAATATTTAATATTATTTTTATTTATATAAAATTTTTACTTTTTGATGATCTTTTTCTTAATGCTCATATTTACCTTTGGTCTCTTCTGAACACTGGGCCGTACACACAGGCCTCAGTCAGGATGTTGAGGTGTAAGAGAGCCGTACTGAACACATCTGACCGGACACCCTCTGCTACCCCAGAGGGACGCCACGTCTCACAACAATGCTGGATCAGAACATTAAACACCCCTGATCGGACCTGAGCCAACCCCATGAGCTCACTCACAATCTGTCAAAAACCAGAAAGATTTTATTTTATACACAAGCTATATATATATATTTTTTTTTTTTTTTTTTTAATTAATAAATACTTTGGGGATGTAAACAGAGAAAGTGTAATGTGTTTGTAGATCTTTCCCTGACTTGTTGTAAGCAGGCCATGATTCTGGGATTCTGTTCCTCCGTGAGCTGCAGAAACCCTTGGTCAAAGGCTAAGCGCACAAATCCCTGTAGTGTGCACCAGAAGTCATGAGGATTTGTGCTCAGAGCCTGAACCACCTTCCATGATGCACATATGGCCTCAACACACAGAGATTCTTCACACTGCACCACCTGCTGGAGAAAATACACACATGAACTAAAAACACAATCACACCAATGTAACCTGTCCTTAAAAAGGCGCAGAAAAATATTACAAATAAAAAATATTTTTCTTCATATTTTCACAATTGCAAATTCCCTGAAATTCCTTTATTTGACACTGTCACACTAGGTTTAGGAAAGATTTCCAACCCCTGTAAGTTCTGTTTATTTGAACAGAATAGATTAGAAGACTTTTCTTTTCTACATTTCATGTAATCGTCATTTTAGTTTTTGATCTGTAAGATTTTTTAATGTTTTTAGAATAAGTCTCTTATGCTCACAAAGGCTGCATTTATTTGATTAAAAACACAAATCTGTGATATTGTTAAATATTATTAAAATGTAAAAACTTTTCTATTAGAATATATTTTAAAATGTAATTTATTTTATGTGACGCAAAGCTGAATTTTCAGCATCATTACTCCAGTCTTCAGTGTCACATGATCCCTCAGAAATCATTCTAATATGATGTATTGCTGCTCAAGAAGAATGATTATCAATGTTTAAAAAGTATTTTTTTGGGGTCAGTAAGAATACATTTTTGGGGGGATGTATTCAGCAAGGATGCATTACATTGATCAAAAGTGACAGTAAAGACATTTATTACAAAAGATTTTATTTAAAATAAATGCTGTTCTTTCGAACTTTCTATTTTATTTCTAAAATGCGTTTTACTTATTTATTTTGTATGGTACCTCTCATGCTTGCCATCCCATCTTAGTTTGTTATTTGTATTGTTATGATTTGTCTCTTACGTTGTAAATATAGATTTTTCACCTTTTTTCACTTCGCACTGTACACTTAAAATAAACTTTTGATTTAATTCAAGAGTACGGTCTATATCCTTGTTTTCTGCGGCCCACCTGTGGTAAGACGGATGCCATGAAGCTCAGCACTGGCAGAACGAGATGACCAGGCAATAATGGCAGAGCATCCACCGCAGCCCTCAGGACCTCAGGAGCTTCAGGAGCCCCAAGGGCCCTAGCAGACTTCTGCAGGAAACTTAGACAAGTCCACTGATCTCCAATAAACTGGGCCACAATTCGCCCCCAGTCTTTCAGCAAGAGACTATCATCTGGATGACTGGAGTAAACACACATTCATATATAAATAAATAAAAAGTTCTCCTCCATAAGGATTTGGAAGATTATGATGGAATTTTAATTTCTGGGTGAATGTTTCATTCAAGACCCACAGCAGCCATGATACAATGACCATGCCAAATATTTATAAGTTGGTAGCTTAAGATATTTTGGTAGCACTTTACAAAAAGGTCCCATTAGTTAAATGCTAGTTAACACATTAGCTAACATTCACAATGAGCAACAATCATTGTAAAGGTTAGTTAATAAAGATACAAATGTGCATTGTTAGTTAATGTTAACTAATGTAGTATGTAATGTTATGTAAATGGGTTAGTTCATCCAAAAATAAAAATTGTCGCCAATTACTCAACATCGTCATTCCAGACCCGTAAGACTTTTTTTTTCATCTTTGAAACACAAATAAATATCTTTTTGATGAAAAGATATCTGTCCCTTCATTGGAAGCTATGCAACTTAAACTTTGATGCTTTAAAAAGTTAATAAAGAGGTCATAAAACTAAGTTTGGTGAAGAGACACGATCACTTTATATGATGAACATATTGAATTTAGGCTTTTATTCACATATAAACATTGATCAGCAAACATAAACAGGAGCTTTACTGAACCTGCTTGACATGCAAGAACAAACCTCATTGGTTCTTGTTGAAGCTCAAACATACTGTGTAACACGATAATGAACCTCATTGGTTTTTTGTGAAGCTCAAACGTGCTGTGTAACACGAGAATGAACCTCATTGGTTTTTTGTGAAGCTCAAACGTGCTGTGTAACACATGAGAATGAACCTCACTGGTTCTTGCTGAAGCTCAACCATGCTGCTTAACACGAGAATGAACCTTATTGGTTCTTGGTGAAGCTCAAACGTGCTGCGTAACACCAGAATGAACCTCATTGGTTCTTGCTGAAGCTCAAACGCGCGGAACACGAGCATGAACCTCATTGGTTCTCGGTGAAGCTCAAATGTGCTGCGTAACACGAGAATGAACCTCATTGGTTCTAGCTGAAACTCAAACGTGCTGTGTAACACATGAGAATGAACCTCATTGGTTCTCGCACGGCAAATGAACATGCTTGAGCTTCCATTTACCACAACTGATATGTGAGTTGATGATGGTTTATATGTAAATAAAAGACTGCTCTGAAGATGAACAAAAGTCTGACAGGTTTGGAATGACATGACAGTGATTAATTAATGACAGAATTCTCATTTTTGGGTCTGACAAATGGAGCCTTATTGTAAAGGTTTACCGATAATTTTTAGAGCTTGAACAGACCTGACTGTCGCAGTTGTGGGCTTCAGTAATGTCTGGTTGAGATGCTGGGATGATGATGATGATGATGAAGGGTAGAAATAGTCAGTCAGCGAGTGAAGTGATCTCATGGCCTCAGACAGGGACTCTAGGACACCTCGATCAGCCATGTTACACAACAGCGCAAGTGTGGCCATACTGACCGCTCTCTGAACCTGCCCTGGCACAGAGGGACTCTGGAAAAAACACACATTTTAGATCTCACTCCATCACAAATTGCCATCCACTTACAAAATGTTTCAGTAGGGGTCTAATTTGCTAACTTCAAAAAAACATAAAAAAATATACTGAAAGTCAAGAAAAAAAGGAATCAACAAAACTGCTGCACCTGTTCCGAAGGTTCATTGAGGATCCTCAAGCAGTGAGTGGTGAGTTTTGGGATGTAGTTCTGCTGCAGATTTGAGCCGTACCACGAAACAGTGGAGTAAGTGAGAACCAGCTCCCTTAATACTGAGAGATAAAGTTCAGACCTCTCCACATCACATAACTAGAAAGAGAGAAGAGAAGACAGATACAACTGTCAGAGTGTAAAAATCAGCTTTGATTTTGGATCAGCTTTGACCACCCAGGCTTAGTTTTTCCAGCAGGATTCAGTGTGTTACTGTGTGAAAACACTCACCTCCCTCAGTTCCCCACTCAACCTCCTCAGCAGAAACTCCTGCACTGAATCCACAATCGACAGCATGTGCGTCTTCAAAGCGACAGCTACAACATCTTCTACAAATATCCAAACACAACAGCTTCAAGACTTCCATTTAGCATGTTTCTCTTCTTTTCACAAACACAACACGCACCATTCTCCTTCTCTGTATCTGAGCGTCTGCGATGCAGTTGTAGCAAGCGCAGCAGTAGCTGTAGGCTCTTGTCCGTCTTGTTAAGCACCAGATAGACGTTAGTGCTAAGTCTCCGTAAGACGTCCAGTAGGGGCTGGAGAAGTAGTTCTAGATCAGGTTCCTCACTCCTGGTCTGCTGCAGGTCTGCTGTAAGCAGTACGGCCCGTGCCAGCAGCTCGGCCTCACCTGGATCAGGTAGACTTCCTGTCTGATCTGCCAGAAGAGAAGAAACTACACTCACGCACAGCCTAAACCATTACAATATACAACACATATAGGCACAGCTAAATGTAGCATTTATTATAATGGATTTATGTTATGATTTTTCACTGAAATTAAAAGTTGTATTTTTTTAAGTCTATTAAAGGAACACTAACGTTTTTAGACTTGGGACTACAATATGGGGAAGCACAGACGAAGCACTGCTACTTGGGCGCAGAGATATCACACAACACACGCCGGTATGTTGACGGAAGTTTGGCGATTTCATGTGTTGCCAAGAGATATATTTTCAACATATCTCTGCGCCCAAGTAGCAGTGCATCATCGCCTGTACTTCCCCATAATATAATCCCAAATTAATATCTGCCTAGGAAACTGCCTAGTTTTAATCTGCATCGCTATTTGTATTCGTTGTGAATACGCAGACCACAAGAAGTAATAAGGTGGGTTGTTTTGATTTTTTTAACACTTTGACTCGGGACATGCTAGCTGGCAACATAGGATTCCATTCATTATGCTAAGCTAAGCTAGCGGCGACCCTGCCTAACTAAAACAATTAATTCACTGAGACAAAAATGCATTTGCCCACATATCTAAATGTATATCTAAAAGATGTTGAATGAGCCCTATTTCTAAAAACGGTGGAGTGTTCCTTTAAATGGTAAAAATTATGGCTTTCAATTACACTGCAATGTTCAATTGGCTATAATTACTAATTTCAAATGCAGAACATTGGTAGAAGTATTATTATTGGTGATACTGGCCTTCATAGTACTCAGTTAATAGATGGCATTAAACAAATATATACAAAATACCTTCTTCGTGTTGTTTCTACATTAAAGGGGACCATTATGCCCCTTTTTGCGATGTTATAAAGATGCATTAAGTCTCGGATGTCCCCAGAATGTGTCTGTGAAGCTTCAGTTCAAAATACCCCTCAGATCATTTATTACAACATGTTGTAAATGCAGTATTTTGAGTGGAAGGAAAAGTCAAAGTGTCTCAGCGTCAAGTACAGAGGATAAAAAAAAAAGATTTGAAGAGACTGGAGACATTTATGACAAACCCAGGTCAGGCAGACCCTGCAAGACAACTGCTCGAGAGGACCGTTTGTTGGCTCGAAAATCCAAGGCCAGCCCATTTTCCACTGCAGCAGAGCTCCACGAGACCTGGTCACCTGAAGTCAACAGTTTCTCGGATTCTGTCTCGAAATGGCCTCCATGGTCAAATCAGTGCTCAGAAGCTAGCACTAAACAAAAGACAATTGAAAAACCGTGTGGCATTTGCCAAAGCCCACAGCCTGGTAAAAGGATGGACGCTGGAAAAGTGGCAGAAGGTGGATTTTTCAGATGAATCTTCTGTTGAATTACACCACAGTCACCGCAGATATTGCAGGAGAACTACTGGAGCCTCCATGGATCCGAGATACACCCAGAAAACAGTGAAGTTTGGTGGGGGAAAAATCATGGTCTTGGGTTACATCCAGTATGGGGGTGTGCGAGAGATCTGCAGGGTGGAAGGCAACATCAATAGTCTAAAATACCAAGAAATCTTATACCTCTTATATTCCCAACCATAAAAGAGGCCAAATTCTGCAGCAGGATGGTGCTCCATCGCATTCTTCCATCTCCACATCAAAGTTCCTCAAGGCGAAAAAGATCAAGATGCTCGAGGATTCGCCAGTCCAGTCACCAGACATGAACATCATTGAGCATATGTGGGGTAGGATGAAAGAGGAAGCATGGAAGATGAAACCAAAGAATATTGATGAACTCTGGGAGGCATGCAAGACTGCTTTCTTTGCTATTCCTGATGACTTCATTAATACATTGTATGAGTCCTTGCCAAACCGCATGGATGCAGTCCTTCAAGCTCATGGAAGTCATACAAGATATTCAATTTGGATCTCACAGCACCACTACTTAATTTGCTGACATATTTTTGTATTTGCAGTAAATTTGTTCAATTTCTGTTTAGGCGACAAAACTTTTGTCTTGCCAAAATTTGACCTTTCTGTCTTGATTAAATGATAAATCTTTTTTCAGTGAAACTAATTTATTTCAGTGCATTAAACATCATTTGGGAGGGTTTTAGCTTTTCATATGAGCTAGTTCTAACACCAATTGATGAATTAAAAATCAGGTTGATAGCAGGTGTTTCTACAAAATAGATAAGCGACAAGACTTTTGTCAGAGACTGTATATTGATGTGCTTATTATCTCCATCACAGTCACGCTAACGAGACATTACAGTTCTTCAGCATCATGAAAGTTTATTATCTGCATGCATTTAAAGCCATATTCATCTAAACTTGTGATGTGTTGTAAGCTGTCAAAACATATCGTTTCTCTTTGCCGTTACCGTTATATTGTTATAGTTGTCATCCTTAATGTGAATGGGCATTGACAGGAATGTTGTTATATTAAAGGATTGATAAAGGATGTCGATGTAGAAACATGTCCTATTTGTCCAAAATGTTGTGCCGTATCTCACCTGAGTTGGCTGGAACTGTGAGGAAGGTCTTCAGTCGCTGCTGGACGTAGCTGAATATAGAAGCTTTACTGTTTGAAATTTCAGTGCAAAGCTCATCAGAGGAGCCTAAATCACCGTCAGTCAAACGAAAACGGCCTTCATTATTCTGGAGCCAATTACACACCTGTGATGGGAGCAAAGTTTGAACTTTAGTACATTGTGAATATTAGTTAAGATACAAACACTTTGCATTTTGTGCATAACTTATACATTCTGGTTTAGTTCAAAGACTTTGAGTTTACCTCCTTCCAAAGTGCTGTACCCCGACATAGAGACTCGTCAGCTCGAAAATGTGCAAGGAAACCAAATATCTCATCTAGAGACACAGTTGACTGCCAAAACAAGAAAATCATTCAGATATCCGTTTTGTTCGATCATAAAATGTGCTATGACTTTCCATAATGTAATAATCATAACAGAATGCAAATTGTAAACACAAAGCAATCGTATGCTAAAAATAAAGAAAGTCATGTGGGTTTGGAAAAACAATGAAGGTGAGTTAATGCTGAAAATGACTCAGTTACTAACCCTATAAAGCCTATTTTATCATATTAATATGTGAATTTATAAAGCGTCTAAACTGTCAACATTATCAAAACTTTGCTGAAGAACAAGTTGTACACAATCTTCTATGCCTTCAGTTAGAGATGTTCCGAGACCATTTACCCTTCCCGATACAGATTCTGATACCTGGATGTGTATCTGTATACAGCTGTATATATACTACTAGCCCTGTATGAATTCCTAGAATTTTTTTATGGTGTGCTTCAGACTTATCCCTTAATAAAAATGAACAAATACATACAGTAAACTACTGTATTTATTACAGTATTTTTATTACAAACATTTGACAGTAATATTATTTATTTTTCTTAAGAGAAAAAGAATGCAGCCACAAATCTAACACCGCAAATTGAACAAGGTATTTTAGTATTACAATATAACTGCATAGAAAACAGGGATATACAAAAAATATATTAATTAGAAAACAATCTCTTTACAACAAAACAAGTGAAAAATAAGCAACCATCTGGGCATAATTATTATTAGTAGTAGAGACGCATTATAATTATTACATAGAAACGTAGCTAAATCTACTGTAGGCTACAACAGTGGCCTAATATATTCTGTCAATTTCTAAACGTGAAACCAAACTTTTATTTTGACGGGTCTATCGCAGACCTTTGAGAGTCTGTGTTTATATGACAGTTTCTCAAATGAAATAGTAAATTCTCATTAAGTGACGGTTTATATATACAGGTCCTTCTCAAAAAATTAGCATATTGTGATAAAAGTTCATTGTTTTCCATAATGTAATGATAAAATTAAACTTTCATATATTTTAGATTAATTGCACACCAACTGAAATATTTCAGGTCTTTTATTGTTTTAATACTGATGATTTTGGCATTCAGCTCATGAAAACCCAAAAATCTAAAAAAATTAGCATATCATGAAAAGGTTCTCTAAACGAGCTATTACCCTAATCATCTGAATCAACTTATTAACTCTAAACACCTGCAAAAGATTCCTGAGGCTTTTAAAAACTCCCAGCCTGGTTCATTACTCAAAACCGCAATCATGGGTAAGACTGCCGACCTGACTGCTGTCCAGAAGGCCATCATTGACACCCTCAAGCGAGAGGGTAAGACACAGAAAGACATTTCTGAACAAATAGGCTGTTCCCAGAGTGCTGTATCAAGGCACCTCAGTGGGAAGTCTGTGGGAAGGAAAAGGTGTGGCAAAAACGCTGCACAACGAGAAGAGGTGACCGGACCCTGAGGAAGATTTTAGAGAAGGACCGATTCCAGACCTTGGGGGACCTGCGGAGTCTGGAGTAGAAACATCCAGAGCCACCGTGCACAAACGTGTGCAGGAAATGCACTACAGGTGCCGCATTCCCCAGGTCAAGCCACTTTTGAACCAGAAACAGCAGCAAGCGCCTGACCTGGGCTACAGAGAAGCAGCACTGGACTGTCGCTCAAATTTTGCATGTCATTCGGAAATCAAGGTGCCAGAGTCTGGAGGAACACTGGGGAGAAGGAAATGCCAAAATGCCTGAAGTCCAGTGTCAAGTACCCACAGTCCGTGATAATCTGGGGTGCCATGTCAGGTGCTGGTGTTGGTCCACTGTGTTTTATCAAGGGCAGGGTCAATGCAGCTAGCTATCAGGAGATTTTGGAGCACTTCATGCTTCCATCTGCTGAAAAGCTTTATGGAGATGAAGATTTCGTTTTTCAGCACCACCTGGCACCTGCTCACAGTGCCAAAACCACTGGTAAATGGTTTACTGACCATGGTATTACTGTGCTCAATTGGCCTGCCAACTCTCCTGACCTGAACCCCATAGAGAATCTGTGGACATTGTGAAGAGAAAGTTGAGAGACGCAAGACCCAACACTCTGGATGAGCTTAAGGCCGCTATCAAAGCATCCTGGGCCTCCATAACACCTCAGCAGTGCCACAGGCTGATTGCCTCCATGCCACGCCGCATTGAAGCAGTCATTTCTGCAAAAGGATTCCCGACCGAGTATTGAGTGCATAACTGAACATAATTATTTGAAGGTTGACTTTTTTGTATTAAAAACACTTTTCTTTTATTGGTCGGATGAAATATGCTAATTTTTTGAGATAGGAATTTTGGGTTTTCATGAGCTGTATGCCAAAATCATCAGTATTAAAACAATAAAAGACCTGAATATTTCAGTTGGTGTGCAATGAATCTAAAATATATGAAAGTTTAATTTTTATCATTACATTATGGAAAATAATGAACTTTTATCACAATATGCTAATTTTTTGAGAATGACCTGTATAAATATATATATATATATATATATATATATATATATATATATATATATATATATATATTCTGACTAATATTTTTATATCAGGCTTAAGTGGGTTAAGGATCTGCAGGGGAAAAAACTACTGTACAGTACCACATCTGTCAGGCAGAGAGCAGCATGGAGCAGAAAACACTGTGATGCTCCTCTCAAAAGAACCTGGTGGGTGATCATAGTACAGCGCAGAACTTCTCTGAAAAAACACAAACATGACAATTATGAGCAGATCATCATCAATAGACATGCTTTCACCAAGCAACTGATTTTCACATCGGTTTTATATCCTTTTTGATCTTCGGAAGATATTTTTAATGAAATCTGACAGATTTCTGCCCCTCCATTGAAAGTTTATTCACCCAAAACTGGGTGATGTTTCAAAATGTTCATGAACAGATCGTAAAATAAATCCATATTATAATAAAGCGATTTAATTGAAGTCTTCTAAAAAGGCACAATCGCTTTATATGATGAACAGATTTATTTAGGCTTTAATTCCGTATAAACACTGATTGAGAAGCATAAGCACGCTTGCTTTATGTTCGAGAACCAATGAGGTTCATTCTTGTGTGTTACGTAGCACGTCTGAGCTTCCGCAAGAACCAATAAGGTTTGTTCTCAGTGTCAAGCAAGTATGGTTGAGCTTTTGGTTTATGCTCCCTGATCAATATGTGAATAAAAGCCTAAATTAAACCTGTTCATGATTTAAAGCGATTTTCTCTCTTCAGAAGGCTTGCATTATAAACTACTCGATTTACATGGATTCATTTTACATTCTCTTTATGAATATTTTGATATATTTTCAAAATACCTACCTTTAAAGATCCCTTTCAAGGGTTAGTTCACTCAAAAATTTGGGTTGTCTCATTCCAAAACCCGTAAGAATTTCGTTCATCTTTTCATATGAATTAGCTCAATTCATATGGATTAGTATTACGATCTCTCTATGAGGTTTTTGAAGCTTCAACTGCAGGATCACGAGATTCCAGCAGCTAGAAGTTTGTACCTGAACGCATGGAGTCCATCAGATCCAAGCAAAGGGCAAGGGGACAGACAGGACAGGGCCTGGGACAGAAAGAGCAGCGGGACTGCGCACCATTGCCGTGAACCCAACCGCTGAATGAGTTGCAGCAGCACTGAACCTGACCACAAAAACAACATCATCATTTCTGGATATGGAATTGCATTTATTTAAACAGCCTAAAACAGACTGAAAATTCACCACAAACATATTCCGCCCTCTTTACCTCTGTGCTCCTCTGGCAAACTGCTGAAGAATTTCACCATAAAGACTTGGAGTTTCAATCCCAGCTCTGGACAATCCCTTATGTTCTGCTGTGGTGCCCTGAGGAAACAAACAGCTTAAAAACATTTTAAGATTGAGACCAAACTAATTTTATTATGCAATAAAACATCACCCAGTATAAATTTTAACAGCAGGGAACAATTACCTGTGATAGAGAGAGCTCTCTGCAAGAACATCCATGACAGGGCCCACTATAAACTGATAACCAGAAAAACAGTCATTATCAATAAATGCTTTCACAAACTATTTTACATCCATATTGTGATATATTTCTGGGTTGACATCAGTCTCTTATAAGGCAGATGATCCCATTATCATAAACCCTATAAAGCTCACTATCATATTTGATATGTGAATTTCTAAGGCCTCTAAATCATCAACTTGATTAAAACATTGCTGAACAACCTTTTGTGCTCAATCTACTATATAATTATAAATTATACTAAAATAATATTAGTTATAAGTTATACCACCTTCAGGTTGTTTGCTTTGAAATCTTTATTCATTTTTATAAAGTAAATGTAAGAATACAGGGTAACACATGGTTAAATTCTCGCTATTTAACTAGTTGCTTATTAGCATTAATATTACTAGTTTTGCATATTGCTACAAATAGCATATTGGCTGTTTATTAGTACTTATAAAGCACATATTAATGCCTTATTCTGCAAGATCTTATTCTACATACCTTAATCCTACCCAACACCTAAACTTAAACACTACAAAAACTATTAATAAGCAGTCAATTAGCAGTTCATTGAGGCAAAAGTCATACTTAATATTGAATACTAAAGTGAGTCAAATATGATATTTCAGGCTTTTGAGGAAGGTTTATTTGTTCATCTCTCAATCATCATTTTGCATTGCATTATATGTTTTAGACCTTTGGTCCTCTTCTGGATTATCCAAATACTCTCTAGCAAACTTCAGATGGGCATGTACTGGCTTAAGCAGGGGGACACGTCTGGCACTGCAGGATTTGTGTCCCTGGCAGCATAGTGTGTTACTGATGGTAGCCTTTGCTACTTTGGTCCCAGCTCTCTGCAGGTCATTCACTAGGTGTGGTTCTGGGATTTTTGCTCATTTTGATCCCACAGGGTGGGATCTTAC
This sequence comes from Gobiocypris rarus, assembly GCA_023029165.1. Taxonomy (NCBI): domain Eukaryota; kingdom Metazoa; phylum Chordata; class Actinopteri; order Cypriniformes; family Gobionidae; genus Gobiocypris; species Gobiocypris rarus. The sequence goes on from CM040927.1 coordinate 14,776,795, forward strand.
GTGGAGCCCCAGATCGAGGGAGATTATCACTGGTCTTGTATGTATTCCATTTTTTAATAATTGCTCCCACAGTTGATTTCTTCACACCAAGCTGCTTACCTATTGCAGATTCAGTCTTCCCAGCCTGGTGCTGGTCTACAATTTTGTTTCTGGTGTCCTTTGACAGCAATTTGGTCTTGGCCATAGTGGAGTTTGGAGACTGGCTGTTTGAGGTTATGGACAGGTGTCTTTTATACTGATAACGATTTCAAACAGGTGTCATTAATACAGGTAACGAGTGGAGGACAGAGGAGCCTCTTAAAGAAGAAGTCTGTGAGAGCCAGAAATTTTGTAGGTGACCAAATACTTATTGTCCACCATAATTTGCAAATAAATTCTTTAAAAATCAGACAATGTGATTTTCTGGATTTTTTTACTCATTCTGTCTCTCATAGTTGAAGTGAACCTATGATGAAAATTACAGGCCTCTCTCAACTTTTTAGGCGGGAGGACTTGCTTACTTAAAAAATACTTTTTTTGCCCCACTGTAAACATAAACCTACTTGAGTATGCACTCAATATTTTCCTATATCATACTAGATGAGCCATACAAGTCTGATGTATCAAATATGATACATGATGAGCAAAAAAAAATTAATTAATTAATTTGTCAGATTTGACAGGGTTTAAGATTCATGGATGGATGGATACCTGCGAGAATGCCAAAGCAAACGCAGAGCGATGCAGTGCTTTCAGCTCTAGCAGGTGATTGACTCCTTCTTTCATTACTGCCTTGTTCTCACTGTGAAACATGCGCTGATACACACACAGCAGCCAGGACGGAGAAAACAGCCCACCTGATTATGGAGAGATTTGGAGAATATATTCAAGACAAATTACAGTAAAACTGATATTATCCCTTGTGCATTCTTCAAATTCACTACCCTTTCGTTACCCTCATGCCTGAAAATAGCCACTAAATTAAACTGTTGTAAAAATGTATCAGATAAATATTTTTTTCAAACTTTTTTGCATAAATCTATTAATCAACCTCAGTCCTGTTCAAAACTACCAAATATTTTTTTAAAAAGTCAGGATTTTAACCCTTTAATTGCCAATTTCATAAATGATGTCACTGATTTTGGGGAAAAAAAACACAAAATGACTGATTTTCAATATAAAATGTAAAATTTTAATAAAATAAAATGTAAAATTTGTATAAAATTGTGGCCTGGATTTTTTTTACCTCTAATCACAGCCTTGGACATGTCAGAGATTAGAAACAACATTGGCTTTGATGCATTGTTAGTTTTTACCCAGCATCAGATTTTATTTTTTTCTCCCTAATGTATCCCTCGTGGCTGTTTTTGCCCCATTGACTTCCATTATAACCACATTTTTTAATTTCAACGCCATGACACCATATACCCATGCATTTTTGATTGTTGATGGTTTTCCCTGTTGGGAAGAGGTAAAATTTGTAATTTTTACAGTTGATACAGTTGATAACCAGGTGGCACCATTAACCCTTTAGATAGGACTGTGCAAAGAAAAGCTTAGTTTCTGGCTTTTCTATGGACGTTTTGAACAGGACTGAGGTTGATTAATAGATTTATGTAACAAATTATTTTTTTTTTTAAATGTATCTGATACAGTTTTACAGCAGTTTAAGTTCGTGCCGGTTTTCAGCCACGAGGGTAACGAAAGGGTAGTCAATTTGTCCACAGTGTATCGTTGAGTTTATGATATTTTCAAAGCATTTTCCAAAAATATGTGTAAAAAAAAGATTTGTCACCAAAAATCATTCCATTTGCTAAAACACAGAGAAAGTTATGGCCAAATTAAGACTCAAAAATACCCCCTAGTGACTGAAAACATCCCGAGGGACACATAAGGGTTAAGCTTCAACATAAGAAACCTGACCAACCTTGAATATCAGTTGCCGTTGTCTCAACAAGCACATCAATCCTGTTGAGTACAGGTCGGATCACGTGAATCTTAAAAAAAATTTGATAAACTGTATAAGACACACAGACATACGTAGACTTAAATAGATTCAGACATAAATATATAATAGCATATAAATCAAATTAGAAATGTATGGAAGCTTTTTTCCATCACAAAATAAAAAGATAAGTTATCTCTTAAATCTGACTTCTTTTCTCAGAATTGCATGACATATGTTTTCAGTCACGTGGCTGTCACGGGCCCAGGAGTGCAAAACAGCCATAGAACTGCAGCACAAGCCTGTCAATTTTTAAAAAATATGAGAATAGCATTTAAATATGAAATATGAAATATGTCTAGCATTTACAAGATAAGTAAAATGACATAAGACAGTGAGTTTTTGCTTAAAACAAGCTAAATTATAGATAAAAAATCTTATTTCCGTTTGGGATAAAAAAAGAAGCAAGATTACAATCAGAAACAAGATAATTTATCTTACCCCATTGGCAGATCATTTATAATTTTTTAAGCAAAAACTCACTTCATTTTGATTTTATTTTCAAGAAAACAAGTAAAATTACATGATATTTTTTTCTTATCTAGTAAAAGCACCTTGATTTAAGCATTTTTTTTATATTTAGAGACTAGAAACAAGACAAAATGACTAAGTAAGAAGAGCATTTTTTGCAGTGTAATCCAGGATTTGTGTATCTGGGTTTTATTTTAAATCAAATTATGTTGCACCACACACAGATTAACCATGTAGAAGGACTGTTAGAATTAAAGGGCTAATCAGGATAAACCGACGCCAGGCTAAAAAATCCTTATTAGTGCAACCCGCCCTTAAAGGTGCACTATGTAACTTTTCCGTCCGCTAGAGGGCGTCTATTCAGAACAAAAGGCGGAGTTTGATGATGCCAAGTTTGAGCGCATAATCTTGGGACATGTGGTCTTCACCTCACAGCCGGTGGGGAAGAATCGGGATAGGACTCGTGCAGAAATCATGTTCCTGGATGTGATTATTAACTTTACTGTAGTATAAAGTAGAGCAGGACCGAGTGTTGTGGGAGCAGAGCAAGGCTGCTGGAGCGATTGTTACGCAACACACGGCTCAAGCAGCAGGACATTTACTATGACGGGACACAATCGCCAGCAACATTTCCGCTTTTCTGGTCATGATTATGAGGTAACGCAGCTCTGTTTATCATATTAGATCATGGGCGTCGGAACCATTGTATGTAGGTGGGACAAGACCCACCCCCTTTTTATGATCAATGATATTGGACCCACTCACTTTTATCGTCTCTAACATACAGTACATGTCTGTTTACCTACCCCTAATCAATAATCACTTATTATTAAACACTTGTTAGACGCTTTATTTCCACTTATCTATTATTTTCTACATTTTTATTAAAAATAAATGCCTTTCCGATCTGATATGTGATGGGAAAAGGGAGAAGATTAAGTTCGGCGAAAGGCGGACTCGAACCGCAGGTCGATTTGTGTCAAAACTAGATGCCGTGCGTCTTACCCCTACACTACTGCCGCTCTCAATGAAATGGCGATTTCCGTAATTCTGTCTTTTCGAACTATACATTTAGCAAACAAAGCGGTATATTTGTCCTTAATGTAATTGGCATCTACTCAAGTAAAAATTTTCTGAGGACCCACCCACATTTTTTTGCTTCCACGCCATGTATTAGATACATTAAAGTGTTTAAAATGATGTTATGATGTTACTCTGTGCGTTTGCTAACGTGTCGTTATGTACTATTACAGTGATATTAAAAGATTAAATTAAGTAAATTAAGGCAGTAAATAAACCAAAAATATGAATGCAATCCGTTTTCTTTATACTAGTTTTCGATGAGAAAACACTTAACGAATCCTACTGTTAGAATTACCTGAAACAAAAATCGCAATAACATGTTATAAAGTCAGAATTTTGAAATATAAACTTTTTTCCTCAGAAGGGCCCATGATTTACTCACCCTCAAGCCATCCTAGGTGTATATGACATTGTTCTTTCAGACGGATAAAATTGGAGTTATATTAAAAAGTCCTGGCTCTTCCAAGCTTTATAATGGCAGTAACTGTTGCTCTGTTTTTGAAGTCCATAAAAAAATGCATCTGTCTGTCAAATAATATGCTTCACACGGCTCCGGGGGGTTAATGAAGGCCTTCTGAAGCGTATCGATGCGTTTGTGTAATAAAAATATCCATATTTAAAACTTTATAAAATAAAAGTTCTGGCCGATCACCTTCCGTGGAAAAGTGTTGAAAGTGCCTTCTCGCAGTTCAAGATGCGTACTGACGAGTGTACCTGGTTGCGTTAAGTCTTTCGAAACGTAGAGTCACTTTCAATACTTTTTCCATAAATTAAATACTGACTTGTATTTTACATTTTTCCTTGTTTTGAGAAGCTGTTTCACACAGATAAAGTATGACTGGTATGGTAGTTTAGGTCAGTTGGGTTTTGAGAATCATAAACTGTAAATAAAGTATTCTTACCTGATTCTCCTCTAGAGTCTCTAACACTAGAGTAAAATCTTCCCAGAATTCTCTCAGTAACTGCTGTTTTTCTGGTGTCCATCTGAACAGGATTTCATCTGCAGAGAACCAGGACAGGGGTGAACAATGTAAGAAGTCATGTTGCACACACACTATGACACTGAACATCGTCCTACCTGTGTGAGGTTCCTCGCTGGTAAACACATCTTCTTTCTTGATCTCTGCCAGTGCCACACACCTGGTGAGCAGGTAAAGCGCCCGTTTGCGGGTCACACTGTCCTTGTGAGTCAATCCGGCCTGAATTGCCCTAAAAAGCCTTTGACATCTTCTAGGGTCCGGCCGGTTCTGGGAGGTTTCCGGAGAGTAGAGGTGGTCGGAGAGAGCGGTGAGACACAACAGAATCCGAGCTGACACTGATTCTGTCTGGTCTCTCTGATGCCATGACAGCAAATCATCCCATATCTGATGGAGAACCTCTGATTCAGCATCTTTACTGCAGGACTTGAGTATGGTGAACCAGATCCGTACTATGATTTTTGAAACTATGGAGTCAGAAAGATCTTTGACACAGCAAAGAGTGCAGGATAGAGTCCTGGAGATGATGTCTTCATCATATGAGATGCTAGATAACAGAACTGCTGTGACTTCAATGGCAACATCTACGTCAAACCTGCCTGGTTCATGGTTGCCATCATCTCTGGTCATCAGCACTGGCAGAAGAACATGAATGACCCGCTCAGGTACACCATCAGCCTGGCAGTGACTGACACACACTGCAAAGAGTCCACAGACAGCGCTGAGCAGATTCTTACCTCCATCATCTGCACTGGAGATCATTTGCAGTAGTGGCATGCATTGATCCCATATAACTGACTGCACCTTACAAATATAGCGCTCCTCTTGTGATTTTTTGGAAAGTTCCTTGATCAAAATAGTTAAAGCTTCAATCTCCTCTATAGCGGGGCGTGATGAGCTTGGCCAGCACAAAGTATTGATCAAATTCTCGGGGTCGGTATATTGGGACAATAGGATGTTTAACAAAAAATTTGACATTTTCTTACAAGCCCTTCTAAGACAAAAACATCCGCAGCTTCAAAACAGCTCAAATCCGGTTCGATGTTGTGCCTCCTATACACGTGTGAACCAGTGCGGTGCGTCTACTTCCTGAAATATTACGTGCACGATTGACGCATGCGCTGTGTGAGCACCGTCGCTGTCAGCAGGGGGCGCATGGTGACTTTTTTTGTTTTTGTTAGTTCCAATCTATTTTTATACACTCTATGTTTCCAATGCATTTATTTTCATTTACTTTGCTGGAGTTTATGTTAAAGGTATAGCTCACCCAAAAAGACAACATCTTTTAACACGTTATAAAGATTGATAGGCCTATTTTTTTTTTACACACACCCTTCAAATCGCTTCAGAAGCCTTTATTTACCCCCCGGAGCCGTGTGGATTACTTTTATAATGGATAGATACACTTTTTTGGGCTTCAAATTTTGGGCTGCCTTTTATTGCCATTATAAAGCTTTGATTAGCCAGGACATTTTTTTAAATATTATAAATAAAGACGAATGTCATATACACCTAGGATGGCTTGAGGGTGAGTAAATAATTTGCTAATTAAAATTTTTGGGTGCACTATCTCTTTAAAAGTAATCTCTTTAAAAGTATCTCTTTAAAACGTTTTTGCAAGTTTTAATAAAATGCTGGGGTGGGTTTAATGTCTATGTGGCATAAAAGTTATGGGGCACCGTTTATAAAGCGGCTCAGGCTGAAAATAACAGCAACATTTGTCACATTTAGCTTCAAACAATGTTTAAAAAACTGGTAAGAATTTTTGACGGTCACTTTTTAGCACATTCAATATTTGTCAACTTAGAGATATTTTAAATAGTTAAATCTAAATATTAAATGTTACACCTAAATGTTAAATCAAAATGCTAAATCTAAATGTTAAACATAAATATAAATGTTAAATCTAAAAGTCAATTTTTGCTTTGTCTTTTTATTCTCTGAAATTTTATGGAGACCCTTTAGAACCTTCTGGATGACCCCAGTTTGAAAACGCCTGCATTAATTTCTAGAGCAATTTAGGTTATACGTAGCTCGTCTGTTTGAACCACACAGGCCAGCCTTCACTGCCTCTGTATGAGCATCAGTGAGTCTCGGACACCCCACAAGAACTGCAGTTTTGGAGATGTGTCGTCTAGCTATCACAATTTGGCCTGTCACACTCGCTCAAATCCTTTTTCGCTTGGCCGGTTTTCCTGCTTCTAAAACATCCACTTAAAATGTTCACTTGCTGCCTAATATATCCCACCCACTGACAGGTGCCGTGATGAAGAGATAATCAGTGTTAATCACTTCACCTGTCAGTGGTCATAATGTAATGCTGAGGCTATTACATACATCTCCAAAGAGCCATGCAGAAGCCTGATTTGTTAGCATAGAAGTATAGGCTATATGCTCTTGGTGATAGCGACTTTGAGACTGTTGCTTTGGGGCAGAGGCAGGGGGGCCCTTGAGTCTTGTTGCCCAGGGCACAGGAAATTGTTAATCCGGCCCTGGTGCGTCCAGATTACATTCATAGGCTACTACATACACACATTCACTAAACAGAACATACTTTATTAGTGGTCAAAAAGTAAGTACTTATTCAAAATAAATACCTACTCAAGTATAGTAGGCTATGCGATTTCAGACGCAGCCAAACTGTTCGGACTGCATCAGCATGGATCAAACGAATTGTTTAAACCATCAATGAAATATTATAATTATTATTTATACCAAGCATATTATTTTATAACATTTCTGGTTATGCTAATTGCCTTTATCAGTTTATTATATTTATTGACTTAAAAAAAAAAATTTTAATAGTTTCAGTTAAAAACAGCTCTAACATGAATTTTAGTCTGGGAATGGCTTAAGCCTTTTCTGTGAAACCAGGGGAACAGATTTCAGATTCCAGTTTATTCGTACTATTCATTCTCAGTGTTTTTCATTTCACTGAAAGGAACACATGAACATACCTTTAATAAGATGTGTGTTTACAATCCATAGATGAATAATGACACCCACCACTACACAAACTCTGAGGGCTCGATGTGCATTTTGTAATTATCAAAATCAAAAGAGCTCCATGTCTCCGGAACAAAACAAACATTGATCTATACACAGCAAAAATAATCTTTGTTCATATTGTTCATCTCAGTTCAATACTTGGGTAGGAAAGAGCATATAACCTATTTGCTATTATATTAAACTAATGGTTAGATCTTGCAAAAAACACACATGGAATATTTTGGTTTGACCTTTTAACTTTCTGTTTCGATCAGGTTCACACATGCTTTGTAACTTGGGGGAACATGAGTATTGTCTGTAGTACACAATGGTTGTTTGAAACCGGAGAACAGGCGGTGCAAGTTCAGTGTCTTTGAATGATGCAACAAGATTAGCATGACCAAAAATGACTCAAAATGCAATAGACATGAAGTGTTGTGTCATATTTGATAGTAGCCACTGCACTATTGTGCATGGCTAAATTAGTTGATGTACTGACAATAATAATGCATGTGTAATAATCTCAAACATTAAGGGAATCTCTGGCCAGACAAACTCCAAGTTAAAAGTCTTTATTTAAAGCCACCAAGAAATCAAAATTATTATTTTTTTTAATTTATATTTTTTTTATTTGTGCTCTCTCGTAATATTTTATCAAAATAACTTCCCCTCCTTCTTGCAGCGACATCTCTTTTCTTCTCTGATGACGCATTTACTGGCGCGAGGGCGGGACAACCAGTCACTCACATGAGAACGACCAATAGCAAACCACAACCATCCAACAATCTAATCAATACCCAGCAGACAAAATCAAGTCCCGCCCTACATTTTTTTCTTGTTCCAAAAGCCGTAAATCACAATAGGAATAAAAAAAATGATCACAACTTTCGTTTCATGCCGACTTTAAAGGAACGTGGCTTTCAAATGCATGAGTATAAGATTTCCTTTTCGAGAACTGGTTATTCTGGCAGCTTCTGTCTGTATTAATTCTGCATTTCAGAGAAAGCTCCAACACAAACCTTGTAGAATTACTGTTACACCATGTCCTAATAAGGTGTGTCCACGATGAAAGCAAAAATGTTTCGCTTTTGATGTTTAATACAGATTCATGGAGAACAGGATTTAGACCAATGAAAGTTCACTATGGGAGGAGCTTTTTTCTGCTCATTGTGGTTACGACCAGTTAGAATTTACATGGAAGTAATAGATTTTTGCATCGCACCTTGATGGGACACAGGACACAATCTTGTAATATTATCCATTAACAAGTCTGTACAAAGTTCATCGACACAAAATTCTGCATGTATAATTTGTGAAACAATCCACAATTGTTCCTATTGTCCTGCTGTTGAACAGCACAGAAACACATTTTGTTTTATCGAAAGTCCTGTTTAAAATGTGTCCTGTTAATGCATCTGTTTTGACTTCCTTTTGCTGTCCAGTTTAATGGCATGAACGGGAAGACAACAGGAAGCTGCACTCTTCTCGGTTTCTTATAGAACAAGCTCCAGCAGCTGGTTATCATCCAGCAGGTCAAGAGATAGGCAGTTCGTGGAGCGCTGGACACAGAAAGTAGATTTGTCTGGACATGGGCTGGTCGTGGTGTGTGGGAGCCCAAACGTGTAGCTGACGGAGGTGTCTGGAACTGATGCCGTTCCTAGCGGGAGAAGAGGGGAAAACAGTCGCACATCGTCCATGCTCAGACTGTAGCGGTCGGCCGGGTTACGAGCCTTCTGATTCCAAACCTGCAATGAGTGATAAGAGCAATTAGTGACATGATGAAGGAACGAAAAGAGAAAGATTAGAGAAGACAGAATACCTGTTTTATGCCATCTGGATCACAAAGGTCCATTTGGCCGTTGCCTGTAACTGAACTCATCAGCAGACCTGGAAACAGAAGTTACAGTAAACAGAATTAGATTTATATTATCATCAAAGACTGCAGGCAAAGTATTTATTTACAGTATGTAAAAATTGTCCAAAAAAAAGGATAACTGTATTTACACTTCATGGGCCCTATTTTAACGATCTAAGTGCATGGCCTAAAGCGCAAGGCGCAAGTGCACTTATGGCATGTACGAATCCACTTTTTCTAGTTAAACGATGGAAAAAATGGTTGGCGAACCGGAGCCTTTAAAAGGGTTGTATACTGAGAAAGTGTGTTGGATTTACATGATTTAATTGTGTACATCGGTCCCGTATGAACCAATTAAGTTAAACAAACATAATTTGTTCATGTAACTTCAACATCATGGAATGAATACATTTTAATGACTCAATTAAGTAATTTCAAAGTGAATTTTATATGTCTCCCTGACACGATTCTGGCATTCAATTTCATACATTTATTCATCCACTTCAATTTCATATACTTTAATTTTACACAACTGAGTTAAAATACTGCACTAGCTAATTGACAAACTTTTAGCTAGTAATAGCACACATTAGCACTTTAAATGCTAAACATTAAAAGCTTTTTCAGCAAAGCTGTTAAGACAGTAGTTATATTAGTCCACATCCTAAGCAAATGCTCCACTCTTCTCCACAATGGTAACCCACTGTAATTTTAATTGTTCTAATAATTCCAACATAATTGAATATTAAACACCATTAAATATCAAGTCTCCTCCTTTCTCATTTTGCTCAAAATACATAAAATAACACTTTTACATATAAAATAACATTTACTCTCTCATGATTTAGCCATATCCAAAGCATGCTGGGAACTAACAAGCCCCGCCCAGTTTCAGTTAATGCAACACAATTCATTCATGTAATCTCAACACAAACTGATTTGTGTTCACGTTCTGTAGTCTGAAGGCCGTCAAAGGTTTCTAATTACAACACGATTTGCAGCGTTGAGCTCAGTGTTTGCGTGCTGCAACTGAAGTGATTGACAGCTTCTGTCATTAAGGGAGTGCACTTTGCTTGCTTTCTCTATAGGCAATTTGAATAAAAGTTACATTTTTCATGCAGCTAAGAGGACTAATGGCCATGTATACACAGTTTCAGGAGAGAATGCAGAGTGAATTATCTAAAAAATCCCGATATTATATGACAGTTCTTTTAATTTCATGGAGACCTCTAAGCGTCTGTATAGCCTATAGCCAGCGTCAAATTAGCCTGTATGGGCAGATTGTTCGAATGATGTAGGCAACATTTTTGTATTGTTTACACGACACATGCCCGTTCTCATATTTTTTTCTTTTAGTTATTATCATGTTGGACTGCAATTATATTTTTATTACCATATTTTTCTTAAATGCATCAACTGACATGAGAAGATTAAGGTCTACCTGATGTAGATTTATTGCGGGTGTGGTTCGGGTCATGGTCTTTATGTCATATGGGTCAAGTCGGGTATGGAATTAAATTAGTGCTGCTGTCAGATAATGGGTCGGTGTTCTGTTAAGTAGTGCGGGTTTACTAAACAGGACCTGTGCCGGGCCCTGCCTGATAATATGTTTAAAATGGTGGAAAAAAATTGGAGAATTGGAGTGAATCGGAATCAGATAGAAGATCAGAAGATGATCAGAAGTTAGATTGGATGCATCGGATTTAGAACCACATATTAAATTGAACAAGATCTGTTTTTTTTTTAGTTTTCACCTTTACACTCATTGTCTGATTGGATGGCGGGACAGTCGACGGACACGCCCTCCAGTAGCTCAGCCAGTCGCAAGATATCCACAGGGTCGTCCACAGAAACCTCCCCGGGCTCCTTCACCATCTCCTGCAAATCTACATTCAGATTTCATCACAAACTGTCCGTCTAGGCTTAACCTAAAATATTTTAGTCTCACTGCCAGTGCGAATGTGACATTTCAAGAGAACGAATACAATGACTTACACGCCAAGTTGGTTGAGCAAATAGACTAAATAACTTCACAACAACTTCAACAACATGTCTTTCCAGCATTAAATATGCGAGGAATCCCAGTAATGCCCATCTGTCAGCAGACCATGTCAAATTGTTGAGACACTTTATGCTGTTGCAAAGCAACCACAAAGTAGGGATGTGCCCAAAGCTTAAAATGTGTGGTCAGTACCGCCACTCCCTATGCACACAGTACGCGTGATCGCGAATTGGAAATTTAAAGTAAAAAGTGAGCACGGATTCAAAAATGATTCCTTCCCATGTCTCTTTAGGGGCTCCGTAGAATGCGTCATTTCCTTTCTGAACATAGTTTTCAGCTTCAGGCACATCGCTACCACAAAGTATTCAAACTGTGTGCAAATATAAAATGTGACCAGTTTAGATAAATGTTGATTATGAATATACTTTTATATCCTATATTTTTCAATACTGATTATCACTTTAAGTTGTTTGACCCTCACCTTCCTCCTGCCACTCATATTCATCAGTCCGAGCTTTGCTGCTTGTGTCGATCCCAGAGGTGTGTGAGGAGCCGTGACTGACGGCAGAGATGAAGGACTTCTCCTTCTCCTCCATGGAAACCATCTCTACGGAGACGCTGCGTTGCCTGGTGTCCGCCTCAATGCCAGAGCTGCTGGTGGAGTGTCGAGACAGACGGGGACTGCCCTCGCTGCACGGGTGATCCAGGTCTAGCTCGTCACTGATGTACGATTCACGATACCGTTTCTTCTCTGCACCCGAAGAGAAAAAAAACAGCCTGACATGGTAAAACAGTTCTGTGACCGGTAAGGGTGATTCTCACAAACCAGCCAAGAACATAATATAGGTCTTATTTCAAAAGAATTAAAGGGAAAAACTATAAAAAAATTACCTATATTTAAACTATATTTTTTTTCAATTTATTCATGTTTATTTGTATAACGCTTTTCACAATACAAATAATTTTAAAGCAGATGCTTAATACAAATATTACAATCAAGAAGCCAGAAGCGACTGTGTCAAGGAAAAGTAATATTAAAGAATAAACTATATTTTGCGTTAAAGAAAATGAACTATTTTCCACCTCCATTAAGAATTTTTTTTGTATTGTGACTTCAATATTTCCTCCAATACTCATTACTATGGTCGAAAAATCTTCTCATTACTGTACTGTGAAAAAGAAAAAGACATTATTTATGAGAAAATAATATAAAAAGAAAATAAAGACATAAAATTGTGAAGTACTTGTACTTAGGTAGTATTTTTACTGTATTGCAACAAAAATAAATACATAAAATTAATGTATTACAGTAATGAGAATGATTACACACTCACGCACTCACACACACAAACATCACTTAGTGTGATTTATAAGATGTTTTCCTCATGGGGACCAAAAAATGTCCCCAGAAGGACAAGGATTTTGGATATTGCCATCTTTGTGGGGACATTTTGTGTGTGCACACACACACAACATAAAACGTCCAGACTCTAGATGTTTTACAGTAATGTCAGTTGGTGAAATGTGCTTAATCATCATAAAGAATACACAATGCAAAATCTCCTTTATGAGCCTAAAAATGCTTCATATTCTATGTACAAAATATAATTTTCCTTTTTCCCCTTTTGACTTCGGTCTGAAATGTGACATGGACATGTTTTTTGTAAGAATAATCTGAGACATCAATAAACTAATGGGCTATGATAGAAACAACTCCACTGAGAAGAAATACAAACAAAAAAAAACCTTACTGTAAAGGGCCCGATCACACCAAGAACGATAGCTATAAAGATATTAGTGTTGATATCTGCTGCTTTAAATCCTCAAGTGCTTTAATGCAGATTGGAATCTGATTCAGATTTTATCGTTCATCAGCTGGAAAAATTGTTCCGAACGCAATTTTAACAATAGTTTCTTTGTGCCATTATTGTTATAGATGTAGTGTGGACTATTCTTTTATATTTAGAATTTTTTTTAGAGCTAACATTATCGTCCTTGGTGTGAACGAGCCTTAATAGTGAGAAGAATGTTGTGTGGACACGCACCCTCCGTCTCCTCCAGCTGGCGCAGGTGTTTGAGCGCAGGTTGCAAGCTGAGATACAATCGGTGACAGGAACTCAGATGCAGCAGCAGATGTCGAGAACGAAAAGCCGAACCCGTGTAATACACCAGCTTCCTCGCTGAGGGCAAACCATCTGGCTGGATCTCAAACTTCTTCCCCTGTGCAGAGAGCAAAAGAGAGAGCTCTGTATATGTAAAGCAGCTTGTCAGAGCAGTCCAAGCACCACAATCCATAATAATGACATAATAATGAAACAAGCAGTAACATTAAATGTTACCAGAAAGGTGAGTCGTCCCACGTGAAACCAGGGGAAGTCATACAGCAGATCACGCACATTGTTCATCTCCTGCAAAATAAAACAAAAACAAGGCCATCTGTGAAATGGTCTACTCTGAAGTTAGTAAAATAACTCAGATTCTGGTTTCACTAAATGGTTTGGGTTCCTTTATGATTTCAACACTGATTATTTAAGTGCTTTAGTACACATACTTTTTTATAGGATTGTATCATTTGTTATTCTATTACAAATCAGTAGTAGTTTTTTTTTTCAAATGGAACTTTCTGACCAACAATCAGATTTCCCTTGCCACAAATAGACAACACTTATACATTCACCTCCCGCTATGAGCTTAATGTGTTATATCATATGTAACTTTTGCTTATTTGGCAGTGTGAGAAAGAAGTAAAATATAAATCCTGTTTTTTTTTTTTTTTATCAAAGGAGAAGGGGAGCGCATTTAAGGGTTGGGGTCAGGGGCTCAACACACTGGGTCTTTGATCTCTTAGACACAGGGCCCTTAGTTTAATCCAGCCCCAGACGCTTTAGCAGGCAGATCAGAGGATTCAGGGGAAAGGCATGCACTCCAAATCCCTGTTTATGGACTGAACGGTCAAATATATGCATTCCAGTCAGGCCTATCTGGAGAGCTCTATCATTGTGATTGGCACCGGCTCAAAGAGAAAACACAGGACTGCAATGAATCACAGAATGATGCACAACAAAGTACATTAACAAAACATTCACATTGCAACGATTTTTATGTGATGTGCAACAAACACTAGTGCGATGATGGTGCGTCCAGTTTTTTTGCACTGCTGCCATTTATATACAGGTAGAATTTAATGGCAAGACTGATTCCTTGTCAAATCAGAATTACATATTATTTCTACTGTTAAAACATCTAATTTGTGGTCAGGAAAGCTATGGCCATATGTGCAAAAATGCAGAGGCTGCTACATCTAAAAAAAATACATACAGCCACTAACGATAAAATCATGTGAATGCTGCATAACGAACACACATAAACGTCTCATGCATTTACAAAAGCACACCTGATACACTTGCATTCCTCGAAGAGTCAGTCCAAGGAGGGCTGAACCTTTCTCTTCTTTCTTGTCCTTCAGGAAAGAGACATAAGCTTATTAACACACATCAAATGGTAGTGTATACTGTATTTTCACATTTCATAATGTGCACATGCACAAAACTGGAATTGCAAAACCCATGACTGTTGTCAAAAAGTTCAAACAGTCCCCTTGGTTTTAAATTGCTTTGACAAACAGGCAGTCCTGCCCCAAACTCACAAATCTTGTTGAGATAATGTTGCAATATCACTCAAACAAGCACACTGCAATTCTTTTGGGTTGCAGTAGTATTGCTGCAGAAATGACCTCATTTTTAACCTCCACTTTTTCAAATCCTCCTCTACATACCACAGCTGAGAAGGTCTTGACCTACAGCAAGACATTCTGATAACCATGCATGACCTCTGACCTTCTGTAGGCGATAAAAGGTGACTGGGACATCCTCCAGGCGGCAGGATTCTCTGATGAAGAGCAGGATAGCGTCACGAGAGGACATCCCCCACAGCTCTTTATGAACCTTGGGCCCGTGACACAGCAGGTAGTCAATGCCACGCTTCGCAATTATCTATAAGAGAGCAGACACGGGTCATGCGTGATTATGAAACAAGTGTGGGCTCTACCCATGCTTTATTAGTTTTACAAAAACTTTAATTAAACCCCTGCTGTAAGAAAAAAACGACATGAATTTGCTGGTTTGGTGCTTGTCCTAAAATGCTTATCAACCAGCTTGTTCTTTCAGGTGAGATTTTTGCTAGTTAAGAAGTTCTTTAATTAAGAAGCCTGGTGGGACATCAGCATACCAGCGCCCAAATACATCATATGCTTACTACACTTGAATGCAAATGTACAGTACCGTGCAAAAGTCTTAGGGACGTTGGTATTTTCACACGAAAAATGTTTTAAGCCAGCTATTTATATATTTTACTGTAATGTGTCAGTAGGAAATATCAGTTTACATTTCCAAACATTCATTTTGCAATTAATAATCCAGTGATTTTTTTTAATTTATTTTTTTTTATGCACAAGAAGTCTGATAGCAGCCGGTATGATCTGATCTCACCATAATCGAGTCCAAAACTGAGACAAACTAAATCCAGAAAAACTAAGGCAACATCTCCCAGAGACTTAAGGAAACCTTCCTGTAAAACTACAGTACTGTGAAAAGTTTAGCCACTTGTCAGAATGCTTTAAAGTGAGAATGCTGTCAAAAATAATCACATAAATAGCTTTTATTTATGAATTAACTTCTATTAACTAAATCAAATGGATATTTGGGGTGACCACCCTTTGTGTTTAAAATGGCTTTTGTCACCTGAATCTATTCCTACACCTATTCATGTAGTTTTGCAGGAAGGTTTCTTCACGTGTCTTGGAGACGTTGCCACAGCTCTTCTGGATTTATTAGTTCATCTCAGTTTTTTATGTTTCTTCATGTAATCACAGAAAGACTCAATGAAGATGAGATCAGGTCTCCATGTGGAGCATAGAGACAATTGTCAGACTCTTTATGCATACAAAAATCTCACTGGATTATTACAATTAATGGCAATTAATTTATAAATGTAAACTGATATTTCCTACTGACACACTACAGCAAAATATATAAATAACTGGCTTAAACCCACTTTTTGTGTGTAAAAATACTAGCGGGCCTAATACTTTCGCACAATACTGTATGTGATTGTACTTTCTACACTCTAATGCAGATTTACCCAGGGTGGAAAGTATTCTTTGGGCTGGAAATACATAGCGTGTCCATGACTGAGGTGGTCAGAGTGATCGGCCTGTAGGGCGTATCCTGCCAGCTGGAAATACACTTCCTCCTGCTGTCTGCATTCTGAGCGCAGGACACGTTCCCGCAGATCATAGTAGTACAGTTTTCTCGCTTTACGCTCACTGAGGACATAGAAAAAAACACAATACAACAACAAAATAAACATCAGATATCCTTTTGTTTTAGCAATAATTATTTTTGTTATAGCCGATAACTGATATTATGGTGAATGTTATATGTATGCTTTTGTCTAATTTTTATTAAAAAAATTATACACAGTACAAAAGATGGTTAGGATTTTTATAACATGGTCAGAAATCAATATAATGGTCAATATTATTAAATAATACCACACTGATACTGCTAAAGCACTAATATACACTACCATTCAAAAGTTTAAAGGAAATTAATACTTTTATTTAACAAGGATGCATTAAATTGATCAAAAGTGACAGTAAAGATATTTATAATGTTACAAACGATTTACATTTTAAATTAATGCTGATGTTTTAAACTTTCTATTCATCAAAGAATCTTGAAAAAATGATATACTAATAAGAAATGTTTCTTGAGCACCAAATCAGCATATTAGAATGATTGACACTGAAGACTGGAGTAATGATACTGAAAATTCAGCTTTGCATCACAGGAATGAATTATATTTTAATATATTCAAATAAAAAAGTTATTTGTCATTTTTAATTTTGTAATAATATTCCACAATATCAAGTTTTTTACAGAATTTTGATTCAATGAATGCTGCCTTGGCTTCTTTCAAAAACATTAAAACAAATCTCACTGACCCTAAACGTCAACCGTAGTGCCATCATTTACTAATTTTGAATCTATCTCTTAAATATAAACATGTAAGACTAAATTCATTTAAAGAGGAATTTAGTCAAATACTACCCTCGCTGTCTTCAAAATTCTCCACATTTAAGTAAAAATGTCATTATAAGTGAGCTGTTTTCAGTTACACCACACCCAAATGAGGGGGAGAACTCCCATTCCTTGCCCTACCTAATAAAAAAAGCTTTCAAAGACAGACCGCATAAAAACTAAGATCACAAACCCACTTAAACTGGCCTCACCCCCTGGTGGATTAAAACTAATTAAGGAAAGAGGCCCAGGAGAGGGTTCCTCCCTTCAAACGTCCGGGAATCTCTAGCCTGTGTCTTACCAGATGAGTCTGCCATTCTCCACATAGTATTGGACCTTCAGACAGAGCAGGGGAGGGATTGACCTCCTCTGTGACCCCTGCCGAGAGAAAGAACAGGCTTGACTAGGTTGCCGTGACAACCCCCTCATTATGAAGTCACTCCCAACATCCCGAACGGCCTACTAGTGTTTATCTTTACTGTAACTGCCCTGATGACCACATGCAACAAATGATACAGTGATACTGTGATGGAAACAGATGGTAGTATTCCAACACTTTTATATATATCACATTGATGAACCAAGGTATTTACAGGTACTTACAAGAATACCATGCTACAATCATGATGGTATTGCCATTGGACCTGATACTTAAAGTGATTTGGTGTAAATATACATGCAATGAAATAAAAGAGTGAATTCCAGAGTAAAGAATGTCCACTTAGGAGCAGGACCATGATATGCTCACCTTCCCTGAGTCCTGTTTCCACTCCTTGGGGAAGTACTTGGCAAGTTTCTCTTCCAAGTCCAGAAAGATGTGCTCATTGTCTAAAACACCCCCGAAAAGACACACAGGAAACAAGCGTAAATGCTCTCGCCGTGCAAACAATGGCATCATGAATTCATGCATGAAATCTGCCCAACAATGACCTCAATTAGGGAGACGACTGGAATGAAAAGACCCGTTCAGCCATTGGTGAACGCAGGGCCCGGTATGCAACAGCCCTAATCGCAGACAAAACTTACCACAGTAAAAACTAGTCTGATGCCAAAACAATCACGATTTGCAAAAGAATTCCGGAGCTTTGAGTAAATCGTGCAAACACTTCTAAAAGGGAGCTTGTGCAAGAATGGAATTAAGATGGTTCAAAAAAATGTCACAATGGAAAAATGAAAGGAGATTTAGCTAAGAACAACAATTTTTTTTATTTTTTTTTCCCAAGTGTTAAGAAACAACATTTCTAGCACATCCTTTTTATTTAAGTGGACCATGTGATTTATTTGATTTGCCAATATGACCTCATTGGTATATGTACGTAAAGTTTAGACCTAGCACACATATGTTATTTTATGTTTGAACAGACACTGAAATTAACAATATAAAATTATAAATGACAACACTGTACACTAAATTTCAATTTGTTAACATTATAAAACATTTAACTTTAGGTAAAGAATACCAATCAGGCATAACATCATATCCTAATATTGTGTTGGTCCCCCTTTTGCTGCCAAAACAGCCCTGACCCATCAAGGCATGGACTCCACTAGACCCCTAAAGGTGTGCTGTGGTATCTAGCACCAAGATGTTAGCAGCAGATCCTTTAAGTCCTGTAAGTTGTGAGGTGGGGCCTCCATGGATTGGACTTGTTTGCTCATCCCACAGATGCTCGATTGGATTGAGATCTGGGGAATTTGGAGGCCAAGTCAACACCTCAAACTCATTGTTGTGTTGTGCTCCTCAAACCATTCCTGAACCATTTTTGCTTTGTGGTTTCCCAGCAGAACATTGCCGAAAGCATCACACTGCCTCCGCCGGTTTGCCTTCTTCCCATAGTGCATCTTGGTGCCATGTGTTCCCCAGGTAAGCGTTGCACACACACCCGGTCATCCACATGATGTAAAAGAAAAAGTGATTCAAAAATCTTGTGGTCTAAATCTGATGCTCACATGCCCACTGTCTGTGCTTTCCACAGTGGACAGAGGTTAGCATATGGGCACCCTGACTGGTCTGCAGCAATGCAGCCCTTACACGCAAAAAAAAACGTGATGCCAACTATCAGTGGTCATAATGTTATGCCTGATATGTGTATATTATTATTATTATTATTATTATATCGGCTATATATATATATATTATTTTATTAATAATATGTGAAGCATAAATTAACAAATATATGTATATTCTATTATTGCATTAAAAATGTATTATTAATTATGAATGTAATGTAAATATATATTTGAAATTTTAAGTATAAATATGAATTATTAATAAATTTAATTATGAATTACGAGAATTTAAAGTATTAGTGTTAAGTTTGACTTTTAAACCCTGTCAATGTTTCAGTGTCTATTCAACCATACAAAAATGTATGTGCACACTTTAGGTAAGAGATACGAATGAGCGCAAGTTCACATTCCATTCAGTTTATCCATCCTTTATCACTGCTAACTTCACATCACTAACTCCCTCGCCACATGACTCAAACTCTTTCTGACTCATTGTCTCTCTAGCTGAGGTTCATCACAAGAAGGTTGTGACCCTGCTAAATGCTCAGCCAGTTTCTATTGCTCTCTCCCGCTGCCTCTCTGCCCTGAAGTGGTGAATCATGGTGAATTCCAGGCTTAACAAAGTTAATATAGCTCGATTCCTGGCCTCAGGGGTCACCGTCCCTCAAATACACAAAAACAGACACTCTTGACACAAAATCATAAGGTATTCAGTGATTATATCTTTAAACAGAAAGCCTGAATGGAATTGCAAAACAACTGGAAAATATTAGAGGCAAAATTAGTTTTAAACAGATTTCCTTTATATTTTCCTGGGAATAAAAGCAAGTTAGAGTCTTTAACCTGTATTTTCATTCAGGTGCATTACATACATTGCTAGAATGGGCAACACCCAGAAGGCCTTGGGATGTTAGTGTATACATTCGGTGAAAGACAAATACCGACTCTACTTTGTTTAAAATTTCCATTTGCAGCACACACAAATACACACAAATCTACATGCACTTTATCTGGAAAGCATCAATCCTTACTTTTGACTAAAGTCAATCCAAAGTAGTGCAGTTCTTTAACCCCGAGAAGCTCGCAGACACGTTGAAACACTTCTTGACCTGTTGCTTTCAGCTTGAAAGAAAAGAAAAACTGATTTGACAATGAATCTGGTACAAAAACATTCGTTGTTTTCAATAAATGTGCACATTTTATATTTTGTACAAAATAAAGTACAGCCTTGAGTAGGTTATTGCTTTCCCAGCAATCATAGTGCATACAGTAGGTCAATGACAGATTTACATACAAACATGAGGAAGACATGATTCAAATCAAAATAAGATATATTACAAGAGCTTTTTTACCCCCACTGTGATGTCCAATGTCTCCTTGGTGGGAAGGAGGACACACACTGTCCTCTCTTGTTTGGCAGACATGGCCTATGAAAGCTCATCCACATACACACATGTGTGCACACACACGCACACAAATACAATCCCACACTCACTCACACTGGTCTCTTTTTCTTCAAGATGCTTTGCTCAAAGGTATTGGCTCCTTCATTTTGAACATCTGCAAAAGAACACAAACAAACCAGTCTTCAGACAGGGAATTGCAATACGGTTGCTATTGTATTTGGAGTTATGTGGTTTCTAGGGTGTTACTAGGTGGCTGCCACAAGTTGCTACGCTATTCTGATGTATAGATAAGACTTGCATAGATATGGCAATGTAAGGCCTTGTAAGGCCAGTGTGTAGAGAGAGGAATGGGTTTCCATGGCCAAGCAGCTGCATCCAAGCCTTACATCACCAAGTGCAATGCTGAATTCAATGATTTGGAGGGGTGTCCCAATACTTTTGGCAATATAGGCTAGTGTATATTGCTGACTGACCGTGACCAAGATGCATCAGTCAATATATATTTTCCTAAATAAAATGATCATGCCCGAAGTATAGCATGATAAATGTATTATGTCTGTTCCGTCTGTATCATCTCAGTAAGCGTTTAGGAAGTTTTACGCATACGCAGCAAAATGAGACACAGAGCTCACGACCTCACGATCTAAAGTATCCAGATTTGTTGTCCATTCTTAATGGGCAAGTGCCCAACCAACATCGCTCGGCAATATTGTCTGGCAAATTGCTCAAAAAGTTGCCTTATGTATAATCACCTTAAGTCTACGGGATTTTTATTCCCATTTTATCGTCTGCCAAGTGAAAATCACACATTTGATAGATTTGAAAAGTAAAAGCAAACCTCTCATCAACAAACATGTCCCTTGCACTACTAACAAACCAAACGAACAATATAATAACTGAAGAATGATTAGCTCTATGATGAAATGTCTGCTAATGTGCTTTTCTCATATTTCAAGACACAAAACAAGGCAAAAAAGGAAACACTTGGGTAATTAAAATGTCTAGACTGTCCAGAAATGTTGATGACGTCTGTGGTGGAATATGAGGGTTTTGTCCTACTCTCGTATTTCATGCAAACTTGTCCCCCACTTCAGCCATGCAATAAAAGCTCATTACATTGAACAGTCTGCCCAGTCAAGTCAGATTATATAAACATGCAATTATGTAACAAGTAAATTAACGCTAAACTTGTAAACAAAGAGTCTTGCAGATCCTGTAGGGAATAGTATTGGGTGATGCTATCATGTTTGCGGACCTTCACTTTTCCTGCTATAGTGAGTTTCACAGTGTAGATAAGCTCACCTGTGAAAACATTACAGGCCGCCGCTGCATTCCTCACATTATTTGGCAAATTCTACCTGCTCCGAGTTTTCACTGAACTGAAAAAACTCAACTCCCGAAACAAAACTAACCCCACAAAACATGTGTGACCCTGGAGCACAAAACCAGTAATAAGTTGCACAGGTATATTTGTGGCAATAGCCATTGTATGGGTCAAAAGTATCAATTTTTCTTTTATGCCAAAAATCATTATACGATATTAAGTAAAGATCATGTTCCATGAAGATATTTAGTAAATTTCCTACAAAAAAATACAAATAAACCACAAAACCAGTCATAAGGGTCATTTCATATACTGTATACATATATAAAATATTAGTAGTAGTAATATGCATTGCTAGGACAACTTTAAAGGCGATTTTCTCAATATTCAGATTTTTTTCCCTCAGATTCCAGATGTTTAAATAGTATCTCGGCCAAATATTGTCCTATATCCTAACAAACCATACATCAGTGGAACGCTTATTCAGCTTTCAGATTATGTATACAATATATATATATATATATATATATATATATATATATATATATATATATACAGTATATAAAATTATCCTTATGACTGGTTTTGTGGTGCAGGGTCACATTTGTCCATTTGCTCCCATTCTACAATGCTGTACGGTGACCCCCAAAAATGCATTTGGAAGTTTAAGTCAAATTTAAAATGTATGAATGTAATTGCAATAGATGAAATATCTAACATCAATAGATTAGCCATCTGCAAACAAATTATGCTAAAGATTTTTGTCAGAAACCAATTTTTTGATTACTTTTAACCAACCGTTTAAGTTCAAATACTAACGTATTTATATACAGTATATATCCCAACCGTATACATAAATCTCTTTAGATTCATTAGCCATTGGCTGTAATTATGCAGTTTCTCTCTCACACTGGGGCATGTGTTAGCTTTAGGTGATTCAGAGCATGACAGTCACACCTGTGAATCAAGACACATAAACTAGGCTACTGTTAACCGCTACAGCCTCGATGGAATCCAGCTGCTAGACTTGACTTCTTTAGTCTGATTCATGGAGTTTGTCTCATTTTGGCATGCAAAAAAACAACACATTTTAGTCTTCCTGAAAGTCAAAGTTGAAGGCTTGTTAAAGCGATAGTCCACCCAAAAATGAACGTTGTCATTTTCTCTCCCTGAATTTGTTCCAAACCTGTTTGACTTTTTCTTCTGTAGAACACTAAAGGAATGTTAGGCAGAGGGACAGTCGTTTCTCTTATTGTGTCTTTTTCTCCACACACAATGACAGTGAATGATGAGCAAGGCTGTTGTTCTGCCTTAAATCTCCTTTTGTGTTCTGAGTATCTGAGTTTCAACTGAGTATCAAATCAGCACATTAGAATGATTTCTGAAGGATCATATAACACTGAAGACTGGAATAATGGCTGATGGAAATTTAGCTTTGCATTACAGAAATAAATTATATTTTAAAGTACTGTATATTATAATAGAAAACCATTATTTTAAATTTTAATAATATTTCACAATATTAATGTTTTTTTTCTGTATTTTTGACCAAATAAATGGAGGCTTAATGAACATAAGAGACTTCTTTCAAAAAAAACATTAAACATAGTAATGGTAACATAGTAACATTTTTACGGTACTGTATAAAGTTCAGAGTATGCGTTACCACACTTGGCCTTAACATCACTCTTTTGTGCCACATTCTGCTTTGTAACTTTGTGAAACATCAGCAGATCGTTCTCTGGGATGTGTTCGTGGCTCGACTAGTCGAGACTGTTTTCCAAGATGGCTCCTGTCTGTATACGCGTAATGTACTGTCTTTATAAAGTATCTTCTTATTAAACTGTTTGTACACTTACAAAGTTCTCAATACTTCAGTTTGCATGTAGGGACCCTCATTATGCTACCGTGTTAGTGTGAGGCTATTTTGAGCCTTGTTATTGATATTAACTAGCGATTTAATTGTACGTATTCTGTGCCCCATATACTATAGCGTTATAAGCTAATCTGTTTTTAGAGATAAAACTCTTTACATTTGATTTTCATGAAAACACATCCCAGAGAACGATCTCCTCGTAACCATGTGTTATACCCCATGGTTCATTTTTCACCGGAGTTGTCCTTTAACCACAATGTATATTAAAGGTATGAATTCATACTCTTGTTGGATGGCATATGGTGTAAAACATTACTGACGTTCTTACTGAACAGCTAATTAACTGGAGGCACTTTAAAATCTGAAAACCACAAATAAAATTTCAAACACATCCCACAAAACACGCAAACACATCTTCTGCCAAAGATTCAGTTGGTAAAATTATCTACTGGCTGGGATTTAAGGAGGTTTATCTTTAAACCAATTAATCAGATTAAATGTGGCCTGTCTTGAGACCTCTGTTCTGGACCAGTCTAGATCTGAATGGGAAAATGCAATGCCTCTTAAAGGAACAGTTCAGACAAAATGAACATTCTGTCATCTGTTTATCCTCATGTTGTTCCTGACCAGGGATATTATTGTTAACTAAAATTTAAATTACTAACTGGAAATAAAAACTAAAAAAAAACTAAAACTGAAACAAACAAAAAATTAAACCTAAATAATAAAAACATAGCATAAAAGTAATAAAATATGTATCAAATTGAAAATATAAATCAAAATATGAATACAAACTATAAAAGTATATCAATACAACTAAAATAACACTTTAAAAAAAATGCTAACCATGTTAATGGTATGACCTTACCATATACAGTCATGTGAAAAAGAAAGGACACCCTTTTGAATTTCATGGTTTTCTGTCCTATACTATAAATGTATAGTCACTTTCATAAAAAATAAAATAAAATAAAAACTTTTCTGTACTTTATCAGTCTTTTAGCTTGCTCTTCTTTACAACGTTGCTTGCTGATATGCTCTTTTGGTTTTCAACAAACTTGGCGCTGTGCATTATGGCCAAACATCTCCACTTTGGTCTCGTCTGTCCAAAGGACATTGTTCTAGAAGTCTTATGGTTTGTTGAGTTGCAAATTTGCAAACATAAGCCAAGCTGCCATGTTCTTTTTAGAGAGAAGAGGCTTTCTCCTGGTAACCCTTACAAACATGCCATACATCTCTGGCTTTTTTCTAATTGTACTGTCATAAACTTTAACATTTGACATGTTAACTGAGGCCTGTAGAGTCTGAGGTGTAGCTATTGGGTTGTCTGCAATTTCTTTGAGAATTGCACAGTCTGATCTTGGGGTGAATTTGCTGGGATGTCCACTCTTTGGGAAGATTTGTGTCTGTTTTGAATGTCTTCCATTTAATAATCTTCCTCACTGTAGAATGATGGACTTCAAATTGTTTGGAAATGGCCATATTACCCACTGATGTGCAGCAACAATTGCTAAGATCATTGCTGATGTCTTTCCTTATTGGCATTGTGTTAACACACACCTGAATGCTCCAGACTAGCAAACTGCCAAAACTCCTGCTTTTTATAGAGTTGGCCACCCTTGGTGATGATCATTTAATCGAAGACATTTGATTCACAGCGCCTGACTGCTACTTAATTCCTATGGAAGCAGAAAGGGTGTACTTAGTTTGTCACCAATGGCTTCTCCATTTTGGCCTTGTGTTTGTTAAATAAATAATGACACGATATGTGTGTTGTTTATTTGTGGTTTTATTTTCCAAATTTTAGGACCTGCTAAAAAATGGTATTATGTACTGATAAGGAAAACCATGGAATTCAATAGGGTGTCCTTTCTATTTAACAGGACTGTACGGTAAAATATTGTCAGTTTAATGTTTTTGCAAGTAATTATCATATAATTTAAGGTAAAAAAAAACACATCACAAATGATAATTAAAAAATATATATAATAATTTGGTACTTTCTTGTTTTTGTTATCAGTTACGTACCGTAGTTTGTTTTGTGTTACATTTAGTTAATGTAACAAAACTTTTAGTTATTTAGTTAATGTTTATTGCACTATTTGTGTGTTATCATGATGGCGGTTTGTCTTTGTATGTACACTGATCAGACATAACATTATGAGGAGTAAATAACACTAATTATGTCTTCATCACGGCACCTTTTACTGGGTGGGATATATTAGGCAGCAAGTGAACATTGTGTCCTCAAAGTTGATGTGTTAGAAGCAGGAAAAAAGGGCAAGTGTAAGGATTTTTTGCGAGTTTGATAAGAGACAAATTGTGGCTATATGACTGGGTCAGAGCATCTCAAAAGCTGCAGCTCTTGTGGGGTGTTCCCAGTCTGCAGTGGTCAGTCTCTATCAAAAGTGGTCCAAGGAAGGAACAGCGACAGGGGTCATGGGCGGCCAAAGCTCACTGATGCATGTAGGGAGTGAAGGTCAAACAGACAAGCTACTGTAGCTCTATTTTCTCAGGAAGTTAATACCGGTACTAGTTCTGACAGAAAGGTGTACAGTGCATCGCAGTTTGATGCGTATGGGGCTGCGCCCTGCCACAAAGCAAAACTGGTTCAGGAATGGTTTGAGGAGCACAACAAGTTTCAGGTGTTGACTTCCCCAAATTCCCCAGATCTCAATCCAATCGAGCATCTGTGGGATGTGCTGAACAAACAAGTCTGATTCAAGGAGGCCCCACCTCCACTTCACAATACTTAAAGGATCTGCTGCTAACATCTTGGTACCAGATACCACAGCACACCTTCAGGGGTCTAGTAGAGTCCATGCCTTGATGAGTCACGGCTGTTTTGGCAGCAAAAGGGGGACCAACACAATATTAGTATTATTGGTCATAATGTTATGCCTGATTGGTGTATGACCCTGAGACTGAGAAAACACAGAAAATGTATTTTTGTCTCATGAGGATAAAAGACAACAATTCCCAGAATGCACTTCGCTGCCCTACGAGAGCACTCTAGGCACGGCTACTGGCCCACCGCGTTCATTTTCATAAAATCAGTTCAGTTAGAGATGCTACAATTAAAAACTGAACGTGTCTGTTCAATATATTATGAGTGAGTTGATTGAGTGTCACGGCCGTCACGGCATGAACGCAGCAGGATCGGATTACATTCATCACATGAGCTGAGGTTAGCGTGGGATTCACGGCTGCATTCACAGAACGTGAACAGTCGCATTTTCAGTTCATGTCTTTGGAATCTTAACTTTCATAGGATATCATTTAAAAGTTGCAACACTCACTTTGCTCTCCACCACTCCGTTTACATGAATCTCCGCAGCTCCGCGAGCCGAGTGCTGTGAGTGTGATGTTGAAAACATGTGGAAATAGCGGCCACTGCTGGCTGTAGTCTTTAGCCTCTGGCCAAAAACTCCTCCGATGACGCAAAATGACGATATTTGCGTCATCTGAGGAATTTTTCCAGAAATAAAATACATAATTCTCTTGTCTCAGGGTCATATGAGGAGGGAAAGTACGATAATTTGAATATACTACTGGGTTTCTACTGATACAAAGCTTAATGCTAATCGCTGAAGTAACCCTTTAAATATACTGTTATGTTGTAAAATATACAGGCATCCTGTAAAACTGGAAACATTGAAACATTTAATTTCCGGCAAACACAGCTGCCAGTCTTTTTTATCTAATTTAACAGGATATTTTTTACAGTGTGCGTTTCGTCCATGCAGCACAATTATGAAGACAGTCATTGCTTGTCATTGTTTAATTCAACACGCTTCAGTTTCAATCCTCAAAAAAAGCAGGGGTGCCCAATCCTGTTCCCTGAACCCTGCAGGCAGGTGGATATCCAGCCACCAGAACGCAGGAAGGGAGATCTTAAGGAACAGGATTGGCCACCCCTGAACTAAAGCATTAACTTTGTGTGGGAAACAGAATGAAATTTAAGTCTGTTAAACACTGTGTGATCCAATGTTTGAATCAGCTGAAATCAATCTGTGAATGAATCATACAGACTGGTTTTGTGAACCAGATAAAATCAATTCAACAAAATATTGCATGATTCCCACTTCCCTAAGCTAACGTCAAGAAATTGAGTGAATAATTGTGTTATCGTTAGACTTGTAATAAAGCAAACAAGTCATACTCGCTTAGTTTGCATCGTTTTTGAAGCTTGAAAGCTTCGGTTTATGTAGGAAAAGAGCATGGAAAATAATTCTTCATGATTTCTCCTTTTGTGTTTGAACATACACCGCTGTTCAAAAGCTTTTGATCAGCAAGATTTGTAATGTTTTTAGAATAAGTCTCTTATGCTCACCAAGGCTGCATTTATTTGATCAAAAATACAATAGAGTAATATTGTGAAATATTATTAAAAATGTAAAATAACTTTTCTATTTGAATATATGTAAAAATGTAATTCATTTATGTGATGCAAAGCTGAATTTTCAGCATCATTACTCCATTCCTCAGTGTCACGCTCCTTCAGAAATCATGATGATTGAAGAAACATTTATGATTATTATCAATGTTGAAAACAGTTGTGTAAAACTTTTTTGATGAATGAATTATAGAAATGTTAAAAGAACAGCATGTATTTTAAATAGGATCTTTTGTAACATTATAAATGTCTTTACTGTCTCTTTTGATCAATCTAATGCATCCTTCCTGAATAAATTGATTAATTTCTTTAAATAAATAAAAAATACAAATCTTATTGACCCAAAACATTTGAACAGTATTAAAAGCAAAAGCTTTCTATATCAGATAAATACTGTTCTTTTGACCTTTCTATTAATCAAAGAATACAAAAAAAAAAAAAAAACATTTTCAACATTGATAATAATCATAAATGTTTCCTGAGCAGCAAATCAGTATTAGAATGATTCAATTTTTAGTTGGTTTAGTTGAATATTGTCACTCTAAAACACCAAACTTTCAGGCACACACACCTCCCTGAGAACAACAGCTGTAAATCAATCTTCGAGCGTGCTGGAAGAGTCTTATTCTATAAGGACTGATAAAGAAGGATCACTTGAGCCTCAAAGCAAGATAAAATCTTCAGCACAACCCATGCTGTTCCAAACACAACAGACTGCGGCTATGTGCTTAAGGAGTTTTCCTTCCCCTGCCATCTCCCAACACCTCTGAAGACATACATATTCACTGTGTGTGTCAATTCCAGTGAAAAAAAAACATTCAGTTAAGCCTCAGGGTAACAGGTTACACTACACGATGATGAGCTCGTTTGATAAGGAAAAAATAAAGACCAGTGATGTTGTATTCAAGCGCAACGGGCACTTCAAGCGAAATGAGGTTCCTACAGGAAGAAACCTTTAAGTTATTGCCCAATGCTAATCACAAGGCTTTACCGACTACTAGGATCTGAGGACAAGTCAAAAGCCGGTTTTCCACCCACCTGTGGCTCTGAAGAAAAAAAAAATCACTCATCTTGTCATGAACCATCATACTTCTCGCCCGTTGAATGTGCATTCGTGTTTAGACATGTCAGAGGGTGAGTCTGTTATATCCGCATTTAAATTCCAACTGCTTTCCTTTCTGAATCAAAACAACAAAAAAGTTCAATTCAATTCCATTTAATGATATGTAGCCTATATATACTCAACTACTTTTCCCCCCCCATCTATGGACCACAAGTTGTAGTGTTGTGCATTAAAACCAGCTCAATGTCTGTATAGACATATACAACCTTACACACCACAACCTCACCATCTATATAAAAGAACATGCAGTGCAACTTGTTGGGTGGGAAAGTAACTGTAGACAGCAAGTTACAACACAAGAAACACACAAATCAGCCAGATTTAGAATAGAATCGAGACTGAATTATGTATTGAAAAGTTAACCAACGTTTCTGCATTAATATTATATTACAAACAGTGGAGTGGGCTCTATAGAAAGTTGAACTTTGAATATGTTTGAGTACTTTGAGTAGGCTAATTATTCAACGTTGAAAGTTGATTACTTATATATCTATATAGAGAGAGAAAGGTACTCAATATATGCAAAAAATATCAATAATAATAATATGGTTAAATAGTATTAATATAGGTATTTGTATAAAAAAATCAATAGCCTAATGGAATAATTGGAAATACATTCGGTCAAATCCACTTTAATGACGAAGGGAAAAAAAAAACTTAATACATGCAAAAACGACCAGTAAATTAGGACTAGTGGAATACTTATCGAAATATTGCAGAAGGGAGAAACTCTTCAAAAAAACAAAAACAAATTAATGACAGGAATCTACACACATATATAAACATAAATATTCCTACTAGTCCTTTAGACTTTCAAATACATATAAATGCAATTACAAGAGGCGGGAAAAACACTTACCTTAATAAAATCCCGAGTGTATGTTTGTTTTGAGTGTGGATGCTGTTATTGTACAACTCGCATAAACACAGACGCGCGCTCACTGACTGACTGACTGATGAGAGAATCTGAGCAGTAGAGCGGACGAAACCAAATTACCACTGCGAGGGGGGTGATTTCATTACACCGGGCGAACAACTAATACATCACTACCGATTTAAATATTTGTATTTGTCATCGACAACAAACAATGTACGCTAACAATGTAATAGTGGGGGGAAACTGTAAAGCTATGGTTGTCTGTGGTGGTGGTGATAACCTATACAACTCAGAATCCCCCCAGCCCATTCATGAATATGTATGACTATCCTTTAAATTGATACACAACAATACTCTGTGTGTGTATAACGTGGGAATGTATCACTGTAAACATTGCATTTAGTTGCTCTGACGGAAGAATGCATTAAAGTTTAAAGTGTAAAATGCATCAATTACTCGTGGTTTTACTACGAGCTTGTTTATTGGTCGTGCTCATGCAAAACGCCTTGTAAAACGCATGTTACGGAACTACAAACATTCACCATGGAAGCAATTGAAGAAAAGAAAAATAAACATCTGATGATGAACAATTATTGTTTTTATTCAATAAAACTGTGGTAACGTGTTATTTAGCCACCATCGTCAAACAAACAATCAATTAAATGAAAAATAATGATTCATCATTAAAAAATAATTTATATTAGAAATAAAACATAAGGACCTTGTAAACTTTATTATAGTCGTGAAAATAATAAATTAAAACCTAACATGGATCCTGAAACTTTAGTCATATAACAAATAAATAATAAAGATCACAACACATTTTACATAAACATAAAAAAACTAAAATAAGATCCTGAAATCTTCTTACTATTGTCAAACAAACAAAATGACTAGCTACATTGCTTGAAGGAGATCTCATATGAAATTTATTAATTAAATTTAACAATATCTGTAGTAAATACACTTTAAAAAAAAAAAGTTGCTGCCTTAAATTTTCAAGAACAATCAACTTGGATGTTTAAGTCATTTCAACTTAAATTACATTCAAGTGACTTAAAAATGAGTTAAATCTTTTATAACTTTGCTTTAAGCATTTTTTTTTTTTTACTTTTTTCAATGTAAAAACAATTTATTGATCATATCGTTTTTTTGCAGTGTACATTATTTTGCTGGAAATTATGGTTATTTATAGTGAAATATTGTGAGGGAGCAGATCAAGATTTAACTGCTAGATGTATGCCAAAAACCTACATCTGCAAATATCGCAGAAATATGAGATCATCCACGAATCTTGTCCTATTTTTTTCTTTACTTCTGCAGGGTTTCCTCTTCTTTGGCCAATAACATTCAAATCTCTGGATCTGCCTGGATCAGATTAAATCCATAACAAGCAGATTACGAATCAAGATTAGCATTAACCTGTCTGAGATTACACTAATTCAGGCCAGCGGAGACCACCGCCTTCCCATTATTATCCACCCAAACATCTGATCACACTGCAGTGATTGACATTTCGGCAAGAAAATGGTTGTTTAATATGAGCTGTGCTGTATGTGTTTGTGTGTGGGGTAATTAGGGGGTCATGACAGGCCGTTAGGGATTATAATCTGCTTCCATTGTGCAAAAAAGCTGTCCGCTGTCTTGACAATTTCAGCCTCTTAAGATTCTTCAGGAAAATGGCTGTGCTGTCTTTAGCCACTGACCCCTGCTGTGATCATATTCACATGACCTTCGATCTCTGGCTTTCTCTCTGCCCTGGTCATCACCCACTGTTCCCTCTGTTTCTAGACCGCATGACATCATCCCGCAGCACCGTCCAGCACTTGGATAGGGAGTCCAGAGGACTGGGGGTGGTGCTGCTCAACAGGCTGCTTTCATTCAGGTCTTTAAGGTTCCCATGGTGACCCCCGCATTCCGAAGATCAGCTGGTTTCAAGAGGCCACATGCAGCAAAAACACTAAGAGCTAAATAGTGGAAAGAAAACATTTATGTTACACAGGATCATTCCTTGCTACATATATTTTTTTTTTAAATAATAATAAAAAAATGCGTTATAGACTTAAATATTTTATGAATCACTAATTATGATGCTTCTGGCAGCAATTAAGTTCTATATTCTATTTTAAAAGTACTAGGGCTATGTATAGTTAATTGAAAAAAATAAAAAAATAATTATTACTTGAATAAACTAAAAACATTTTGTATTCAAATTAAACTTATTTTATTTCAGATAAAGCAACATTTCTCATTTTAATCGATGAGCTAACTATTATGAGCTAACTAAAACTAAAATTAAAATATGGTAA
The DNA here is from genome assembly GCA_023029165.1 of Gobiocypris rarus. Lineage (NCBI taxonomy): Eukaryota > Metazoa > Chordata > Actinopteri > Cypriniformes > Gobionidae > Gobiocypris > Gobiocypris rarus. The sequence continues at coordinate 14,809,556 of CM040927.1, forward strand.
ACACACATATATATATATATATATATATATATATATATATATATATATATATATACACATATATATATATATATATATATATATATATATATATATATATATATATATATATATATATATATATATATATATATATATATATATATATATATATATATATATATATATATATATATATTTATATATATATATATATATATATATATATATATATATATATTTATTTATTTATTTTTTATTGCCATATCAGTATCTGTGGCTATTTTCATGCCAAGATCAATATATTAAAAACAAATATACAAAACAAAATGAACACAGTTGTAGCAACAACAACAAAAAAAGCTCTTTACAATTAAAATGAAAACGGATATATAAAAGTAAAAAAAACAGTTAAAATATGAATAAAACCTATAATAGTATCTTAGTACTAATAAAATAACACTGTGGAGTACAAGATGAAATGTAGCCTACTCCAAACAGTCTAAATTGTGTCACGTTGTTCTCCAATTCTGAGATCAAGTGAACACTGCCATCTAGAGAACAAAAAATGACCCTACATGCAACTCTTTTCCATATAAGGACAGTTCATACGTGCCTTCAATCTCAAAAAGACAGTTAATTACATGTCTTCTGAAGCCATTATTCATAATCCACACCTCCAATAGAGCTCCGAAATCTTGTATTGATGTTCACATTCAAATACGGCAGTTTAGGGGCTCCAATGACTTCCATAGTAGGCTAGCCTATTTTTTCCTCCATACTATGGAAGTCAATGGGTGGTTACCCATATTCTTCAAAATATCTTCTTTTGTGTTCAGCAGGTGAAAGAAATTCATACAGGTTTGGAACAACTTGAGGGTGACAGAACTATCCCTTTAATATGCCATGCCTAGTGTGTGACATAAAACTTTCAGTAAAAAACCTAACGTTATAGCCAACTGTCCGTTCCTCACAGAACGCCATTTTATGACTTCAATATACACAGCACACAATTGTTTAACTTAAAGGTAGGCTACTGTCATTTTTTGTCTTAATACATTATCAATCCTTCTTCCAAAAACGTGTTTTGTCTTACCCTGATTCATACGGTAAGCCTATTATTTTAACTTTTAAGTGTTTTAATTTTAATTTAAATGTTTAGGTTTTTTGCGGGAAATTGTCTCCAGACCTGCCATTTTATCATTTTGGAAATGGTTGTGTTGATGGTCTGTTGTGGAGTAAATATTTAATTACAAATAAAATCAAAGCAATTTTGTCAAACGCATTTATAACTATTAATTATCATCTTGTGAGCAGATTTAATTGTGATTTTGATATAGCTTGTACATTTTATGGTTTACATGTGAAAACATCTTATCATTTATTTTTGAGTCGTCCTCACTTAGTTTGTGTTAGGTCAGATTTCTGTTCTTTTATTAAAGGGATAGTTCACCCAAAAATGAAAATGATGTCATAATTTACTCTCCCTTAAGTTGTTCCAAACCTGTCTTTGTTCTGCTGAACACAAAAGAGATATTTTGAACAAAGAAACTCATACAGGTTTGGAACAACTTGAGGGACAAATCTTATAAGGAATAGTATTCATAAATGGAGGGAATAAGCCTTTATTTTTTTAATCACCTAAACACAATGTTATGTTTAAAGAATAAGCTGCAAAATGGGTTTTCATTTGTAAACATTTTCATGTTTTTATTTAACTTTTTAGTTTGTCACTGTTTTTTCATTTATGTATTTATTTCCCTGACTGTAGATGTAATTCTGTAAAACCCATAAAAATAAATAAATAAGATGTTGCGGAGGCTATTGATGCGTGTGGGAGTGCATAGGTTAAGCTGTCACAATGAGCAAGAAAGGTTGATGATATAGACAGTAAAAAAAAAAATGATATGAAGCAGCTAAATCTCGAATCCGTGGAATCATCACCTGCTTTTTGATTTTTAAGAGCCACTCAGAGAGGAAAAACATAATGTGACAGAATACCGTGGCTTGGCTTTCCGGAGATGGCGAGAACTGAGGGATTTGAAATGTTGTAAAAGCGACGCGGAGATGGTTATTATTAAACCGGTGAATACGATATTTTATTGAAAAGATACATTGCCATATGTAGCTCTCTAACAGTGTTCACAATAAAGCATTATCTTATGTTTAGGTTTGTTTCATTATGGTTATAGCTCCAAGCTAGACGGAATTTATTTTCAAGGAAGTAGCTCCCTTGTATGAGAATAACAACATCTTCAGCTTGAGATCCTTTCCATCTAAACTGGTTAAATCTCTTAAGCCTAGATAATTTTATATGAGCAGTGGGATAGTCTGAGAAAGAACCATATTCATCTGCAGTCACGCAGAGCCAAAGCACAATCAGAACAATGTTCTTCCGCAAAATGGATGCAGTTGTTTTTGTAAAGGGCCAAGTTAAATAGCGTACGTAATAATAGACTAAAACAAATTAAACAAAGCTTCTATTCAAAGAGGACAAAAGCATTTATTGCGAATACATTTAATGAAATGTGGAGTCCATGTTACAAAACTATTTTAACAAAAACTGATCATTTCAATGTTTTTTTTAAAGTATTTTTTCACACAAGCATCAAGTGAACTCCATAGGAAACCGAACAAATACTTTCCCAAAACTATGTGATCTAATTACTAGGATTTGTGCTGTTTTAAACTGGTTAACCGTCTATCCCATACACCTGGCCCACTGTTAATTATGGTAGTTACCTGTATCCCCTGTAATAAAAAGAAAATGCTAGCATGCCAAAGCATGCGTTTCCTCCACCCAACACCAGGCTGGGTTGAGAGATTGTGCATGAGAATGCGATGGGCACCAGAGACGTCGTATAAAACCAACACGTGGTCCAAGGGTGCTTCATTTCAGCTACAATCACGTTCGTCCAGGTTCAGGAAGCCTTTGACATTGTAATAAAAAAAAAGCTTTGTAAAAAATGTGTAGTCAAATGGCAATTTCTTAATAGAAAAAATGTTTTATGCAGTTCGGATGCAAGCCAACCCTAGATGCCAGAATGTTCAAGTGAACGTGCTTTCACCATGAAGATGACCCGGCTCTCCACCCCGAATAAATAGTTCATTCTTTTTTAGCAGCTACATTTCCAGTTCAGCATAAGATAGTTTAATAGAATGAATTGTTAAACGAAAATGGTAAAAATTTACGTTGTACATAAATAACACTGAAAAAATACCACAAGGAGGTTTGAATTTCCTAATAATGAATAAAACATCAAATTATTATTATATATAAAAAAAAAAATGCAGTAGAAAAATAAAAACGATAAATCCCACATTCACAACAGACTATATAGAAATAAAATAAACAACAAAAATAACACTGATATATTTTGCTTTACCTCCAAGAGTATACTTAAAACCGTGAGGAAAAAAAAATAACCAGAAAAACGTCCGTTTGCAGTGAGGTATTCGCTTCCGATCTAGAACGGCTATTGAAAAAACTTGAGCCCCGCCACCAGGAAGAACTTTTCCAGGAAAATCTCAGAGTCCAGGACGGCGATGTGGGCTGCACGGCCAATCAGGGAGTTGGCGGTGTTGGGCAGCGCATGGATGACGTCGTAACGCACAAGGTTACAGTCTTTGTTCTGAAGCACGGGGAGTAGAAGGTTCTCGATCATCTCGGCATACACTGGACCTGATCACAAAAGTGGATGGAGAGGGAGAAAGAACCAGCAAAAGGAGAGAAATGTGTTGTTACAAACAGTAAAAATTATTTTATGGGTCCTATTTTAATGATCTAAGCACATGGTCTTAAGCGCAAGGCGCAGGTGCACTTAGGGCGTGTCCGAATCCACTTTTGCTAGTTTAAAGGGTTACTTCAGCGATTAGCATTAAGCTTTGTATCAGTTAAAACCTGGTAGTATATTCAGATTCTTCAGATGACGATATTGCGTCATTGGAAGAATTTTTGGCCAGAGCCTAAAGACTACAGCAAGTAGAAGGAGCTAGTTCCACATGTTATCAACCCGTAGAGGATGGGATCACACTCACAGAATGTGTATGTGCACGGCCTCTGCTCGGGCATTCATAACGGAGCGCTGCGGAGCAGAATGAGTGTTTCAACTTTTCAAATGAATTCCTATGAAAGTTAAGCTTCCATAGGCATGATCTGAAAACGCGCCAGACTGAACACGCACCGTGAATGTATGCCACGCTTACCTCAGCTCTTCGCTATCGCGATGAATGAAATCTGACTCCTGCTCCGTTTGTGCCATGACTTTAGATAGGCTCACTCACACTTTATTGAACAAACGCGTTCAGTTTTTAATTATAGTGTCTATTCTCTAACTGAACGAAATACATTTTATTACTATGAAAATCAAATTGGGAGTGGCCTCTTTGGGCAGCGAAGTGTTTGCATAGATGATTTACATGGAATTTAACGTGTGTGCACATTGTTTAAGCTGGCTTTCAGTTCAATAAACTACATTTTGGATTTTTAACTAAGTGGGCCTGCTGTGATCTATCCTGAATTTTTTACGGTGACAGATTCCGGCCAAAACAACACAGGAGTGGGAGGGAACGGGAGTCATTCCTTTGGGATTGGGGGCTGGAAGGGACCAGCATGCCCATGGGCGCACAAATAGGCGAAAATGCATTAACTATTTAAACTATGTGGTGATGGACGTGAAAATGATAACTGCATCAGGACGAAACTAGCAAAAAACACAGCATTGCGCCAGGTGTATGATAGGGCCCAAAATGCTTAGACATTGTCCCAAAGATCACCTTTTTTGAGATCTTTGTACTCAAACCATTCAAAAGTTTGAGGTTAAGGTTTTTAAATTGTTTTTGAAAGAAATCCTTTATGCTATAAAGGATTAAATAGTGATACAATTCAGGATTCTTTAATGAATAGAATGTTCAAAACAACAGCGTTCATTTGAAATATGTTTGCAATCCATTTTTATTTAATTTTAGGACAAAATGTACACTTCAATTGTGCTATCTGCCAAATAACCTACATGCATATTCATAAATATAATACAAAAAAGTAACATTATTAATATGTACTGTTCATTTTGACCAATTTGTTGATGATTAAATTTATTAATTTCTTAAAAAAGAAAAATAATCTTACTGACCCTAACATTTGAATGGAAGAGTCATGCTGCTTTGGAGGGTGAATAAATGATAAAAAAAACTATTTATTTAATTCTCACCAGTCTGTTTATCCTTTAAGGCTGTTTTGCACATCTCGATTCGGGCAGAGTGATAGGGGACGTATCGGTCCTGAAGGGACCCCACCAGCACCACATTCTTAAAGAACTGAAGACCTGAAAGAGAGTTTGAGGGATTGGATATGGAGAAACCCAAACTAGCAGTGACTTTGTGAAACCAGAAAGATGTCACACTCACCTGCTTTCTTGCTTAGCTTATAGAGGAAAGTCTGGCGTGGGTCTGAGTGGTCACGACAGGTCAGCTGTAGCAGAGAGCCAGATTTCTTCCACTTCTGCATAAACCACAACCCTGACAGAGAGGAAAAATTTAAGTGGTCCAGTTTAACAATGAATGGTTCATAAATTACTGTCTTCAGAAAATCAGAGTTTATGACCGTGAGTTACCGGTATTGACGAGGGCCGAGCTGTTGTACAGCGTGCCGAGATGAGGTCCAGACAGAGACAGAAATGTGTGGAGTCTGCTAAGATAACACTTAAACCTGGGCCGCGTCAGCACAGAGCGCACAATCAGATTTCCCAGGGAGTGACCGACAAAACTGAGCAAAGAAAACACAATGATTCTGTCATCCTAAGGCTAGATGTGTTTTAGATCTAAGTTTATAAATATGAGCTTGTCTAAGCAATCAACACAAATATAACACTTGGATTGACCTCCATGTCTGTAAAACCCAAAAGACCAGGGTCTCATTTGACATTTTATAGTGAAATGGTGCTCAAGCGCACCCCCTATGAGGCCAGAATGTACCCATGATACATAATTATTGAGACCACACAGTATTGGAAGAGGACAGAAAGGGCTGAAGGAATCTTTTGGGACAGGGTCAAAAATTCAGGTATTTAAAAAGTGGCCCTGTGGTGAATTTTAGTCTAGTGTTTTGAAAAAATATTTAAATTATTCCATGGAAATACTTTAAATAAATAGACAACACTGTGTCACATGCTAAAAATTGCACTCAAAAATGAAAAAGAAAAAAAGCAATGTAAATCAATCACTATGGCTCCTTAATAATAATTTTTAAAAAATTACACTGGACAAAGTAATTGAAAAATATTTTAAAATAATGTTTAAATCATGTTTGTAGATCTCTAAAAATACTGCAATGATTTCTCATATCGGAGTTTTACATTCTCATATATTTGAGTTTAAGGAAAAGATCTTACCTTATCTTGGAAACTGTGAGGTTGTAGATTTGAATGTACTGCACTATTTCATCCAAAAGTCTGTCTGTCATTGACTCAAAATCTGCAAATGTGTCATTCTTGAATAAAAAAAACAAAGAAAATAAAGGTTAAAGTTTTAAAACATATCCCATTTGAACCATTTATAATTTTATTTTATTTTTTGACAAGCAAACTGAAGTTTTTCTTTCTTAAAAGTATGTCCAGTGATTTTACATAATATACTTTCTAAAAGGTACGTATTAGGCATAATTAATAAAATATTTATGATATTTATTCTCTAAACTTCCCATCAAACCCAGTGCTTGTCCATAGGATGGTTTACCTGATTGCGCTCGGACATTAGGAAATCTATACGAGAGCCAGGTAATCCAAGCTCCAGATAAGTCTTCACTAGACGCAGATCTGCACTGTTACCTAAAGAAAGGTTTTTTATTAAAAGAAAAATCAATGCGAATCTGTTTAATGTGGGTTCATTCAATTTAAAGAAACAGAAGAGTGTCACTTACCATCCAGGCCGTGTACACACACTATGAGGTGTATGCCTTCGTCACAGTTTTCATCCTCATCCATGCTGAAATATGGCACAGTGGACGCCAGATCTGCCACCTCACTGTACAGGAACCCTGGCAACTTCAGTTGCTTCAACTCCTCTTTTGCTTGGACAAACCTAAAGATTCACACACAGGTATTAGCCCATGCATCTGCAATCCACAGTTTCTTAGTATTATGCATAAGAAACACAAAGTTCTTGCTTTTAATGTTACTCCTTTTAATGTACACTGTAAGATGTGATGTTTTTAGTCTCTTTTAAGTCTCTTATGCTCACCAAGGCACCATTTATTTTATAAAAAAAAAAAAACAGTAATATTGTAAAATATATTAAAATGTAAAAACTCTTTTCAATTTTTTGAATGCATTTTAAAATGTAATTTATTTCTGTGATGCAAAGCTGAATTTTCAGCATCATTACTCCAGTCTTCAGCATCACATTATCCTTTCGGAAATCATTCTAATATGCTGATTTGCTGCTCAAGAAACATTATGATTATTATCAATGTTGAAAACAGTTGTGTGCACTTTTTTTTTATTAGGATTCTTTAAAGAACAGAAAGTTCAAAAGAACAATATTTCTGATATAGAAAGCTTTTGATATAGCAAGTTGAACACTGATGAATCACACATAAAAAAAAAAGAATCATGTATAAATAAAGTTAACATGGGCAATTTTTTTTCCACCCTTGTGCATGGCAAACTGCAAAAATAAAGGGGGAGGAAATAAAAGAAAACTCACGCTGTCATCTGAGCAGTAGGGGCGCTCTTGTACCAGCACAGGTCGTTGCTGGTTGGTGCTGGTCCAGGAGGACGTGTCTGCAGGCCGGCTGAGGGGATGTATGTTTCCTGGAGCTGTTCCAAACCCAGGTGATCATAAAAAACAGTTCTTCCCTCGGCTCCCCCATCCTCACACCTCCCTTCTTCCCCTGGGAGTCCATTAACATAAACCAGCCCGTCTGTCTCCTCATAGTAACCGTTCTCAATCATTTCACTTTCCTGCTCCTCCTCCTCATCTTCTTCGTCATTAGCATTAGGGCGAGTCTGAATCCCCAGCGTCACGGCTGTAGTCTCCAGTGGGCTGATCTCAGATATATCAGTGCTAGAGCGAGAGCCGAAGTAGTTCTCCACAAAGCCTTTCTTCACCAGGTCTGTGCTGCTAGTGACTGATGTACTGGACTGGGCGGCCGTCTGAGGCTCACTACATGCTTCTGGCCCCAGACCTACACCAACTGGAAATTCTGTCTCGGTAGATCCCGTCGGCCTGTCAGAAGCAGAAGTTTCACAGCGGGACAGTATAGCAGAGTGCTCATTGTGAGACACAGGCCCATCTACATGACTGATGGAGGTTTTTTGTTGAGCCAAAGCTCTAGAGCTCGATTGCAGGAGGCTGTGAGATTCTCCAGAAAAGATGAGACTCTGTTCCTGCACCAGAATGCTGGACTTCCTGCTAGTGTCCTCTGTCTCCACCTCATCATCAGAGGGGAGGGAGTTAATGGAGGTAAGGGAAGACTGGACTCCGCTGATGCCGCTGGTGCTCTCTGGATTTAGGCCCTCCAACGCTGTGGTTCCTCTAGAAGCAGGGCTGAGCGGCGGTGGTCTCTGGTGGGTGCTCTGTGGAATAAGCTCTGTAGGTGCCTCGAGGCCAGAAGCAGCAAAAGGAGATGGAGAAACCGGTGCTAGCTGTGTTGCAGAGCTGGGCTCGCTCTCAATTCCTGAGTCTGAGAGCCTGGAGGAGGCTTGAGGAAAACAATCCCTTCTCAATGCGGTTCCACAAGTTCCGACGAACGTGGCACCATCCCCAACTCGACTCTTGAACTCAGAGAAATTGGTCTGTGTGATCTCTGGAACATCCCTCCTGGCGGTTGGATCTGAGTGGTGCGGTAAGAGAATGGTGACCTTATCGCCCTGGTAGGGGTCCTTGTCGCTTGGTTTAACATCAATATGTCTGAGCCCAGCAGGTGGATGTGTCAAATCAACTCTGGCAGCTGCACTCTGTGCGGCTTCTGCTCCAGTACCTGCCTGGGGCCTAGCCTGCATTTGCGAACACAAAAGACCGGAAAAGCTGTCGCTCTGGACACTGACATTGCCTTGAATGTCGCTTGTGCTGCAGTCTTTAGCACTCTGAGCACAATGCGTGGTTGCGGTTTCATTTTGGAGGATGCATTTGCCTATATCATCCAGATCGTCTTTTGGATTGCACTGAGCATCAACTTCTTTGGACTTGGTGGTCGGTTCGCTGTGAGGAACCTTCAAGTTCTTGTAGCCTGTGAGGACCACTGAGTCTTTCGAGGTCTGCCTGATTAACTTCTTTGAATTTTCAGTCTTGGCATTCTTCTTCAGCTTGATGGATTTGGCTTTGGATTTGATGGAAGGCTCATTTTGCTCAGGCCAAGTGGTGGCGAGAGCAGCTTGCTGCTTATCGGTGCATGGACCAAGGGCTCCCAATCCACTAGCAATGCAGTCTTTTGAGTTGGACCTGTCTGCTTTAGTGGACATAGAGCCACTTCTACTGTTGTGGAGACCAAGCCATGGACCATCACGATCTTCAGGATAAAAACAATATAGTTTTATAGCAAGTAGATGTTTGGCAGACATTAAATGACTACTGTACATTTAATACAGGGACTGTTCCACTGGTGCAATTTGAGATTAAAGACATAATGCTGATAATTCCTGAAATACCACATGAAGGGTCTGAAACTAAGCTTTCCATTACCAAACATATCTTTAACCACTATTTTACACCCAGTGTATTCTAAAGACACCATGAACTAGCATAAAATGGAATTGAACTATCAAAAGTCTCATCCCTTTTTACCCTTTGTTTATACCCTTTAGTTCAGGGATGTCCGTTCCTGCTCATGGAGGGCCGAGGTCATGCAGAATTTAGTTACAACCCCAATTAAACACAGCCAATCAAGGTTTTCAAGATTTAAGGTTGGAGCTAAATTTTGCAGGAAGGTGGGCCTGCTTTTGTTTGTTTAGACTCGCAAAAGTATACTTGAAAGCTTGCATAATTGAGGCACTTAAAGAACAGTTGATCAAAAATTTAAGCAAGATACATGTGGTATTAAATAACTTGGGTGGAGCACCTGTCTCAATGTAGAAAGCATTTTACTGGACAATAATTGTAAAAAAAGTGCAAGACGAGTCTAATAATTTCTCGACATTTTCCCAGAAGACAATTAAAAGCCACAAACCTCCAATAATAATTTAAAATTATTTTCAAATTCCCTTTAAAAGCAATATCAATTTTGTGCACTGTTTTTTCTTATGAGCTCACACCTAAAATGATAATCAAATATTATCATGTAATCGATCAAGGAGTGCCATTAAACATACCTTCAGTAATAGATTCTAAATATCTGTCCTCAAAGATGATTGGTAGGGAGTTCACATCCCCATCAAGATCAGCACATTCAACAGGAAGAGGTGGTAAGGTCAGAAAGTAAGAAGAGTTCTTGATAGCTGTGGTCATCTGTTGGTGACTGTGAGCACTGTTAAATAAAGTAGTTCATTTGAATTCTCATGAGAACTGACATCTACTCTTTGTGCTAAATAACTACATTACAATAATGACATTTTAAGACATACTGCAGCTCCTGGTAGGCCAGCGCACTCTGTCTTGGGTGTTCAAGACAAAAGAAAGCTTCTGCAAATCTTTGCACCTAAAATTGTAAATACAAGTAAAGCTAGAAATATACTCGCACAAACACTTCTAAATACGCAACATCAATTTCATGCATCTTCGTGTTATAAAATGTTTTAGAATATATTGTGAAAATGCAATGCAGAACAAAGCAAGTATGCAAATATAATAAGCATATGATAGAAGTATTCTCAGAGCTCACCCGTAGTGTGTGGTGCTCCTGGGCCAACAGCGCAGATACACGCTCATTCAGTGACACCACTTCTAGGAAACTCCCCCACAATGCCATAAGCAGAGAACATAACTGCGCCAAATTCATGTTCACCAGTTCAGCCAACTCATCTGGGCTCTCTGTCCTTTGCTGCAAGATCACATACACAAACATTTAATATACATATATTAAACCATCATGAGGCACCAGTCAATGTATACCATTACTGTAATATAAAATTACTTGTAACATATCTCAATGTATTTATTTTAGTTGGCAATTCAACAAAAGTTATTTTAAGGGGACGTAGTTACACGTTACAACATGTACTTACTATAGTAATAACAGTAAATTATGCATAATGACAAGTTACTAACCCTAAACCAAACTCTAACTCTATAGAAAGTACATGTAGTTAATTAATATTACTAGGCTCAAAACCAGGGTAGAAAATAGCCTATTACTTATTCATTATGATGTTTTTGAATGTAAACACCACCCGAACGTCATATAAACGTTGACCTCAGACAACAGTGTATTTTTTTTTATTAACTAAGTCAGGGTTAGGTTTAGGTTTAAGGTTAGTTACTTGTAATTATGCATAATTTACTGTTATTACTATGGCAAGTACATGCAACATATGTAACAAGGACACTGTAAAATAAAGTGTTACCAAATTATGGGTTGAATTATTAGTGAACGATATATACTTGAAAAATGGATGGATGCAAACCAAAACATGATTATTCACAATACATTTCATGATAAGTCTGGAATCAGTAAAACACAAAGTTTACATTATGTAATCCAGTGCTCACTAGGAGGTCTCTGGATTTTTGGACAACTCGATGTTTATTTGCATGTAAATAATGTAAAACAGAATCAAAATAATAATAATGATATTGAAAGTGCTAAACTATGATACTAACTTCGCTTCGATAATCATGACATACCTTGACTTGTTCACAAAGCTCATTAAGTCGGACCTCCACATCAAGTTTCTCTAAAAAATAAATAAAAAAAGACAGCCGAGTGAAAATCTTGATTCTACAGCTGCAGTATGGAGTGAATGAGAGACAAGGGTCTGTCTGAAGAGCCTGTGATTGACAGCACATGAGAGGGAGCTAGTGGAACAACAGCACGGGAAGTAGGAGTCAGAGGACAGAGAATACCAGCAATGTTCAAGAAATTAGACTGATCCAAAGTCAGCCTGAGATCTAAGATACTGCTAAAGGAAAAAAGAACTAAGCTGAGCTAAGAACTCCCTCACAGAAGGACACTTGTCATTGACAAATGTCCAAGTTAGGGGGAACAGAAGAAAGAAATAGAGCTAAAAAAGAGACACAAATGAAAGGCAAGAGGCGTGTGGAGCTGAGGGTCGGTTTTGGAGGGACATACCTATGTAGACGTGCCTTTGGCCTGGAGGATAAGGTCTTCTGAGAACTCGTTCATAAAGGACCTGCATGCTGGGCTTGGCTAGTGGTGGGATTGCACATATAGGCACGTTTAAATCTTTCACTCTCCCCTTTTGCTGTTTGAGCTTAAAATTGAGCTTAAATACATGCAAGTTCAGTCACGAGATACATTCGGTCAGAAGCAGCAAAGGGTGAGTAGTTTAGCTTTGAGTGAGTGAGTGAGTGAGTGAGTGAAGCTTTACAGTGAAAGTCCTGAAGGGATTTGTATTAAAGACAAAAACAAAACGGGAGGTAAAAGGATCTGCTTGCTGACACGTATATAAGAAAGAGGGCAGAGGTACAAATGAGGGACAAAGGCTAATTAGAAATGCTAACAATACGCAAGTAAACAAGACATTAAAAGGTAAATGTCCAGAACAGCAGCTCTTCCTGAGTCTCTAAGAAGTGAGTGGTTGCATTAGTACAAGTGTGTGAGTATTCAGTGATGGGCTCTGATTACATTTAAAAAAAGAAAGAAAAATTAATACAAGGAAAATAATCCACTGCATATACAACAAAAACATAAAACATATATATATATAGACAGTAGAAGTAGACACACAAAAATTAAATTTATATCATATAAAAGTTTAAATATAATAAATATAACCACATATAATGTAACAAAATTAAATAAAATCAAAATAAACAATTATTAAGGAGCAATGATTCCAAAACTCCTGAATTAGTCCCAGGGTTTTCAACAAGCTTCTTTGAAGGAGCTTCCAAGGGTTCCGTGGAGACAATGATACATGATGCTAGACTTTTTAGCTGTAGTTCATTCAAATAATGTACAAATTCTATCAGACAAATTTCTTCTGGTCTTCCATTTCAAAGTTTGGGTCATTAATATTTTTCAATGTTTTTTTTTATGCTCACCAAATCTGCATTTATTCAAATCAAAAATAAAGTAAAAACTGTAATATTGAAAAATAAAATATTACAATTTAAAAGAACTTTTCTTTATTCATATATTTTTAAAATGCTATTTATTCCTGTAATTATGGATGCTTGTTTCCGCCACGGAATAAAACAATATAAAGGATAATTCAGAGTTTTTTTTCCTTTTTAAAATTTTTAATTCAGAATTTTTAGTTTACGCAATACTGAAAAAAAAGGTCAGAATTGTGAGAAAGTCGCAATTTCCTTTTTTATTTTTTATTCAGTGACGGAAACAAGCTTCCATACTGTGACACCAAATCTGAATTTTCAGCATCATTACTCCAGTCACATGATCCTTCAGAAATCATTCTAATATGCTGATTTGCTGCTCACGGAGTATTTCTTATTATTATTACCAGTTTTAAAAACTGCTTAATGTTTTTGTGGAAACCATAAAAGTCTTCGATTAACAAAGTTCCAATAAAACAAAAATACATTTTTCTTGTAACAATGTAAAAGTTACTGTCACTTTTGATCAATTTAACATCGCAGCTGAATAACAAAGTTAATATTTTTTGAAAATGTTTAGTCCCCAAACATTTAAATGGTAGTGTACAATGCTCACACATACACATAGTGAAGCTCAGCGGTTAATCTGGGTTTAGTTAATGAAAGTTTGGTTAAAATAAAACCCTTCTGAAATATTTAAGCAAAACGTGTCAATTAGTTACCAAAATGGTACTTCTACAGGGTCAATGATTGAAGTGCAGTGTAAAAATGTTGTAAAATAAATAATTTCAGTCTTCCAACTCAGGTTGGAAACAAGAATTTTATTCTTTCAGTTCTGATGGGACTACATACCTAGCTCCATTCGCTGGGATGCGGGCAGATTCTTGGTCAGGGAGGTTAAATAACAGAACAGGCCCTGATACGCCTGCAGCAAGCTGGCACACATGTTCTGGTGGAGGCTGAAGGCATGCTGTAGGCACTGATCCGATACCAGGAAGGTTTTGCCCTGCAAATCGTAAAAGGGCTTGATGAATCATTGAACGTAGTATGAAAAGCAGGAGCATTAAGAGTTTTTGCCCTGTGATCAAAGCCAGTTCCCCTTACAGATTCAATCTATTACATTTGAGATGGGTTTTCTATTCAATGAAGGTATACACCGATCAAGCATAACATTATGACTTAAAAATTTGCTGTCCCCGTTTTGCTCCCAAAACAGCCCTGACCCGTCAAGGCATGGACTCCACTGGACCACTGAAGGTGTGCTGTGGAATCTGGCAATAAGATGTTAGCAGCAGATCCTTTAAGTCCTGTAAGTTGTAAGGTGTGGGCCTCCATGGTTCGAACTTGTTTGTTCAGTACATCCCACAGATGCTCGATTGGATTGAGGTCTAGGGAATTTGAAGGCCAAGTCAACACCTCAAATTCATTGCTGTGCATTCCTGAACCATTTTTTCTTTGTGGCAGGGCGCATTATCCTGCTGAAAGTGGCCACAGCCACCAGGGAATAGCGTTTGAATGAAAGGGTGTACATGGTCTGAAATAATGCTTTGGTAGGTGTTACGTGTCAAAGTAACATCCACATGAATGGCAGGACCCAAGGTTTCCCAGCAGAACATTGCCCAAAGCATCACGCTGCCTCCGCTGGCTTGCCTTCTTCCCATAGTGCATCCTGGTGCCATGTGTTCCCCAGGTAAGCGACGCACATGCACCCGGATATACACGTGACGTTCCATTGCTCCTTGGTCCAGTTCTGATGCTCACATGCCCACTGTGGGTGCTTCGCATTCGGCGGTGGACAGGGTTCAGCATGGGCACCCTGACTGGTCTCTGGCTATGCAGGCCCATACGCAACAAACTGTGATGCACTGTGTATTCTGACACCTTTCTATCAGAACCAGCATTAACTTCTTGAGCAATTTGGGCTACAGTAGCTCATCTGTTTGATCAGACCACAAATACCAGCCTTCGCTCCCCACATGAATCAATGAGCCTTGGCCATGACCCTGTCGCCACTGTTCCTTGCTTGGACCACTTTTGATAGATACTGACCACTGCAGACCGGGAACACCCCACAAGAGCTGCAGTTTTGGAAATGCTCTGACCCAGTCGTCTAGCTATCACAATTTGGCCCTTGTCAAATTCTCAAATCCTTTCGCTTGCCCATTTTTTCTGCTTCTAACACATCAAATTTGAGGACAAAATGTTCACTTGCTGCTTTGCGCTCACCCTCTAACAGGTGCCGTGATGAAGAAATAATCAGTGTTATTCACTTCATAATGTTATGATCGGTGTAAAACTGAGTTTTAGTAAACTTTAGAGCTCACTACGGTCCACCAGGCACCTACATGGCAGCTTAATGTGAATTGTTGCAATGTAAATATCACATCATCTCAAGCCTATTTAGTTACATAACAATGTCTATTTACGGACAACCTTAAAGCTCACTGATACCATGAGAAAATCACTGCCTCTGTACTTTGCTTTTCAAATGCAATGTCAGCAAAGTGTTTTTGACTAATTGGATCACAACAAAGGACACTGCACTCATTTGGCAAAAAAAAAAAAAAAAGAGCATTTGAAGTCAATGAAACTTACGAAATACATAAAAGTGGTGTCTAAAAATAGTTTTTTTTCTTGCACACTAGGTAGATTCAGGCGAGTAAGGGTGTGTGTGTGTGTGTGTGTTCTTACATCTGGTGACAGCTGCTTAACGTAGGTGGTGCCAAACACCACAGATTCCAGTGGTGGGATGAGAGAGTCTTTGCTCTGTGCCGGAGCGTTACGATTCAGCCAGGTGCTTTTTACTGGCCGTGGGAAACTGAGGGGACAAACACGGACAATCAAATTCAGCACACACATTTCTACTAATAAAAAAAAAAAAACAATAATCAAAAAGTACACCTTTTGAAAGTTTTTTATGGTCAATGAAAAGATGTTTTGCTTAAATAAATGAAACATACACTCAAGTTCAAAAGTGTGTGGTCGGTAAGATGTTTTAATGTTTTCTCACCAAAGCTGTATTTATTTGATCAAAAATACAGCAAAAACAATAATATTGTGAAATATTACAGATTATTTTTTTTATTATTTTATTTAAATATGTTCTGTTTTCTATTTCAAAATAATGTAATTTATTTCTGTGGTGGCAAAGCTGAATTTTCAGCATCATTACTCCAGTCTTCAGCATCACATGATCCTTCAGGAATCATTCTAATATGTGACCCGTGCTGGCAAAAGAAGTCAGAATGCACACTGGGTAATTTTAAAAAATGCTACAGGCAAACCAAATTAAAAATGTCAATTTTGGGGTACAGACAAAAATGGGTTCCATAAGCCCTTGTCTAGCGATTCCAATGCTCCAAATAGCAATTAAACATCTACAAGTATCTTTATTTGTATGCTTATCTGGGAGGAGTACCTTTCCCTTGTACAAGAAAAATTATCTTACCCCTGCTGACTGACAGATCCGATGTGTGCGCACAAAGACGCCTCTCACAGCACGCAGGCAGAGGGGTGGCACGGGCCACCCCCAAAATGTAATTGAGTCAGAGTCGGAAAGTAATAGTTTGTTGGACTTGTCAGTATTAATTCTTTACTAGTAGTACTAGTGGTTTTCTTAACCAAAACTAATATTATACAATGCTTTTTATATTTAATTTTATGCATGCAAGTGCCCCCTGCACATATCCCCCTGTTTGCTGTGGTTGTGAAACACCTCCACACTGGGGAGGAACCACTCTAACAGGACGTGTGGTTATCGGAGTAAATAGTGGGCGCAAACAGACGGCGACGTGCGGTGGTTGGTAGGTTTCTCTGCGCTAAAGCTTATAAAAAAATCATTTGCGCACAATTAACTAAAACGAAGCCAATTTAAACATTCAGGAGCCAGAAGAGGCAAATGAGAAGTTGCGTGCACTGTGAGAAGATTGTCTGTGTGTGTGTGCAAACCCGCATCTCAGATAACGCGCAAATATTGAGTTCTCTTTCAAGTCTTGCACTTAAATGGATAAATTGTCAACATGCCGTCTTAAGTGTCCTAGCAAACATAATATTCCTGCTGTCTGTGTTTGTAATGTTAATCTAACAACAAAAGACAAGACTGAATAGCTTTGTAACTTTAATAAGGCTTAATCTTTAATTTATACAGTCAAATATGCTCGGTTCTTGTTGTTTTTTCTTTTAATCGTTAACACTCCAGAAATGTACCTCAGCATATGATATACTCCTTAATTATCCACAATTTAGGATACAGTATTAAAAAATGTGTTATATCTTGTAGCTGTTTCCTAACTGACTGTCTCCTGTTTTACAGAGTCCGACACATTGGTGTAACATTTTTTATGTTAATCATGTCAATTTTAATCATAAAAGTGCACTGTAATTCAGCAAGCAGCTTTTTGCCCAAACTTCAAAGGCCTGTTTATATTATTAAAACTAGAAGCATATCTTAACTTTAATGTTACATTTATCATGTGAACTACTTATATACAGCATGTTATATGCATGTGTGTTTGGGACAGAGGGGAACACGGTCCCAGAAATATGCAGCCCATCATAAAACTAAGCACGAGACAGACAGGGGTCGGAGGAGAACACCGGAAAATGTGACAGAATGGACAATATTCGTCTGTATTTGCAATACACGAGCCGTGGTTGAGTGAATGCGCAACGGGCACGCACAGCTTCTGCCCTGACAATGCACTGCTAGTGCGTGCGGTGTAAAGCTGGCATTATACGACGATGGTGCATCCTCTAACTCCGGGAAGCCTTCCTTATCTCTCCAACTTGCCATTTCTACACGTGACGTGACCTGCAGTACTCCACTTTTACTTTTTTTACTGTATGTCCACACACACCTCTTATTTCGCGCGAAAAGGACACCCACTGTCTGAGGTAACATACGGGCAAGAGGCTACATTGTGCACGCGTCAAACCGTGCGACGCACACATGCTCTGAACAGAGACAAGCAAACCGAACTGTTCGGATGTTTCTTCATGTACCGTGCCACCACCTAATACAAACTGAACCATGAGTAATTTGAACAGTTGCACCCCTAGTAAATATGTACATATTAATATGTATCACAGGCCGCCACTAATTATTCTAGAAATAAGTTACTTCAACAAAGGTAACCTCTTTTGCTACATATTTTTGATGGTTCGAATACATACTATACATGTTTTACCATTTATTAACTATCACTTATGTGCCCTATACCATCACCATTCATATCTATTCAACCAATAAATCAAATACTACTAGCGTACAAAACTGTTTACGGAAAAAAAACTAATTTCTTCATGGATCTATTCACTTAATTTTCAAACATGCTAGCTGGCAACATAGGATTCCATTCATTATGCTAAGCTAAGCTAGCGGCGACCCTGCCAAACTAAAACAATGCATGCACTGAGACAAAAATGCATTTGCCCACATATCTAAATGTAGGAAAGATGTTGAATAAGCCCTATTTCTAAAAACAGTGGAGTGTTCCTTTAAAGCTCACAACCTACACAACCTGTCTTCTCTTGTGACATATTCAAAATGACTACTATGATCTGCAGGTCCAGTTCTCTGTGTACTGCTGACCTGATTAGAGGTTGATGCAGGGCCACCAGTGATACGTGGATAGTGGCAGAGATGACAGACAGGTGGAAATAGTCAAACATGACGTTGACGTGCTGGTGGATGCCTCTGTGGAGGCTAAAGTGCAAACGTAGCGTCGACTGCTGATGCTCTGGAGAGAACTAGGGTCCTCGGGCCTGAACACAGACAAAAACAAACATGTTATATGAGAAACAATTTTTTTAGCTAATTTAAGTCCCTAACCCTAAATTCGTCTACATACGAGTAGTCGCCATCGGTGAAATACAGGTCCAAAGACAGCTGAAAGTCCATTTCATTTAAGGACTCTTCCACCTGCAGGGGAAAATATACCATCACCACCATCACTAGTGATGCAAACAGAGGTAGATTTGATCACCGAACCCATAGTGTGACTGTTGTTCGAGTCACGAGAGTCGCTCACCTTCTTTGCATCTAGCAGCATCATCACTTTGAATACGAGGACATCGTTGACTACTATCTCCTCGTTTTTGTAAAGGATCTGAAAGGTTTTGCTGCAGACCACATCATCTTGAACTGATGCTGGGAAAGCCAGATCTGAACCTGTGAGGAAAAACACAGTTTTACAAAGCTCAGATAGATTTGCTACTCTTCTATGCGAACCTATAAAAATAAATCTAATTGTCTGTTGACTAAACAAACAAAAAAAAAATTGTTCCGTCTTGCTTACTGCCTTATTTGTGTACATGCAAATATGGTGTGACAAATACAAGTTTGACATCAATGGTGTAGAACATCAAACTTTGTTTGTGTTTGCGCATCTTGCAACGAAGGGTTATCGATGTCAACCCACGGTACACATGCTTTTCAAACACAAAGCTACAAATAATAGAATAAAAATTGATAAAATAAACATCTGACTCATACATACTGCCCCCCTGATACTGTAGTTCTATGAGGAGAGGAATTAATAAATAAATAATTCACTGGACAGATAATGATGCTTCTCATCACATTTCACCACAGGGTGAAAGACATTACACACTCCAACAGACACAGAGCCTGTTAAAGCGCAAGCAGAGATTCTTTCAACCCACTGTCTCAATCACTGTGGCTCTGAGGTAAATGTTGATATAATATTAAGAGAGCCAAAGGCTACATCTTTAATAACTATGCAAGAAAAGGGAAGGTTAGATGTTTAACCCTCATAAGTGAAGATTAGCTGCACTCCTATAAAAAATACAGCCTGAAGAAATCTCTGGAGGTATGGAATTTTTCCTCACTATATGCGCAACATTTGGGGTAAAATGATCATTTAAATTAAATAATATAATTTACATTTGCCATTTCCTACACTAGTTTTAACATGTAATTTAAACAAATTGTAACGCTTAATAAAGGTGAATTTTTTTTTTTAAACTGATTAGATATGTTTAACACATTCAAGCTAAAATTGCAGTAAAAATTATAATTTAAATGTTATTTTTACTTAAATGCATTTACACTCGCATATAAAACACTTGGGATTGTATTTTCATTAAATACCCCATAATAGATGCAGAAAAATTCATGTGGATTTGAAAACACATTCCAGCCGATCACATCCCGGCCCTGCTCTGTCAATCATTGCATCAAGGTGGGGCCAGGTGGTGGAAACATGGGGGAGGCAGAGCTCATAAGAGCGATACAATAGAGTAAGAACATAGAAATGTCAAAGTTCTTCAAGATCGTGTGTGTTGTTAGGGTTGTTAGATCCATAGATATCTATGGTTTAGACTGTAAATCGCAGAGAACGTTCCTGACGCTCGAGCATGGTGGCCTGTCTGTTGAGGTGCTTAAACAGCCGCGCCGAGCGAGTGGTGCTTTACTTGCTCATATAGAAATAATCTTTTTAGTGCTATTGTTTGCTCTATCATTATAATTGTGTAATTTTCTTTTTCTGTTTGTGTTTTACCACTCTGATTTTTGTTTATGTATCTATTACATTATTAAAATGATGCATAGTCCATCTGGCTGTTATTGAGTGTTAATAATAATAATAATAATAATAATAATAATAATAATAATTCCTATTCACAAAACAACCATCTACAATGCGAGTAAATCAAATTTCACACTAGCCAATGGCTAGTAAATTGTACGATTTCAGTCGCCTGTGATTGAGTTAGAGGCAAAAAAATGTTTAGGACAGATATCATTTCAATGCCTGCTGAGCTTTACGCACCATCGCTTCGCTGAGAGCGGCCTTTGTTGCTTTCTCTCACACACGCACACTCAACGTGAGAGAAAGAGAGAGGCTTTTACACATGCCACAAAATGAGAATTCACACTAGATCTAAATGCAGGGCTCGACAAGACTGCCCGATGGCCAAGAGTTGACAGAGTAGTCACTGTCCCAGTCGGGGCTTCTTCATCGTCATGAATGTTTATCATTTGCACATGTTTTTTTTAGCCATGCCTATTTAAACATTCAAGCGCAAGAAGATGCGAAAGACCAGAAAGCCACACCTTCTTGCACTTAAACGAACAATTTCATACAAAATGATGTCAAAATGCCCGTCTTGGCAGGTATACTAGTAAACATAGTTGGTTAGGTCTTAATCGAACGTAAACAGATCGAAAATGCATGTGTATCAGCATCAGTGTATTGGATCTGTGCATTGTCTTAAAGTCCTCATGAAATCAAAATTGACCCTATTTACCTTGTTAGCACATATTACAGGTCTTAGGGTGAACAATTAATCCGTGCAAGTTAATACACAGAAAAAAATTGTTTGACGCTGTAATCTTTAAACAAAGTCTGAAAAGTTACTTCCGGTCTGGAAACGCGGCATTCCTTCTAAGATGATGTCAGTTTGACGGCTTAGGTTTGAAAATGCGTAACCACTCCCCTCCAACCGTTAGTCTGCTACGAGCGAGAGATGGAGAGGAGGAGCGCTGAAGTAAAGCCCTGCCCGCTATTCAATATTCCATTTCACTTGGAAATACGTCACAGCACTGAAGAAAACTCACTTGCTACTTCCAGTTCAGTGGGACTTTAAAGTGACATCAGCCTAATATTCCTGCTGCTGACTGTGTTTTTATGTTAAATCCACACAAAAAATTTACGCTTGACTGAATAACTTTTGTAACTTTTGTAAGGATTAATCTATATTTACTTTATACAGTAAAGAATATGCAGTGTTATTTTACATTTGATTATTTATGTACCTACCTAATATGTATCTAACTTCTGTTAGATCTACCTAAAAACACAGTTTATTTAAATTGTAACTTTCTTCTATAGTGTTTATTTGTGCTATTGCTTGTATATTGATTACTTGTTCTTATTTTATTCCACACCATTCACTTGTCTTTAACAGTGTTTGAAATGGATCATTTATATTCGTTTTTATATTATATTTATGAAGAATTTTTTCATTTGTTCAGTTCTTGCACTCCATGTAAAAAGTCTGGCAAGTAAAATAAAAAATGTACTATCTAATGGAGAATTACACCGTGTCCTAACTACACGCGTCATCGAGGTGGTTAAAAAGCTCCTCGGTGGCAAGGCACCGGGGATGGATGAGATCCGCCCTGAGTACCTCGAGTCTCTGGATGTTGTGGGGCTGTCTTGGCTGACACGCCTCTGCAACATCGCATGGGGATGGGGACAGTACCTCTGGACAGGCAGACCGGGGTGGTGGTCCCTCTTTTCAAGAAGGGGGACCGGAGAGTGTGTTCCAACTATAGGGGGATCACACTTCTCAGCCTCCCCGGGAAAGTCTATGCCAGGGTACTGGAGAGGAGATTTCTTGGAGTGGAACCTCGGATTCAGGAGGAACAGTGTGGTTTTCGTCCCGGTCGTGGAACACTGGACCAGCTCTATACCCTTTTCAGGGTGCTGGAGGGTTCATGGGAGTTTGCCCAACCAGTCCACATGTGTTTTGTGGATTTGGAGAAGGCATTCGACCGTGTTCCTCGTGGCATCCTGTGGAGGGTGCTCTGGGAGTATGGGGTCGGCGGCCCCCTGCTTGGGGCTGTTCGTTCCCTGTATGACCGGAGCAAGAGCTTGGTTCGCATTGCCGGCAGTAAGTCAGACCTGTTCCCGATTCATGTTGGACTCCTGTAGGGCTGCCCTTTGTCACCGGTTCTGTTCATAATTTTTATGGACAGAATTTCTAGACGCAACCAAGGGCCGGAGAGTGTCTGGTTTGGGGACCATACGATTTCCGCTTTTTTGCGGATGATGTTGTCGTGTTGGCCTCCTCGAACCAGGACCTTCAGCGTACACTGGGGCGGTTTGCAGCCGAGTGTGAAGCGGCTGGGATGAGAATCAGCACCTCCAAGTCCGAGGCCATGGTTCTCAGTCGGAAAAGGGTGGATTGCCCACTTCAGGTTGGTGGAGAGTTCCTGCCTCAAGTGGAGGAGTTCAGGTATCTTGGCGTCTTGTTCACGAGTGAGGGAAGGATGGAACGAGAGATCGACAGGCGAATCGGTGCAGCTTCTGCAGTAATGCAGTCGATGTACCGGTCTGTCGTGTTAAAGAAGGAGCTGAGCTGTAAGGCAAAGCTCTCGATTTACCGGTCGATCTACGTTCCTACTCTCACCTATGGAAATAAATACTAAAGATAGTTAAAAACCTTTAAATGATTGTTGTTTTACTCAGAAATAAGCACTGTAAACAAAACCAATGCACACTTACGGTCACTTTATTAGGTACTCGCTCATTAATGCAAATATCTAACCAGCACATTCCAGCACGTCCCCACTCCTCACTGTCAATCATTGCATCAAGGCGGGGCCAGTTGTTGGAAACATGGCGACAGAGCTGATAAAGTTATAAACTTTTCAGCTCTGTCGCCACCATGTTTCTCACCACAGTTTTGAAAAAATGCTACGAAAGTGTGCGTGGCGAGAGTGGAGGGGGAAGCACAACACAGCAACGGCTTCTGATTCAGACTATGTTTATTTCACTCTCATTAAAAGCAGCAAAGCTTCTCAGAAAAGCATGCTGCAAATTACCATAACACGCAACACAATATGCACATGGTTTTGTAAGCTTACCGTAAATTACACAAATTACATACATATTCTGTGATAGCTATAATTGAATGCACAAATATGCACAGCCATTTGCATTCTGCATTGAAAATATACACATGAACACGTTGTTGCATCTTTGATAAATTCTGATCAGTTGAAGGGTCGTAAAGACGGTTACACTCACAGTGTGGATGAATCACGTTTGTGTCGAAGACACAGGACCTATTGAAGAGATCTTATGTGATGCAGAAACTTTTGCAAAGCAAGAACAAACACCTATTTTTGATCCATTAAAGGATTAGTTCACTTCAAAAAGGAAATTTCCTGATGATTTACTCACCCCCATCTCATCCAAAAGTTTTTTGAGGAAAACATTCCAGGATTTTTCTCCACACAATGGTTTTCAATGGCAACCAATGGGTTGAAGGTCCAAATTAATGCAGTTTCAAAGGGCTGCAGAGGGCTCTGCACGATCCCAGACGAGGAATAGGGTCTTATCTATCAAAACTTATCTAGTTGGTCATTTTCAGCAATTGATCTTCATGGCGTATGACGTCATGTCGGAAAGGTCATGTGTGATGTAGGTGGAAGTACCGACCCAGGGCTGAAAATCTCATGTTCTCCTCCAACTTTAAAAATTGTCCGACAAACCCGAAGTCACACATTTGAGGTTAAAAAGTATACAGGTCCTTCTCAAAAAATTAGCATATTGTGATAAAAGTTCATTATTTTCCATAATGTAATGATAAAAATTTAACTTTCATATATATTTTAGATTCATTGCACACCGACTGAAATATTTCAGGTCTTTTATTGTTTTAATACTGATGATTTTGGCATACAGCTCATGAAAACCCAAAATTCCTCTTTTGCAGGTATTTAGAGTTAATTAGTTGATTCAGATGATGAGGTTAATATCTCATTTAGAGAACCTTTTCATGATATGCACATTTTTTGAGAAGGACCTGTATAAATGTTTTTGTTTTGTTTTGTTTTGTTTAGAAAAATGACAGATGGTTTGAAAATGCATTGATTTGGTTGCCACTGAAAACCATTATGTGGAGAAAAATCCTGGAATGTTTTCCTCAAAAAACTAAAATCTCATCTTGGATGAGATGGGGGTGAGTTAATTATTAGGAAATTTTCATTTTGAAGTGAACTAACCCTTTAATGCATCTCTCGCTTACTGTATGCAATCTCACTGTTTGAAGCGCCTGTCATAAGAAATTAACGCGTGCTGTCATGAATAATTAACCAAGGACATGCAGTCTCATGAATAATTATGAGACACAGATGAGTCATGGATGTACTATTGTACAAGAAAATGTCACATTCTGAAGTAAAAAAACAAAACAAAACAAAACGGTTTAAAATTAACTAGTTTTCTCCTACAATCAAAACTAACAGATGGTAACATTGACTTCTGTTACACACATAACTCGCACCTTAAAATTTGGGTTAGGGTTTTTTATAAAACTTTAAACACAGACTTAATTTGTTGAAAATTGATTATCAACCATACCACCATCCATTGCACTGAATGTGGCATGTTCATTTGAGGTGTATGAGTGTATTTACCTATGGGATGCAGCAGACTGGCTTCCACCCTCTGTGGGATCCGTGGTGGCACTTTCACACCGGCTCGGATCTGATAGAACCTGTCAATACAGGAAAACGACAGTTTTCATAAAGTATTCGAGAAAACTTTATTGAAGTTTATTGCCGTAGTAAAAATGTAGGCCATTTTCCTCATCTCTATTACACAAACACCAGATTTATTATGAACTGTTGTTTTTTTTTGATGCCTCAATATTTTCCTTATAGAGAGCAGCCCATCTAATGAAACAATATAGCCTATACAAAAACTCTGCAGTTAATTCAGCCAGGCATATACTATATTGCAACACTTAAGAGCTTACTCGGCTCAAAGACAAACTCTCTGTATAGGTAGAGCTTGGATAACAATCTAAAAGGAATTTTGAAATCCAATTACTCTTATTGATTCCTTAATTAGTTTTTAGTACTGTGAACACATCAAATAACAGTTTGAAACAACATTATACCATATACCACATTTTAGATACACATCCTGAAAAGTTCAGAAAGCTAAAGAAATGTACTTTCATTCAGCAAGTATGCATAAAATAGATCAAAAGTTGACAGTAGAGACATTTATAATGTTACAAAAAATTATTTCAAAATAAAAAAAATTTACGAATACTTTCCATGACTTTTGAGACAAATATTGATACTGTTCCATGAAAGTCTATGTATAACATGTAAAATATGAATAAAAAAATA
Organism: Gobiocypris rarus; assembly: GCA_023029165.1. Classification (NCBI taxonomy): domain Eukaryota; kingdom Metazoa; phylum Chordata; class Actinopteri; order Cypriniformes; family Gobionidae; genus Gobiocypris; species Gobiocypris rarus. Next base: position 14,835,594 of record CM040927.1, read on the forward strand.
AATAAAATGTTCAAATGTATCATAGCATATCTTAACTAAAATGAATTACTACCACTGCTATTTGTTTGTACAAGCTGTGACTGTGCTATAAGTCTAAGCAGAAAACATAAATTCACATATTTGTGAAACAAATTTCCATGATTTTTCCTAAACTTTTCCAGCCCTGGAAATTGCCATAAAATCCAATGACTTTTCCAGTTTTTCATGACGGTACGAACGAACCCTCTCTTTTGTACTTTCTATTCATTCAGCAATCCTTAAAACAACGTGTCATGGTTTCCACAAAAAATTACGCAGCACAACAAGACTGGAGTAATGATGCTGAAAATTCAGCTTTGCCATCACATGAATAAAATATAATATTTTACAATTTTATACAGCACTGATGAGCATTAAAAAAAAAAAAACATTAAAAAAAAACTTGAATTAACCACTGACTCATTTAGTCAATGAGTTTATTTGTGACTCATTTTGGGTGTTTCAATAAAAAGAACTTAGCTCATAAGATCATAACATTTAAAGGAGTTGTCCATTTTTTTTAATTTTTTTTTAGCTATTTTGCAGTGCCTGCATTTTTTTTCTCTCTCATCACAATAAATTCAGACTACATATTCAAAACTCAGGTAAAGCATAATTTCTTTCACCATGCCATTGCAGATTCAGCAATGCAGCGTTGTCAGAATGTTTTAATGCAGAATTCAGCAGAAAAATGCAGTTTAAAAACCATTAATACTCTTGAAGATTAATCATTTGTGTTTTTCATAAATGAAACCAGTCATCTTATTTCCTTAATGTGTTTCTAAGAAAGGAAGAAGCCACTGTGACCGTCAAAGACAAGTCTCATGCCCTCATAGTTCCTCATTTCTACTCAGAGCTTGGCTGAATAAACCAGATCAGAGAGCTCCAGCACAAGGCTGTATCCACACAGCTCTGTTTATATCCTGTGCCCCATCCTCCCATGCATTTGCAATAAAAGAGGAAGCTCAGGCAACCAAAATAGAGCTGCAATTATCCTTCTGACGAGAATATCATGACATCAAAAGCGCACAGAGGCACTTATGGGGGAGTGAGGAGATAGGTAAGAATACAACGGGCTGGCCGGAACACAGATCTGGGAACAGGAACAAACAACCAGTCCCCTTACAGGAGGTGAAGAGTAGAAAGAGGGTTGCGTTAAGCTTCCTGGCAAACCCAATGGCTCTCTGTTTTAGTTAGACCCACGGTGACAATGTCAGCAGATGTGGAATGTTAGCATGAGGTTGCAAACTGCTGTGCTGACACCAAACAACCCTAATAGCACTGTCGATAACACAGGGTTTCTTCCTTTTCATTCGAACACGGTCCCTTTAGATGTTTATACTGCGACATTAGAAGTGTGAAGTTACTACCAGTGTTGGGGAAAGTTATATTTAAAAGTATTTGTATTGGATTACTTAATTACTTTTTATGGCAAGTAATGCATTACGTTACTTTTGCATTACTTTTGGCTGGGCTTTCTTGTTTATAAAGAAAAAAAAAAGAGAAAAAATATATTTTTGGCAAGGCCCTTTCACACATAAAGTGAAGGAAACGCAAATTCAAATCTGTACAGTGTAATCTCTTAAAATGACAGAATAGGTGTCAATTAATAAATGGGAGAACAAAGTAACTTATGTTACTTATTTGAAAAAATAACTTATATTTTTTAAGTAAATTTAAATTGAAAAGTAATCTGTACTAGTTATTTTAAAAAAGTAATCTGATTACATAACTCAAATTACTGCTTTCAACAATTCAACAACATATTTTTTAGAACAAACATAGTTTTACTTTGGATATCTCGCAAAAATAACTATATGCTAGTAATGGCTTGCCTTATATCATACTTTAACCTCCCACCCCTAGTTATATCAAGTGACTAGTTTTGAAATGTAGGCCGCACTTGTAACTTAACCCTTTCCTTTTCTGAATAAAACAATGGCTTTTAATATAGAACAATGGGCTCTAGAGATTACATTATATTATGCTATTGTGCATTGAAATGTGTAGTATTACTTGGGATAACACTAGGTATGGAGTGTTCAGAAATGATCTGTACTAAATTTGGGTCATTTCAGGTTTAGTCAAGCCAAGTCACCTTAATTTATATAGCGCTTTATGCAATACAGATTGTTTTAAAGCAGCTTTCCAGAGTTAACGGGACAATTATGCATTGCAGCTGCTGTTCAGCTGAAGTCAGTTCAGTGTTTCCTTTGTAAAGATAATAAATAATTAAATGTGTTAATTATTAATTTAATGAATTATATAATTATAGTAATCTATAAAGCAGTTCTGCAAAAAACTAAGTCAAGTTTTTTCACTCAGATCAATACTGTTGAATATTGGTGATGCATAGATCGAAACTTGTGCAAACCATAGTTAAACTCAACTGTATTCTTGTTTGTTAAAGGGTTAGTTCAAAACATTTTAATTATATCATAATTTACTCACCCTCATGTCATTACAAACCCACAAGACTTTCATTCAGAATGAAGATCTATTTAATTAAATCTGATTTCTTGAAAGTCTATTCACCCAAGGTCGCTGATCAATGTTTATGAGTGAATAAAAAGCCTACATTTAATCTGATCCTAATATAAAATGATTTCGTCTCTTCAGACGATTAATTAGTTCTCTCTTTTTTTGTGAATAGACTTCTCTCCTTTTTTTTCAACTAACCCATCTTAAAGGGTTTATTCACCCCAAAATTTACAAAAACATCCTCAATTCACCCTTTGCCAGGAATTTGATTGACAGGAGAACTAACTGACCAATCATAATCCGCCATCTGCCATTTTTGTCCGACAAAGCAGTCAAGAGAGTTCGTAGACTAACGTCAGTGGACTTGAACTTGAAAAACGGTGTGTACTGATGTCTTTCCGCGGTTGAAACATTCCTACTGAAGTTCATTCATGCTTATTTGATACTATAAATTACCTAGACAGAAGAGATGATCAGTTCACGAGCAGCTTTAACTGAGGCGCTACTGCGACCTGTCACCACACATTAAAGACCCACAAAACGGTACTTACTGTTTACATTTCTTTGTAAAAAAAAAAATCCTCTTTGCTCTGCGATGTGTGTGAGAACATGATGTGTGGTGTGAGAGCGCTGCAATAGTAACTAAAGGAGGCGGCGGGTCTTTGCGTCTACATAACTACCACTTTGAGGCTTCAAAAAGGATTTAAAGAGATCGTAAAACTGATTTTTATGGAGCGGTTTAGTCCAAATTTTCTGAAGAGGCACATTTTATATGATGAACCGATTGAATTTAGGCTTTTATTCAAATAAACATATTATTAATCAGTGAACATAAACAGAAGCTCAACTGTAGTTTGCTTGACGAGCGAGAACAAAACTCAATGGTTCTTGCTGAAGCTCAAACGTGCTGTTACACGAGAATGAACCTCATTGGTTCTTGATGAAAGCTCAAATGTGCTGCATAACATGAGAATGAACCTCATTGGTTCTTGCTGAAGCTCAAAAATGCTGCGTAAGGATGAACCTCATCGTTTCCTTCCACGTCAAGTGTACATGCTTGAGCTTCCGTTTACCACAACTGATGTGAGAGTTGATGAATGTTTATATGTGAATAAAAGCCTGAATTAAATCTGTTCATTATATAGATCTCTTCAGAAAAGTTGGGCTAAACCACTCAATTCATATGGAGTTTTACCATCCAATATTTATTTTTATTTATTTAAGAGTTGCTGTCAATGTAGGGACAGAAATCTCAGATTTCATCTAAATATCTTCATTTGTGTTTTGTGAACGTTTGTGAACAAAAGTCTTAAGGTTTTGGAACAACAGGAGGGTGAGTAATGACAGATTTTTCATTTGTGATTGAACTCATTTGTGATTGAACTAACCCTTTAAGGTGCGGTCACAGTGACATTTCTGTGAATTGTGCAGGCTAAAAACGTGCATTGTTAATAGTGTAGTGATGCATGAAGCACCTGCTCACATTGAAGTCACTTTCAATCTGCAAAATCTGCGTGTTTAAGCAGAAACTCCCAAACTCGCATCACCATGAAGCTCCCAATTGCAAGGATTCCTATTAAATGTAATTGTTTGTAGAGCAATGGTAAATGTGACCACACATTTACACTTCAATTTAAACCATAAAATATTGCAGTTATTAATCAGGTTACCAACCTTGCCAACTGCCGAGTAACTCTGTAGTATTTACTTGGCAATTAAAAAGTATTTAAATTGGCAAGTGTTCATTTTGGGCCCTAACTGTAACTGGTTAAAACAGCAAAGGTATTTTGAAGTAAGGGTGTAACAATACATTGATATAGATCGATACATTGATCTAATGTCTAACTAATCGATGCAACCTGTTAAAAATCGATACCTGTAGGCTTATTTATATATTTAAAAGGCACATTTGTTTTAACACTCTCCACATTTTCATACAATGCCAGTCTATGCATTATCGCCAACGCGTGCATTCCCATTTAAAAAGCAGCACGCACTCATCTCAAACAGCTCCCAAATAGGCCACTGAATTGAGTTTTTTTAACTTATTTTTGTGCTTCAGTAAAGGTCTATGGTTTTGCATAAGGAGAATAGAGCGCTATTAATCGAAATTGAAAAAAGGTTAAAAGAAAACGCTCAAACTGCTGCATAGGAGCGCTGTAACTCTGTTTTGCTTCAAGCGCATCATTCTGCACACAGGATGTGCATAAGTGCTTTGAGCCGCTCTGTATTGGAACCTTTCAAATTATAATATTTTTGCACAATGAAAGAATATTAATAGCATATCTTGTTCTGTCATACCTATAATATGTTGTTGCTTCATAAAAAATCTAAAATAAATGTCTTTTAACTTGATAGTATTTAGTATTTTTCCCCCTTGTTTATCAGTTTTGCCATTGCACATTTTAGCACAGAAGCCTAAAATACTTTATTGACTGTCGTCATGTCATAAGCTCATTAGATTACTGTGTGAATTTTTTATTTGTGGCTGCAGGATGACATTTTGAAACAAATGTTTATTTTATATATTATATATATTTTGGTTGCAGTTGTGTAACTGGTTGTAACTGGTTGTGTAAAATAGGCACATAATAAAACAATATCGAAATATTGATTGATATACTCGTAATCGCATCGCAGAACTTTTTGAGGTATCAGAAAAAATTGCATCACTGGCTATGAGAATCCTTGAATCAAGACAAACCGTCCGATTTACACCACCTTTTTTTTTTTTAAGTAAACCTCTATATAAGCCAACTCAAGGAGAACCAGTCTGCAGCATTAAACACAACTGTACAACCAGACACTAGTGACTTGCCTGAACCAAAATAGTTGTAAACTCCTAATTTATGATTTCTAAGAAAAGCTGGTGCATATTTAGATAGAGAATCTGAGACGAGTAACAGCAGGAATGACGGAGACTATACAGCACTGTAAGAAAGCATTACGTGTTATTATTATCAGTAAAAATGATTTCATATGGAATGTCTAAATGGAGATAGTTGCAGGCTGCAAGTTTCAATGGTGAGCTTTAGCAATGTGCTCAATGATTACATTAAATGTATACATTAATACATTTAACTTGACAAATGCCAAGAATTCCAGAACAGAAAACTGAACCTGGGGATGTGAGGCATGTTCATACTTGTGGATATCATTCAGTTTTGACTTCCTTTCAAAGATAACATCATCTTAATACAAATACATGCCAACATTTCTCATCATTTGGCATATAAACAAGACAAAATTTCTAAAGTAAAAAATCCATCTTGCTGAAGAGCAGGTGCCTGATAAAACATTATCATACCAGTAAAATATTTTCCTGTGCAATCCATCCCTATTCCTTTTGTTGTTTTAGTCATGGCTTCCACCCAAGATCTTTGAAAATATTTGATCTGTGTGTGCTACGCTACCCAACCTGGAATGACACTTTCTACAGAATAAGATCTTTAGTGAAACATGTCCTTACCCTCTTTGGAAGAGATCCACATTGTAGAACTTGTGGAGCTCCACAGAGAACTCCACCGTGGCCTGGACCTCCGTCATGCTGGATTCAGGGCTGGAGGACGGCCTGTCTCAAACGATCTGCAGCAAAACTGTGCAGATACAGAACAAATCAAATAATTGATCAGTTGTATAGTGGTAGGACTGAAAAAGAAGTTGGTACAAATTTCTTCACTGAAATTTTAACATAAAATGCATAAAACTTATAGAAATGTGCAAAAATGTTAAAAGAATAGCCTAAGTATCTAGCTTTGTGTGATGAGCAGAACATAATATACACTACTGTTAAAAAATAATTATGGGGTTGGTAACTTTAAAAAAAAAAATAAGTCTCATGTTCACCAAGGCTGCATTTATTTGATCAAAATGATGTCTATTTTAATATATTAAACAAAAACATATACATACATACATACATACATACATACATACATACATACATACATACATACATTTCTGTGATGGCAAAGCTGAATTTAATATGCTTCTTCCTATTATTATCAGTAATGTTGAAAACAGGTCTTGATTCCAATTTATACCAAAACTAAAACTATTAACTATAAACTTCAAATATATTATTAAATACAAGTACAAATAGAACAAATATACAAATTAAATAACCTGTGCTTTTAAGGTTTTTCAGATACAGAAATTGAATAAAGTAATCAAATGTAAAATAACACTGCATATAATCTTCACTGTATAAATGAACAATTAAAATTAAAGCTACAAAAAGATATTCAGTCAAGAGCAGTGAATGATTTCTTTGTATTTTGTAGTTTGACTAACATTAAAAACACAGACTGCCTCTGACTAAAGTTTTCACTAGTCTACTAATAGTACTCACTTGGACAAAAGTCGACTATTTGCACGTTTATATTAATTTAATTACTTAAATATAGGCTACTGGGGGGGCGGAAGATATCCCTATTATATTGATATAATTATAAATTTGTTAAACTTTTTGTTTCGCGATATATCATCTCATACATAATTGTGATAAACGATATTATTGTAATTGTAAGACTATTTTATGCCACTGAATATATAATCCTAATATAACAGCATAATAATGCAAGTACCTACACACTTTCAAATGACAACCTTTTAGTTCTTTAGATCATGGAAATGAAGGGTAAAAAATATATTATCCTAAATAAAAAATGTAATTGTAAATGGACATTTTCCCTTGTGAAACGGCTTTAACACTCGTCATTCTGCATTGACATTTATATGTGCACCGGAAAAAAAGGGGATTGCTTTTGAAATCGAGTCCATTTGGGCTTCCAAACTGTCAGTAGTTGTCTTGTCAGGGATAAACTATAAACTTTTTTTCACCTGTCGTTAACCACTCTGTGAATTAACTGCATGAGAACCACTTTCGCCTCAGTCACGGAAAACATACAAGATGACAGCACAATCGAGTAAAATGTGACATTCATTATCATGTAAACATAATGGGTGATATATTTTACATCACAAAAAATTATTGAGGTCATGTACATATATTGTGCGATATATCGATATTTTGATTATTGCGACAGGCCTACCTCTATGTCCACACTCCGCACGAACACTTGGATATGCACCTAATAATAGCGCACATTTATCTGTTCTAGGTTATCTAGGTTAACGTTAGAATGAGAGGTAAAGTCAATGAGGTCAATGGATGATAGGCGAACGTTTGGATTTACTACCCGACTGTAATTACAACAAAGGACCTGACATATATTTCCCGACTAATAAAATCTTGGTCGACTAACCCTCTTCTAGTTGACAATTAGGGGGCAGCCCAAAACAGCAGCAGGAATATTCGGCTGCTGTCACTTTTTAGACTAATGCACAAATCCAATAAAATGATACACGTTTACTAGGATACTAGCCAAGGTGGGCATGTCGAGATAAATTCAAGTGCAAGGAGACAGAGAAAGAGAATTAATTTTAATATTTGCACGCAGTCTGAGACGCAAAACTTTCTTTGTGCACTACGGATGTGCGCGGACAAAACTTCTCACACAATGTGTGAATTCTCTTTCGCATCTTATTATGCTTGAATGCTTAAAAGGATAATTCACCCAAAAATTATCCCATAATTTAATCACCCTCAAGCCATCCTAGGTGTATATGAAATTCTTCTTTCAGACTAATACAATCAGAGTTATATTAAAAAATATCCTGGCTAATCCAAGCATTATAATGGCAGTGAATGGCAGAAGAATGTCATGTCAATGTCACCTAGGATGGCTTGAGGGCGAGTAAATCACGGGGTAATTTTCATTTTTGGGTGAACTATCCCTTTTATGTTCAATGTTTGAGGGAATAAATATGGAAAAAAGATAGATTGATTTATGGCTTTCGAGAATTGATATCGAATCGACCACATTTTAAAATATGACAGTAGTGCAACTAACAACCATCCCCTTCACTGAAAAACAAAGAAATGAAAGCATAAATGTTTGAATCAACATTAGGGTGAGTAAATAAATGACAATTTTATTTCTGTGTGAATATAACAACTGAACAACGCCTAAAATGTGCAACTCTCCCACATTTATCACTCACTTACACTTTGAACAGAATCTAAATGGTTTGAAAAAATCTAGAAGTCAACTAAAAGTCAAAAAGTTCCAAAAAGAATCCTCATGCGCGTTTGCATGCAAACCAAACGCCCTTCCACTTCACCAAGCAACTCTGACCCAAGTTCACAAGACAAGTTTGACTACCTCCTGACATTTAAACTCCACAAATATAGCAGAGGCAGTCACGTCAGCAAGCATGCATGAATTAACATACAAGCCAGTGTATTCTCAATGCTCAACACCGTAATATCTTTAAGCACTGCCTGAGCTTGTTCTGAATTATCACAGAATGCGTCCACACACCCTATAGGCTTTCAAAATGATTCACCCTTATTTGCAAGTCACAGTTACAGTACTGAGGTGTGATGCAAGATCCTGACGCACATACCTCCGCTAATGCTGGCTAGACTCCCCCGTGGGGGTCTCTGGAGGATTTCATGTGCTTTTGTTACATTATCAGGGGCTTTAGCTTTCATTAATACAGATTAGCCACCTTAAATGAAAGACGAACTGCAGTCGCTGATCACATGCAAACCACAAAGTCAAATCAGATCAACCACAGCAAGATTTTCCATCCAAACATGTGTTAAGCTAGTGATAAGAGCACAAGAGCCCCGTCCCACTGTCTCAGCGCTGCATGCGCAGATACGGACAGAAAACAGGCCTTATTTGTGTAAGGACAGCCACTTTCCTTCCTCTGAGCTATGCCTGTTAAAATTAAATTACGATATCATTATTGCCCTACTGCTTGGCATATGTTCATTCTTCCGTTTTCTGATTTCTTCCACTCACTCTCTCTCAAATTTAGACTTCTATAGAGCAAAAGAGTCAATATCTGAAGTAAAATCCCATTCATTGCACCTATAAACTGATTTTAGTGATAACAAATATGTCGAGACATGCCTACCGAGCTCAGCATGTTATGTTTCTGTTCAAGTCAGAAGGCTTGCATTTCAACTTTTGACATACAAAAAAGTGCTGCATTTACAATTTGCCAAATTTTTAACATGATTTACATGTACATGAAATGCTACATTACCTACAATTCTGAAGATCCACAACTCAATAGGAATATTTTTTGTACATGGTCTTGTATCCTTTTCTGACTTGTACTTCAAATCAAATATGAGATAGATATATGATTATATATTACATATGATTCATTTAAAAAACAAATGGAGGACTTTATTGTGTGACACACTTATGGAGAAGAAGAATGGGGAAAATACTTTATATTGAAAGATATTAGTGATTTGGGTCTGTATGCATGCATGTACGTATGTGTGTATAACGTTATATAATATAGTATGTATCAAATAGATAGAAAACAAAGATTATTTATGATATGTTCAATGTAAATGACTCACCCGTCCTGACTCGGTTCATTATCTTCTCTCTTCATGTCAACTTTTCAACACAATCCTATATAAAAACACAATTAAACACATGTAACACGTATTTAAACCAAACTAATAAATATTTAAGGTTTCTAAAATAAAACGTTCTAATAAGCATGTAAATGCATTTGATAACAGCTAAATATTATAAACTAGATTTTATTATCAGTAATATTATTAACAATTTCTTAAATATTATCGAGTCAAACATGATTTGTTGAACACCTTTTTTAAATTATTATTCCTGTATGGCAGTTAAATGTTAGCTCTAGCGTTAGCCTGTTTTGCTTGCCAAATGACCAGCTTTCACAAACATCACACCATTTGCGTAAGTTAACGTACACGGTTGTCAAACCTACAACTTGAAATGCAACAAACAGTTATAGTCCATACAATATCTGGCTGATGTGTAATTAAAAACCACGTACATGTATCCGCTTCGGGAATTCAGGCCTCAATCCGCGGGTTGGATTTCAGAGCGATACCGCCTCGACGCTCCAATCAATTCGCTGCTTAATTCCTCTGCATGTCGTTTAATATTCCGCTATGTCCCGTCCTCACAGCAAAGACTTAAAACTCCAGTTCGGTCGGACTGGATGGAAAATGAATCACATCTCCGTACAATGTGCGGTGACAGTCGTAGATCGTAAATATTGTCTAAACTTGCTGTAAGTGAGTTTAAGGGAGGCGCTCACAGCCGGTACAACACCGGTCACTATCAAAGGCGTTATGATTCTACCCTTATTATTTATTGAAGACGTTATTCACTTCCTACCTTATTATAATGATTCACTTCAGACACCTAGATTTTTGAAGGTGTTGCAGAAAACAGCTATGTCCGATAAAGAGAAAAAAATATGATATATTATGCGGCGTTGTTTGCGAAACAAAACCGCAAAACAGGCTCTCAATCCCAATGAGAAATCAGGTAAATTTTATACAAAAAATGTTTATTGGTCCATTGGTGGTCTCTTATCCTTGTCAGGTGGGTCTGTTGACTGATTTTAAAGTGGTTTTGGGCACATTTCAGCTGACCAGGCTGGAAGACCTTAAACCAAGACTAGCAAACCCATCTTTGGTTTGTCTTTTTTTCCCAGCTGGGATATCTTTATCAACTAGTCCAGACTGAAGGCGTTGAAACTTTTTTATTTTTTATTTTTATTTTATCATTAAATATTAGTATTAATTAGGCGTTGTAAAAATAGGCTACATTAGTCTAATAATCTAAGATAACTCAGATATAAAGTCCCACCTCTTCAAATGTATGTGTATTCCTTGTTTGTGTATTGAAGGTGATTTTTTTTAATCTGTGGATGTTTAGGCCACTGTAAATTAGAGTGTTTATGATTCCTTTGTTCAAAAAACCTCCCACATACATTCTGTTTGTCTCAACACAAATAATTACGTTTTAATTGCATAAATTTACTGTTTTGCCATATTAGAAAGAAGATTTTATACATTGACAAACATTATTCAAAGCAAATATTGTCATTGTTTAATGTTATATTTGGGGATGAATTTTCACAATAGTTCATATGGTATTCAAATGACATTTCAACATTATCAAATTCACTGATGATTAAAGGATACTAGGATAGTCTAAATTAGCAGGTGGTTAAAAAGACCATTTGGAGTAAGACAATCTGTCTGTTTTCATAAGTCTCGTTTACATGTAGATTTGGACGTTTAGAAGGTGATTTTACTTATCTACTATCCTACATAAAAGAAGCAACCTATGTCTCTAGCACAATAACTACCCAAAGTCATAGCCTAAGTTCTTAAAGGAGCCTGTGGGTACACCATATGTGCTGCCATATGAATCTCTCTCATATGTGCTGCCATATGTCTCTCTCTCTCTCTCTCTCTCTCTCTCTCTCTCTCTCTCTCTCTCTCTCTCTCTCTCGCCAGCAAAAAAGGGGTGCAAACTTGCATTCAGTTATGCATTCTGTAAAAGATGTCCTTTGGATGCCAGTGCAAAATTAATATTTCATTTTTTTTGTAGTCATAAATAATTGCACAGATCTCCTATTTTACAAATTATAAATTATGTATATATTATTGCATGGCTATTTACTGTATTATTGTCAGTTCATCAGTGGAGCGTATCTTACTAGATGAAAACGCAACTCAGTTAAGATATATGACAATAACAGCCAATGTGGTGTCTTATCCATTTGCTCAGCTGGAGTTTTGTAATAATGGACCAACACAGGACATTTTCCATCCTCATTTGAGACATCTGTGACTTTGTATTCACAGTGGATGTTACCAAGGGAACTGCTGTGTTAAAGCAAACCATTGTAAATGATTGAGAAGTGTTTTCGTCTCCAAATCGCAATTGGCATAGAAAGATAAAATTATTGATGCATGAGGTTCTAAAATAGTATTAATTTATTTTTTTAAACTTAAAAAATAAATAAACTAACGTTAAAATGTGCATTTGAAAATGTAGCATTACATCAGCATTACAATATGCTAAACAGCTGGGAAAATCAGCCTTAAAGGAATAATTCACCCAAAAATGAAAATTACCCCATGATTTACATGATTTACCTAACACTAACAAGCAAAGTGATGCGTTTGTGTAAGAAAATTACCCATATTTAAAACATTATAAACTAAAATAATTAGCTTCCGACAGATGGCGTATGCATCGATTTACGATGAAAGTAACCCCTGACCTGACGCATGACATATTGAGGAATGTGGAAGCGCAGAGGAAAGAGCAAAACAAAACACCTGGCTGTCACGCATTAGAAGTCTAAAACTAGACTTTTTAAAGAGAAATATCATAGGATTTCGATATAAGAGAAGAGGAACTTGAGTTTGTTGTCTATTTGTTTGAACCACGAGAGGCGTCAAAGCTTACACTACTCCTACATTGCTTCAGGGGTTACTCTCTTGGCATAAGTCGACTTGTGTAGGCCATCTCCTGGAAGCTAGTTATTTTAGTTTTTAAAGTTTCAAATATATTTTTCTCACACAAACACATGGCTTCACTTCAGAAGGCCTTTATTAAAGTTGTGATGAATTGAGAAATCAACTTTTGCTTGAGCCTTTGATATATAAAAGGTCATAGTAATATAAAAATATCCTGTTTCAGAGCTGAAAACTCTGTACCTTGATTATGGTGTCTAACAGAACATACCTTAGCATGCTGTCACAGGCTGGAGAATCCTTTATTTGTTGGTTCATTGCGATTCGGGATCAGACTCAGACATGGGCTCCAAAGCCCAACGTCCCGGTGCTATGTGTTTCCAGATGGGCTACCAAAACGTAAGCCCGTCGGCAGGCTGGTGAATTTTTAATAGTGAAATAACATTCATTTCTTGATCTGCGTTGTTCACTCTCTTGACTTGATCATTTGAAGAGCGCGCGGTTCTTGCTTATATCCACTGATCTGGCGGGCCAAGTAATAAAAAAATTATATTCCAATCAATCGCGGGTGGATGAGGGATAAATCATTGTGTTTGTTTGATAAATACGTTTTGAGAACCCTGTGAGAGAATCATTCCAATTGCCGCTTTCAAAACAATCTCTCACGTGAACTGACTGGGGAGTTATAGCTCATTAAATATGCAAATCTTATCCAATCCTAGCCATGGGCATTTACTTCCAAGTCTTCAGTGCAGCACGCCCATCAAAACCGAGCGTTCAGAAGAGAGCCTCAAAACCAGTGTAGAAAATGTGAATGTAAAAGTGAATGTAAAAACCACGCAAATGTCATAAGTTGACCTCAGACAACAGTATACAAAAATGTAAAAAGCCAGTTCATGACACCTTTTATTAACTGCCTGGAGTCGTATGGATTACTTTTATGATGGATGGATGTACTTTTTTGGACTTCAAAATCAGGACCTCCATTCACTCTCATTATAATGCTTGGAAGAGCAAATATATATTTTTAAATAACTCTGATTGTGTTTGATTGTCCTCAGTGTGAAAAGATGGATCTCAGAATCATACAGTCACTGCTGGAGAGGATTCAAATATGCCAAAGATGCTGGAAAACGGCTCGGGTTATGTATATAACCCTTGTTCCCTGAGAAAGGGAGCGAGCACTGCGTCGGAGCGGCGATTTGAGGATGCTCCTAAGCATCAGCGAATCTGAAGTCTGAATAAACACTAGTCCAATCCGATTGGCGTGCGTGATGACGTCACTGTGACGGCGTACCCGGAAGTATAAAAGGGGAGCCGGCGCAAAATGGCGGCAGCTATTGCTCTGAAGCATGTGCTCCAGGCGTGCCGAGGTGTGGCGACGCAACACAGTGCTCGTTCCCTTTCTCAGGGAACAAGGGTTATATACATAAACCGAGCCGTTCCCTTTCGAGGAACTCACACTGCGTCGGAGCAGCGAATTTGAAACAGTACCCACTAGGCCACACCGAGGGTAGCGCCTGCCCTAGTGTGAAGCCGGAGACCGGGCACAGCTAGGACTGGAGCACCCTAGCGCCAGGCGTCGTTGGGAGATGTAGGCTATAAAACCTGATAAAGGTGTGTGGGGTAGCCCACCCCGCCGCCTCGCAGATATCCTGCAAGGGGACCCCAGAAAGGAGGGCCACCGAAGAGGCCATGCCTCTGGTGGAATGAGCCCTCACGGCCATAGGTGAAGGCAAACTGCGCACCTGATAAGCCATGGTTATCGCCTGGTCAATCCAGTTACTGATTGTCTGGGTAGACGCAGGCAACCCTTTCTTGGGTGAGCCGAAACACACCAAAAGTTGTTGAGATCTCCTCCACTGTGCCGACTTCGCCAAATACACTCTGAGTGCCCTAACCGGGCAGAGCAGGTGAAGCCTCCCTTCTTCCGCCGTCACGTGAGGCGGAGGATGAAATGCCTGCAGAACCAAAGACCTGACCACCCTTGATGGGACCTTAGGCACGTAGCCTGGCCTAGGGTGTAAGATGGCCTTTACTCCACCCGGGGCAAACTCCAGGCAAGTTTGCGTTACCGCCAAGGCCTGGAGATCTCCCACTCTCCTCAGAGAGGTAATGGCGAGGAGAAAAGCCACCTTAAGGGTCAGGTTCTTTGGTTCAGCCGACTCCAATGGCTCGAAGGGGGCCTCAGCCAGCCATCCGAGAACCACCGCCAGATCCCAGGTTGGAACTCTGGACTGAGCCACAGGCCTCATCCTCCGAACCCCACGGAGGAACTGTACAACCAGCTGGTGCCTGCCCAAAGGCCCATCACCCATAGGAGTGTGGAAAGCCGCAATGGCAGCCACGTACACCTTGAGTGTGGACGGGGTTAGACCCGCAGAGAAGCGATCTTGGAGGAACTCCAGCACTGAAGCCACCGGGCAGTTAACTGGGTCCACCTCACGCTCCCTGCACCAAGTGGAAAATACATTCCACTTGAGGCTGTACAGTCTCCTTGTAGACGGAGCCCTGGAACTGAGTAAGGTCTCTACCACCTCTGCCGACAGGCCAGCCTCTAGGTACCTGGCCCCCTCAGGGGCCAGACCCAAAGGTTCCAAATCTCCGGCCGGGGGTAAAATATTGTGCCCGCAAATGTGCCCGCATCGTTGTCGAGTCCCATACAATCCCCAGGAACGTAGTCCTCTGGGACGGCGTCAACACACTCTTTTTTTTTGTTGAGTCTCAGCCCCAAGCACTTTATGTGGGCCAGAACAACATCTCGATGCCGAACTGCCATCTCGTACGACTGGGCCAATATGAGCCAGTCGTCGATGTAATTCAGCACACGGATGCCCTGAAGCCTCATTGGAGCCAGAGCTGCATCCATGCACTTCGTGAATGTGCGTGGGGAGAGGGCTAGGCCGAAGGGAAGCACTCGATATTGGTACGCCTCGCCTCCGAAAGCGAGCCTCAAGAACTTCCTGTGACATGGAAGGATGGAGATATGGAAGTATGCGTCCTTTAGATCTATCATGACGAACCAGTCCTCGGACTGGATCTGACTCACGATCATGGGAATAGTGAGCATTTTGAATCTGAACCTCCTCAGAGACCGATTCAAATACCTCAGATCTATAATTGGACGCAACCCTCCATCCTTTTTGGGAACTATAAAGTACCGGCTGTAGAACCCGGACTCCCTCTCCAGCGGGAGTAAAATCCTTACTTCGCCAGTAAGGATTTTACTTCTAGTTCCATTACCCGAACCCGCTGTGGTACCACTGCGGTCCAGTTCAACCCCCTGAACCCTGGAGGAGGATGACCGAACTGCAGTCTGTAACCGTTCTCTACAGTACGCAGGACCCATGTAGAAATACTCGGAAGTCATTTCCATGCGCCGAGATAATCTACTAAGGGAACCAGCCTCTCGAGGCTGGCGTCGGGTGTTACACGAGCCTCGTCCCCAACCCCCTGAAGCGGCTGACCGGCAGGAAGTAGTTGGGAACGAGCCTCTGTGTGCGGACGCGCGAGCTGCCCAGCCGCAGGTCTTTCCAGAGGCGCCTGGAGCAGCATGCGTTCGCGGGAAATCGATGTGGCCCGAAGCGTCATAGACGGCGGGATTACCACATCGATTTCCCCAGAGCGCCGCGGAGGAAGCAACCTCAGTTGCCCCTTCGCGGGAGGGACCGCTCTCAGAAGCCCTGCCATGGCTAGGACTTCTTCCCAGCAGCCTTCCGCGCCTGAAGGACGTTCCTCAGATCGCCCTTAGGCGCTGAAGGCTGCTGGTGAGTGCGCCGCCTCTGTTGCCAAGCTCCCGGAGGAGGGGCTCTAGAGGCGACGCTCTCTTTTTGCACCTGCCGGTGCGAGGAGCTGGTGGGCAGCCTTCCCAGGCTTTGAGCGGCGAGGGAGATACTGGCGGAAGGCCGCTGACTGCTTCCTCGCCTCCTGAAATCTGTCGACGACGGTGGTAACAGATCGCCGAACAGACCAGAAGGCGAGATCGGGGAGTCTAGGAGGAAGGTTTTATCCTTCTCCTTCATCCCCGATAAATTAAGCCACAGATGCCTCTCCACAGTCACCATTGATGCCATGGAGTGGCCGATAGCACGGTCAGCAGAGACAAGTCAGCAGCCTTCCTAAGTTCCAGTATATCCTCTGGAGAGGGACCCTCGCCCTCATCTAGCTCTTTAAGGAGGTCGGCCTGGTAGGCCTGCAATATAGATAATGTATGCAGGGTACTACCAGCCCGCCCAGCCGCCATATAAGCCCTGCCCACCAAGGCAGATGTGTCCCTACAGGGCTTGGTGGGCAGTACCGGGGCTTTAAGGGATGACGCCGATTCGGGCGAGAGATAGCTCGCGAGAGCATCTTCCACCCGCGGCATCATCCCATACCCAGCGTCGCGTGCCCCCAGCACGTTGGCATAATCCAACACTGGGGGATTGGACACACGCGCTGAATAAGGCCACTTCTAAGATTTGCACAACTCATTGTGCAAATCAGGGAAGAACGGCAAGCCCCAGCGAGGTGTTTGAGCCCGGCGTGTCAGAAAGCAGTCGTCCAGCCTACTGGGTGGCTGGACTTCCTGCCTTTCCTGTGGCCAATCGATGTTTAACTTGGCCACCGCCCGGGTCAACACCTCGACCAGCTCCTCTTGGGCGGGTGGATGAAGCGGCGACACTTCCGGTACTTCACCACCCGCCTCAATGTCCACCTCCTCTGATTCCTCAGAACCAGAGAGGACGAACATCGGATTCTCCGCCCGGGGGAAGAAGCCGCAAAGCGGGCTTCCACACAGGGCGGAAGAATCTCGGAACTACCAGAAGAGGAGTGGGAAAGTGCCTCAGCAATCCCAAACCCCTCTGACAGATCCCTTTGTGAGCCCCATGATCTGCGACGCCGAGGCGCCTCAGCGGCTGCGGGTCCAGAACCACGGGGCTCACGAGGCTGGCCGGCCTCATCGAACACGGCCAGCAGAGAGCGAAGCACCCTGAGTGTCAGCTTCTCACAATGCTCACAAGCGGCTCCCTCGAGAGCCGCTGTGGCATGCTGAACACCCAGGCATTCTACACAAAGCGAGTGTGTGTCCGAGCCCGAGATGAAACGAGGGCACGGATGCACACACTGCTTGAACTCTCTTTGAGTCACCATTCACACTTTGAACAATACAACAATAAATAGACAGACAATGTACACAGAGCGCTATGCTGAAAAGCAATAACTGCCGCCATTTTGCGCCGGCTCCCCTTTTATACTTCCGGGTACGCCGTCACAGTGACGTCATCACGCACGCCAATCGGATTGGACTAGTGTTTATTCAGACTTCAGATTTGCTGATGCTTAGGGAGCATCCCCAAATTCGTCGTTCCTACGCAGTGTGAGTTCCCTCGAAAGGGAACTGAATGTGCAGGACCTGGAGGATTTTTCAGAAGAACGGGGCAGTTTAACTGCTCAGGACAAACAAGGGACTCTAGAAAAACCATCAAAAAACTAAAAAAAACAGTTGTGTATCATCCAGGTAACGATACACAGCATTGAGAAATAAGAGTTCATAAACTTTTGAACTGGGTAATTTTAATAAACATGTAAAAGCAAATTATGTAACATATCTTATTCAGGACAGTACTAAATAAAAATAACATGCATTTTGCATGATCCCTCTTATTTAGTTAAAATTATTCACATTTTCACGATTCTACAAATGGTTCACGTATTTTTTCTTGCCACTGTATCAATTAAAAGTCCAAGAAGTCACACTTTCCCTGCTTTGTTAATCATTAAAGGAACTAAAGGACCAGCTCCCTCCTCCAGGACTAATGAGCAGCAGCATCATGTTTGGGGTTGTCAGCTGTTCCTCACCTCACTGGTCAGCTGCGTTCATGTTCAGTTAGTTTGGTTTGGTGAGATCTGGGTGGGCTTCTCAAATCAGTGGCCTCCTGCATGAGACGAACATCTGTGGGAATCAGGAAAAATGATCTGGAGGTAATGCATATATTCTTCCTTTTATTTGTGTCATCTAATTTTTATTATATATTGGATTTATTGAATTAATTAATGTAATGGAAAAAAATATGTACATGATGCAACCACAAACATCTCAATACTTTTATTTCCAGGGAATTTTGTCTGTATTTGTTGTGTAATGTGATCAAACGATGCATCTCCACCAGTCTTCATGCACATGGTAAGTGCCTTTAATATCAATGATTTAGTGATATCAGTGACTTGAAAACAGTAAAATGCTTGAAGTCAAAGGGGACAAGGTGGCGCAGCTTTTCAAACACAGTGTGATTGTGTTGTTCACACAGTCAACACAGATTTCCCACAAGCAATGTGTGTTCGTCAAACACAGGAAGGAGGAGTAAAGAAATAAAAGGAAAGAATGGGTGAAGCAATAAAAGATGCGACAAAGGTTTTATTTGGCATTTAACAATAATGTAATTTTCTTCAAAGTCATGCCATTTTCCGGTATGAGCCACCTGCAGACAGACCAAACTGTGTGTCCTCAGACTAAAGATGGGAATGGCTTATTTCCTGGTAAACATCTCAAAAACAGTACATACACATTTTGACTAAATGTGCTATTCTTTAACTCTAGCCTCTCTGATATCCCATAGGATTTTACATAATGACTCAGTTCAACATTGCTGAAATGGCCAGGAGAGGGATGGTGAGGAAAGTGCCTGGAACAACATCTCAACATGTAGCATATAAGATTGGCCCTGAGTTCAACTTCAGGATCAACACCAGGTAAACACCTCTGACAGTGAAATATCCCATAGGAAAACTACAGGCTGTTCTATGGAGACCAAGGATATGATTTAGTCCTCTAAATAAAGTACTTTTGTGTGTGTGGAAACAGTTAAGATTGGAATCTTCAGCATATTCAATATGGAGAGAGCTATAGCTGCTACTAAGAACATATCTGTTTTATAAGAAAGGACAAGTAAATATTACAAAAGTTTGGATTCATCTATAAGCTTGGAACAACTTCCTGTTGTGTTATATTTTTGGTGTAGACTCCATCTAAGTTGTATAATATTGCTGTTACTATTACTATATACTTTTTACGGTTATTATCTTTACTATTACTATAGTTAATGTTTTTGCTCCACCAACAAAATTGTTCCAAACAAAGTCATAACTAGAATAATCCACCTTTGTCTGTATCAGAGCAACACGTTCCTCAATGAATCAGTGTTGTTGAGCGAACTGTGTTGTTGAGTTTTCATATGTGAATGAGTAATACTAATCTTACTGTTTCTGCCATAGAAAGATATGGTACGTCACTTTTACCTTTTAAAAAATGTATATAGCGCTTTATACAATACAGATTGTTTCAAAGCAGCTTTACAGGGATAAACAGGAAACAAAATTATTCATTGATGCAAACAAAGTTCTGTTCAGTAACTGTGTAAAGATCATAAAATATGAAATGAGTTAAATTTATCCAGCTCAGTTCAGTTCTCATAGTGTCAGTACAGTCAAATCAGTAATATTGCGAGAACTCTTTAGGTGTGTTCAGGCCATGTTGAAATTACTTAAATCACGAGAGGTTTTGTAAAATGTTCACGTCCTCGTAGAGCTCGTAATTACAGCTTTTGAGATGGGAGTTTTCTGAGAGGTCCTAATTTTACAACGTGACTGCTGCAGATTCATTTAGGCATTGATTGCCATACAATCAACCATATACCCTTAAAGGTGCAGTATGTAGGATCAACATGAAGTCCAAATTCAAAATATTGGAGAGAGTTGTTTCACCCGCACCCTGCTCCTCAGACTCAACGCTCATGGGGGTTGCCAGCTTAAGGACATGCAACGGAGCTTAAGAGACTTACACACTGTAAGTTGATGAGTTGATTTATCCATGTTTTAATATGCTCTCGTTCATAGAGATTTTTAGATGGATACTGAGGCTTTTTAGGTCAGGTAGAATCTGTGATATATGACTCAGTTTGTTCTCTGGCTTCAATGGGCTGCAATACGATGTGTTTTCCGCCAACTTGCAACCTGTGGTGCCGAAATACTATTGGGTAAACTGGCAGCGCACAGACCAAAACAAAAACAGACATTGCGACACAGAACGCACATTTCAAGGTAGAATAACTAGCTGTACCATTGTTTTTCTGAGAAACAAGTAGGTGAATTTAGCATGTTTCCTACATATCTGCAAGCATATTATGGCATGTTTATGCTTTAGTAAAGTGAAAAACTTACATACAGCACCTTTAAATAGGGCACTATTCGAGGGGACAGTCATTTGTCGTGGTGTCTGAAACCATAGTGGACATTATTGAGTGCACACATTCAATCCCACAATGCACCGCGTTAACAAGTTTACAACTGATATACACTCGGCTAGAGAATACCCATAATACACGGTGAGAGTCGCGCGCTGCCATCCATCCATCCATCCATCCATCCATCCATCCATCCATCCATCCATCCATCCATCCATCCATTTTCTAAACCACTGGTCCAACGTAATGTAAATTTCTTTTGATTATTATTTACGGTTTATACATGCTAGTTTCTATGGCAGAGTTAAAGATACAGTAAATCTTTTCAGCTTAGGCTACTGCTGGAGCTGCTAGTTTGCTACATTTAAAATAAATATTAAACAGCAAGCATAAATTATGTAAAAGCGGCAGCCCTTCTGGCATAATCCGAATTCACTCACTCGTTTTCATTCGCTTCTTCAAGTGGACTATAGGCTAGTTTATTTGTGGAGTAATGTGGGGAATAGTGAATGAGAGTATAGGGGGTGATTTCAAACACAGCAATGGTGTGAACGCATCATTACAAGGAAGAGTAGTATAGTTCAGTCACTCACTCGTCTCGTAATGACCGAATGGCCGCCACCTACTGGCGTAACACTGTAATCTCCAGAAAGAGCAAATAAAATGCAACTGAAGGACTGACTGTCTTGAACACGAAAACACAGATAGAGAGAGAGAAACAAACAAGCAATGACATGTCTTTTGGACTGTATATCAGCACTGTGTATGTCAGCTAATCAAATTCGAGAAACAGAATGGTTGTGGTAAAAATGGAATAGAAAATAAAAATGGAAAAATATATATTTTTTAGACCTTGGCTATGTTCAGGTTTCTGGCACAGCAGGTCATATAGTCTTTATAAGTCTCATCAAACTGAAGGGTTTAATGGAGTGGTTCTTAACCTTTTGACTTCAAATTCTCCCCATTTTCAAGGACCACAAAGATATTTGTGATATTTTATAATGACAAAACTGCCCCTTTTTAAAACTTTTTATTTAGAAACCAGGAGTGCCAAATGCCAATATAGTAAAACAATAAAATAAAATAATTGAAAATAATTACATTTCGGTAACACTTTACCATAAGTTTGTATTAGTTAACATGAACTGACCATGAACAACACCTCTGTTCAGCATTAGTTCATCTTAGTTAACGTTAGTTAATATGAATCCAGCTGTTCATGGTTTGTTCACGTTAGTTCAAAGTGCATTAACTAATGTTATAAAGATTTGAATAATGCATTAGTAAATGGTAAAATTAACATTAACAAAGATAAATAAATGCTTTGTAAGTGCAGTTCATTATTAGTTCATGTTAACTAATGTAGTTAACTAATTCATCTTATTGTAAAGTGTTACCGAAATTTCATAATTGCATTTTTTTATGACCAATTCATTTACATGACATTTCAAATGTTTTACTCATAAATTTCTACAATGTTTTAGCGCTTATATGCATTATATAAAAAAAGAAAGAAATGTTTTTAGAACAAAGTTTAAAAATCACATCACATACATCCCTCATAAATCCAGGTTGTGCAAGATCATGAGTACCCTAGTTCTTAAATAAAAACAGCAGTTGTTAAGAGAACAAATGAATAAATGAATAAGAAATATGATTCCAGTTTACATATTCTTCTTTTTTTTTAGCCTTTTGCTTATTTTAAAACTAGTTATATCTAATTTTTAATAAATTAAAGCCATATTGCATTTCCCCCACCCCCCATATTTTCTGATGATAAAGACTCAGTGTTTGGAATCTCCCCCTTATCAGAAAATCTCAGTAACCAAAGAAATGCTTGAGAATGTCTTGAACTGTTGTCATGTGGCGACATCTACTGGTTATGGATGGAACTTCCTCTGTCCATGGTGCTGAATTAGAAAATTAAATTATTGACATAAACCTAAATATTTTTTCTTTTTTAATTTCGTCGATAACAAAACAAATACTACTAAAAAATTAATACATTGTAACACCATGTTCTTGGACATTTGGACCGCTTCTGTAAAATACCTAGAGTAAAATACACATGAATAAAACACTTATTCAGTACCATTGGAATGTTTCAAAATACCATGGTATTACCATTTTGATACCATTACTGTACCTACTGTTTTGTAGGTAGTAACCATGCTAACAGTGTTCAGTATGGTGTGTTTTCATGTTATTTAAATATTGTAAAATATGTAACTTACTTTATTGATTACATTAGGATATCATGTCCATAATCAGGTCTAATTGAGTCTTGATATTCCATCTTCGAATCAGATCTGCATTTCCCATGGGGCTGCCTGAAGAATTTGCATTTTCTGCAACCTATCGGATGAGTGGCAACACAGAGAATAAGAGCTGGAATATGTGGCAAATACAAGATCTGAATGGAAACGAACAGCTCGCAGTCAGGCTCAATGGGGAGGCCCTGTCAGTGGAGTTTTCATACAGAACCCAGGAGAACAGAGCGATGACGGCTTTATTCCCTTATCAAACACTCCTCTTCAATTCTCAGTGGCACAACATTTTACTGCTTGTCAAAAAAGGCTCTGTGAGTCTCATAACAGATTGTATGGCAACAGATTCACAGCAGCTGGCACCAAGAGGACAAGTAAACCTAGATGGATTCACACATATGGGAAAACTGAAGGACAATTCAGCAATAGCTGTGCCGGTGAGAATCAAGTGAAACTTTTCTTTCTTAAGTCTTTTAATGTGTTTACATTCCTTCCTTTACTGTTTTGGTACCATGATGATATCAGCTGGGGAAACAAATGATATTTTAATGTTACTCAAAGGCAGTTTAAAGAATATAATGATACTTTAATATGCCCAAAACGTCATGTTATATGTACATAGGCTAATTTTCTTCTAAGCTCAATGTCACAGGTTTTTGTGCCATTATAAGACATGAGTTTGAAGGCTGTAAAGGCTCAGCAGCAGACTGTCTCTTTAAATGGAATTTGGATTCGGACAAATACATTTCAGCAGATACGTGGGAATTCTAGCAGTGAGGTTCTAGTCCAACAGCTGACCCACATAAAATATCTGAATTTTTCCACACAATACTTGCCGCATACACTGTAAAAAATATATATTGTTGGTTTAACTTAAAAAAGCGAGTAACCTGGTTGTTTTGAGTTGATACAATGAAGGAAATTGGTTTAATAAATAGAAACTCAAAATATTATTGTATCTGAACCAAATAAATTAAAGAAATATTGTGATGAATCATGAAAATAGCTATTTTTTTCACTGCATTATAACAAATGAAACACAATATGTTTACAAAATCTTTGAATAATATTTGAATAAAGGGTGATGTTGATTCTGAAAAATGTTCATTGTATTAACTCAAAATTTTTATTTCAATTAACTCAAAATTTGAAGGCAACCAGGTAACTTACTTTTAAAAAATGTTTACAATGTTGAAATTTGAGACGTTAGACAAAACCAAACATTTGTCCTTCTCTTACTTTTGGTCTAATCAGAGTTGTCTAATAAAGACAATCTTTACGTTCTTTAGGGACATTAATTGGTTGCTAAAATGATTATTTGCAGGTTTGTGGGTGGTTGATGCAGTACAGCATAACCACAAAAAGTCCACAGACTTTTTTAATAACATTAAGGTGAGACAATACAGGCTGTTTTTTAAAGCACTGGTAAATTTTAAGATTTTGGACTATTTTACTTTTCCTAATGTGTTGTTTAAGATTAGTGGAAGGAAAACAATCCAAATACACTTTTAAGTGTTTATTTTATTCAGAGGTGAACAGAGAAGTATTTTCAGTAAAAGTACGTTATCAGTGTTTTTCTTTGGAAAACATTTACTTCACTACATTCCAAAGCATAATGCCATATGTTTTACTGCACTACATTTCATAAATAATTGTTTTTAATTAATTTGTTTTACCTTTAATACTTAATTACATTAAAATAGTACCTTATTACTTGTACTTTAATTTACTTTTGCTTTAGTAAAAGTAAGAAAGTACTTACATGATATTCAATATGAAATGTCGAGCATAATGCTTTGGAATGTTGTGATGTAAAAGTTTTGCAAAGAAAAACACTTGAAAAATGTACTTAAGCAGAGTAAAAATACTTCATACTGTCCGCCTCTGGTTTTATTGCACTTTTTCTGTTTGTATCTGTAGATTTCAAATTACAATGCATATCTTTAAAGGCTATTTTCTCTAAATTATATTTTCCCCCACTTCAGTAGCACCACATACACTAAAACACTTTATATCTTTTTTTCTTCTAACGTACACTAAAAGTTTTATTCCTGTCATCATATCATATCACATCATATATAAAGGTTTTTACAGAAGGGTTGTTCACATGTCATTTGGCTGACTTTATACATTTTATTTTGTTTAAATGGTAAAATGTATTTTATTTTATTATTTTATTGACAGTATTTCCTGGTTTATGGTGTAATAAAAATAGATATCAAAAATCCCTTCAGTAAAAACCTTTAATATGTCTTCAAAGTAAAACTTAGTTTTATCTAATGTTCAGATTTCTGTTCTGGAAATGTATGCGAATGAGTGCCTGCATATTTAAACATAACATATTTAAAAAAACTTGTTACATTTTTTTTGCAATTCCTAATGTAATAAATTAACTGGGGAAGTATGGTGATATCGGATTTACCCTTTTCACCTGCTGTCACCTGCTGTGTGTTAAAGACATTAGCATTCAAAAGTTTGGGGTCGGTACAAGTTCTTATTGTTTTTGAAAGAAGTCACGTAAATGCTCACCAAGGCTGCATTTATTTGGTAAAAAATACAGTAAAAACAGCCATTTCATCCTCAGTGTCACATGATCCTTAAGAAATCATTCTAATATGCTGATTTTGTGCTCAAGAAATATTGATTATTATTATTAATGTGGAAAACAGCTTCAGTTCAATTCAGTTCAGCTTCAGTTTCAGGATTATTTGATGCACAGAGTTTAAAAGAACAGCCTTTATTTGAAATAGAAAACTTGTACATTATAAATGCTGCCACTTTTGATCAATTGAATGCCTCCAAGCTAAATAAAAGTATAAATTTCTTTCAAAAACCTGCTGACCCCAAACTTTCGAACAATATAGTGTTTAAGGGAATGTGTGTATCTTAGTGTGTGTCTTTATATTGACAGACATAAGGTTTGTGTCTTCCTCAAAGCAATGATCTCTTTTGTGTAACTTTTAAATGAAGTGTCACCAAATGATATATGCACATATTGAGCTCAATCTACCACTAAACTCATTTAAATTCATTGTTCTACCAAAATAAAACAAAAAGTGCCGCATTAAAACAGCTCGTTTCTTGTAAAAACGAATCAATCTCTTTTTGAACATTACACGTAAGTCAATGATAAACAATTCAATACACCCCACTGGCTCACATAATGATGCTTTTTGATCATTGTTTGTCTGTTCTTTCAGTTTGAGCTGCAGTCAATGCTGATTCACTGCAACTTAAACATCCCGCAGAGAGACTCATGCGGTGACCTTCCTGCAAGGAGACAGGTGAGACTTGCCACTCAATTTTCATCTAAGAAACAAAAGAAACTGGAATGTAATGTTACAGCTTGACTATTTTCCAGCATTCCCTTTCCTTCTCCCAAAGATCATGCAGTGTTTGTTAACAGAGGTCAAATGTCACCGTCTAGTAGAATTTCCCGCCGTCCATTCGAATGTATGCCGGACTCCTCCTCTCACTGTGTCATTGTCCTCCAATCACAGGCCCAGGACAAACCACCTCATGCATATGCACGAGCACTCTGTGGTTATGGTCTCCCTTGAGTTCAGATAGTTGAAAGGGGATTTAGTTGGGTTTCTTGGTCGGGGGGTCCTTCAACCCAACTGATCTCAGAAAAGAGGGGCTTCTGTGTCTTTGGAGAAATCATGGCTCGCGCTGCAGGTGTGCGCGGGCCCTTTTTACTGATTTTGTTGGAGATAACCATCCTCTGCACGGCGCAGGTAAATGCAACCCTTCTTTGTTCTTTTCCTTTCAGATAACCGAGGCAGAGTTTAAGGTGAGCGCTTGTAGTTCAGCATAAAATGTAAAGAGAAAGAAAGAAAGAAAGTGTGCTTTCTTAAATTAGAATAACAAATGCTGTAAAATATTATAGGCGGCATTGCATTTTTTGCATTTCTGTACAGTACAGCATGTTGTAAGAGACAAATGCACACCTGTTGCATGTCATGTGTTTGCACAGCTTGCCTAAACTTAAACGTTTTTGTTTACTTAGACTTAAACAAAAATGATTTGTAGTATAATTTTACCGACTGGATCATTTTAGTCTACATACCGCATAACCTTGCATCGAAAAATATGTAAGCGAACTCACCGTAGGAATATGACAGCATTGTTTACTCTCTATTTTTGAATAGAGGGCTGGTACGGGACCTCCTGGTCCTCCCGGTGTTCCTGGAATAGATGGCATTTCTGTGAGTTGATTTGTAAAAATGTGAACAGCATAGTTTAAATACAAAGCACGTTATTCAACAACACATTATGCATAATGGAAGATATAAAAGTGTGTTTTTCTTGCAGGGGGAGAGAGGTGACCCCGGTGAAGAGGGTTCGGCTGTAAATATCAGCATTTTGTGTCAAGCATATTATAATCTGCTATATTTAGGAATTGTGTTGTATCTCACACTGTTGTGTGTACCCGAAGGGTCCTGATGGAGATACTGGAAAACCAGGTTCTGCTGGACTTCCTGGATTACCTGGAGCTGATGTAAGGAATCACATTAGAATCTTGTGGATTCTCTCCGTAACATGTTAAAACTGACAGTCTTACAGTCAAAGCAAAAATGATTCAGACACCAGATATTAGTGGATGCAGGACACTATAGTTCCTTTATGTAAGTGAGGATAGCAAAATAAAGTAACCTGTGACATATCAGTAAATTGGTCAGACCAAAATTATTCAGACACTTTGACCTGACCATGTTTTGCGTGCGTTTTTTTATCTTTAATTGGTAATGCGACCTTTTACACCAAAGACTGAACAACATTAAGCATTGCTTGGTAATTGGTTTAACTATGTATTATCTAATTGTGTACTTAAATTTAACAGCTGATTGGTTGATTGTAATCCTGACAGTTATCTGACAAGTTAACTTTGAGTTCTTGTCATATTTTTTACCGTTATCTAAACTACAGCGAATAAACTGTGATAATGTGAAAAATGTTGAAGGTGTCTGAATAGATTTTGGTTTGACTGTATATGAGAAAACGAACCTCAGTGTCAAAGAGTTCAGTCAATGGTGGGCGGCACTCTTAGATGGGTCAAAAATGCAGGGAATTTCTCATGGCGGACTGAAGCAAAGACCACAGGAAAGAGGTCTGCCCAACAGACAACAGAGTTTTTGTTTAAGCACGGACACCCGAAGCCTGGACTTAATTAAAGTGGATTCCCTGTGAAAATGGAAGTAGGGCTCAAGAAAATATCCACTATGGTCTGAGACGGAAGGTGTTGAATGACTGTACCTGACAGGTGTCTTTGTTTAGGCATCAAATGCTATGGCTAATTGTGTAATCACGGTTTGGTTAAGGTTTTCAACCTCAGTTTTGCTTACAAAGTGAAAGATGATTTAAACGAAAAACTTTTATGCAACAAAGCATCCCCTAAAACATCATTTTCAATTAAAGTCTGTCATTATTTACTCTTGTAAGGAGTAGTAATGTAACTTTTCCCCTCTGTGTTCCTCAGGGATTGACTGGCCCTATAGGAGAACCAGGCCTCGATGGCCCTGCAGGACAAAAGGTGACCGACTAATGAGCTTCTCAGTTTTCTGCTTCAGTAGGGACCAGAGCTCAAAACAGTGTACTAACTGGCCTTACAGAGGGAATTATAAGTATTTTCACATGACCACTAGTTCTTAATCCTGTTTGTCTGCTCAGTGATCTGTGTGGGCTAGTCAGATTCATCAGTTCCTGTTAAACTCACTGATGTTCAAACGCAGCACTTCACTCGGCCCAGGAAAATTCTCTGGCTTTATGTGATTTTCATATGAGTAATTGTGCAGTAATGCAGTAAATACAAAACAGTATTATATATATGTATATGTATGTATATAGGCTTATGTATGTGTGTGTGTGTGTGTGTGTGTGGCCTTGTAAACCCTACGTTATGGGGACAAAACTTTCTTTGGTCACCATAAGGAAAACTGCTTATAAATTATACTAAGTGATGTTTTTTTTAAATGTAAAAATGCAGAAAGTTTTCTGTGATGGATAGAGTTTGTGTAAGGGGATATAATATACAGTTTGTACAGTATACAAATCATTATGTCTACGGAAAGTCCCCATAAAACATGGAAACACAACGTGTGTGTGTGTGTGTGTGTGTGTGTGTGTGTGTGTGTGTGTGTGTGTGTGTGTGTGTGTGGATGTGTTTTAAATGATATTCAGCCTTAAATGAGACTTTGTATAATTGTTGTTGTGGAACAGGGGGAACCTGGCAAACCTGGACCAAGAGGAGAGGCGGTAAGTCTGATTTTGTCTTTTTTTAATTATTTTTTTTAGCATATCTAAAGCAACTGCATTCAATATAAACACGATTGAGCAGATACTTATAGTTGTAAATAGGCTTAAAGCTGATCTGTACACACTGCACTGCATATCTTGCCTCAATCCTGACAGCAGCAAGTTAGTCAAAAGAAAGATTATATCCACATAGTATATCATATTCAGTAAATGGTTTTGTATAAACGTATCTCAGAAATGGGGAGAAAATATATAGAAATACATATTTCAATGCAAAATGTATACCTTCTCTGTCTTTTTAGGGTGTTGGACCTGATGGACCAATTGTAAGTGCCTTTTTGTTTTATATGATAACCAAAAAGCAGTGGGTGGAGTGAGGGGTTCTCTTTGGTTGTGAGACAGGTTTAAATTTAATACTTGTTTGTACAGGGACAACCAGGACCAGGAGGACTTCCGGGGGCGCTGGGAAAAGGGGGACCCCCTGTGAGTAAAAAATCCAAAAAAAGGTGGATTTTGTTTTGAATGCACTGATTGCTCTCTGTGTTAATATAAGCAAGCAGCCAAATTAGCCTTGTTTTTCATTTTCTTTCTTTTTATAGGCTATTTCCCTCTTCTGATTTTGAAATGAAATATGAATCAAATGATCAGTTTCATGAGATTCACTAGAGCCATTGCAAGGAATACATAGATTTTTTTTAAACTATAAATAAATAAATAAATAAATAAATAAATAAATAAAGTTTAAACCTTCAAAACATTTTCACAATAAAATACCCATTTATGATGTATTATTGATGTATGGTATTACAGTTCATATCTCACTCTGTCCATGAAAAATCAACCTCAGAGTTCATTTTAAGGGCACAGAGCTGCTGCTTCAGTAGTTCAGTCTAGTTCCTCTCATGTCAGGAAAGGCCGTGAGAAATGTTTGTTTCATAGAGAAAAAAACCTTTAAAACACACACACAAAAAAGTTTTATTTAGCTATTTATTTCATGGTGAACTATTGCTGTAGTATTTCTCTTAGTTTTAATATTTTGTAATTTTATTCAAAAAGTGAGCAATCTTATAAATGCTAATGGTTAAAGAGTATTCATACAACTACACTTTAAAAAAAATTCTATGATCAATAAATTATGACAACATATTTTTACTCATCGAAATAAGTTAAGCAATTTTCAAGAGTCAGCTAATTTTTTTTTTTAAGTCAGTTTAATGTAATTTAAGTTGAAATGATTTAAACATCCATGTTGATTGTACTTAAAAATGTAAGGCAGAAACTTTTTTACAGTGTGTTTCTCTCTGTATTACAGGGATCAATGGGTGTGAGAGGGCCACAGGGACCCCGTGGACCAACCGGGCCCCGTGTGAGTATTGCTGTGATATATCGAGACTAACACAACAGCAACGGACATTAAACTCAAAACTGTGATTGCATCATTCATCTTTGGGGAAAAAATATGAATCTTGACTTATAATGATTTATCCTGATTCAACAAAAGTCATTTTAAATGTACATTTAGCAGACGCTTTTATACTAAGCGACTTAGTATAAATAGTTCCTGAATATAAAAACTGTCAATTTTTCCTTTTTGGAGTGTAAGACATCTGTGTTCACAGACTAATTAGGAATATCATGTAGAGCAGCAGTAATAATTATGAAACAACAGGGTGAAACAACTGCTTCCTTAATCATCTAATCACCCTTTATTTCTTTCGTACTGGGTGAGAACTGTTCTAAAGAGAATCCGTCGTGTTTACAGGGTGCTGCAGGGATGCTGGGCGGAACAATGGAACTGGTAAGAGGATATTTCATTTGTTGCTGAGTGACATAAATAAGTCTGAATGACATAAATAATCTGACTCTAAATTGTCTTTTCTGATGTTAAGTGCCCTAACGCTTGCTCAGCTGGTGCACCTGGTCATCCTGGTTTGCCTGGGATGAAGGTGAGTTTTCTTGTAGATAGTAATTCAAAAGGAATTTGTTTATAAGATCAAGACTTTTTTTTAAGTTTACAATACAAATGTAAATGTATAAATATATACAATTATTAATATATATTTATACATATATATGTCCTTGCTTTTTATTATAAAATAAGTATGTCCTCCTGTCCATTGTTAGGGTCATAAAGGGGTGAAAGGAGAATCCGGAGAGCCTGGTAAACAAGGACACAAGGTAATAACTTTTTATTATTTAAAGGAGGAACCAGAACCATCTGGGTTGTGTGTGTGTGTGTGTGCTTCTTTTTGTGACATATGAGGACACACATGTGTTTAATGATATGGACATAGGTATTACAGAAGAGGGTGACTTATGAGGACATTTCCCCATGTCCCCATTTTTCAAAAGGCTTATAAATCACACAGGATGAGTTTTTTAAGAAAGTAAAAATGCAGCATGTCTCCTGTGATGGGTGGGTTTAGGGGCAGGGGCAGTGTAAGGGGATAGAAAATACGGTTTGTACAGTATAAAAACCATTACGCCTATGGAATGTCCCCACATTTCTCAAAAACAAATGTATGTGTGTGTGTGTGTGTGTGTGTGTGTGTGTGTGTGTGTGTGTGTGTGTGTGTGTGTGTGTGTGTGTGTGTGTGTGTGTGTGTGTGTGTGTGTGTGTGTGTGATTGAGGTCAGCAACAGTCATGAAGTTCTCCAGAGTGAATCGGTCTGTTGTAATGAGAATGCATCGTGTACTAAAAAAAAATCTCCCACTGTGACATTTTCGAGATTATTACAGAGACTCATTTATAATTGAGGTCTGACGCTTTGGCTGAATTAACGCGGAGGATGTATTTAAATGCGGTCTATTAAAGATCTGTGTAAGAATTAAACTCCACTGGTGCATGAAGAATAATAAGAGATTGGTGTGGTGACATTAAGTTCACTCGTGACTGCTTGCTATATTGTCCTCAAGATTCTTGGCTCAGAATCAGTAAATTTACACATCATTTACCTCAATCAAAACTTTGCAGTTCTTTTTTAAATATTACATTAAAAGACATTACAGATTAAAATACATTATTAAAGATTCTATCTATCTATCTATCTATCTATCTATCTATCTATCTATCTATCTATCTATCTATCTATCTATCTATCTATCTATCTATCTATCTATCTATCTATCTATCTATCTATCTATCTATCTATCTATCTATCGGTCTGTCTGTCTGTCTGTCTGTCTGTCTGTCTGTCTGTCTGTCTGTCTATCTATCTATCTATCTATCTATCTATCTAATCATCTATCTATCTGTCCGTCCATCCGTCCGTCCGTCCGTCCGTCCGTCTATCATTCTATCGGCTATCTGTCTGTCTGTCTATCTATCTATTGTCTGTCTATCTGTCTGTCTATCTACTGTATCTATTGTCTGTCTGTCTATCTGTCTGTCTATCTATCTATTGTCTGTCTGTCTGTCTATCTATCTATCTATCTATCGTTCTATCGTCTGTCTGTCTATCTATCTATCTATCTATCTATCTATCTATCTATCTATTGTTCTATCGTCTGTCTGTCTGTCTGTCTGTCTGTCTGTCTGTCTGTCTGTCTATCTATCTATCATTCTATTGTCTGTCTGTCTGTCTGTCTATCTATCTATCTATCTATCTATCTATCTATCTATCTATCTATCTATCTATCTATCTATCTATCTATCTATCTATCTATCTATCTATCTATCTATCTATCTATCTATCTATCTATCTATCTATCTATCATTCTATTGTCTGTCTGTCTGTCTGTCTGTCTAGTTCAAATAAAAGTACCACCTTTTGTTTTAGGTTAACATGCAGTACTGCAGTCGATGTCTATTTTGAAGATTTTTAGGATCTCAGTTTGTAAAATATCTTTCTTTCTCTTTTTAGGGAGAGGAGGGAGATCAGGGGGCACTTGGAGAGGTCGGCTCTCAAGGCCCAACTGTACGTGCATTTCCTGTTTATTTCAGCAATCTACACTTAATGAACGAAGCAGTCCAGTGGCTGTATTTTGATCTATTGTCTTAAAGCCTTGTTTCAATGATGTGCTCTCAGGGGCCACAGGGAATTCGAGGTGCCACTGGTATGATTGGCTCCAAAGGAGAATTGGTAAGATTTCAATAGAGCTTGGTTGAAATAGGAAGTCGAGGCATAACATATGTTGTCTGTTCATCTTTTAAATATCCATTTGCCTTTAGTTTTTCACAGTGTGATAAAACCATGATATACCCCAGCATACTCATGGTATGTCAAGATGAGAAATCCATATTTTTGTTCATTTACATGGACGAGAAAGACAAAGTAAAGCCATAAAACTTTATATTTTATGGGATTGCTGTTTAGAGCAGTTGAAAATATTTTTTTACAATTATAGTATCATTAGATGGTATACTGTATCACTGCAACATACATAAAAAGCTAAAAATGAATAACAAATAATAAAAAATAAGCAAAATAAATAAACAAATAAAATGGTGTTATTTATTTACAGGGCGCTCGTGGTGTTGATGGTGACCCAGGCCCTCAGGGGGTTGCAGGGGCGACGGTAAGTTCTGTAACTTCCTCTACCTTCTTCAAACGAAACCAGTCGAATCTAAAACTGTGTAAACAATCATGAAACAGGAAAGTTTTACCTTACATTCACAGTTAAAGGCTTTGAAGACTGTTTCAGCAGTGGGTATTGATGTCCTGAGCCTTGAGTGTAAATAAACAAATCAATTTTAGTAGACATCTAAGATATATGTCCCTTTTTATCTAGGGGGATCGAGGCCAAAGAGGAGGAATGGGAGAAGCTGGCCCTAAAGGCGAACAGGTATGTGAACACCCATCATTAGAAAAGCAAATCATGCACACAGTTTAAGTTTAAGAGGGTTTTGTTCATTAAATAAGCCTTTGAGAAGTTGTCCATGATAAGTAGGTCATGACCTGGCCAGTGATCCATGTTAGTCCTGGAACAACGTTTAAATGATGATGGTCAAGGAACATGCCTTGTTTAGCTATAGTCTGTCATGCTAAGGGTAATACTGATCTTAATGATTCTGATTTTAATGACATAATCTCTTTCTGCAGGGACCTCAAGGGCCAAGAGGCAACACTGGTCTTCCAGGGCCAAAGGGAGATGGTGTACGTGGTTTAACATACAAATAAACTTTCACTTATTTTAATACAAATTTTGCTACCATCGTACAGTGATGGTATCAGATGTGTAATACCATCTGAAATACCATAGAGTATAATACTATATGAAACCGTGGCAATATGGTACTTTTTGGTACTTGATTAATTTTTTGAAATGATTTGCCTAAAAACTATTCTATACATCCAAACAGCATCTGTGTCTTTTTTTCAGGGTTTGCCAGGTGTGGATGGACGTGAGGGAATCCCTGGCATGCCAGGTGGCAAGGTACAGCCTTCTGACTTTCGTTAGTCAACCATGAGAATGTAGAAATTGTGATAGTGGTAATAATGGAGATGTGGTTCTTTTACAGGGCACCACTGGAAAAGCTGGAAGCCCTGGGGAAATTGGACTTCAAGGACTCCCTGTAAGTCTTCATGTAAAAAATAAAATAAATGTATTAAATACATGAACTGCTATAATGACTGTGAAGAAAAAGTAATAATTTTTTTTTGCTAGAGGTAAGAAAGTTCACATACAATATGCTAACGTTCAACAATTTGCGGTCAGTAATTTTTTTTTTGCTTTAAAGAGATTAATAATTTTATTCGGCAAGGATGATTTAATTGGTTAAAAATGACAGTTGTAACGTGAGGTGGCTGGAGAGAATGTGCACGATCATGGAATAGCAAGAAAACAGTCTTTAATTAATTCAAACAGAACACTTATAGATAGATAACCACGTATACATCAACAATAACAGACAGATGCACTAGGGAAACTCAAGGCTTAAATACAAGGAACAAACAAAGGGAACTAGATGAACACAGGTGAACAGAATCAAATTCAGAATCAAAGTCTTTTCTGACTAAATGTAACCGTGACCTTATACTGTTTATATTTTTTATTCTTAGAATTTTTTATTTATTACTGTTGTATTTGTATTGTGTATGTGCACTGGAGCCTCAGCACAGCTTCAGCACCAAAAAAAAATTCCTTGTGTGTGAAAGCACACTTGGCAATAAAGCTCTTTCTGATTCTGAAATAATGAATGAATAACCATGTCAACAAACCAGAGCAAGAATAAGTAACCAAAGGAACTAATATGAACAGGCAAACTAGAACAGAGAGAAAAGAAAACTAAAACAGAACATTCATGTAACAGAAGTACAGATGTTTACATTATAGACCAATTTTGAGAAGACGTCACAGTTACAGTTGCAAGAAAAAGTATGTGAACCACTTGCAGAATCTGTGAAAATGTGGATAATTTTAACTAAATAAGAGAGATCATACAAAATGCATTATTTTTGATTTAGTACTGTCCTGAATAAGATATTTTACATAAAACAATGTTTACATAGATGATGGAGCCAAGCCCAACCCCTGAAAAACAACCCCACACCATAACCCACCCTCCACCAAACTTTACACTTGGCACAATGCAGTCAGGCAAGCACTGTTCTCCAGGCAACCGCCAAACCCAGACTCGTCCATTCGATTGCCAGACAGAGAAGTGTGATTGGTCACTCCAGACAACACGTCTCCGCTGCTCTAGAGTCCAGTGGCGGCGTGCCTTACACCACTGCATCCGACACTATGCATTGCACTTGGTGATGAAAGGCTAAGATGCAGCTACTCAGCCATGGAAACCCATTCCATGAAGCTCTCTGCGCACTGTTCTTGAGCTAATCTGAAGGCCACATGAAGTTTGGAGGTCTGGAGCTGTTGAAAGTTGGCGACTTCTGCGCACTGTATGTCTCAGCATGCGCTGACCCCCGCTCTGTGATTTTACGAGTTGCTGTTGTTCCCAATTGCTTCCACTTTGTTATAATACCAACAGTCGACTGTGGGATATATTGTGTAGTGAGGAAATTTCACGAATGGACTTAGGTTGCTACTTGTGGTATATCACGGTACCATGCTTGAATTCACTGAGCTCCTGAGAGCGACCCATTCTTTCACAAATGTTTGTAGAAGCAATCGGCATGCCTAGGTGCTCTTGTGGCCATGGAAGTGATTGGAACACCTAAATTCAATGATTTGGAGGGGTGTCCTAATAGTTTTGGCAATGTCATGTATTTCTTCTCAGAATTGTGAAATATGAACTTGGAAATGCAAGGAAAAAAAAACTTGAAATTACATTTTTATTGTTTTAATATGTGGCTTCCTTAGAGAGCTACTGCAGAACTGTAATTTTCTGTCACCAGGAAGGCTCAACCCACAAAACACATCATCAATATTTGCAAAAACCCAAATCTATTACAAAAATATTATATTTCAATTGATAGCTGTTTTTTTTTAAATTTCTATATAAAAAAATCCAGAAAAAAAGTATCACGGTTTCCATAAAATATTAAGAAGCACAACTGTTTTCAATACTGATGAGAAGAAATGTTTCTTGAGCAGCAAATCAGCCTATTAGAACAATTTCTGAATGATCATGTGACACTGAAGACTGGAGTAATGATGCAGGAAAAGAATATATTCAAATAGTTATTTTCAATTGAAATAATATTTCACAATATTACTGTTTTTACTTTATTTTGATCACATAAAATGCAGCCTTGGTAAGCATAAAAGCCTTCTTTCAATTAAAAAGAAAAATCTTACAAATGCCAAACATTTGAATGGTAGTGCATCCTAGATTTCACTTCCATCTACAAGATGCAGCACAAGAAGTCTGTTTTATATGACCTTTGTTAGACGTGCATTGCATCTTCAACCTGTCTTCTTTAAAGCCATAAAGCTCATAGCTCACTATATAGCAGATAATAAAAGTCAATAATTTGTTTCGATTTCAAATTCGTGCATGTTGTGTCTGCTCCATTTCATGGCAGGGCAAGATTATAAAACACTTCTGACTTTATCCAGCATGATGTCAGCTCTTCATGACTAATTCACATCATAATTAATTTTGAGATGGTTCAAATACCCCTTGAGTTTTACTTTGATCTTACAGAACAAAGAGAATGCATTTCACTTTCTTCAGGAGATGTAGTTTTAAAACAACTGCTTTTTGATATTTAGTGACTTTCTCTTCCATGTCTGCAGGGTTTACCAGGAAGCCCAGGGCCAAAAGGTGGAGGAGGAGAGAAGGTGAGAAAAGTTGCTGAATTGATCTGTGTTCAGTGTAGATAACACACTGATATATTATACTGTATGTATATATATATATATATATGACTTTTTAATATTGCACAGCCCTAGCTGATTTTTCCTGAAAAGTGTGTGACACTTTCAGCATTGCTCTGTTTATTTCAGTGGCCCAACACAGAAACATTGGTTTATATTTTTTTGCAATTCCTTTTAGTACCACAGGTGGCGGTGGAATTACACACTTCAGCTTTAAGTTACTATGTGCAGTAAAATCCTAACTCTGCCTGTATGTAACCATGAACACTGTGTGATTATACACACTCTGATTACAGGGTAATGCAGGACAACCAGGCCTCATTGGCACTATGGGATCTGCAGGCAGACAGGTAAGTTCATGGTAAACCGTCCAATAGCTCTGCCGTCCAATAGCTCTGATCTGACAGTAAATGTCTCTGTCCAGGGTGAGCGTGGAGAACAAGGAGAATTAGGACCCATTGGGCCTATTGGACAGCCTGTGAGTACACACTGGAGCACAACTAATGGCTAATGCACAGGCTGGATGTGTCTATATTTACTCGCTAAGGTATTTGTGGATAATGATAATGCCTTGTTGTTTAGGGAGACAGAGGAGAGCAGGGGCCATCTGGACCAATGGGAAAACCAGGAGCCAGAGTAAGTGCATACTCTGTATAATGACATGGTTGTGATATCAAAGCAAGCATCTGCCATACTTTATATTTTTCATCATTCAAATTACCAAACAAAGTAAAAACCTGCAAGTAAAGAGATGGCTGACCTGAGGCCGCCTTTGTTGCTCAGATGTTGCTCTTTAATAGCTCAGCAAACATGTTTAAGTTTCAGATGTTTCTCCTAAAAATGAAATGAGAAAGATACACGAATTAAAACTAATGTTGACATAAAGTAAAGGTCCATTCACACAAAGAACAATAAGTTTAAAGATAATATCTATATTAGCGTCCACACCAACGCACGATAACGTTATGTCAATTCAAAGCGTGCACTGCAGTTTTGTCGTCTGACACTTTAAATGGACAAACTCTTTAAAGGGATGATGAATTGAGAAATCAACTTTCCCTTGAGCTTTTGATATATGAAAGGTCATGGTAATATAAGAATATCCTCTAAGTTTCAGAGCTGAAAACTTCCTTGTTAGTCAAAGAAATGCTTTTATAGACACTAGGCCCAGAAAACGATAGAGTGCTTCATACTGACGTCATTGCGCGACGAAACACCGCCTCTACAGAATAAAAAGCACGTGTAATTCAGTAGCCCCGCCCACCGACTCATCACGCTAGCCAGCAGCAATAAACAAGTCGAAGAAGACAGCAAGATATTGTGGAAGAACTCAGTCGCTGCATAAGCTTCCTTCGGATACTAATATTAGGAATGTGTGATACTTAATTTATTTTTTAATGAAGTTAAAGCCAGCTCACGTGAGGAAGACATGTACCTGTGTTCACTTCATTTCACTGTGGAATCGTTTATACACAAGTCTCAGGTGCTGGATTAGCAGATACAGTGTTGTGCCTTCTATATTGGATTCGACAGGAATAGTGCAACAAACTTATGTGAGTAAACGTCTTTTTTATATGCAATAGTAGTACCAGGGCTTTGTGTTTTCCAGACGGGCTACCAAAACGTAAGACGTTTACGAGCCCTGTGATCGAGAGAATCATTCTGGTTGCCGCTTTCAAAACGAACCCTCCCTAATGTGAACTGAACTGACAGGGGAGCTGAAGCTCATTAAATATGCAAATCTTATCCAATCCCAGCCGTGGGCGTTTACTTCCAAGTCTCCAGTGCAGCACGCCCATCAAAACCCATCATTCAGGAGAAAACCTCAAAACCAGTGTAGAAAATAGCCTACTTATTCATTATGATGTTTTTGAATGTAAAAACCACACAAACGTCATTAGTTGACCTCAGACAACAGTATAAAAATAAACCATGACACCTTTAAAGAAAGTTTGATTCTGATTGGCTGGCAGTGTTTCATCAGTTGGAAAAACATTTTCTAAAAGAAATTCCAACTACACTAAAAAAACTCTACTATTCGTTTATATTTAGAACGAGTTTTAGAACTATATATTTATCTTCATTGTTATTGTCCTTGGTGTGACCGAGTTATACAATTCATATACATAGTAAAGCTCTGATTATTTGCTCCTGGAAAAGTTTAATGAGATATGTTCAAATTTGAATCTCAGGCTTTTGATTGCAGATATGAGATTATTAGGGATTTTTTTTTTTTTTATTATGTGTAGAAATTTCTAAGAAGCGGGAGACTTCAGAGGTGTCAGAATCCTTGATTTACTCTCCATTTAAATGCATTGCTGTCTACACTGCAAAATAAACTGATCTCAAAGATACACTATATAACTTTGCGCTAGTGGTTAATAAACAAAACTGCATGTGCATGCGTCTTGCGGAAGAACATTGTAGCCGGAGCTACTTCTCTCTGTCTATGTAGATGACGGGTCTTGACGGTACTGGGCTGCTCCGCAGTGGTTGTCGTCCCACCCATTCTAAAAAAAGTCTGAATATAAACACCCATGGCCTAAAACTAACTTTTCGCCACACCTGCGAATAGCCAGTGATTTAAGAAAATTTACCAGCCATAAATATTTTTCACCAGCCATGAAGCAGTTAGACAACACAATTTTAGATAGCCTACCAGTGAAAATTCTAAATTCTCTATTCCAATTTTGTTACCACAGCTAAAATTACTAGCCTAACTAATATAAATTTAAAGCATTATTAAAGAGAAGTAACAGTAGTTTTCGAGTAGTAAAATAACACTGGATAGTCTTCACTGTATAAATTAAACATAGATTAATCCTTATCAAATTTTCAAAAGTTATTCAGTCAAGAGCAGTGAATGATTATTTTATTTGTCCTTTGTTGTTTGATGAACATTAAAAACACAGACAGCAGCAGACATATTAGACTGCTGTCACTTTAAGACTAATCCACGGATCAATACACTGATACTGGTACATATCTTTCTTTACTGTTTACATTCACTTAAGTCATAACTGACTATGTTTACTAGGATATTCTCAGAGGCCTGTGTTTTTTTAAATATTTTTTATACTTTTTTTTATGAATTTGTCCGGTCAAGTGCAAGAAGACATGAAAGAGACCGTAATTCAGCATTCTCACGCTGTCTGAGACACAGCTTACTGGACGTGTGCTTCAGATGTGTACACGCAAAATTTTCCGCTCAGTGTGCAACAAATTTAGTTCCCATTCGCATCTTCTTATGCCTGAATATTTAAATTGCCAAGGCTTAAACTGCTGGTCTGTAAGCTGTCCTGTCGTTCACGTTGTTTATGTTCATGGTCTCACAATATTGCATTGTAAGAAATCATAAAAATGTTACTGGCCAACTGGCGATTGACACAGTTTCATATACTCACCAACGCCGATCTCTACTCGTATTCGTTTTACTCATACTCTTCACTTGGCAAGTGTTAATTTTTGTGTAATATTTTTATATTATAGGTGTACCGTTGTGATTGAAGATAAGACAAAAACAGTATAAGACACATTTTGCTTTGGAAGATGGGTTTATGTAGGCCTACTCATTATATACATTTTAGACTAGCCTAGAAATCTAGACGCACACTAGCGGCAGCAAATCTAATTTGCCGCGAGTGTAGTCTAGCAACTCTTGGTAGACCTGCAAGCTGGAAAAACCAAACTCAGGTCAGGCCAATCACATCGTGTATAGACTCGGTGGGCGGGCTTAACATAATGACAGCAGAGTTGCCGAGATTCCTTGTGCTACTTGTAAACAAAGAATCTGGCGAACGGTGGTCTTTCGAATCGGCTTTGGCCGCGACTCTGGGAGACTTGTTGTTAAACTTTTTTTGAGAAAAGAACAAAGAGCGGCACTGAAGTCATTCTTAAGAAAGGAAGATGTGTTTGGAGTTTTGCCGACCGGATACGGCGAAAGTTTAGTCTATCAACTAGCTCGGCTTTACCTTCTTCGTTGCTCTGGTTGGTTGTAGTGCGTGCAGAGGGAATTTGAAAGACATCCATTTATCCCACCCCTCGGATTGAGTCCTGCCAATGGCGAGTTCCAGGCTAAAGTTAGACTACTTTAATCATTATTACTTGCCCCCATCATTTTGACTGCAAAGTAAAATATATATACTTTTTTTAAAATCTGACTTTACACCACTGGCAAAACATTTGATTAGATTTATGTTTAAGAAAAAGAAAAACTCTCAGTTTTGCTTGTCAGGTAAATGCATCTCATTCTAAGGATGTTTAGATGTTTAGTTACTGGAAAATAAGACAAACATACTGATTAAGAAAATGATTTAGTGCAGTGTAGGAGGAACTGCTGACATTAAAGAGATCTCATTTGTGATTCTTTTTTTTTTCTTCTATGAGCTGCCAGCAAACCCAAAGTTCAAAACAAGTCATAGGCAGCAGCACATTTAAATTATTCCATTATCCCAGTGTTCAAAGTCGTTTTAACATCCACTAAGCTCAACTGCTTTTACTTATTTAGACGGTTTGGTGCATGGTGAATTCCAAAAACTTTTCAGCAATAGTCTTTTAAGGGA
Source organism: Gobiocypris rarus (assembly GCA_023029165.1). Lineage (NCBI taxonomy): Eukaryota > Metazoa > Chordata > Actinopteri > Cypriniformes > Gobionidae > Gobiocypris > Gobiocypris rarus. The sequence continues at coordinate 14,877,979 of CM040927.1, forward strand.
ATTCATGACTTTATATTATGCTAATTTGAGGGTCAAACCAAGGCAAATTTTCAAAGTATTGAAATGCAGACACACTGCTGGTAAGAAGGGAAGCATCACGCTGTGGTCTGTAGAAGAGAATGGAGCCAGTGGTCTCTCTCTTGAATGGGATCTCACCTCGCTGTTTCCTCAGTAAAGAGTAAACAGTGAAAAGAATGTCTCACAGCAGTGTATCTCAAAGAGCCCTCTGTTCTCCTGCCATTCCCATGAGCACACATTTATCTACACACACACACACTCAATGTTTAAACATGAATTTATTATGTGAATAAATTCCATCATTATTATTAATATTACTATTTTGTGTGTGTGTGTTTGTGTGCATACACACATGGGACAAAGGCAACTAAACCAGAGATGATCTTATTATTTTGAGATACGAGGATCCGTGGCTCTACCAAGTGTAACGGCCAACTTGGATCACATTGTGCCTTGATAAATAAAATGAGAATAATATGAGTATTGTAATAAATGAGTATTCCAAAGATAACCGGATAGTTAACTTTTTCTGGTTATAGAATCCGAAGTGCAGATCCACAGCTAATATTGCCCACAACCCATATTGCCCACAAGCGTTGGACAAGGATTAGATTATAACTAACCCGATAAAGATATTTATATTTAAAATGAACAACATAATATTTCATCTGCAACAGCATTGTGAACTTTTGTAATGATACTTTTGGTCATTAACCTATAAATGCATCATTATACAAATCGCTAATTCTCTGCATGAAAGGCCATGACTGGTAGATCAAAACTGAAGGAAATTAAATTACATTGAATATGAAGGATTTTAACTGTGACAAGATGATTGACGGAAGTTTAAACAGTGACAGAATGCACGTAACTAAATGACGAAGTATGTCCCAAAGCTTACCTACTATTCTGCTACACACTCAAAAGTAGTTTTTCTTCACAAAAACAGCACATACTTTTAGGGCATAGTATAAGTAGGCGAATTGGGACGCAGCAACTGTTTGAGGATACCATAGAAATGAATGAGAAGTGCCGTAATATGAATCCTACCTGTCGCGCAATTGTCTGTGGATTATCTTATAAAACCTTATAGAAGGGTCAAAAGGTGTAAACAAATGTTTGAGCAAACGATTGAAGATTAGCAGTTTTCCCACAAAAGCAGTTTATTCAGGTGTGCTCAGGCACATTGTTGGCGCGTTGCAATTTTGAGGCAACTGAAAATGACTGCTCCATTGAGCTCTTAATGAGCCATGGGTGTGTTCTGGGCTTAACCTGCAATAAAACAATCAGAGTCTCATCTCCTATTGTCTTCAAAAGCCAATTGCTTTTGCACTTTGCTGGATCTGCTACTTATATTGCGGAATATGGACACCCTCAACCTGACGACTTTAAATACTTGTGTATTACCACGATTGGTTAAATAAGTAGCCAATTTCATTCATTATTACTGCAAATAGGTAATTCTGATACATGTATTGACTATCCATTATGACATGTAGGCATTTTTATCCTTATGTACACAATAATAATATTTTACATTGTAATCCTTTTTTGTAATCCAGTCCCTGTGTGTGTAATAAGTGAGTGTATGTACATTGTGCTCCCACCCATAGCCGCATATTACTTCCACACCCTTTAAATAACACAAAAAATATGTATGTACATTGTGCTCCCACCCATAGCCGCATATTACTTCCACACCCTTTAAATAACACAAAAAATACTGCGTTTTCAGTTGCCTCAAAATAGCAACACGCCAACAATGCGCCTGAACACACCTCGTTTTCAGACCTGCAAACAGGTCTGGCGCAAGTGGACTTGCTATTTAAACAACATGGCACAGGACGTGAAAATGATAACTGCGTCGGGATGAAACTAGCAAATAACACTTGTGTCGCACCTGCCGTCGCAGTGTGCCGGATGTATGACAGGGCCCTATAACCCCTGATTTAGATTTAGACCAATTCCCAAAACTGTTCAACCCAAAACAGTGCTGGAAAAACATTCACAGACCATTTTGCCATTTTGTCCTGGTTTAGCAGACTGCTCTCTTTTAAAAAATGCAGGAGAGTGTTTTTGTGGGGAGGAACTACATGATTCTGAAGTCTTTTCTCTTTATTGACAAAGGTTTTGAACCTTTCCCATCTGTTTGGAAATCCTGCAGCGAGAGAGGAAGGAATAGATAAACACATGAACCAGAACTTTAAAGCAAATGCCAGACTCTGACTGCATGCCATCTTACTTTGATTGTCTTTTCAGGGTCCTAAAGGTGACCTGGGCTTGCCTGGACTTCCTGGACCGCCGGGTCTGCCAGGAACAAAAGGAGATAGGGTGAGGATGTCTCTGCCCACCACATTTCTCAGAACATCCTGAACAGATTTTTGTAATCTCAAAATTTCTTAAATTGCTGCCAACCATTCATCATGATTTTGTTCCCTGGTGAGCTGATAAAAACCTGTGCACCTGTGGAAAATGTGTTGCAGTCAGGCAGTTTCAAGTGATTTGTTCATGTTTTATGTGCAATATGCATCAGATCTCAGTGAACCTGAGGCTCATACAAAAGAATTATTTGGTGATTTGCATTCATAATTCTGTATCTATTAAGGAACAGCAACGTGTACTTGGAGTTTGGCTAAATCAGTCACTATTAAAACAATCTCTTTAAAAAACAGCTAACCTAGCTCTTTATATTCACTGTTCTTGTTCAGTTAGAAAATGAGGGCTTCACTTTTTCCAGCCTTTAAGGCATTGCAATTATTACGTGCTCCCACTGGTATTTTAAAGTTTAAAACACTTTGAAAGTACAATGAGGCTTTTTAAAATCAAATTCATCCATTTTAGACTTAAGTGATTTCTTTAATTAATTTTTTGGGGGGAACTTAAGCACCTCACACAGATGTAGGATTTAGAGAAAGAGTGAAATGCTGAGCGTACATTATTGAATAACTGTTGTTATAATGAACACTTCATACAGATGCTTTGAGTGAAATATTCATGGGAATGAATTTCTGAATGTTATATTACACAGGGTGAAGCAGGTGAACCAGGACCAAAGGGAGAACAGGTACGAGCGTGATTCACATTATGATCAGATACGAAGAAATGTAAGAAAGGCTGAAACAACTTGGCTGTAGAAACTGCCAGTAAATTTGACAAATTATATCAAATAAATGGCAAGTATTAATATTTGCTTTATTTATAGCTTTTTTTACAGTGTATAGAACTTAATACTGCAATAAATGACAAGTAGTCCGTCAGGCACCACACTCTTTAAAATGCAGTAAAATCATGTCCAGCATCAAATGGTTCACTGCATCTAAAAATCATTTAGTTTACATTTAAAGGATTAAAGACAGCATTAATATTTAAATATGTCAATGTAATAATAATGAAAAACACAAAAACAATTTTCTCAACAAGTAATATGCTTTCTGTAGGCTATGAATGCCGCTCATCCAGTCACATTTTATAACCAAACTTATCCATTCTAGAAGTTTTACAATAACAAAACTCATAGACATCTATGAAATGATCTCCTTCACGGTGATGTGTTTTATTGTAGGGAGATCAAGGTGCCGAGGGAACGCCAGGAGATAAGGGAGATCTTGTGAGTAGCTCTGAAATAATATGAATGCAGCATGCTAATGTACACTGAGCTTTTTGAGATAGTGAACTTTAATTTTCTTACTGTTTATGTACTTAGGGTGATCCTGGCCAGCCTGGAGCTAAAGGCGAAGTGAGTTTTTGATCAGTATTCTCACGATTGTTTTTGACTATTCAGCTGTCGGTTCTGATTTCAGATATCCATGAAGAGTTTCCCTTGGTTTTATCTCAGCTCACTGTAGCCCTCAGAGATAACATTGAAACACTAAATCATTGTAATGATTTACTGTATGAAAGACATATATTTACATCTAACTCTGGTGTAATTCAGGTTGGTAACCAGGGAGATCCGGGTAACAGAGGGCCAGAAGGTTCCCGTGGGCAGCCCGGCATTGAGGGGCCTCCTGGTAGTCCTGGACCGCGTGGCATGCAGGGGAACAGAGGAGCTCCAGGACCTCGTGGCACCCAGGGACCAGCGGTATGTTTCAACCTCTCAAAGAGAGTGTGATTAACGATTATGCTTCATAAGCCAATGTTGTGTATAGATGAAAATAAAAGAGATGGACACAAATAGATTTATTTCCTTTACCTAATGTAAATGGCATTATCAGTGTTCTGTCAGTTTGTTAATGCGGTATTCTTGGTAGTTTTCATCGTTTTGTTGCACATGTAAAAACTCTAGATTTTTAACAATTTCCTGAGTTTGCTTTGCATGTACACTACCAAGGTTTCTTGCAGGTTTTAGTAAGTCAAATTTAAGACCTTTTAAGACATTTTAAGACTATAAAGACTGAAATGTAAGCATTACCAAATAAATATTAAAATAAAAAAAAATGTATATCAATGAATTCAGTCATTGAAAAAAGCATTAATTTAATTTACAGATAAAGCAATCACATGAGTGACCGTCCACACCCAACAATGTGCCAAATGCCCAAAATCTTATAGGCCCAAAATGAAAATAGGCTAAAAAAAACTTGCCCTCAAATAGAATAGTTTTCATCTCATATTTATTTACATTACAAAACAGCATATTAATAGCCTAATAGAGATTGAACAGTATACTCCAACGAATGTGCACGATTTGGGGAAGATATCTAATTGCGATTATTCTGGTTAAAATTGTCATTTAAAATTATATTTTTATTTGTATTTTTTTTAACAAATAAAAAGTGTGTATAAAACAGTGTGTTTATATATTGATATGACTAATAATAATTATTATGATTGAAAATCTTTAGATAGGTCTAAGGATTTATTGTAAAACATTTATAAGATTCTGTGTTTTTTATCTGTGATATCAATTTCTTAAAGTCTATGTCTTTAATATGAAATATGAGCCACTTACGCATCCACTGTGGGAAAAAAAAAACTGTACATAGATGATGTTCTAACCTATGTAGTTATAATGTTCTGACCCGTGTAGTTATAATGCGTATACGCTGGTCTTAAGTGACACGCATTATAACAAGACTCGCACTCGCATTATAACTATGCACTAGCCATAACGAACCACCATCCAGTACGTATTGGATCTGATCCAGCTACGTCATCGTGCTACAGGCTGCAGCGAGGAGTGTCTCAATCCACCTGGCGCGCTGTTGGCGGGTTTAACACGATGACAGATAGAGAAGCGATGGGTCGTTTTCCGTTGATCACGCCTCTTGTGGTCTGATTGGTTGAAGGACTATCCGATTGCATACAGAGTCATTTGAATTATACTCGTTGATCACGCCTCCTGTGTAGTAGAAAATACACAGCCAGACCAATGTTCAATATTAAATTGAGCTTGGTCTGGTGATAGCCAGACAACCGCTTTTCACTAACATGGGCAAATGAACGTGGTAAAACCTTTTGTAGACTTGACTAAATTAAATTTAAAACATCGGATGAAAATCTGGCAGGTTATAAAAGTTTGAAGGCCTTAAATTTACAGTTCAGAATCGTAGACTTTAAGACCCCGCGGGAACCCTGACTATACCATTTAAAAGTTTGTGGTCAGTAAGATATATTTTTTAATACTTTTATTCAGCAAAGATGCATTAAATCATGAATCCACACAAACTGTTTTCAACATTGATAATAAAAATGTTTCAGGAGCAGCAAATCAGCATATTAGAATGATTTCTGAAAGATCATGTGATACTTAAGACCGGAGTATTGATGCTGAAAATTCAGCTGACAGCTCAGCAATAAATTACATTTGAAAATATTTCATAATATTACTATTTATTCTGTATTTTGATAAAATCTTTATTAGCATTGTCAGCTTTTTCAGCCCTTTTTTGTTGTTGATATTTTTGCCCATTTCATCCATTTATGTGTTCACATTTTCATAGAGCATAGGGAGTAAAAAAGATAATTGTAGGTGATTTTGATATGTACATGGTCCCTACGGTCATTGAAAACCTGTAAATATCATGTCAATCAATGTCTAGTGACTATAATGTGGTTCTGTTATGCATAAGTCAGAGTATATGAAATTGGCTAAAAATTGCTCTTTGTGAGTGCAATCTTTATCAAATGAATATCGGTTCATCCCTATCCAGTAATCATGAATGACGTTTTAGAAATTTCAATGGCCAATATGTGTGCAACCCTGTAGTTATCAGTGTTTTGTTGTACACACTCGTGTTTGGAAAGGTATATTGAGAAAAAATCATATTGATCAGAAACCGCACTGATATCTAAAAGCTTCTGCCGCTTTCAAGAACACTTCATTCCTATTCCAATGTTTTTGTTTGTTATTTTCTGATGTAGAGATGAAATGATCAGAATACAGTAACAGGATTGTGTGTTTTTCTTCCAAACAACTCCTCCTGTGTTCACAGGGTAAAGAACCAAGTGATCAACACATCAGACAAGTGTGTATGCGCGTTATGCAGGGTGAGTCCAACATTTTTATCATTTCAGAAATAAAAGGATTTCCTTTTATGCATACAAAGCAGCACATTTGCCGTCAGATCATCAGAACTTTCCAGGCAGGAGAACACATCTACTGACCACAGAAGGAAAACGTGAGATGAAAAGAAGGGGAAACTTGTGTTTTGTTTCAAAGATTCTTTTTGATTCTACTCTGATGAGCATAGACACGTCGCTAAAGTTAGCCATCAGTTCTGCCTCTCTCTAAGTCCTCTAGAGCGCACGCCACCGATTCCCTCATGACTTTTTCATTCACATTTCACTGAAAAATTCATTTTCGTTTCAGCTGATCTGCACTTTTGCCTCATAGTGATGAATTTCCTCCTTCAGCTTGGTTTCCTCTGCCAAAAACTCCCTGAAAAAGCTCAGTCAAGCATTGTGCTGCATACATTTTCAGGACGTTTTCCGACTGAAAGTTGAAATTCACTGTACCCTAGCCTCTGCTCAATGGCTCAGGGCCTGGGATTGGATTCTTTACATCATGAATAAATCGGTCTGCCCTTTTATCCCTTCGCACAATGAAAAAGAAAGTTGTAAAAACGGCAGCAATGCTCTTCTTTATGCTCAATTTCCCATTGCAAATTGAAAACGTAAAAGAACACCATTCAAAGGGATGAATGAGGGCAAATGAAAGGCGTGAGCTTTAACAGCGTTCTGCAACACAGCTTTGAGTGAATACTGAAAGCTGGCAAATGATCTGCTTATTCACATCAAAACATCAGAGCTATAACAAAGTAAAATTAGTCTAGGGTCTATTTACTTCCAAAACATAAAGCGGCTTAAAGTGTGTGCAATAAAGAGTCAGACCAGGTGCAATACTCACCAAACCATATCTCTGACACATTCAGCTTTTATCCAACATACAGAATGAACATTTTAACCTGAATTACAGTGCTGGTGTAAAGTGTGAAACAAATGCGGTGCTAGAATGTTAAGGATAGACAGCCAGTCACAGACAGCCTCAGTTATTAATTAATTTGCTTTAAAATAGTGATAGATGTGTCTATTTGTCATGAACTGCTCCGGGACTTGGGTGAAGATGCAAATGCAGCTTTTATTACGAGTAATGCGCAATCGTAATCCATTTGACAGGCAAGGGTCAAAACCACAGGGTTGAAAGCACGGCCAAACAGGGGAATCCAGGAAATTAGGCTGAAGGTCAGAACTAAAACACAGGAGACAAGACAGAGCGCTCAGAAATGCAGTGATACGGTCAAGACTTGGCATAGGATGACTAAATAGAGGGTATGCATTGATGACACTTTTCAGCCAGAACACGCCCCCTCAGAGTGGCAAAAGAGCTGCTGCATGACTGGAAGTTAATAGAGGAAACTGCAAAAACGCGGCTAAAACAAACAAATTTCAGGTTTAAATTAAAGGTTGGACTCTATATAAGTGTTCCTTACAACTTACCAAAGATCCAGTGATCCATAGATATTGACATGTGTCCAGGATCGTGTTTCCTGACATTTACATGTGCCTGATTTCAACGCCGGGGAAATACATAAAGCAAATTTGCATGTGAACGCTTTTTTTAAATACAATATAAGTAGGTCTAAATCCAGGTGATCACATTATATATATATCTCGTCATATCGTCCAGCCCTAAAACTTTAAAAACATCCAATTAGGCAGAATATAAGATGGTAAATATTTAATTGATTAGTTGTCAATACTATAACAATACAATTTATAGGGTATGATTTTACCCCCAAATTCAACTTATTGAGACAAAACGATAACTGAAAATCCATGAGTTTCTTTCTTCTGCTGAACACAAAAGAAGATATTTTAAAGAATGTCAGTAATCAAACAGTTGGCCGTAGCCATTGTCTTCCATAGTATTTTTTTCCCCCTGAAAAAATAAACTCATACAGGACTTGAACAACATAAGGGCGAGTAAATGCTGAAAATTGTCCTTTTTGGATGAACTATCCCTTTAACATGAAATATATGCAAATAGGAAACCCAGAGTGTACTAGTGTACAATGTGAAATATGTAAAACATACTACACAGTGATAATTAGTAACCCAGGATAAAGCAGTGTAAACAAAAATATAGTATATAAAAAGAAAAATTATCGCAGAATAATTTACACACATGATTATTTAATGAGCTAAGCGCACTGAAGATCTTTATGATTGATTATTTGTTGTTAAACAACTGGTCATAACATTACAGCATTTCACAGAGGTGTTAAAAGTGACTTAATTATTATTATCGTGAATCATTGCTTTAACCATTAGTTAAAATAACAGTAACTCATGGTCAAAGTCAGAATTAAATAAAAATTCACTGTTTATGAATGAATTTGTTCGTATGTTTAAAATTGACTATTTTTTATTTTAATTTCTTAAAATTTTATCAAAATGCATGTAATGTAAGAGTGGGTGTCTTTTTTATCATAGTAGAAGCGAAGCAAAATGAAATAAATAAAATATTTTCTAAGATTAACGCAGGTTCTAAAGCTCATGCCTGATCATAGTCCTTATTTTTCCACTAATATTCCTGAGACCTTTTCTCTTTTGTAATGTCTCTCAGCCATCTCTCTTTCTACAAATCTCCCTCTTGCTCACTCGCTCTCCTCCCCATCATGAGTGGACACGCCCCTACTGCTGATTGGCTACTAGTGTGTTGTGCTGCTCGGTCTGATCCACATTCAGCAGCTTGTCTCAGAAATACTGCACCTTTAAAGTCGTGCTGTAACATAGTAGTGACAGATGGGGGAAGAGATAGAGAGAGTGTGCAAAGTGTGGGGGAAGGAGGAGATTTGAAGAAAGCCTGTAGAAAGAGAAATGGTTGAGAGACATTACAAAAGAGAAAAGGTCTGAGGGATATTACTGGAAAAATAAGGACTATGATCAGGCAAGAGCTTTAGGACCCACTTTAAAATTAGAAAAGCTTTACAGTGCTGGTGAGACCTAAGCGGGAAGGCCTGAGGCCAAAATTGCATTGTTTCTGCTCCATATGTGAGTAATATTGGATTTGCTATGTTTTACAGAACCAAGATACGTTATTGTTGAAATGTTTTGAGTGTCATTGTTTGTCTGGAGCTGGGGCCTATTTATTATACCCTTAATCAATTACACATGTACATTTTTAGCTAATCGATCATTAATAGGCACTTTGTTCAAATAATATAAATAGCCTATTTAAAAGTCATACAAATAAGCTTTAAAATCAATAAATAAAGCTATAAAAATTACTACATGTGAGCTTAAATGTTCACTTCTCTCTATATATCAACTAAACTAACTTGGGTTGATTTTTAAATATCAACAGTGTTTCTCAGAAATCGCTTACTGCACCTTTAAGTGTAGTGTAAATGAAGAATTATGTGAAGACAAAGAGCAGGAAGATGGATCAACCTCAAGGAGGCGCCCTAACATTAGTACAGAAGCACAATAGACAAATCTCAAAGCCGTCAGTGTGCAGTGTTAGATGACTCTAATTAGTGAGTGCAACTGCAAAATCAATGGAGAAATGAAATAAAAATGAGCTGCGCTAATAGCAGGGGACCACTCACATTCATTAGTGCATTTGGTCTTTGCCATTTCAGAGCAGCTGGCCCAGTTGGCTGCCAGTCTGAGAAGACCGGAGTCTGGAGCGGTCGGACTGCCAGGCAAACCTGGTCCCCCTGGCTCTCCCGGACCCCCAGGTGACAGCGGCTTCCCTGGGCATGCTGGTGCAAGAGGACTCCCGGGACTCAAAGGGCCTCCGGGACTTCTGGGTATCAAGGGGCCGAAAGGTGAGTTAAAATAGCACTGTGAGTTCGGTCCTGGAATAACATAGAATGTAATGAACTACTGCAGGGGCTTCCCGACGTGATGAAAAGCTAATAATTAAAAGCACAATATGTAAGAGTTTTGAATTCAAATATCCAAAAACCACTAGAACAATGTGATTTTGTTGACTTGTGTACTTACATTATCCCAAATGTTTTCAAGAATGTTTAAATCCAGAGAAATAAGCTATTTTAACCAGGACACGGACTGTGTCCGTGCGTCGCCTATCAATGACATCATACCCGCGTTACCCTCAATTTCCTAAACACCAAAGCCGCTTTAAAATATTATGTGTTGTATTAGACAGGTGACTGAGGCGAGCAACTGTTTGGAGACATTCATCGATACTAATCATGTTTATATAGCTCAACACAGTTAGTCTTATTTTTTAAATCTCTCTTTCTTGATTTACCATGAGTACCATGTTTTACCATGCTTAATATCAATCTAGCTTACTGTGTCACCCCACGTACACATGACGAGAAGCGGAAGTGTTCGTCTGCGCCATAATAAAAGCTCCATTGCTCTCGAGTGTGTCGCACTTGGCTCTCATTAGCAATCTCTCCAGCGGCCTCATTCCGCTCAGCCCGGCTTCATACTACAGTAACGTTAATAAATATTTAATACATTAGCTCATCCATACATATGATTTCTGCCTTAGTCCTGTCGGATTCTTTTCCACCGGCCGTAGAGGTGAAGACGACAAATCCCATGATTCCGCGAAATCAAGGCGTTATCAAGCTACACCTCTGTTTTGAATAAGCGACCTCTAGTGGCGAAAAATACCTTCAAATTGTGTAAATTGTTTCTTTAAATCGTAAATTAAATGAATTAAACCTAAAATGGCAAAAGTGTGAATTTAATAAAATACATATAGATAACACTTTAGAATACTGTTCCATCATTATTGAATAACGAGTAACACACTATTAGCGTTCTAGTAATTACTAACAAGAAACTGATTACTGAATTAGTAAGTAATAGCGCTGAATTAGCTAATCAATAACTTACTATTTTTTTCATACCTCTCAGACTACTAAGAACTACTATATACAGGTTCATAATTAACATGAATAATGCATAATGTATAAATAATTCTAAGGTGAAGATCATGGTAACTCACTAGTAATGACTCAACTATTACCAAATCCTTCAGAAGTAATTACTAATTATTAGGATCATTATTCTGAAGTGAAAAACATGATAACTCTTTAGTAAATACTGAAGTCATTTTTGTAAGGTTTTTAATTTTTTGTTATTGTTATAGTAGTATTGACTAGTGTTTGTGTGTGTGTTACAGGTGAACTGGGAGACAGAGGGGACAGGGGACCTACAGCTCGGGGACCCAAAGGCATGCCGGGACCTCCTGGATTGCCAGGTCAGTTCTGACTGCGTCTCATATCCTACTTCCTCTTGTCAAAAAAAATCATGGTGTTAATGCATAAATGGAAGAGGGTTTTAATGAATATCCTATCCAAACCAATTCCATCTGAAACAACTCAATTCATTTCCACAATGATACTGGAAATATATTTAGCTCCATCCCGTTAATAGACTTTTGAAAGCAAAGTTAAATTGGTGTTAAATGAAGCTGTCAGACGTGATGAACTGGAGGTATATGAAGCCTTCTGTTGTCGCTGTATGTGTGTCACTGACACTTACTGTCAGTCGAATGAAGCCGTCTGTTTAAATAGGATTTCTTAAGCAGTCATTACCTTGTAGTCTAATTGGAATGGACAGATCAGCTGCACTGCCATGTGCTCAGGTCAATTTTATATTTTCAAGCATTTTATTCAGTAGCCTACTTGAAGATATTTGAAAATGATATGCTAAACCAGAGTAGATCACCTAAGATATACAAATTCATACAAACTCACCCTCATGTGTTCGTCCATATAGCACAAAAGGGGATGTTTAGCAGAATTTGTCATGCCAATAAAGCTAATCATTCTTCTTCTCCAAAATAGAGCGCATTTTTGAGGGCCTAAACATGCTCGAAACCTCATAAAACTTTGCACACGCATCAGCAGTGGTGAAAATGTACATCTGATGTGGGTTTCAGAATTAGGTGTGGCAAAAAGGCTCGATATCGCCACCTACAAAGATTTCAATTAAGCGCTGGTTACGTTTCACGTACAAGTATGAAATTCGGAAGACACATAGCCCAATACCTACAAAAAAAGTCCCAGGGAGAAAAATCTGAAAATCCATCAGGAAGTGTGATATTTTACATTTTCTCCTCATTTCCAGACGTTGTACTTTAACTAACTCTTCTGAGATCTTGAGTTTTCACTGAAGGTTGTGTCCGTGGCGGCCTGACATGAAACAGACCTGTTCCAAACTTCACGTTTTATTGGAGTCTTGGCCTGAAGACATCTGCTGGCAACAGGAAATGTCATGCTTTACACTCTAATGCACTCCCAGAAACACATTAAATATGCCACAAAGTACCGAACATGCTAGAAACACGTTAAATCATGCAACATTTGGCTAAGTGCTATTGTATGCGATTTACATCACAAAACAGTAAGTTGTTGTAACTCAAGCATACAATGTCCAATCTGCCTTAAACGTCACGTGTTTGTTAATAGTCCTGGCCTGTAGATATCTACATGGCAATATTCAGTTATAGTCAAAGCGCCATCTGCTGGTAGCAGGAAGTGTGGCAAATACAAATGACTGACGTAGTCCTCCTATTTTTATATACTTAAATGCATATTATCCACCGTGCTCTGTTTTCCTATAGGGGTCAACCGGGGCCGCGAGGGCCCTTTCATCGCTGCTTGCAGCTTTAATTTGAATTTGCATTTTAAATGTGGACAGACACTGAAAAATCCAAATATGACCAAATATGAGGTAGTTCATATGTTATGTTGTAAGACCGCTGAAATCGCTCCAATGGCGGCAGCGAAGAGCGGGCGAAGGTATCTGCGCGTTCGATGTTCTCAGCTGGGCAAAATGGATCTAATTCCAATTCCTCTTTATCTGACTCCATTTTATTATAATTTAGAATTTAGATTAGAATGCCAATTTGGTTATTTGGTCATTCATATTTAATAGTTAGACACACATTTAATTATTCCGTTTAACCCTTTGTGGAAAGTACCCATTCATGATCTCATAGAGATCGTTAATAATTCCAGAGTAAGTCAGAATAAATCAAAATGTAACAATTTATTAAACAGTCAGGTATAATTCCAATTACATAATCAGTTTAACGATCCTCAAAACATCGAATACTCTTAAGTAAAGAGATGCGTTCCTGACTTTCCATAGACTACGTAACGTTGGCTGGACACAACGTTACGGGCGAATCTGAATACAAAATTGCGCCCTGACTCTTCTGCTACAGTGCCTTAAATATTCAAATCTGACAATAACTTCTTTCAAATGGTAACATATGTTAACAAAGGGAATTTACATTTAATCACTCAGGTCTCAGACCTGTATTGACAAGACCAAATGGTTGACACACCTACCATACTATATATGCAACATCTCTTTAAACTCTTAAAACCATTGTTATCTTCTTGAATATTTCTGTGGGGATGAGATATTTGTACCAGTCGCACTAAGACATTTCCAATGATATCAAACACATATATATTGTTTAGTATTTGTTCATTTTTAGATCATATAGATTTTTGGGTATATTTTCAATGGTCACAGCCATTAGGAAGTAGGATGGGGGGAGAGATAAATACATGTAAATTAGAGCCATTCTAAGTTGATTCACTCAGTGTGATGTCGTCTGCAAAAAGTGTCCATTGTCCTCAACCAGACAAACCGGCAGCACTTTTTAAAGCCTTTCAATGTAAAAACACCAAAAAATGGTCTATTTTATTTTCGAATCTCATTGGGGTTGGTGTATTGTGAATATGCGGAATGCAAATGAGATTAACTTTGGCTTTTATTGGGAAATGTATTGAAAATGAAGATGACTGACCTGTTTCTGTCTTGCAGGTGAACCTGGAAAACCGGGATACGGTCAGGACGGGCGCGATGGAGAAAGGGGTCTACCTGGTTCCCCGGGTCAGCCGGGCGTCCCTGGTCCTCCCGGTTCAGCCGGACCGCCAGGTTACTGCGATCCTTCGGCCTGCAATCTTAGCGCAGGCGCCGCCCACCAGTCTCTCAAAGACTCTAGCATGAAGGGACCGGGCGGGAACTAAAAACCTCAGCGCTGGGACTTCAGGACATTCAGAGAGACTCCTTTACAGCTCTGCGAAGAGCTCAAAACATTATCGCCCCTCGCAGATAGTTTTACTACCGCGCTACAGCTGTAATGACAAACACTTAACCAACTTCCTGTGCCCAGAAACATTTCAAATAAGACTTTTGTCTTCACCTGATGTTATCTGCTGGTGCAAATGAACTTTCACAGAACTTATTGGTCATCTAATGTTCTCCTGAAAGCCATTTACAGTAGATTTTAGAAATGTTTTATTCTCAGCTCATACTTTAAATCAACTGCACAAACGTCAATGTGTCCTTCAGACCTGAGGCCTTTTTCATTTCTGTGTGGCAAAGATAAACCTGGCAGAAATATTGATGGTGCTTGAAGTTCATAACGGAAACGGCCTGCTGAAAGGAGAGAGGATATATATACAGACATTCTGCAATGTATTCTTTACATCTATGTAAATGTGATTGGTTTTATAAGAAATTCACTCCCCCTGCTAAAAAAACCATCAGTGTGATTTATTGTTCCAGGATTGTGGGCGGGAAGGCGATGCATGTGACAAACACACAAGAAATGCAGATTTGTCATTTCATGGTATTTCTATTTATTTTACATAGGTGTTTGATGACGATGAAGTTTGTACAGAGATCCAAGGGAGACACATTTGAATAAATTTGGATGTTTTTATATGAATTCAAAATAAATGTTAGGTCTCAAACATTCTTATGCTTCTTCCCCACTCAATGCTTTTTTTCCCACACTCATTTCTCTCTTAAATAACCCGTTTCACGCCAGTGCAAAAATGTTGGCACAAACACATTCAGATTACTCTTTTTTTTGTATAGATGCTAATTTAGAAATGCTGGCAAACTTAGCTCAGCAATTACTCAATAACAGAATCAAACTAAGGATTGCATTAATGTTATTCACTTCAATTAAAACTTCAAACATGAATACAGACTTGATAATGGTTATGCATAAAGTGAATGCATTCCTATTAAATAAATTATTTAAATGTTCATTAAAACGAGAAATCTCCTTAATATATAAAGTGGCATCAAAAAGCATTTGGACACTTAAGCTAGACCATCAGCATATTAAAACCTAAAAAAGTTTTACAAAACAAAGTGAAGTTTTGAACGACAATACGGTTAAGTCTGCAAATTCTTTCTGAATCCACTGTAGATATTAATATCTCATGCACTCAACAATCCAAACGACAACAATATAAGTGGAATGCTGAAAGTCTGAGCATCCTGAAAACACCAAGCAAAGGATAAAAATGCAAACAATCTTTGTACAATCCATGGTAAATATGAAAGGTATTGCAATATGGCATTAAGTCACAGAAGTATGAGAAACAACCATTAACGTTAAATTATTAACAAATATACACAACACCCAAAAAATTTTAATAACTCAAATTATGCTTGGGACAGTTCACCCAAAAATGAAAATTGCCCCATGATTTACTCCACCTCAAAGTCATCCTAGGTCTATATGACATTCTTCTTTCAGACCAATACAATCGGAGATATATTAAAAATGTCCTGGCTCTTCCAAGCTTTATAAGACCGTGTGTCCACCAAAGCGTTTTTTCACGGGGCTGGCTGGCGTATTCCATTGTTTTAAGAACGCCATGAGCGTAACGATGCAAGATTTTCACGCTCAAGCACTGAGCGCTCAGCCTTTTTTACTGGTCGTCGAGAGTTGAAGAATCTTCAACTTTGGATAAAACGCAGCGCTCATCACAGTCACTTTTCACCAGCCATCCAATCACAGTGGAGGAGGGGTGGGACAAACACAACACTGACCAACCGCCACATTCTGCTGGTACAACATCCACAGATGAAAACAAGCAGCATACTAACGGAACAAAAAGCAAATATTTTACATAGTATCTGCATTTTTATATAGAATCAATACAGAAACAAACTGTGAAAGGAGATAGTAACACTTAAGCGGATATTCCGTATCATAATCATAGACTGTAAAAAAATGTGGACGTAGTGTCCGTGACGTCACCAATAGGATTATGAAGAGCAGTTTTGAAACTTAAAGTAGCGCTGGCCATTGCCATCTTAGCAGCAGATCGTCATCGCACGTCACTCCCGGATAACAGAAAATAGGCAAAGAGGCGGGACGTGGGCGGAGCTGAGGTGACGTGATGACTAACAGACAGCAGATAAATGGCTATCCACCTGCCACTCAAAGTGGCCACGCCCTTAATTATGCAGAACTTTAAGGCTTTACATAATCTAAACGAATGAGTTATAAAAAAATTCATCCCCCTCACAGTTGTCATGAGGGGCAAAATGAGCCGTTTAGACCAAAACTAGAATTTGTACCAGGCTGTAAACATGTTTTATTCTGTAAAGTTAGACATTTTAACATGGGGCTCAATGAGATTCTGCTCTCTTCTGGAGCCTGTCCCTATTGTGGCCAGTCGATGAACTGCAGTTTAAGTCACTTCCGTATTGGCTTCAAGAGAGACCGCGAGAGGTTGCCGCTTGATCATCAGCTTTTTAAAGCAAAGAGTCTCAACTGGAAAAAACAAAAACGTTGCGCTTCCAAAACGCTCTCAAGCGCCCACAGCGAGGCGTTTTCAGCAGAGTGCCTAGCGTTTTCAGCTGGCTAAAAACGCTTTGGGACACACGACCTAATGGCATCCATTCATTATAAAAATAAATCCACATGGCTCTGGGGGGTTAATAAAGGCCTTTTGAAGCGAATTGATGGGTTTTTGTAAGAATAATATCCATATTTATCAGATTATAAAGTAAAATATCTATAAATATACTACAATGCTTGGATTAGCCAGGACCCTGATTGTATGCGTCAGAAAGAAGAATGTCATATATTGTGGGAGAGTAAATGATGGGATAATTTTCATTTTTGGGTGAACTATCCCTTTAAACTTATAATGACCCAAACGTGTTAGTACATTCATAGTTTAATATATAAAAGTCTGCAAAGGCAAGTAACCTCTGCCTTCCATTTGAAATTAACTGAATAAATGAACTTTTTATCCCTCATACAGTATATAGTTTAACCAAATTTGACAATGCCATTAAAGGGATAGTTCACCCAAAAATGTAAATTCTGTCATCATTTACTCTCCCTCAAGTTGTTCCAAACCTGTATGAGTTTCTTTGTTCTGCTGGACACAAAAGAAGATATTTTGAAGAATGTTTTTAACAAAGCATATAGAGCAACCATTGACTATCATAGTAATTTTTTTCCTACTACAATTCTTCAAAATATATTTTGTGTTCAGCAGAACAAAGAAAGTCATACAGGTTTGGAACAACTTGAGGGAGAGTAAATGATGACAGATTTTAAATTTTGGGTGAACTATCCCTTTAAGTCAGAAAAAAACAATTGCATATTAAGATACGCAAGACACTACTGTTTCACGATGAATGTTAAATTAAGTACATTTATTAAAACAATGTACAATTATATAAATATGCAAACCAAATGAATCTCAAAAGGCCAAATCACAAAAAAAGGCAAAGGAACTGACAAATGATGTGTGCTACTTTATCTGACCAAAATGAGCATTCATTCTATTGAGAACAGAACCATATTATAGGCTATCTTTCAGATATTCAGTTTATGATGCAGTGCATATATCAGGTAGATGTGGTGTTTTGTCTCAAGACTGTCTTTCAAGTAAATCCACAGTTTTAGCCCTTGAGAAAAATATTGTATTCATGCTACACGTCATCCGTTTCTAAATTAAACATCTGTGGTTGACTGAAAAACAATGCAAATATATTCTTATGATAAATACAACTGACGAAACAACGGTACTAATAGGTTATTATGAACTCTGAGATGCTTACTTGGAAGGATTTCAGACAAGCAGTTCACTCATTTCTCACAAAAAGAGTCTTATGACCTGAACCATCGATGTTTAAACTCTCAGCCGAGGTAATCTGGTACATTACATGTATAAAGCATCACATTAAAACAGTAAAACAGCAAAAACCTAATAAGGGTTTGCTTTGTCAAACGTAATCTGAGGTGCAAAGAAAGAAAGATGTAATGGAGGAGACTAGGAAGACAGAGATGAAAAGAAGAAAGCAGCACAAACACAGCAAAAGCAGAACGTCACAAAACTGTCATCCTCCCACATGACTCTAGTATACTTTCATCTTCCGAACAGAGGCAGATGGGTGAAGTCAAAAGATTCAGGAGCATGTGAGCGGAGCGCTAATATTTTCTCCGGATTGTGATATGCTGGTTCAAGAATATGTGAAATAAGTCTAAGGTTATTGAGTTAAAATATTGTTTTAAAGGTGCAGTGTGTAATATTTAGGAGGATCTATTGACAGACATGCAATATAATACACATAACTATGTTTTCAGTGGTGTATAAAGACCTTACATTATGTTTCTATTACCATAGAATGAGCCCTTTCTATCTACATAAGCCGCGGGTCCCCTTATAGTGAAGTCGCCATTTTGCACCATCATGTTTCTACAGAAGCCCAAAACGGACAAACTTCTCTACTGAGTGCTGGTCACTCTCTGCTGTCTCAGACGACGACATCTTTGTCCTGTGTCGTAGCTTCTCTATGTGTTTCCAAAGGGAGGGGTGAGCGGTGGACTGTTGCAAATGCTCCTACATTGTCATTGTGGGTTATCGTTCTTTTGCTGCTGTCGACTTTTGAAATAACTGAAATAAGTCGGTAAAGTGATATGGAACTGTATTGCGGTCAAAACCTGCCTGGAACTACTTTAGCTACGCGTTTGTGTGTGCACTTAAAAACAACCGCACACTAGGGATGTAACGGTGAGGACATTTTCCCACCCGTTAATCGACGTGTGACAACACCAGTAATACCGGTATCACCGACTGGGCTTTTAAATCGCTAATTCTATATAACCAGAAGTAATGCACACGGACGTTAGGGCATTAATAACGGAGCGGAGCAAAGCGAGTGGTTTCAATAAATTCATATGAAGTTAAGCTTCCATATGCATGACCTGAAAATGCGGCAGTGCACACACACCGTGAATGATAGTTCGTCCGTAAATGCGCGCTCTGTGAGGCCATGAATGGATGACAGTGCAGCCGTAAATGTGGGCGCGCACATTTCATTAGCCTATTATTTGTAATGAAAAACACAACAACAACACAGTACAATGACAAACTTTCTTAATTATGCGCCTTTACATTTTGCTTTGAAACCAAATCTTCCGCGATCATCTGGTCTTTCAGCTCTTGGCTCTCGTGATGAATGAAATCTGACTGGCTGCGTTTGTGTTGCGACTCTCGTTCTGAACATGCTTTAATAAGCGGACACGTTCAGTTTTTATTTGTACTGTCTGTTCTCTAACTGATCTACATTATTTTATTACTTTTAAAAAAAAATCAAAAAGATGGTTGGAGGTACGATTTATTTTTGTTTGGTGCAGTCACCAAAAGTTGCCATGTGGCGTTCTGCTTTAGAGTAAAGATAAAGTGTCTAAACAGGTCTACGGTCATTCATTCTAATGGCTTTTTTCCCCCCACAGCATATGGCGAATATGACGTTTTTGTGGGCGTTCCCAGTAATGCCGACCAAGTCTACAGACCTAATGTAGCCCCGCCCCTTTTCAGCACTGCACTCAATTCTGTCTGGTTAGTATTGCAAAAGCATGAAGGTAAGATCTTAAGGATTTATGAATTAACCGTTCGTTAAAAATATTCCCAGTCTTCTGCCATTTATGACATCCGCTTCAAACATTACAATGCTCATGATAACTGTCATTGACTCTTACACGATATACAGAGCAACTGTGAAAACGGAAGTTCATACACAAAATTATAAAGAAGGCTGCGTACTTGTTTCTCTAGCGCTTGAGGGCTATTTTATATCGGAGCGGGATTCGATCCCACGCGATTGGGCGGAATATTGAGCGTCACTCACATGCTCTGTTCAATGACTCGCATGCGCCTTCAGTTATCTCACCTTTCTGATTCTGGATCACCATATTAATGATATCTTTCAAATAAATAAATAATTCAATCCAGATCCAATCCTTGCAAAATTATACAATTACATTAAGACACACTGCTGCCCATGACAATAAAAAAAATGTACAAAGTTTGATGTTAAAAGGTTTGCCATATGTTAAACTGTGAACATGATATTGACAAATATGTCTTTATAAAAATATTCAAGTAACATGGAAGGATGCTTTCCATACAAAGCAAAAGAAATTAGAGATAATTATATTCAAATGCACAGATAAATATATTTCAAAGCACTCCACATCTTTTCTTTGGAAAAAAAACAAACCAAGTAAAGAACAAAATATACATACAACCCCAGTACAGGTCCTTCTAAAAAAATTTGCATATTGTGATAAAAGTTCATTATTTTCCATAATGTTATGATAAAAATTAAACTTTCATATATTTTAGATTCATTGCACACCAACTGAAATATTTCAGGTCTTTTATTGTTTTAATACTGATGATTTTGGCATACAGCTCATGAAAAAAACCCAAATTCCTATCTCAAAAAATTATTCTAAACGAGCTATTAATCATCTGAATCAACTAATTAACTCTAAACACCTGCAAAAGATTCCTGAGGCTTTTAAAAACTCCCAGCCTCCTCATTACTCAAAACCGCAATCATGGGTAAGACTGCCGGCCTGACTGCTGTCCAGAAGGCCATCATTGACACCCTCAAGCGAGAGGGTAAGACACAGAAAGAAATTTCTGAATGAATAGGCTGTTCCCAGAGTGCTGTATCAAGGCACCTCAGTGGGAAGTCTGTGGGAAGAAAAAAGTGTGGCAAAAAACACTGCACAACGAGAAGAGGTGACCGGACCCTGAGGAAGATTGTGGAGAAGGACCGATTCCAGACCTTGGGGGACCTGCGGAAGCAGTGGACTGAGTCTGGAGAAACATCCAGAGCCACCGCACAGGCGTGTGCAGGAAATGGCTACAGGTGCCGATTCCCAGGTCAAGTAACTTTTGAACCAGAAACAGCGGCAGAAGCGCCTGACCTGGGCTACAGAGAAGCAGCACTGGACTGTCGCTCAAATTTTGCATGTCATTGGGAAATCAAGGTGCCAGAGTCTGGAGGAACACTGGGGAGAAGGAAAGTCCAGTGTCAAGTACCCACAGTCAGTGATGGTCTGGGGTGCCATGTCAGCTGCTGGTGTTGGTCCACTGTGTTTTATCAAGGGCAGGGTCAATGCAGCTAGCTATCAGGAGATTTTGGAGCACTTCATGCTTCCATCTGCTGAAAAGCTTTATGGAGATGAAGATTTCGTTTTTCAGCACGACCTGGCACCTGCTCACAGTGTCAAAACCACTGGTAAATGGTTTACTGACCATGGTATTACTGTGCTCAATTGGCCTGCCAACTCTCCTGACCTGAACCCCATAGAGAATCTGTGGGATATTGTGAAGAGAAAGTTGAGAGACGCAAGACCCAACACTCTGGATGAGCTTAAGGCCGCTATCGAAGCATCCTGGGCCTCCATAACACCTCAGCAGTGCCACAGGCTGATTGCCTCCATGCCACGCCGCATTGAAGCAGTCATTTCTGCAAAAGGATTCCCCACCAAGTATTGAGTGCATAACTGAACATAATTATTTGAAGGTTGACTTTTTTTGTATTAAAATCACTTTTCTTTTATTGGTTGGAATAAATATGCTAATTTTCATGAGCTGTATGCCAAAATCATCAGTATTAAAACAATAAAAGTCCTGAAATATTTCAGTTGGTGTGCAATGAATCTAAAATATATGAAAGTTACATTTTTATCATGACATTATGTAAAATAATGAACTTTTATCACAATATGCACATTTTTTGAGAAGGACCTGTATGAAGGTGTTTAAACGGTCAGAAAAAAAGGAACATCGCTTCATCCCTGTAAACAATTAAAGCGTATCGATGTCACGAGCAGTTTTCACCTCACCTGCACTGGCCAACACAGCGAGATCACTGCTATTGTTGCTCGAAACTCTTTGCTGTGTTCGGCAGAAAAAGAACATAAAAGTCTGATGCCACATTGAAGATCTGGGATTCAAAATCTAATTTAAACATGAAAATCAAAGGAAAATTAAATCAAAAAGATAATGATATGAGATATTCTGTCTGTGTTCATTTCCCGATTTAAATGATTCTGCTTTTTCCATTTGTAATGAATACATTTATTTATAATTATTAAATAAAATAATAAATAAATACTACAAAACCGAAATAAATGCATATATAAAAATACATATTTATATTTTAAATTATTATTTAGTGTTTATAATGTCAGTCTTTATAATCAGTGCTCCATTATTGTATGTAACGTCAGTGCATCTGAGGTGATAAACATGACAAAAACTCCCTTTCCCCCCTAAATTAAATGTTTGAAAGACAATTAAAATGCCTTTTATTTACATTAACTTAATGTTTGCTATCATATGTTCTATTTTAGATTGCATAGCGCCATCACAATTGAATTAAAACTCACATCGGCTTGAAGAAAATAAGCGAACGCACATAAAATTCTAATTCCGCCTGCATCCGCCGCCTCAGATAAACCAGTCCGTTGGGATTAGTGTAATGACGGGACTCGGATTCTCACGTGACACCCACAAAACATGGGAAATGAGTAAATGCGTTGGTCACAAATATAGGAAATGAAACGGAGATAAATGATGAAATTAAATGACATCACCAGTCAAGGCTGCTCTATGGGGGTGAAGTTTGCTTGGGTCTTCTCCTCCAGAAGGGATCCTACATTTGTTTGTAATAGGATTTAAAGCTTATGTCGATGAGCTGGTTCAGGATCTCATCAGGATTGATGAGGATGCTTCAGATTCTACCCATCCCGCCTGGTGTAAGGATGGAGGCAGTCGCTGGGGTTACATCTTCCATGTGGGCCTTGTGGCCCCGTGGGACCTGAAGGCCCCTGGAATCCCATTCCAGGTGAACCTGTAGACAAATCAAGAACAGGTCGTTTGCTAGAAACTATAAAACGCCTGTGTGAAACTCATTGCTGTGATGCTGAGGTGTTATGGGCACATTTACCATAGAGCGGTCACAACAGAATATTAAGACAATTGCGTTTCTTTTCATGGGCTTGTTACCCTTTAACTGCAGAAGGTGGGAGGAAGAGGGAAATCACAGCACACAATGATAACGGCGTGCCGTGTAATTATAAAGAAGCCGCATTAAGAAGTCTCCTTTGTATTTTTCATTTGAAGAACAATCAGTGAGCTCTTTGTACCTCTATAAAAGAGCTGTTCATTAAAGAAAGCCGTAGTCATTACTTTAGTTTGGAGCCATTATCTGCCCATGCTTTTAAAAAGTAAAACATTAAAGCCCCAATTTAAATAATTGCGGCTATCTGGGAGTTGCAGATGTCAAGAGTGTGAAAAGTGTAAAGTACGGCCATGCTTTAACAAGCAACGAGGGCCTTTCTGGACCCCGGCAAAAACACAAAGCAATAATTTCTATTGTTTTACATGATCTAGCCTGTCCAGCCTTAAAAACATATGCTATTACATAAGAGATAATGCACCTCTCACTCTTAAAAGTGATAACCAGGAACGAGATCATTTGTTTGTTTGTTTAATTATCTCTACTCATTAGGTGGCCACGGCTCATGTATTTAAGAAATACTCTAGGTTAAATACATTGTTAGGTCCATTGGCAGCATCCGAGGCATGCGGTCAATTACCAAAGGAAATAATTCAATTCCCTCATTTTGTAAACACGTTTAAGCTAATGCTCTTATAGAAGCCTATATGGAAAAAACATCTAGAGCTTGTACTACAAAGGACTTACACTTAAGTTGGAAAGTTTGGGGTCAGTCGGATTTTTTAAATGTTTTTTGAAAGAAGTCTCTTCTGCTTACCAAGGCTGCATTTATTTGATCAAAAGTACTTTAAAAATGGTAATATTGTGAAATATTATTATTTAAAATAGCTGTTTTCTATTTGAATATATTTTAAAATGTAATTTATTTTTGTGGTGTTTTCAGCATCATTACTCCAGTCTTCAGTGTCACATGATCCTTCAGAAATCATTCTAATATCCTGATTTGCAGCTCATGAAACATTTTCTATCACAGTTGTTTTAACTCTTTCCCCGCCAGCGTTTTTGAAAAAAAGATGCCAGCCAGCACCAGCATTTTTGAACATTTCATACATACAAAAGTTTCATGGCCCCTGGGATATTTCGTTGTATGTATATCTGCACATGCAATATATCAAAAGAAAGAACAGACCCTCTGCTTCTAACCCTTATGCCCTGAAGGCATTTTTAGAGTTGTTTTTTTGACATACACAACAGTAAAGACACATAACTCCAAAACTAAAGCAAGGAGAGTCAAAAGGTATGTTTTTACATTTTTAGAAATGAAACCATTACATTTGGACATTCTTATGCTGAAAAACTGCTGATAAAAGATTTTTAAAAAGTGTGCTCAAGGGAAATTCTTTCTTTCTTTCTTATTTGGGGGGCTTCACATACAAAAACTCACTCAAGTTTAGTCAAAGCCCAAAACAATTATGGTTGCTGTATTCCTTTCAAATGACATATGACATCTGAGCTGTATGATGTTTTTGACATATTACAGTACATAGTACAAAAAAGTATTTCATAAATAATTTTAATGATCTGAGTGCATGGTCTGAAGTGCAAGGCGCAGGTGCACTTAGGGCGTGTCCAAATTCACTTTTGCTAGTTTAATGACGGAAAAAAATGGTCGAAGTGCCAAGTGCATGGTCCAAAAAGGTTTTATCCAAGTCTCTTAATGAGTCATGGGTGTCTTTTGGCCGTATCAGGCAATAAACCAATCAGAGTCTCATCGCCCATTCCCTTTAAAAGCCTGTTGTGCTTGCACCATGGCGGATCCTCTATTTACATGGCGCTTCTCCAGAGAGGAATCCTTTTATTTTTAATATTTAAAAATGTTTGTGTGCTGCTGCGCGTCCCTATGTATGTAATAAGCAGAGTGTAGGTGCGTTGTGCACCCGCCTATATAACTAACATGCCCTTTAAATAACACATTAATTAACTACGCTAAATTACACATTAATTAACTGAGCTATTGACTTTAGACCAGGTTTTTGTTGGTCAATGGCTCAGTCGGTTTCAGTTCCTCAAAATAGCGGCAAAAATGCACTTGAACACACCTCGTTTTCAGACCAGCACAGCCATGGGCGAACAGGGAGCGAGTGAATTTGCTATATAATCAACGTGGCGCTGAACGTGAAAATAATAACCGTGTCGGGCTGAAACTAGCAAAAAATACTACACCAGGTGTATAATAGGGCCTTTAATGTTGATGATCACGTTATTTTACACATGCATCTGCTTACATATAATATCATTCGTTTGTGCTTTTTTTTCGTCTGTGATTTAATCAGAAGATTCAGTAATCTTTCAGAAGATACATAATAGAGAAAACAGGGAAAGCGGAAATTTCTGTCAATGGCAGGGAAGTGCCGTCTCACAAATGACAGAAATTTCCATCAATGGCAGGAAAGAGTTACTATTTTTGTGAAAACTGATAAATTTTTTTTATAGAAAGCTTAAAAGAAAATCAATTATTTGAAATATAAATAATAATTTCTCATAATATTATATATTTGTACTGTCATTTTTAATCAACTTAATGTGTCCTTGCTAAATAAAAGTATTATAAAAAAACAACAACCAAACTTTGAATGGTAATGCACATGAATTATGCCTATTCAGTAAACAATTATATAGACTAACTAATCTAAATCATTTTCTATGGTATATGAAATAAATCTAAAAGAAAGAGTCAACAAAATTTGAAATGTTTATCCAAAATATTCCTAATTGTCTGAACAGTGCTGGAGAGTTTTGTACCTGGTGGGCCAGTGGGGCCTGGAGCTCCTGGAAGTCCCAACCCCATTTGACCCCGTTCCCCTTTCATCCCCCGATACCCTGTAGGTGTAATACACACAAAAACCCAATATCAGATATAGCATATATACGTCTTTATATATCTATGCAGGGGGGAGTAATTGTGGGGATGGTGATAGTTATGGTCATGTGATGATTTTATTATAATACTTTGTTACTGTATTCCATCTTTACCATCTTTGAAAAAGCCTTAATAGCTTTGCTGAGACATAATATCCAAACAATTCTACATCCGTAAAAAAAGTTAGTTGGGAACTGTACATAAAACCCTGATCAAATTTTCTGCATTACACAACTAGTCTCAGACACTTTTCTAAGCCCTTCAAGAGTAATGACAAATCCATCTATCAGAAACACGCTTTCAAAGTATTTAAAGAGCACCACAAATGCTGACAGCGCTGGACGGCGTGTCACACACAGCGGGCAGGCAAACGAACAAACAAAAACTCATTAGCTGATGCTGCTCTTTTAGTTTTGTTTTCACACACTCAGTAAGAAACCATTCAAAAGATCATCTTATAACGGCATGCAGAAAACTGCCTCCAGTCAAAACACACATGCATTAGTGATGTGTTTCCTTTAAGGCAGCCAAGCCTGAAAGAGAAACACTGTAGGTGTTAATAAAGAAAATACCCAAGAGATCCCAGATGATGCAGTAATCGTCAGTGTGACCAGTACTAATTTACATGTGCAAATTACACAAGCAAACACACTAACTAGCTAACCAGCTAAAGTGTGTCGACACCTTCAGATGCATTCATCCAATGCAATGGCATTCCACGGAAGGACAGCACTCTACCTGCGGCATCACATCATGGCTTCCTGTGGCCGCTCACAATCACTGCATTACCACCCCCTGCTCGAGGCGGGAGTTCATACTGCACAGTTATAAGGCAGGGGGAGCTGCAATGCAATGCTTGCAGCGACATCTACAAATTGTTATCTTGCTAAGATCTTACATTTAAAATCCTTTTTCATACTCAGGAAAACAAGTCTAAACCTTGTGGAGAAATACAAATGAGAATGAAAACATTATAGAAATATATTTACATTTAATGGCTCAGTATTTCCATAAAATGTGCTCATATAAACCACCAGTTAGTTAAAAAAATCTTTGAAAAATGTTACATTACTCTGCATACAATGACATGACTTGATATTCATATAATGACGGCTCACTCAGCATTAAGTGTAAATGGGTATGTTCTCGGCATGCAGGAAAATACAGCTTAAAATATAAATTAGATACATTTTTAATGAAACCAAGTTAGAGGATTTCATCACTCTAGGTAGGACACACCTTTAAATGAATAAAAACGTTACAAAGGGATTAAAAAATGTTATCCCAAAGAATTGTTATACATAAGCATGGCTGATTACACTTGAGCTTTGTAAAACAGTTGCATAAGTAGATGTTATGATGTTATATGACTCTCAAATTGCATGAACCATATACATATGTGGTTCATGTGCATAAGTCATTTTAAGGAAACAACATGAAACATCGTTTCATATTAAGAACATATTTTAAATAAGAAATAAATAAGGAAAAGCTAAACGGCACCCCAAAAAAGGCACAAAAATGACATAAAAAAAGCAAACGCATTTCAATTCAACACCAGCATTGGGAAGCGTTCTTGAGAAACACCTACAAAGACGTATTAAAGGTGCCATAGAATGGAAAACTCTATTACCATGGCATAGTTAATAATAATAAGAGTTCTGTACATACCATGAGCCTCAAACACCATTGTTTCCTCCTTCATATGTAAATCTTATGCGTGCAAAAGAGTAGAACGGATCATTAATATTTACGCCCCCAATATTTGCATATACCAGCCCATGTTCAAGGCCAGGCAGTATGTACATTCACGCTTGCGGTTGCCAGATTTCAATTATTTAAAATTCCCCAAACAGAGCTTTTCTATCCGGTGTTTTACTTAAACTTTGCAATCTGGCAACCATGTACGCGCAGATGATCTGAAAACACCAATAAACAAGTAAGCTGCATTTCCGCGATCTCCATTTGAGATTTTCTGTTAAAATGAAAGTGTCATCCACTGGGCCTGTGTTCTGTCGCGACTCATGAGCAGCTTGTGCTGTTTGTGCGACTAAAACTGATATCAAACCTGAGTGATGAGCTGCAACAAATCCAAGCATGGATCTCTCGACTAATTGTGATTGTTTTTGCTAAATAAATGCACTTGTGTGAGCTCCTGAAATGAGCCTTGCTGTGAAACAGCCAATCAGAGCAGAGCTCAACATTATTATTCATGACCCTTCCAAATAAGGTAATAACAGCCCATTTCATTCTAGGGACAAATCCTAGGGTTGTAAATGGACCTGTAAAACTGTATCTGGAGAATGTTTGCCCTTACCTAAGCCACATACTTTCTATGTAGATATCAGAGAACATTTACAAATATTGTATCAATGCATTCTATGGCACCTTTAATCCCCAGGACAGATTTGAGAACCACTGGTTTAAAGGGATAGGTCACACAAAAATGAAAATTTAGTCATAATTTACTCACCCTCATTTTGTCCCAAACCTGTATGAATTTCTGTCATGGGGACCCCCCACCAATGCACATTTTGCATGTCACCCTCATCTAACACACCTGAATCAACTCATCAGCTCATTAGTAGAGCCTGCAAGACTTGAATTGGGTGTGGCTAATGAGGGAGACATACAAAATGTGCAGTGTTGAGGAGTCCCCAGGACAGGTTTGAGAACCACACATTAAAGGTGCCATAGAATGCATTGATACAATATTTGTAAATGTTCTCTGATATCTACATAGAAAGTATGTGGCTTAGGTAAGGGCAAACATTCTCCAAATACAGTTTTACAGGTCCATTTACAACCCTAGGATTTGTCCCTAGAATGAAATGGGCTGTTATTACCTTATTTGGAAGGGTCATGAATAATAATGTTGAGCTCTGCTCTGATTGGCTGTTTCTTTCGTCTGCTGAACACAAAAGAAGATATTTTAAAGAGTGTCAGTAGCCAGAAAGTTGGCGGAAGCCATTAACTTTCATTGTATTTTTTACCTACTATGGAAGTCAATGGCTTCTGTCAAGTGTTCGATTACCAAAAATATATCTTCTTTTGTCTTCAACAGAATAATGAAACTCATACAGGTTTAGAACAACATGAGGGTAAGTGATGACACAATTTTCATTTTGGGTGAACTATCCCTTTAAGTAGCAAGAAAACTGAACCCGAGTGGAATTAATGTGACTCAGACGTGTAAAGCATCCAAGATTGCAGAGATATTTTTCTTCACAACGATATATTTTAGCATATCACATGAAAAAAGTGGCCAGATTGAGGATTCTAAAGGACAGACTCCTGCAGAGGATGAGGAGGAATAAATGAGGAAATATTACCAGCAATCTTTGTCAAGCCACACGGAGGTGGACGTCAACATCTGACAAAAAAAAAAGTTAAAATTCCATCTCTGATACCTCGCATTGTATTTGTGCCTGCAGAGAAATGTTTCTATCCTACATTCTCCAAAGCCCAATCCACAGTTAAATGAGCCGCACATCAAAAATACATTTAAAGTGATAGAAATGAGCATTTCTGAGCTTCATCTGCTGTTGTAAATGCAGCAACACAATATATATCAATAAAACAATCTTCACAACATGACAGATGTGTATTTGCACTCAGCACAGCCCAAAGTATGTGATTTCTTTGCATGGACATCAATTATCAGAGTTTCAAATGTACACCATATAGTTTAAATCTTAAAAAGTATCATGGATCCTTAGGAACTCAGACAGAAAGGACAGAACCAAACTGCAAGTCATTATTGATGAGAAACACTAGAGGAGCAGTATATCAGTTGCCAGTCTTTGATGAATCTTCCGAATTGCTTATTTTCTCACTCCCCTTCGTGAGCTTAATCCAAAAAAGTGAGATGTTCTGTGGCTTTTTTCCATCCGCTCACTTCTCTTTATCTTTCTTGCTCTCACAAGTCTGTCCAGGGATATTACGTTCACCTATTCTGGGTCGGTTCTTCATCCGTCTTCATATGTCCCGCCAGGCTCTCGGCACCATATGCCACTTTGTCATGCGGCTATCTTCCTTCTTTCTCCTCTGACGTAACCAGCAAGATTCTTGTGAAGCCCTCATGCCTAATATTCCAATCAACGGCCATTTTGCATGGGATGTAGGAAGGACATCACCATCTTGCTCAATTTTTAGTCTTCTGAACTAAAAACTGTTGGCTCAAATAAGACTCCCTTTTAACTCCTCAGCTTTCGTGATCAAAACTTGAGGTTCAAAGCTGGACTTGGCCAAGACAGCAACATGACCTCAACCTGCTCCGTTCAGTGTAACTCAATCAACCATCCGAGGAGCAGCTGACACAGTAAATCCAAATATAATACATACACATAAACACACTCTTTTCTACCGAGAAAGAGAGAGAGAGAGAGAAAAAAACTGGAATCCTTGAGAAGCAAGCAAAAACGTAGCTTAGTACTGGGGAAACAGATGAATCATATAAATAAATCATGGTCTTGCGCATCTGTGTTTTTGTGTGAGCCAAGACCATCATAGGAGCAGCGTCAAGAGGTCCATAATTCGTTTAGTCTTTTGGGTTTTGGCTCCTACCTTGGGGGCCTGGAGGTCCTGGTTCTCCGGGGGGTCCTGGGGAGCCATCATTACCGGGTGGCCCCGGAGGGCCTTGTCGACCCTGTGCGGCTAATATAGCTGCTGGTGTCTTCTGCAGCAAACTGTCTGAAAACCTCTCTGAAAAATTATTAAGATTCCATATTATGATTATGATATGATTGATATGATATATGATATGATTGATGTGACATAAGATTAATATGATTTATATGATATATGATAAGATTGATATGATATGATATATGATATATGATTGATAAGATATGATTGATTGATATGATATATGATATTTGATATGATATTATAGATATGATTGATATGATATGATATATGATATGTTTGATTGATACGATATATGATATGATATATGATATGATATAGGATTGATCTGATTGATATCATTTCATATATATCAATCATATGATTTGATATACTAAGATATGATTGATATGATATATGATATGACTGATGTGAGATATATGATTGATATGACATATGATATAATGTGATACATGATAATATGATATATTATATGAATTATATTATATTATATTGAAGTCATGGAACATGGAGCTGTCAGTTAACAAAATGTCAAACTGTCGCTCAAATATAAAAAAAAAACATAAACATAACATTATATATATATATAAATAACAAAAAAATAAAAAATAAAAGACAAAAAAAATTGAATATTTTATATAAAATAAAATGTATATTTTAAAACAACTAAACAATAATAATACAAAAAAATTACATATTATATATACATAATTATATATGCTATGTCAGGTCAAGTGGTAGCCGACATTAAAACACAAGCTGATAAAGAGCTCATTAGCAGTACTCTTAATGTCTCTTCTGCTCACCAAGTCTGCATTTATTTAATCAAAAATACAGTAAAAACTGATATTGTGAAATATTATTACAATTTAAAAATAACCATTTTCTTTTTGAATATATTAAATTATATTTTAAAATGTAATTTACTCCTGTGATGGCAAAGCTGAATTTTCAGTATCATTATTCCAGTCTTTAGTGTTCATAATCCATCAGAAATCATTCTAATATGCTGATTTGGTGCTCAAGAAGCATTAGTTTAGGTCTAAGGTCAAAGTTCTGCGGTAGCTGACATTAAAACACAGGCAAAATGGTAATACACTTTATCACTTTATCTTAACTGTTCTCGTTTTTGGAGCCCATCTGGTGAAGAGCTCATTTGCTGTAGGGTACAACGGGCAAAAGGCTCCACGGGGTAAAAGGCTCTTTGATTTTATTTTCCTCTAAACAATTAGATGGCACTAAAACTTGCCTTTCCAAAACATCTGCTTTTCAAGATGCACGTGGAAATTTGTCTGATCTTTGACGTGATCACGGGCAGCAGCACAAAGTTGATTCTGCACTCATTTGATTTAATATTTGATGTTTTTAAAGATATTGTAGATTTAAGTAGCAAATAAGAATCGATAAAATGACTTAATATATTTTAAAACAATGGTCTCGTTAATGTTTGTCAGTTTTGTTCAAGGTATGTAAGGCAACAGTTTTGCAATAACGGAAGAATATGTAAAAGTATGGTATTTGTGGTAAAAGGCACTCCTGCTGTTGGGGCAAAGGGCACCATATTTAACATGATAATAAACAGCCGCTGACTTTTCCATTTGTTGACATGACATGGTTAGATTCAGATTGTAAGTATCATATATTAATTTTGGTGTCCACCTTAGAGATAATCACCATATATATAATGAAACCATCAGATTTAAAAATGTGATATTAATCATACCGCATAATAAAATATAATTTATTGTTACTACTGTAAATCTCTATTAAATTATCATGGGATCTTCTTCAATGCTTTCAGAATCTTTACTTTTTTAAATGATTTTGTTTCTATATTTTTCAGATATATTTCTATATTAACATATTTTAATGACAGAATTTTTATTGATCAAAAAGGCATTCTTTTATTCATCAAAATTAACAGAAAATATGTTCAACTTTGCTAAAGTGATTGTTTTGAACAAGAATTAACTTAGACATTATTAAAAACATAGTATTTGTATCAATACTGTGTGCCTTTTGGCCCATGCTGGTGAGCCCATGAGTGGGGTAAAACGCATCCCCGTCACCTCATACATTTTTAAGATTATTAAATAAAATAACCACTTATATGATTTATTTTCACACAAAATCTGTAGCTCCATAAATGTTCAAACATATATATTTTTCTGTACATCATAAATTATAGGAGTAGTGAAAAGCACATTTTTCTTAAGATTTTTCCCGTTGTAACCTCCTGTTAATGTTGTCAAATGCCTTTTAAATGTCTTTCAAAGTTCTGTCACAATTTCACAAAAACACATGAAAAGAACCGAAACTCTCATCTACTGGTGGAGACTAGAAGTATGGTGGCAGAAGATGTACCTTCAAATACACGCAATACTTCATTTCGGATGAATGTTTTAATTTCCTCCAAGGCAGCTGTATCTCCCTGAAAACAGAAATGAAAGTGGAAAAAAAAGGCAGAGAGGGAAAACAAACATCAGCAAAACATGATTTGCAGATTAAAAAGTGCAGCTACAAAATGGCAGGGATTCATGTTTTATTCATGCTGAGAAATGTTGAGTTCTCAGAGACAAAGGGATGGGTGACGCATAAAGGCGTAATCACCATCTCTCCTCAAAGCATCTTGCCATTCATGATCACTGCTCTACACAGGAGGAGGCCTGGATTTTGAAGAACATCTCGTAGGAAAACAAAACCTCTTCCTTCCAATCAAAAAGATACCTTTCACAGTTCAAGGCCATTCAGTCAAACGCTCAGAGGCCCCTGCGATGCTCTGTGCCTCAGGCTGCACAAGCAGCATCCGCACCTCAACGCTTGTGGAGGGTTAAAACGGAATGGGCTAATTTTTTTAGGGTGTTGAAAATTTCAGCGATCAGTCTAAAAGCCCCTTAACATGACTCGTGAGATTCCATATGACACAGGCAATTTATTTCCGATTTATTGCTAAATGTATTGCTGCTCTTCACATAGTTGTTTTAAAGGGATAGTTCACCTAAAAATAAAAATTACCTCATGCTTACTCCCCCTCAAGCCATCCTAGGTGTATATGACATTCTTCTTTCAGACAAATACAATCAGAGTTATAATAAAAATGTCCTGGCTCTACCAAGCTTTATAATGGCAGTGAATAGCAGCCCAAAATTTGCAGCCCCCCAAAAGTGTATCCATCCATTATAAAAAGTAATCCACATGGCTCTGGGGGTTAATAAAGGCCTTCTGAAGTGAATCGATGGGTTTTTGTAAGAAAAATATCCAAATTTAAGACATTATAAAGAAAAATAAGCGAAAAATAAGAAAAATATCTAAAAAAAAACCGTAAATGCTTGACGATGACGTCGGACATAGCGTAAGCGTTTTGAAATGCGAGAGGCATTTTTTTTTTTTATTCGTAAGTTGAATACGGAAGGCGGTCTGGCGAGAGCTAGATATTTTATTTTATAACTTTATGTTAAATATGGATATTGTTCTTACAAAACCCATCGATTTACTTCAGAAGGCCTTTATTAACCTCCTGGAGCCAAATGGATTACTTTGATAATGGATGGATGCACTTTTTTGGTCTTCAAATGTCATATACACCTAGGATGGCTTGAGGGTGAGTAAATCATGGGCTAATTTTCATGTTTGGGTGAACTATCCCTTTAAATGTGGCCAATATCAGATTCCACTGTGAACAGATCATGGTCCTAAACTGACCTGGCAGCATGTTGTCAAACGCAATTGAACATGGAGGTACATTAAGGTAACTGATTAAGTTTTATATTGCGCAGGCAATATAAAAAAAAACTAAGACGAGGACAGGAAATAAGAGAGCGGAGTTTTTAAACACTTATGATACGAGGCCTCATGTTTTGCTTGTATATAGAGCTATCACTGTAACTGTTTTGCAACTGTCTTGATAACTTTGGGTATGTTAAATCTTTGAACATGGGAGTGCTCATGGGAGTAAAAGTCGCATGAATTGCGATATATCTGTTCAGACTGAGGTCGCATTGCAAAACATCTGACCGGTATTGAATTTAGGACCACATATGGTAGTGAACCAAAGCAGAATCGAAAAGATCAGATTCCATGTGATTTGTGCCGTCCATGCACATGGTCATGACAAAAACAGATCACATATGAGAGAAATAAAAATTGGGATTTGGACCACATTTACCTGCAGTCTGAACATAGCCTATATCTCTCTTTTGAGCAACGTGGATAAATAAGAGGGAGTGAGATTTATGATTAATGATCGAAGACAACTTCCTAATCATCCTTTCTTTCGCAATTTCATCTACAGAAGGCAGAGAGCACCCCAGTATTGAACTAGCCCTCCTAATCAGTTTGTTGAGTCTCTTTTTATCCCTCTCAGAAATCCCACCACCCCAACCTACTATAGCATAGAAAAGAACAGATGCTGCTTAAGTAACAATACCTGACACACACTAAAGGCAAGGTCAAACAGTTTTTCTCCGTAACAAGTAACACATGCGTCATGCACCGATTTGACTTCCGCAAGAAAATCTTTACACAGTGTCAAGGAAGGGCTAAAAGGTTGGTAGCAATAAAACACAAAACGTACAGAAAAACACTGAAAATGGTGAAGGAGAATGACTGCATGATAGTAATAATGATTGCTTTGAGATGGTCTTGGGAAATTTTGCATCATTTTTTGCCAATGTAATTAAAGTTGTTGTTCACAGAAAAAAAAAAAAATACAAATATATATCCGCACTGCTCATCTTGGCACATTTACAGGACTTTATGAGGAAGTTGAGAAGAAAAAGTTATTTCAGTGATTCAGTTTATCCAGTTCACAAATTACATTATTAAAAGTTCATGACTGGGGTTAGTTAGATTTTTTTCTAACTAAAATGCTTATGCTCAACAAGGCTGCATTTATTGGGTCTTAACCAGGGGCGCTGCTAGCAATTTTGGGCCCTATGAAAGAATATGAAGTTGGGCCCCCCTATCGTACCATTTAGGGGGGTAATTTTGCCAGAAATGCAGAAATAAGACGTAATTTTCTTTTATTTGTTACTCTGGTAGATTATACATTTATAATTTATATTACATTACTGCTAGTACTGTTACTACTAATAAAACCAATCCCTGGGGGCCCCCAAAAGTGCACGGGCCCTTAGAATCGTCCTAACTTTCCCCCCCTTAGCGGCACCCCTGGTCTTAACTACAGCAATATTGCAAAATAACTATTTTCTATGTTTAATACTGTGGTGAGCAGTGAGGCTGAGGGGCTGTGAGAGCAGGACGAGGCCGGGCGTTAATGATAATAGGCGACAGCTGGGCGCTGCCTCCTGTCTCATGGAGGAGTGATGGGAGCACAGAGGAGGAGCGACGACAGACCTGTGACGTCAGTTTACTTTCGTTTTGTTTATTTATTTGGTTTACGTCGCCGGTTCCCGCCTCCTTCCTCCTTGTTCTACGAACTTTGCTACAAATACATTATAAAATAAAATAAAAAAATATTCCTGTGATGCAAAGCTGCATTTTCAGCATTATTGCTACAGGATTCAGTGTCACATGATCCTTCAGAAATCTGTATAATATGATGATTCGCTCAATAAACATTTCATATGATTTTCAATGTTAATATCAAACTTTGTGCTGTTTAATATTTTTATGGAAACCATGATGATTTTTTTTTTCTTTTTCTCAGGATTCTCTGATGAATATAATTTTCAAAAGCAGCATTTACAAAATGATGAATCTCTTCACAGTCACTTTTGGTGAGGGTTCTTGCTGAGTAAAAGTATTAATTTCTTAAAATTATATATATATATATCTTCCTGACCATAGACCTTTCAATGATAGTGTAGAAGTTCAGGACTCTTTCCTTGAAAAAGCAAACAGGATGTTTTTTCACAAATTCAGCTGCTGTGTTCCACAGAAGAAGAAAAAAAATACATGAAGGGAACAAATAATAACAGAACTTTTCCTTTAAAACCCTCACAACCTTGCCATAAAAAAGCCATTCTTCAAAGAGCATTAATGGCAGTTGCTCTGTGTGTGCGGTTTACAGAGGTGGAGTTGCGTAGAGCTCCTGACGCTACTATATCCTCCGCCACACACACACAATACACTAAAAAAAATCCACTCCTGAGCGACATGGTTGTGAGTTTGTTTGATTGGGACTGAGAGCGTTGGATATAGGGATTGCAGCAGGCAGCTATTTGCTCCATCCTGTGCTTTTCAGAGGCTAATGGGTTGTGTGGGTAATTATTGTTATGCAGAGGTATTAATTATTTATTCTGGAGTGTTCACGCGTGTGTTGCGCACAACAAAGCAATCAATGACGGTTGCCCTCTGAACAGCGTGGGGTGACCCCGTGGTTATGGATTCGGGCTGGGGGCCAGGAGGTTGGCGCAGATTGGGAGAAACGCCAGCAACTGGATCTTTACTGAGGTCAAAGATGTGCTCCACCTCCAGAAGAGAGCGCAGTCACTGTAATCTGTTCACACTGACAGGGTTTTATTGCTGGAGGTTATGGAGTAGCAGTACAGTTGATTGTAGTGGGTGTTCATGCTGCTGAAGGCCCTTAAGTTTATTTGAGTGGCTGTGCCGCTGGCCACATCTTCTGAAAATCTGATTTCAAATGGGATGTACTGTTTGACATTGAATCAGTTTTCTTGACACAAAAAATGTATGGACATGTACCACTTATGTTACTTCAAATGTCTTCAATGCCAACTCACACCACAAAACAATGATTACCGGTTGCTTTACTGCTGTAAATCTCTGCTGATGTGAACGTTCCTTAACCTTGTAAGCCTGACACATGAATATATATATATATATATTTTTTTTTTAAATGCTACTGAAGCATTCAACAAAATATGTTCCAAAAAAATTATAAAATTACTAAAAATGTAGATTTTCATTATTTTTTAATAATTTAAAATGTGATGTAACAATGTATTATTTTTAAATACATATATCAAATACCTGCTCTATCGTTTTTGATACAGAATATTATAATATATGAAACTGTTTAAATTAAGAAAGCATAACTTGCCAGTAAATATAATAACAAAATCTAAATTATTATCAAAATCAACAAGGATTTCCCAGAAGACAAAATTAACATTTTGGAAATTATATTAAAATGTTACTAGAACATTAAATTACTAGAACATTATATTAAAATTGCTAGAACAAATATACAATACACTACAGAGGTTCCCAATTCCAGCCCTCACGCCTCCCCACTCTACACATTTTGTATGGCTGTCTCCAAAATCGGCCCCATACCCTCATTTACCATTGCCTACATTACTCCACTAATATAGTTAACTTGAAGGAGCGAATGAAAACGAGACAATGAGTGCACCAAAAGGGCTCCAGATTTTGCATATTTTGTGCTTGCTGTTCAATAATCATTTGAAACTTAGCAGACTGGCATATCCAGTAGTAAGATGAAAGGATTTATCTTGAAACCTGTCATGGAAACTATGTATAAAAATGTGGACGTAGTGTCTGTGACGTCACCCATAGGATTCTGCAGAGCGGTTTTGAAGCGTAAAGTAGGATCGAGCTGGCCGTTGCCATCTTGGCAGCGCGTCATCAACCGTCACTCCCGGATAACAGAAAATGGGCAAAGAGGCGGGACGTGTGCGGAGCTGAGGTGACGCGTGACTAACAAACAACAGATAAATGGCTACCCACCTGCCACTCAAAGTGGCCACGCCCTTAATTATGCAGAACTTTAAGGCTTAATATAATGTAAACATAAATGCGCTATAAAAAAATTCACCCCCCTCAGAGTTGTCATGAAGTGCAAAACTAGCCATTTAGACCAAAACTAGAATTTGTACCAGGCTGTAAACATGTTTTATTCTGCTTTAAAGTTGGGCATTTTAACATGGGCCTCAATGAGATTCTGCTCCCTTCTGGAGCCTGTCCCTACCGGCCAGTCGATGAACTGCAGTTTAATCCACTTCCATATTGGCTTCAAGAGAGACAGCGGGAGGTTGCCGCTTGGTATAAACCATAGGTAAATAATTTAATAATAAATTAAGCTGTAGCCATATTGGAACGTACTGGGGACTTTTTTCAGGCGCTGCGTAATATCATTGCGCCAGCTGCCTCCATAGTACGGTAGCAAAGCTCCTTGATTATTACGCAGGGATGAGAGTATAGTTCCTAGCCATTTCGGTCTAGAAAATCGCAACTTTTTATTTTCTGTTGATCTTATGCTGACTTCGCGTGCTCTCGGAATTATCATAAATACGAGTTTTCTAGGTAAAAACTGCACTAATGCCCTCTCATTTCAAAATTTTAATGCGATGAGCTCGTAATCGTGACTTCAGAAGTGGGAATTAACAAATTTACGATAGCATGTGAAGGTGGCATGGCATTAGTACACAATGTAACTATACACATCACAACATGTAAATAGTAAAATTTTGCCGTTATTTTGTCACTTATTGAGCAGTAGGCTAGATGGAGCCATTTACCTTCAGTCTTTGTGCTATGCTAGGCTAGCGGTGGCTGCGTCAGACAGAGATATGGCATGCATGAAGATGAGAATAGTATGTATGGACTTATCTAACTCTGGAGGATACAGTGAATAAGCTAAAGTCCCAAAAAGTCGCAGTGTTCCTTTAAGCGATCAGCTACTTCAGACTGTGTTGTTCTTTTGTGCTCTGCCATCTCATGATACAATAACTTTGCGTGCCATAGTTTACATAGGACTGACTGTATGTGCATTGATACACCTTTATTCTGCATGTAATGGGTTTATTTAGATGGGTGAACTTTGTGGTGTTAAGAGAGCGAAAACTATGGCCGATTTTTCTTTTTTTTTGCATCTCGACCTTGCTGAAAACGTTCTTCAACGTGAACATCAACAGATATCCTGTTCTCAGAGGAGCAGTGAACATTACGTTACACATGGACACCTGAGTTCATGGATCTTTCTTCTAAAAAGCTGGTCATCTGATTCAACTGTGCAAATCTCAATGACCCCAGACTTTTGAATTGTAGTATATATATCTCAGCATTAGCAGTCCTCAAGAAAGCCAACACAACCCCAAATCTTTCCATAAGTGAAGTGAGGTCTATCAATGTTGTAAAGCTTTGAGTTAACAAATACTATATTCTGTCTTTATGACTTGTAACAGTAGAATTTTGCATACCAACAGATTGACGGTCCCCGGTGTTGTTGAAGATCCAGGTGAGCCTGGTTCTCCTTTCGGTCCAGGCGGCCCCTGAGGACCAATGAGCCCTCTTTCTCCAGCTTTCCCTCTTTCTCCCTGGACTCCTCTCTCCCCTGGAATCCCTGTATCTCCCTGCAAAGGCAAAGCCAAAATATAGATAACAGCACAACACAAACAACACAAGCTGGCTATTGGGAGCTGCCTTAATATTAACTGATAACAGACTTTTGCTGGATTACATTCAATGCATGATAATAATCAAAACTCCTACGTGCAGTTTAGAGATTTTTAGTCGACAACAGAGGTATACATTTTGAATGTGTTTACTTCGATTATTGACATATTCTTTGTGATATTTCCTTTTCTTGTTACATGACAACAAAATGTCTTTTGACAGTGATTTTGACTTGGTAAACAAAAAAGTTTTAAAACAATGAAAACTGAAAACATGTTAATCATTGAAAAGGTGTATTCTGGCACATAAACATGGATTCTGACACATGAATGAAACACTGTCACACTGTCAGACTTTTATATTGTATGTGATCCATCAAAACAAAAAATATATATACAAAAATCTTACCCGTTCTCCTTTTGTGCCTCTATCTCCAGGTCTGCCTGTGGCTCCCTGTGAAAATACAAAGAGAGAGAGAAAAGTGTCTCAGGACCCTCAGGATAATATTATACATTGTGGCTTTATAATGATACTGAATGGTGGTCCTGATTTTGAAGTCCAAAATGTGCAAATAATATTATATTTATTGTCCAAAATAAATTAAAAAAATTACTTGTTTTGCCTGTAGCTTGAAAATAGCTAGTCTGCATTCTGGCTCATTTTGCCAGCACGGGTCACAAACACAAACCTAGCTTCTTAATTTTGTTTTCAAACTGAGAGGTTCTCCATAATGGTTCTGTCAGATTTAGCAAAAGTCTAGGCATTTTTCTTTTTTTTTGGTCTCCAAAGTAAACCCTCATACATATAGACAGCTAAAAAGTACCATTATTTTTTCATAGACTGCTCCCAAAACTGCATTAGCGGAATGAAATGATTTGGCTGCTTTAATGGCCCAACTTTTCCAGTTATTCAGTTGAGATCAGAGCGAAAGAGCTCGTGGATTTACAAATGACCATTTTCTCTCCAAACTCATCAAAGCCGTGAACCTCTGGATCTCTCATTCCCTTATTCCTCTCTCTCTCTCCATCTCCTCTGAGAGGGCTCTGTAGAGAAACACCTCTCATTGTACTCCGAAACCACTCTCGCCTCGCTTTCCCATCTATCTCTGCTCCTCTCTCGCATCACGGCTTCCACTAGCTCCTCAGGGAACATCTCTGTATCAAATTCTCCT
This sequence comes from Gobiocypris rarus, assembly GCA_023029165.1. Taxonomy (NCBI): domain Eukaryota; kingdom Metazoa; phylum Chordata; class Actinopteri; order Cypriniformes; family Gobionidae; genus Gobiocypris; species Gobiocypris rarus. Next base: position 14,919,621 of record CM040927.1, read on the forward strand.
GCTGGATTACAGCAGCCGAGCAAAAAAGAAATGCAATCTAGCCTACGTTTCTAAAGCGGTCGGGCACTTTGTGAAAGCATCCTCTACCATCTGCTTTCATCCACACCCCCATCAATGTCTAACACTCTCTCTTCTCCTCTCTATTCCCAGGCTCCTGATGAGGAGAGCTTAAAGCCATCACCGTGCCCACTGAATTGTGTTTCCCGCAGCCCCTGCCATAAAAGAGATGGAAAAGTATGAAACGGAGAGGACTGAGAAACTTCCTTCCTGCTAGATGGCACTGTTGCACCACCGAAAGAGACAGACAGCCATCCATGAACAAACCAGGGAGGGGGAAAAGAAAACAGAGAAAATTCTCAATGAGTGGTCCAACACCCTGCAAACATGCAGTCGTGCCATTTGAGAAGACAGTGACGTGAATGAAAGCGAAAATAAGGCCAGTGAACTTCCTCCAGATGATCTGCACCCATTTGAACCTTGACTCATCCAGAGACAGTATAAAGGGGGGAAAGGTGGCCCGCTCGTCGAAAATCTCGGTATAAAATCTACCATCTTTGCTCATGGGCGCTCGGTTTTGCTCGCAAGCAGTTTTGAGTCAGTTCGAGTTAGCCACAAAATGTGAAATGCAGGAAATGACGCCACGAATGACGACCAGCGTTGATATTTTTTAAAGAGGACCTATTATGCCCTTTTGAAATTCCGAAAAGCTCACTGTTCTCTGATTGAACCAACTCAACTATTTTTTTGTGTATGCCTAGGGTGGGAGTCATTTCAATGACGAATATTGTGACGTGTATTTTCACAGATGGACTTGGGTCCCACGTTCACCAGTGATTACTGATATAGAAAATAATTCGCTTTGGAGTGACTTTGTGATTTGTAACTTTGCAGACCTTTTTAATGCTCAAACAACAACATTTCACTAATAATCATTTTAGTAATTGGAATAAAGCTAAAATAAAATATTTTTTTTGAAAATTATAAAATAAAGTAAAATACAAATAAAATATAAAAAAGTTAAAAAATTTACAAAAGAATATTTACGAATTGAAGCAATTATAATAGTACATTCTAAAATTTTATCACAACCAAGTGTGCCGCACAAGTCCTGAAAAGTGAAGCCAAAACATTCGCCCCCCCAGGTGGCTGGTCCCAGTATAGGTCATGAACCCTCCCTCTCTCCATGTAATCGAATAGGACATGCTAAACAATCAAAATACACTTCAAATACTTTTTTTTTTCAAAGATAGTTTCTTTAATTTTAGGTTGTTTTTATCATGCTGATAAAAGTGTTATTTAAATAAGTTTGGTGTTAGTTCTGACTTTTTTCTGTATTTTCGGGAGGAAATTGGCGCTCTAACTTAATTTTCTACATTTCCATAACTGTTTACTTTACACCGACATAATTATTAAGTTATTCTCCAGTAAACTGTACAAAATTCTGTGGGAGTGTGGGCGGGGCCTTGACACACAGCCTTCAGCTCCACCTCACACTTACTACTGCGCAGATTTGGGTCCCACGTTCACCACTGCACAGACTCAGGTCCCAAATCAGCTCAACATTGAACTTTTCTACAATGGAAGAGAGTGAAAGTGTGTTTGTTGTCCATATTTTATTACAGTTTATGGTCACGACGCTTGATTATTACTGTAACATGTTGTAGTTACGGAATAAACCAGCAGGGGCTGGTCGCTTTAGTGCTTATAGAGAGCAACAGTAGGGATCCAGAAGTAAAAACTCCATTCATTTTCTCCATAGGGATACAATAACTACAGTATACGATAACGATAACTTATAAACCTAAATAACTTAGAAAACAGCCTTACTGTGCGCTACGAGGTTGTTAATTGATAGGATTTGCTTCGGCTGAAGCCATCCGGCCACATTATTTCAAATTAGTTTCAAAATAATTGTTTAAAATCGGAATTCATGGTAAAAACTACATAACCCAAGATGCTATTCAGAAAATTTCATCAGTAAGCGTCGAAACAAACAAAACGAGCCAAAAGATCTCTTTAGCCCCAGCCACTATCATGAAGCTCTGCAAATTATGTACAATCTCACAAATTATGTCTCCCTACACTCTCTATATATATATATATTAGGGCCGGGACACGATTAAAAAAATTAATCTAATTAATATATATATATTATTTTTTTTTTGTAAATGAGTAGTTTTATAATTCTCCAAAAATGTTCCTCATGGAATTTTAGTTCTTTCCTCAGCTAATGCCATTATGAACAAAGTCTTGTATTTTTGTCTGCTTTTCAAATATAATTTTTCTTCAAATGAAAGTTTGTAATGATTCACCTCGTAGCTGATTGACTTGGTTAAAGGCTTATAACTCTTTAACAAACACTTTTTGAAATCCCTATGGGAGAAATGTATGAAAAAATAATTCTGGAACAAACGCCGCTGAAAAAATGGTCAGGCACTGTTGCACAGCTGCCCATGAATGTTAGCAAGATGGCCGCCGTGCAAACTGACTTCTGACTCATCGCTCACCTCATTAAGATCTGCAGATGTATGATCTATTTACCGCATTTGTATGTCTGTGACGGAGGCGTCTATATATGTGCGTTCGTGTGTTGGCGGCTCTCTGATGTGTCTGCTTGCTGCTGTAAAGTGCAGAAGTGCGATTTGTCACACAGTTCTGCTGTAGATATGCGTTCTGTTGTGACAAGGCATCAGGGAACAGAACACTTTTTTTAACGTGACAAGGCTTTCAAAACTACAAACCCTGTTTGTAGGGGACATTTAATTAGTGATCACATGCATTATTCATGATTTAATGGCTCATGGGCAGGATTTGATCCACACTGGAGAGCATTAGCAGTGAGTAAGCGGTCTTATTATTGAAAACTTTACAAGACTAATGACTGGTGTTGGGCTTTTATTTGCTCAGGAAAGAAAGAAATCGAGTGAGACAGAGATAAATGTAGACCAGCACAGATTCGGGCTGTTGTCATCCACTATTCTAACTCGCTGGCAAAATATTAAGGCACAAGTTATTAGCTGCTGCATGTATTAAAGTCAAAACATTCATTTTCTACTAACATTATCCAGCTGAGCCAAAGCTCTCTCAAAAGCATACTGTACACTCACATACCTCATAGCCTGGAATTCCATCTTTTCCCGGCCTTCCCTGTGGAGGAGACAGAACATCCCCATCAATCTTTGCAATCCAAGGTTATTGTAGTTAACTCAAACTAAAACCATAAAAACATATATATATATATATATATTTTTTTTTTGCTTGAATTTTTTTTTTAAATAAATAAAACCCCTTAAAATTATTTTATTCCAGCTGGTTGCAAAGGCAACATTTCTCATTTTCATTTAGTTTAACTTGATATTTATTAAAATATATACAACAAATAAACAACAACAAATAAAATACTAAAACTTAGAAAATATAAAATTAAAAGTTATTCAAAATATCAATAAAAACAATTTGTTGCAATAAAAGCAACTTTGCATTGTTTATCATTTCCATAAGTAATTAGATATTTTAAGATGCTATTTGAAAACCACTTTCATGTTCACTAATATGTTCACCTCAGAGTAAAAAATATAACAAAAATTACTATAACTGTAAGATTTTAAAATAAAGATAGTCACATAGAAGCCAACAGAAAAAAGGTGCAAATCTAAAAAGGTTTCTAAAAACTCAACAAAAAAAAGAGTTGCAGTTGTGAGGTATTAAGTTGCAAATGAGAAATGTTGAAAAAGAGACGCAATTATGAGAAATAATGCTGCAATTGTGAGAAAGTCACAATAAACGTTATACTACGTGATGATAACATTAACATTAGCATAGCTGAAAACTAATTCCACAGAAATCACAAGTCAATATAAAATCAAAATTGCCCCCATTTTCTTTAATATAAGCTTCTGGTCATATTGTGATTGATTTGTCAGTGTAGGTGGTTGCACTGTTTTTTCTTTGTTATATGTCCTGTTCCATTTAGAAAAAAATAAACACCACTTGCTTTGATATTTTGTATCATATAATGCAATGGCATTCATGCATGTGTCCAAAGTGTCCAAATACTTCTTGGAGCCACTGTAAGTCACATCATGTAGCAAGCGCATGTCAACGTTGATGTAATCTAGATTGTATCTAGCTAAGCGCACAGTTCTACTAAGGTTAAGTGCGAATAATTAGGAACTGAGCTAGATAAACTAGGAATAAATCGTAAAACATCACCTGGAAGAAACAGGAATTCCTCAGGGGAATTCTGTGTATTCAGCTGAGGCGCTGAAGGCATTATGTCTGTGCGAATAACGAAGCAATTATATGAGACCCATTCAGCCACTGTACTCCTTCAGTGAGACAGCCAATCAAACGTTTACCCCAGTGACTGCACTCATTACCACAGCACAAATCAGCCGGGTTTAACACCACAGTACTGAGAAGTATATGAAGAGATTACTCAGTGCTATGAAGTGAGATATTACAACTGAAAACCGTTGATGTGGTTTATAAAGAAGAATCGAACACCGAGCTCTGGTGTTTGCTGCTCTATCACGCAAAAAAAGAGTAATTCAGCCGATCAAAACCTGTATATATCCAGTCGTGTAGTAATATCTCTGAGGCTTGTTTACAGTGTTTTGTCTCAGCATTCTGGGATCTCTAATTAGAAACAGCCCAGTCTCTGAATTAAACTACAGGCCAGTGAGCGCAAATCAAGAATTGAGGAAAAATAAACCCCAACAGAATGTTTGTGCCAGAACTCTGAATCCACAGCGAGTCAAACTGTGAATCAATCAGCACACTAATCAGTTAATTAAATCTGGTCTGCATGGATCAATCTGTTATAAGATCACAGAGCTGAGAACAAAGGACAGAAACTATAATGTTATTGTAGACAGTGAAGATCACAGCCAGGTTCAGCATAAAGGTAGATTACAGGTAAAACCAGGGACCCCGGGGGCCCACAAAGGGTCCATGGAAAAGCTAAAAAGTTGTTTAAAAAAAATGAATAGTGTTTGATCAAATATTGCATATAGTTTTATTCTATTGATTTCTCTTCAGGTTATTTAAATGGTTATGTGTGACCTTCTCACAAGTGAAACTTTATTTCTCATCATTTCATATACACAGATCAGGCATAACATTGTAATTGTGTGTTAGTCCCCCTTTTGCTGCCAAAACAGCCCTGACCCGTCGAAGCATGGGCTCCACTAGACCCCTGAAGGTGTGCTGTGGTATCTTGCACCAAGATGTAAGCAGCAGATCCTTTAAGTCCTGTAAGTTGCGAGGTGGTGCCTCCATGGTTTGGACTTGTTTGTTCAGCACATCCCACAGATGCTCGATTGGATTGAGATCTGGGGAATTTGGAGGCCAACTCAACACCTCAAACTCATTGTTGTGCTCTCCAAACATTTCAGAACCATTTTTGCTTTGTGGCAGGGCCCATTATCCTGCTGAAAGAGGCCACAGCCACCAGGGAATACCGTTTCCATGAAAGGATGTACATGGTCTGCAATAATGCTTAGGTAGGTGTTACGTGTCAAAGTAACATCCACATGGATGGCAGGACACAAAGTTTCTCAGCAGAACATTGCCCAAAGCATCACACTGCCTTCGCCCGTCTTGCCTTCTTCCTACAGTGCATCCTGGTGCCATGTGCTCCCCAGATAAGCGACGCACACACACACGGCCATCCATGTGATGTAAAAGGAAACATGATTCATCTGACCAGGCCACCTTCTTCCATTGTTCCGTGGTCCAGTTCTGATGCACACATGCCCACTGTTGGCACTTTCGGTGGTGGACAGGGGTCAGCTTGGGCATCCTGACTGGTCTGCGGCTATGCAGCCCCATACACAACAAACTGCAATGCACTGTGTATTCTGACACCTTCTCTATCAGGACCAGCATTAACTTTTTGAGCAATTTGAGCTACAGTAGCTCGTCTGTTTGATCGGCCCACACGGGCCAGCCTTCGCTCCTCACGTGCATCAGTGAGCCTCGGCTGCCCATGACCCAGTCACCGGTTCACCACTGTTCCTTCCTTGGACCACTTTTGATAGATACTGACCACTGCAGAGCAGGAACACCGCACAAGAGCAACAGTTTTGGAGATACTCTGACCCAGTCGTCTAGCCATCACAATTTGGCCAATTTCGCTCAAATCCTTACGCTTGCCCATTTTTCCTGCTTCAACTTTGAGGACAAATTGTTCACTTGCTGCCTAATATATCCTACCCACTAACAGGTGCCATGATGAGAGATAACCAGTGTTATTTACTTTACCTGTCATAATGTTATGCCTGATTGGTGTATTTCTCAATCATATAGTGTATATTTTATTTCTTTAAACTCTCACAACTGCATATTTGAAAATCTCACAATTGCAATTTTATTTTTCAGAGCTGCAACTACTTTTAAAAATTGCAACATTATATCATTACATAGAACAAGTACCTTTTTACTCTGAGGTGAACCCTGGCTTCCATTTTCATTTCTGTGAAACTGCTTAAAGAAATTATGATCTTCTAACAGCATCTCAAATCATTTGTGTTTACTGTAACATCTTTGGAACACTGAATTTGGATATACAGTATATATAAACTTGAAGTGAATAAAACTATCTGCAAATTCAGTGCATAACATTTTCCCTGCTTGTTTGGAATTTTATGTTGTATTTCTACTTTTTTTTTTTTGTCTAGTTTTGTAGTCCCCTTTGTAGTCCTTTTGTTTCTTAGGTTCCCCTTGATTGTATCCACAGGTGTGTCCTGATACCATATCTTGTTAGCTTGTCTGTATATATTTCTGCATTCACGCAATGTAATAATTACAGTACTCACGAGATGACGACACATGGGCTCTATCATGCACCCGGCGAAATGTTTCTATAGCACCACTATCAACGCATAAGTGAATCAGCAGCTGTCAGGTGGTATAAGTAGGAGCTCTCAGAAAACTCCCATCTTACAAGCTTACAAGGACATGAATGCTTTTTACAAGTTGAAATCACGTAATTGCAGTAATTACGACATGGCATGAACGCACATTATAGGCCTTGTGTTTCCCATGTTGTTTGTCATATCTTGTTCTTCTAGGCTCTTATGTCTTATGTTTTTTTACTTGTTTAGTTTCTACTGCAAAACTCTCCCTCGACTCTAAGTTCACCTGCATGATGCAGTGTCCATATAAATAAATATATATTATAAAATTAAATTAATACATTTTGGAAATGTTTTTATATATTTATCCTATTTTCCTTACATACTATAAATTGGTCTTTTGTCATGAAAATATACAGATACCTTTATATTTTAGGATGCATGTCCCTTTCAAAGGGGATTCTGACATTTGGAGGTCCTATCATAAAGAAGTTTGAACACCCCTGCTGTAGATTCCAGGCAGGTGTGCATTAGTGTACAGATTACATGTGTAGTGAATGTTAAGATTGATTACAGGGGCTCCAGGAGGTCCTTCTGGTCCAGGGAAGCCAGTCTCTCCCAGAGGCCCTCGTTCTCCCTGTGTGGAAAGACAAATAGGGAAAATGGGACATCATCAGTCTCGCATCATCCTTTTGCTAAAACCTGCCGTATGATTGACAGCAGCTAACAAGCAACAAAGCAAATCTCACCGGCTCTCCAGGGATCCCTGTCTCACCACGCGGACCAGGCTTTCCCTTCATAGAAACGAGAAGGAGAGAAATAGTTAGACCTCAAACCTGGTGTCCATATAAACCACCTGTAGGCTGGGGACACAGCCACAACACTAACTGATTTTATCGTAAAGCTCATGCTCGATATAAAACCTAAATCTTGAGATGAATCAATAAAACGTTACAGCTTCAATGTAAGAAATCCCATGCGAACTGTACTTGTCAGTGAGTATTGTATATCTTCTTGCATAGAGTAGTATAGAGTTGAACTAATACTGATAAGCTGACAATTACTTTTATGTTATAGCTGATAAAAGATAACTACTATTTTGTTTTAATAAATAATACAAATAGAAAGACTAGAAAATACAATTATATAAAATTTTCATGTACACAATAGAAACAATATTTATTTTAAGATATGCTAAAGATTACGTATTAAAGATTAAGTATTTTTTTTTAAATAAAAGTAATGTAAAGATTATCTAAATGTAAAAATATGGAAAGCATGCACAAGTTTCATAATTGGCCATTGTTATATCATAATTTTACTTTTTAATAAAATATTATCAAAGAAATATTTTATTAAAGATACCTTGTTTTTTATAAATAATTTTAGAATATTAATTTAACATAATACATTATGTATTTGATTTAAAGGGTTAGTTCACCTAAAAATGAATTACTCATCCTAATGTCGTTCCAAATGTGTAAATCTATTGTTCATCTTCGTACCACAAATGATGATCTTTCTGAGGAAATCTGAGAGATTTCTGTCCCTCCATTGATAGTCTACACAACTACCATTTTGACACTTTGAAAAGTTCATGAAGAGATTGTAAAACTAATCCATATGAATTGAGCAGTTTAGTCCAAATATTTTTGGAATAGTCAGGATCGCGTTATATAATGAACAGATTTAATTTAAGCTTTCCATTTTGGCTTATCAACTGAGAGACAGAAATCTCTCAGATTTAATTTAAAATACCTTCATTTGTGTTTGGAAGATGAACAAGATTGAAACTACAGGAGGGTGAACAAATGATGACAGGATTTTCATTTTTGGGAGAACAAACCCTTTAATGCAAATTTCTATTTTCTTCACAAAAACTAGTTTGAGAACAACAAATAATTGCTGTACCCTCTCTTGAAGATCCTTATTATAGCGGAAGGACAGAACAGAATAAATCTGCTGAATTGTTTTCATGAAAATCTGTGCCAATGACATTGTGAAAATTGTGACTATAGTGAAGGCTGAAGGCTTTATTTATTTGCTATGGCTTGTAGCTTATTGTCTAAATAATATACAGTTTTAATGTGTATTAGTGTCATCTGAAAAGTGACAACAGGATAACTTACAGCAGGACCAGGAACACCAGAAGGACCAGGAAGTCCAGGATCACCCTTACAACACACAAACATACTAATGTAAGATGAATCTTCACTGCAAAAATGCTCCAAGTACATGTCCCAAAACACAATGATTGCTTTTCTTTCTGTTCTCAATACCAACTGTGCTTAACAAGTCCTCCAAAATCATTCTCTCTGCTCTCTTTCCTCCATATGCACTCTGCTGACTTTAGGAATTAATGAGCTGCTTTTAAGTTTTAGGGCACAGCATGCAAATAAACAGCTTGAGATCAGGCAGCCTCGTGGCTGTGGTGGAGTCGGCGAGCGCGCAAAATGCTGCGCCTACATCTTGACAAGTCCTTTCTGGGAAGAGTGGGCGAGTTTGATGCCGCTCAAAGGAGGAAGCTGCTCTGGCAGACAGACGAAAGAGAGTCTCCATGCACCAGCGCTCTGATACGTGCATGAGGAAACAGTCGGGCGGGGGGTGGGGGGTCTGGACGCTTCTGTGGGCTCGATTTAATGAAGCCTATTATTTCTACCCTCTCTAGTATTCTCATATTCATGGTCTTTTTCTTGAATTCTCAAGCGCTTTGACTAAGCACTGCGGTGAAATTAGAATACTAACAATGCTTTGAATCAATTATGAATGTCTACCCACCATCCTCCATTTCTCTGTCAGTCTAACACACACACATACCGAAACTGCAATGTCATGTCAAATCGTGAAGGTACAGAGTGGAACGTCTGGTTGAGCTGCTGAAAGCTGTGTGTAATCTGGGACACTCAGAAAGTGTGAGAGAGCGTCCAGTGACACGATTCATTCAAACGTGCTTACCTTAGCACCTGGCAGCCCCTCTAGTCCTGGTAATCCCATCAGCCCCGGCTCACCCTGGAATAAAAGAAACACATTCCAGCTCTGCACAGACACCTTCATGCGTGAAAGAAAGTCTGTCTGTGTGTGTCAGAGTTGAGAAGTGACTAAGTAAAAGTGGCAATGCAACTAACTGCACTACAATTTTCAGGAAAACGAACAAGCTAGTTATGAATAGCAGTGAGGCACGCTATCATTTTGGGTCAGAAGTCGCAATGAGTTGAGGAGAAACGCACAACGTCTCAACTTCCTAATTAAGTTAGTTTTGTCACACTTTCAAAAATTGTGCTAACTTTTACTAGCCTAACGTGGTCATACTCAATTCTAGTCAGAATATGAGACTAGAACAGATGAATTGTCCGAACAAAAATGTTGTGGGCGGGGCTAAATTCGGCTGGCATCCAGGCTAAACTTCTACTGCACTACTTTTGGCCCTATGTAGTACTGAAAATGCTTACCACCACGCCACTTCTCAAATTCTGTATGGCTTTTATATGGCATTATTTTTGAAAAAAATTGGCAGGATCTTTTTTAATAAAGCTAGTATTATATGCATTTTACATACACAAAATTAAATAATATTTTTTGATAATTTGACCAAGTTACAGCTGGATTGGGGTGAATATTTAAAATGGGGGGGGGGGTTCAAAACGTAGACACATGATAGATGGTCTAGATATTGGATATTCTAGATCTAGGACAAGGTAAAACAATCAAATCTACAAATAAATAGAATTTGGAAAGTGATGAAAGCATTGTAAAAAGTTTCCAAGTCAATTAAAACTTTACCTTCATATATACATATATAAAAAAAAAACATATAAATTTATAATAAAAATCAACCCCTGGGATATGCAAGTGCCTGAAGTTGAAGAAACACCCTTAAATGATTGTATCAGCAACGTTTTGGAGTAGAAAAAGTTATCTTTAGAAAGCTGTGACTTTCCTGTTATCTTCAGCGCATAAAACTCAAAATGTATTTCTAGTTCCCAACGACTGATGGAACAGATGACAACAGTGTAGCTACTAAACTATCGTAATATATTTTAGCAACCCAACAAACACCAAACGCCATTTTTCCAGCATGTCACTGATTATTTCAATTAAAAACCAACGATTTATCTTCGTCCTGACAAGTGTGTCGCGTTAACTCTAATTCTGTCGCATTACCATCCTGACAAAGCATTTATTTTCCCCCTTCCATTTTCATTTAGCTTGCCATGTTAATAAATCACACGTACTTCGGCGCAAACAGAGCAGCTCGTAATTCACCCCAAGTGATTGGCTGCTACCCCACACCGAACCCTTCCACGGAGCGCTGAAGAATCTGCGCTCTAGTGTCGTACATTATGTTCGTCTCATGCCTCAGTCGCTATTGACGGACAGCAGCGGGCGCCATGTTAACGGGCCTCGCCACCGAGACGGATTGCGGCAGTAATCGTTGCATGTGTAGACTGCCATGTACAACAGAGCGCAGACCTACGTGGGACCAGAAAGAGGATCGACTGGAGACAGATGGTTGCAATTCCAGCACAGTGCCGGAGACTGCTGGGACCATTTATTCAAATGTCAAATTAGCATGGCGCTGAAAAATCGCTTCGCAAAAAAGAAACAAAAAAATCTAAATTGCACCCGGGAGAACAGGAAGTGCCAGCTTTTTGCCTGTCGGAGCTGTACTGTCGCTATTGTAGAGGCCCGTCGCTGACATGCATGTGCTTTTGTTGGGGGGTGTGCATGTACCGCGTTCACAACATCCCCCAAAGGCAGAGAAATATGCAGCGACAATTTGATTTAGGCGGCATTCCTGATCACTCCTATTGTTGTTGAGAATGCTGTGTGAATAAACTGTTGTGCTCGGCTGCTCTCGGGCTACTTCTGAGCCAGGAGCTGTGATTAATGGAGACTAGCCAGAAAGCAAGTGCTGGCCAGACCTGTTTCTCTCAATCCAGTGGCATAGAAGGGAAGAGGACCATTTAATACAAATCACAGTGAAGCAACACTCACCATCCTTCCGTCATCTCCTTTGGGCCCCTGGAAAAGAAAAGCACAGAATTTGCCCATGAAACTGACCTTATTTCTATGTGCGGTATCAATTAATCCAATCTGTGTAATTAGCTGGGTGACATGTGCTTAGATTTGCTGTCATACAGTAACAAAATCAAACAAAAGACCCACAAGGGAATTATGTTGACAGAACTCTGTTCCAAAACCTAGTGAGCTAGCCCATCTAACAAAGGTTGAGCATGATTCTGAATTTAAAGGGGTGATGAATTGGGAAATCAACTTTCTCTTGAGCCTTTGATATATAAAAGGTCATGGTAATATGAGAATATCCTTTAAGTTTTGTAGCTGAAAACTTCCTTGTTAGTCAAAGAAAAGCTTTGGCCCAGAAAATGAGAGCTCTTAAATATATACTGATCAATGACTTAATAGAACGGGAAACGCCGCCTCTACAGATAAATGTGTACGCCTGCATCTGTAGCCCCGCCCACCGGCTCGTGGACCTAAACTGATCGCACTACCGAGCAATAAACATGCCGAAGATAGCAAGATAATCTTTTGTAAATGAGACACAGGTCGAGACTGGATTTGCAGACATATTGAGATTAAAACACAATGCTGTGCCTTCTATATTGGATCCGACAGGAATGGTGCAACACACTTATGTGAGTAAAACATGTTTTTATATGTGATAGTATTGCATTGTTACAGATCGTTTTGATTATGTGTACCTGTCTAACACAACATACCTTTGCATGCTATCAAAGGCTGGAGAATCCTTTATTTGTTGGTTCATTGGGATTCGGGATCAGACTCGGACATGTATGGGGCAGGGCTCGCAAAGTCCAACTTCTCGGGGCTATGTGTTTTCCAGACGGGCTAGCAAAATGGAAGCCCGTTCGGCAGGCTGGTGAATTTTTAATAGTGAAATAACATTAATTTCTTGATCTGCGTTGTTCACTCTCTTGACTTGTATTTTGAAGAGCGCACGCCCGCACGTGTGTGTGCGGTTCGCGCCTATATCCACCGATCTGGCGGGCCAATCCACCGATCTGGCGGGCCAAGTAATACAAAAATTATATTCCAATCAATCGCAGGTGGATGAGGGATAAATCATTGTGTTTGTTTGATAAATACGTGTTGATAGCCCTGTGAGAGAATCATTCCAGTTTCCGATTTCAAAACGATCTCTCACGTGAACTGACAGGGGAGCAAAAGCTCATTAAATATGTAAATCTTATCCAAACCTAGCCGTGGGTATTAACTACCACAGTAAGTCTTCAGTGCTGCACGGCTATCAAAACCAGGGAAGAAAATTATTTACCAGGGTCTATTACCAGGGCCACATGGAATCTGTGTGGAATTTTTTTTGTGATTTCTGCGCTGAATTTTTTGAAAAATCTGCGGAATTATGCGGAATGGTTTTAAATGTGTAAAAAATATCTAAGAATATTGGAACTAAAAGCATTACAAATAATCTCTCAAAAAAAATCTTTACAATCCAAATCCAAATAGAATCACTTGTTTTTTAAACAAAGCTTGATCTTTCTTATTGCAGGCTACATCCACTTAAAGACAGATAAAATATTGCTTTATTAATTATATCTTTAAATAAAAAAATATATATAATTCAACAATAGAGCAAAATAAATTAATACCTATCGAAGTAAATAAATTAACATTTTCTAATAGCTATAAATAAATCTTTTTTTGTAGACAAGTGACATTTCCTTTACTCCTCCGTGGTCAATTTTATTTTAGACATTTTAAAATATCACTCTTTCACAAAAAACAAGTTCACATTAATAAGCGCAGCCTACTACCCCTCACAATCACACGCACGATTGCGTATGCTTCTCAAATGACGCACTACAAATCTGAGGAATTCTGCAAGCACAGATTTCGTGTGGGCCTGCCTATTACTTATTCATTATGATGTTTTTGAATGGAAAAAAACACCCAAACATCATAAGTTGACCTCAGACAACAGTATACAAAAAATTTTAATTAAAAAAGCCAGTTCATGACACCTTTAAGAATCAAAGCTTTTCAAGAGTGTGAACTTAAACTGAACTAGCAACATTTCACAGGATGTTTCAATGGCATGACAGGAAGTTTGTGACTAAACAAATAATTCTACATTATTTTTTTACTAAATATAACCATTTACTTTAACAATGGATACATTTTTACCCAACAGATATTTCTAATCGAAACAAAATAGCCACCGCACCGCAAAATGCCCACTACAATGTTATCAGATAAATATTTGACATGATTTGAATTAATTTTCATTCTTAGTAATTATAATGATGTTAAAGCATTCTGGCAAATGTTATGGGAAGTGTTCTTTCACCACAGTTTGTAAAATGAAAGTAAATTTAATAAAATCAACAAATGAATAAATGAATGAATGATTATGAATGAATGAATTAAGATGCGTTTCAGCTGGTGTTTTAATCTGTCTCTTTTGTCCACTTTCAAACACTTATGTCTTCAAGAGGAGGGTGGGTAAATGTATGGGCTTCTTCAGATCTTTCAATCTAATGGACAAAATAAGCTCATGCAATATGAATGCGACCGGAGACGACGGAAAAACATACGGAGAGCAAGACCACGCCGAACGCTGTGAGAGTGCATGTTACAAATCAGGAATGGTGACAGAACATTGTGCTTGATACATTTTTCTCTTCAAACTAAACTTGGGTCTTTAGTCCGCAAAGTTTAAAGGATTAGTTCACTTTCACTCATGGGCCCTGTTCACTGCCATTATAAAGCTTGGAAGTGTATTATGGATATGTATTAATATAACTCTGATAGTGTTTATCAGAAAGAAGAAAGTCATATACACCTAGGGTGGCTTGAGGGTGAGTAAATCATGGGCTAATTTTCATTTCAAAGTAAACTAATCCTTTAAATCCTGTCTGGCTAGAGCGCTTCCTATAAAGTTTACACATTAAGTCAGTAGGCAGAGAGTAGGCGGTCTTTTGTGACTGTTAGAGCACATTCGACCACAGGAGCGTTTACACTACGAAAGCAATCTGGACGAATGCGTTTTAGATCCTGTTTACACCTGTATTTAGAATTGTCCAATTGTGACCGGATCAGGTAACTCAAATTCAGCAATTAAACGGATATTTAAAAGGCATCCTCATTGAAATTCTGAATGGCGCACAATCCTATCTAGCACTTTAAAGGGTCATGAAACCCCAAAACACTTTTTTATAGATATAAACAGATATGTATAGGTTGCACATCATTGAAAAAAACTAAAGGTACTCATTATTGTAATTCATAAGTGAAAAATATTTATTTTTGCATTTTTCAGAGCGATTTCTGTCTTTCGGTTTGAAAAGTTTAGTCGGAGCAACGTCACGGAATCTGTGTGGTTTTCGTCCATGTATGGGCTGGTGGGGACAAGCTGACATCGACCGTTTCTCGACATATATTCATGACATAAAGCTCATTCAATCCAATCACTGCGCTGTAGTGTGCATAAAATATACCTTAGTTATTATGCACGAGATGAGACAGTAACTTCTGTCGGTAACGGGTTCGTCCATCATCAGAGTTGAAACATGGGTCGTCGTCAGTGCTTGTTTCCTCTGTGCCACAACACAAAATAGTTGTTTTTGTTTCCCCGTGACGCGACCAGAGCTGAAGTTTGGGCCGCAGAAGAAAACAAGCGGAATGTATGTTTGTTGCAAAAACATTTTGCACCGGACAACTTTGTAAATCAGGGACAGTTGGAATCCGGCTTTGCTAATCGCCTCATTTTAAAGCAAAGACGCTGTACCGATTCCCATCTCCAAAACGGTGGAAAGTGTTTGCTAACATAATCTTTATTTTTGTGTATTCGCATGTTTAATAGCATTTTTTCGGCAATGAACTCTGAGTTCACACCGCAGAGAAAAACAACAACCGACAAATACGTTAGTGCGTTGCGTATTTTGGCGTTGCTCGGGTTGTCATCAGTCTGCTCACAGTGCGATTCAGGTGAATCTGGTGGGGAGAAGTCTTCAACTTCCAGACAACTCTCAGAACCACTGTAACTGCTGCTGTCGCTATCCATGTCGGTCACCTGTGTCTGTGCATTGCCGGTTTGCAAATTAGCAAAATAATTTTAATGCGCGTAATGACACTCCCCTATTTATGCAAACCATTCCCTCTTTCCAAACAATACCCATCCCACCTTTCGCAGTCGACCACGCCCCTTTTTGGAAACCTTTTCAAATCGAAGGTGTGAAAAATCCCCGCTGCAGCAGGGGGGTTTCATGACCCTTTAAGGCATCAAAAGAGCACTAGTTTTGTGATATGCATGGGTGACTGTTTATGCCTACGTGTTCCAAATCATTCACTTATGAGATTCCATGATGCTTAGGATGCTGCCTCAGAAGGTAGCTGCCTACAGTATGTAGTCAGTAGATGGCAAAAAGGCATGCTAGGTTGTGGAACAGAGCCCAAACAGAGCAGCATTAGACATAAAATACAGGCACTAATGTGAATTGAGGCACATTGAGCCACTTCTTGAGATGACAGCCAAGAGTGGCTCCAATTTACCTTATTTCCTCCATAAAACATGATTGAATATTACATTTGAAAGCTAATTTTACCCTTTAGCACCCCAGTGAGCTAATATATAATGACTCTGCATGCTGACATAACCCTGTCATATCATTCTTTCTCCCAACCACAAGCCTCTTGATTGTTCAAATTAAGTTTAAGTGAGCTTTGTCTCAGTGCGCTCTCTCGCTGCAGCACGTCAACAGGAGGAGTTACGTTCCACTTAGAACCGGTTCAGCCGAGGTAAACCCGGAACAAAACACCCTGGGGGACTTGTAAGCAGCTCCTTGTGTCTATCACACTGAGGAAGGAGATTGGAGAGTGTCCTCTTTCAGACCTGCTGATAAGGGTTTAGCATTTTTCAGAGTTCTGGGCGGTCTGGTAAAGATGGCCCAGGAGGGAATACACTCTTGTTCTTCATGGAATGGAAGGACACATTACATACAGAGCAGATAAGTGTGCGTGTCGCTGCGTTGATAAGCTAATCGGATGATTCCGCTAGGGCAGAAAAGCTCTGTTATATATATATATATATATATATATATACATTTTCCCCCCCGTTAAAGCTCTGCATTTAAATTACCCCTCCTTTACAAGCAGCTACATTGTTGACTATGTGTGACTATGTGTTGTTTTGCCCTTCTCCCTTTGGGGTATATGTCATTGTCTGAATTTCAGATTTGTGTCTGTGTGGCCGTGATCCGTCCTTCAAATCATGCTGTGTAAAACTCTTGAAAACAGAGGCAGACAGCAGCTAAACCGAATACAGATTCACAAATCAATGTAGCTTCTTTGTGTACTGTCATTTAAACTTCATTAAAAGTGCAACAACTGATTCCCTGCGGAGGTTTAACTTCAAAACAGCTATTTATTTTATGTGGGGCATAATTTAAAAAAATACAACGTACCGGGGGCCCAGGTGGTCCGGGTTGGCCTCCGGTATTAGCCGCTCCATTCTGAAAAAAATGATAAATAATTTATCAAAAATTACATACTAAAATACCATGACTGTGTTTTAGTATCAGCTGAAAGTTTTACCTGAAGCTTATAGAGACTGCTCATCCCATTACCCTCTGCAAATGGAGCACCCTGAAAATAAAGGTTTACACAGATTTTAGCATGTTGCTAAGTGGTTACTGAAGTAAAAAAAAAAAACTGTCAATATGATATTCTTGTCTCCAGATGTCATGGGTCTCTCCTTCAAATTCAAGTCAATGACATTTTTCTCCCATTTTATCATTCACCATGCGATAAAATAAGAAAGGAAGGTAACACTTTAGCTTAGGATCCAATTCTCACTCTTAACTAGTTGTTTATTAGCATGCATATTACTAGATTATTGGCTGTTTATTAGTACTTATAAAGCACATATTAATGCCTTATTAGGATATTATTGAGGCAAAAATCATAATTAATAGTTCATTAATAGTGAGGGCCCCACTTTATATTAGGTGGCCTTAACTACTATGTACTTACATAAAAAAATAAGTACAATGTACTTACTGTGTTCATATTGTGTTGCAAAACACCTTTGCGGATATTGAGGTGGGATACGGGTAGGGTTAGGGACAGGTGTGGTGGGATGGGTAAGTTTAAGGGTAGGGTTTGGTGTAAGGGAAGTGTGAACTGTGTAATTACAAATATAACTACAGAAATTAATTACAGATGTAATTACATGCAGGTATTTTTTATAAAAGTACAATGTAAAAACATGTATGTACACAATAAGTGCAATGAATCAAATTATTAATTAAAATGTTAGTACATAGTAGTTAAGGACACCTAATATAAAGTGGGTCCATAGTAAGAATTGGACCTTAATCTTAAATGTGACTGAAAGTATAACAAACTATGAATCTAAAGTTGCCAGTTTTGTATTTCTTAGGCCAAGAAATGGGTTTTAATCAGGGCTTGACAATAACTTTTCTGATCACCAGCCATTGTGGCTAGTGGTTTCCCAAAGTTACCAGCCACTCAGTATAGTTTTGGCCATAATTGACCATAATTTTGACATCAATACTATGGGGGAAAACTGCCATACATCTTATTTATATAGAACAAGTATATTAGGCTGCTGTCACTAAGACCTGACGCATGGATCCGTTATACTGTTACACATGTTTTTTTTCTTTCACAACTGTTTATTTTCACTTAAAACATGACTGAATATGTTTATGTGAATATTCACCATAACCAGCATGTTGATTTTTTTGGGGATTTGACTGTTTAAAGGGGTACTTCAGCGCTGGGAAGATGAATCTGTATTTAAACTGGGTCATGTGGAATTATTTTTAAATTTGGTGCCTTCTAGACTGAGAAAAGACAGAACATTTATTTTTGTCTCATGGGGATGAAAGACAACAATTCCCAGAATGCACTTCGCTGCCCTACTCTAGGCACGGCTACTGGATTACTGGATCACTGGCCCATCGCGTTCATTTTCATAAAATCAGTTCAGTTAGAGACACTACAATTAAAAACTGAACGTGTCTGTTCAATATAATGTGAGTGAGTCGATTGAGTGTCACAGCACAAACGCAGCAGGATCGGATTACATTCATCACATGAGCTGAGGTAATCGCGGGATTCGCAGCTACGGCTGCATTCACAGCGCATTATCTAAAATCCTCAGATAACGCAAAATGACGATATTTGCGTCATTGGAGGATTTTTTCCAGAAATAAAATACATAATTATCTCGTCTCAGGGGGATATGAGGGGGGAAAAGTACGATAATTGGAATATACTACCGGGTTTCTACTGATACAAAGCTTAATGCTAATCGCTGAAGTAACCCTTTAAGAGCAATAAGCAGCGGAATTTAGTCAATTTAGTACTGAGAGGCAGCTTTATGCAAGCAAACCTTGGGCGTGAGCAAAAAACTTGCAGGAAGGAGTGAAATAATGCCCAGTCCGTGCAAACCCCACCGCGAAATTCAAGCTCTGTAACACCAACAAAATTCATCCAGAGCAAATGAAAAGAATGAGTGAGGGGAGGCGGTATTGTGTGTAACTCGCTGTCGGAGAGACCATGAGAGAGCGAGAAAACGCAACTGGTGTATCTATCCAGTGGAAATTTAGTGTTGGAAACATTTTTGATATTGAAGTATCAAGAAAACGATATTTTTGACAACAATACATTGCTCTTAGTTTATTAGTTCAGATATAAAGTTAGGAGTAACTGCGTTACACGCCACTGCTGAAATACATGTGGGTTGATTTCAGCAGGGTGTTAATGTCAAGACGTGCCTGGAATGTTCAATTGATGTGGTTATGAAATTATGGCTAATACGAAAATGTAATGTGTCAGTTAAAGCATTGCATACTATGCAAACTCTATTGCAGTAAATATCAATTGTTAATTTCATTATGCATGTTTAAAAGGAGTTGGGAGTGCTGACGAAAAAAGATTTTGCAGCTTTATGTTCACTGACATGACAGCTACATTGTTATGTGGACTGCTGAACATAATATTTAGGTCCTGGTCCATTTAACTCTCAACCTTAACATTTGAAAACGTTGTTATTAAAACTTTAGACAAAATATAAAAAAGAAAATTATAAAATGTTTATGTTTCTGTATCATATTTTATAAATCAGGCTTTTATTGCCAATAGTATGATATGGAGTTCACACTTGAGTGGAAAAAAACACCACAACACAAAAGTGTTCATCTTGAAATACTGAAATATTACAAACAACATAAAAGTTCTTAGGTTTACTTTATAAAAAAAAAATGTATATATATATATATCACAGCAAAAAGACACACCACATCCTGAAGAGAGACATTTTTAGAATTATAATAAAATACATTTTACTTTTACTAAAAAGGCATGTAGATAATTGTGTACTTTGTTGATAATTAAGAGGCCTATGCATGAAATATGACAGAGTAGGCTTTATAGGGTTAAACGTGTTAAATTTTGTTGGAAATACTTACAGATCACAATTACAAATACAAATTTACCAAAAAAGTTTCCATGATCTCATATATATCATTTATAGCTGAAGTGTGTAATTTTCTCTATGTAAAAATACTTTTTTCTATTCCATTTTAATATGCAGAGACAACTATGAGTAAACCATTTTTAGGCTGATTACACAAATCAAGTAATTAGTAAAATATGTATCTGGTTGTGACAAATGACAGCCAAGTAGAAGTGTTATGAAAACAGTTAGAATTCATTGTTTTTGCAATTCCTAGTGGCACAATTTAAACTTTCACACCTTTAAATGTGCAATTCAAGTCATCGTAAACACTTGCAATGAACACCAGAACTTACAGGAGGTCCAGGAGGTCCGGGTCTGCCTTGTGGTCCTTCACTGCCCTGGAATAAAAACACATTCCTTTTCTTCACATGCGTAACACAAACTGTGCCTCTCCAAACACGGTATGTGATTGCATTGAGATCAGGGCCGACGCCATGCTGCAGTGTTAGCAAATGGTGTGAATAATAACAGGATTCAGACAGAGCCTTTGGAAGTTTTGAGCATAGACACTGTGCCCCTTAGCTCTTATTGGGTTGGCTCTCAGTGGAGTCGACCAGCTGATGAAAACGATGAAAAATGCCTCTATTCCTTTTCTAGTGCATATCTGCACACTGCAGGGCACCACACAAGCCCGTCGAACACATCGAGCGGCATTTTCACTATCTCCGGCTAACCGTTTGTGAGAGTATTACTCCAGCCATTTATCAGACGGTGTGTGTGACTCATACTGATGCAGATGGGTCAAAGAATTATAATGTTGGGGAAAGTGAAAAACAGAAAAAGATGCGCATCACATTTTGTCTTTATCCCACTCTGAAATACAATATAATTGGAGAATATTTAAACAACACATTTACATTTATATACATAATGAATGATATTACAATGAACATTTGATTTAGTTTGGTCTGAGTAAATAATGACAGCATTTTAATTTGTGGATCATTATTTCTACAATTCACATGTTGTGCTAATTCTGTACACATAAATGAGCAATTTCAAAGCCTAAAAAATATATAAAACCACCATAAAAGTGGTCCATTTGCACTATATTTCTGATGCCACATGATCATTTTGTCAACAAAACGGTCCATGTTTTAATTTATTACTGTTTTTTTTTTTCAACCTCAGTCCTCAAATCTTGTGTTCACTTATTCACTTGACTGTGACTGTCTCCTTTCACTTTCATTGAATGCTATGTGGTTCACACAAAGAAGATGGTTTTGAATAAAATAATTGTTTTAAGGTCCTTAAAATTATATTAATATTTATTAAAATTAATTATGCTTACCCGTTCTCCCTTCGGTCCTGAGGGTCCAACTGGTCCTGGTCTGCCAAGTAGTCCCTGGATGCAGAGGAATATGCAAAAGGATCATTTTGATTAGAAATGATGCTGGGAAGAAAAAGACTGCCAAAGAACTAAACTAGGCCCTCCACAGAAACTATGATGCCATAATAACATTTATTTTTGTTGAGAGATCCTCACCGGTGCACCTATACGGCCTGTAGATCCAGGCAAACCTGGCACACCCGGGGTCCCCTGGGAACAGAGAATTTCAGAGCACAGCTCAAAACTAAACTCAAAAAAATTATAATGCATTCTCTAACCCTGGACCAATTAACAGTGAGCTTGAGGCTAGTCTTCAACAACAATAAAATGAAATTAAATGTGCTGAAGATAAGTTTCTATTAAATTTTTTAATGAAAATCCATTGGTCTAACTATCTTAGACTAGCAAAATACATTTCCATATAATGCTAGTATCGCTACAAATGCAAATGGATAAAAAAAAACCGATTAATTTAAATTATTTTGTAGCTGTCTTGCAATATTTTTTGAAAACCCACAGAAGAAAAAAATATATTTGGAAAAAATATTTTAAAAGTAAAAACTAAGCAACAATACAAAGATATTCTGTTTATTTTTTCTTCCTATATAACCATGACATGTTTGATTATATGTACACTTGCTTGTAAAATATATATTTTTTTAAAGATAAAAATTACATAATAAATTATAAATAAAATGTTATCACAATAAAAAAAATTGGCCATAAACAGGTTATTTAAATACTTACATAAACGGCAATGCGATGTTATTTTGCCAGGGAAAATAAAGTGACTGGTGTAGCTGTATAGTAGTCAACTATGACGCATCTGGCAGCTCCACTAACTATAACAGGATCAATTTAGCTATGTCGCATTGCACCAAGCCGCACAAGTACAGTGTAAACACAGTGTTTTTCTGATAACTCACCTCATCACCCTTATCCCCCATTGGACCAGGAAAACCTCTCTCACCCTTCACTCCCTATATGATGACAAGACAGATAAACAATAGTTGAGACAGGGAGTACACACTT
Source organism: Gobiocypris rarus (assembly GCA_023029165.1). Lineage (NCBI taxonomy): Eukaryota > Metazoa > Chordata > Actinopteri > Cypriniformes > Gobionidae > Gobiocypris > Gobiocypris rarus. The sequence goes on from CM040927.1 coordinate 14,942,386, forward strand.
TTGATTTAGTTTCTCTCTAAAGAATGTTCTCATGCATTATTAATGCTTTTCCTCTAGCCTCAATTCTTGCCTGTCACTGAATGTTTCGCATTCAGGCACTGTTCTGTACTGTATGTACATTTATTTATTTTTTTGCTTTAATTGTTGCAGCATTTATAAAATATTTACCACACAACACCTTGTTGTAACGGAGGAAATGCATGTGATTGCACTTCCAAAAAGAACTACAGCTAAAGGGAAATCTGTGGATATTTATGCCAAGTTCTGTCATGAACCTCTAGATGGCGCAGGCTGATAGGTCCTAACTCAATTTGGTAGCGATCACATCTGATTGGTTGCTGTAGCATTAGTGGCCAATGAGCTGTGGCTCAACATTCCAATACTGGTAGTGTTGCTGTTAGCAGTGCAGTGCGCTTTCAGAAACCCTTCTCCTTCCCCAGCTCCACCTGTATAGATCTCCTACAGTGGTAATTTCATGTATGTTACATGTGAAGCAGCAAAGCAAATCTATTCCACTAAGACCAAATACATTAACATTACCATATCAATTACCGGTAACACTTCATTTTAGGGTTCAGTTATTAACTATTAACTAGTTGCATATTGCTAGGATATTGGCTGTTTATTAGTACTTATAAAGCACATATTAATGCCTTATTCTTACATCCCTTAATCCTACCCAATACCTAAATTCAAATGCTACAAAAACTACCTTACTATTAATAAGCAGTAAATTAGGAGTTTATTGAGGCAAAAGTCATAGTTAAAGTCCCTGTAAAGGCAAATCTGAGATTTGTTTATAAACACATTAGAAATGTTAGAAATGTATTGTTGAAACACATTACAAAGACTGTGAACTATATAGTACTGAATTCAGAAGTTAGACCGTTAAGAAGTTTTTCATCATTGCTGTGTTCCGGATTTTTTGGGCGGGGTTAAAACGGTGGCTAGATGACGCACTGGAGCCAGTGAGCACATGGCCCCTCCCCCATAACCAGAGCACAGTCACAATTTCGCATCAGTTCACCCTCTAGATTTCGAGTTACTGTCAGTACCGTTAGTTAATACAGCCTACAACTTACAAAACAGCCTACAAAACAAAAAAAGACGATCTCAAGAAGAGTTGGATTAATTTTGTGAACAGCTACCTTGATGGAGAGCTGAGGATCACCAACAACACCTGCCTCTGCAGAGTCTTTACACCGGATAGTTTTACAAACTTTCATCGGCAACAACTGGGATTCACTGATGCAGAACCGACTACCTCCCGCCACGGCCTTCATTCTCCCGTCCCGCCGACATCTGGTGCCGTCGTGACTCGTGAGCTGTACTTGAGTGTTGTTGTCTTTCCCGCGAGTGGGCGTGGTTTCGGCGCCAACAATGGACACGCCCCCAGCGTGTGAGAGCAGAGAATGCTGCTTATTTTTTCAAGATTTCGATAAGATATTTTATGTACTTAGTGGATTTTTTTATGATTCAAACTTGGCTAGGTGGTTAATAACACATTTATCTGTGGTGTGAGAAACTCAGAACACATGTTTAATTTTGACTTTACAGGGACTTTAATAGTGAATATGTGTTCCCCATACTAAAGTGTTACGCCATTACCATGCCAGTCTCTCCGAGAGGTGTCATGACAGAACTAGGGCTCATGTTTCTACTGATCACATGATTCTTTTCTCTAATCTGTGATTTAGGGTGGCTTACCTTCGGACCCTCTTTTCCAGGATTACCAGCTGGGCCCCGCAGACCCTGATCCCCCTGTCAAAGCCAACATAGAACGTAAGAAGCCAGATCCATAGGACAGACACAAGAATATGCAGTGGACTAGAAAACAACACTTAAAGGTGCCCTAGAATGAAAAATTGAATTAACCTTGGCACAGTTGAATAACCAGAATTCAGTACATGGAAATCACATACCGTGATTCTCAGACAATATTGCTTCCTCCTTCATATGTAAATCTTGTGTGTGAAAAACACCATGGAAAAATAGGCGAATCTCAACATAACACTGACTCTGACGCAACCATCGGGATGTACGCCCACAACATTTGCATATGCCAGCCCACCATGACTTGCCAAGTTCAACTCAGGAGAACAAACTCCAGAGGAGGTCTGGTCATTCTGCAAACGGAGCAGCAGCGTTCTTACAGCGTCACTCAGCTCGCTCTGTTATCTCTGTATTTATTTTTGAGGCTACAATTAAACCAAATATGTTATAAAACACCACTAGCCTCTTTTCATTTTCATTTTAAAAAATCTTAAACCTATTAATAGACACACACATGTAGTTCAGGCAACGCGTACATTAATTATCTTCACTTTATATATTTATAACAAAACATAATATAAAACACAACCCTGCATCTTTGTTTTCATTTGAAAAAACATTAAGCATATTAATATGGGGTTCACGCAATAAGTGTGCATATATGATTATCTTTACTGTAATGAAGTTAAATATGACATAAAACACAACCCTGTCTCGTTTCGTTAAGTTTAAATGATCAAAGAAATAAATTAAACTTCACTTTACCCTCAGCCAAAACGAATAACCAGGGAACAAATTATAGCTCCATGAGGCAAAAGATCGCCCGTTAGATATAAACAAGACAAATTATATGTTTAACCACTACAGAGACATCAGAGCCAGCGGCAGACGTCAGAAGGTTTAGCCATGGGAAGGATGCTCTAGCCGGGCTTAATGAGAGCTGAGCGCCTGGTGGTAGACTGGATCTCACAACTCCAAAAATAGGTGCTCTCTTTATAAACAAACCACAGATTTGAGCTTTAAACAAGTACATTTTTACAGAAACAGGCTCAAACATTTTTGTTGGATCAATGCCTAAACTCTCTATTGTCATGCTGCAACTGACAGAACTGTGGAGTGAAACAGCCAATCAGAGCAGAGCTCCACATTACTATTCATGACCCTTCCAAATAAGGCAAAATCAGCCCATTTCATTCTAGGGACAATTCCTAGGGTTGTAAATGGACCTGTAAAACCATATCTGGACAATTTTTGCCCTTAAATAATCCACATACACTCTATTTAGATATCAGATAACAATTTAAAATATAGTTTCAACTCATTCTAGGGCACCTTTAAAGGGATAGTTTACCCCAATGACTTTCTTCTTGGCTTGAAGGTGAGTAAATCATGGGGTATTTACATTTTTGTGTGAACTATCCCTTTAAGGCTGGAATTCAGTACATGGCTTTATGATGTCCAGAGGACAATTGGCTATCATACATTAAACGACTGAGGACCTTACAATACATGACTTTCTAATCATTCCAAACACAACAAACTCAGCACAAAAATGGAGATGTCTGTGTGCTAAAATGGAATGGGGCAAGCTCATTTGGATTCGGTTTTGGGTGGGTAGACGTGGTCAGTATGGACTCTACAGATACAACAGAAGTTGTTTTATTTATGCTTAAGAGTCATATATTGTGTTCTGTAAATTGCATTGTTATTGTATTTGTATTGTATTTTATTGCAACACTAGAAGATGGAGGACAGCTTCGGTTTCAGTAGCGGTACATCATACATAGCCTATGTTCTAAAACTCTTTCAGGATGTCAAGCATGTTTTGATATTCTCCGACTGGATGGAATCAGAGTCTGTAGCCAAAAAAAGAAGACATTTTGGCAACTATTGTCAACTCATCCAGACTGGAAATTAGGGCCAAAATCTGAGCAAGAATTGTGTAGTGTATAGCAGCCTTTAGGTCACACTTAATGTATGAATGTCAACACATTAGATAACAAAAAAAACAGCTTGGGTTATGTATATAACCCTTGTTCCCTGAGAAAGGGAACGAGCACTGCATCGGAATGACGAATTTGGGGACACTCCCTAAGCAACAGCGTGTCTGAAATATGAATGAAACTATCCCAATCCTGATTGGTGTTGCGTCATGACGTAGCTGGGATGGCATACCGGAAGATACATAAGGGCGGTGCATAAGTAGCGACAGTTATCGCGATGAAGCATGTGCTCCAGGCGTGCCGGTGTGGCGGCGAGACCCAGTGCTCGTTCCCTTTCTCAGGGAACAAGGGTTATATACTTAACCCTACCCGTTCCCTTTCGAGGAACTCGCACTCGTCGAACGACGAAATTTAGGAACAAGTACCCACTAGGCCACACCGAGGGGGTAGCGCCTGCCCTAGTGTGAAGCTGGAGACCGGGAACAACTAGGACTGGAGCACCCTAGCCCCAGGCGTCGCACGGAGGTGTAAGCTATAGACAGCTTGTCTGCAGAACTCGTGTGCAGATTTCACTTCCCTTCTTCCGCCGTCACGTGAGGCGGAGGATGAAATGCCTGAAGAACCAAAGACCTGACCACACTAGATGGTACCTTGGGCACATAGCCTGCCCTAGGATGTAAGATGGCCTTTACTCCGCCAGGGGCAAACTCCAGGCAAGTCAGCGTAAGCTCCAAGGCCTGAAGGTCCCCCACTCTCCTCAGAGAAGTGATAGCTAAGAGAAAGGCCAACTTAAGGGTCAGGTTCTCTGCCTCAGCTGACTCTAGTGGCTCGAAGGGGCCTCAGCCAAGCCTTCAAGTACCACTGCCAGATCCTAGGTTGGAACTCTGGAGCAGGCAGGCCTCATCCTCTGAGCCCCTTGGAGGAACCGTACATCCAGATGGTGCCTACCCAAAAAGGCCCATCACTCACAGGAGCGTGGAAAGCCCAAAGCCAGCCACATACACCCTGAGTGTGGACGGGGTAAGACCTGCAGAGAAGCGATTTTGGAGGAACTCCAGCACTGAAGCCACTGGGCAGTTAACTGGGTCCACCTCACGCTCTCTACATTAAGTGGAAACACGTTCCACTTCGGGCTGTACACCCTCCTGGTGGAAGGAGCCCTGGAGCTGAGCAAGGTCTCGATAACATCTGCTGACAGTCCAGCCTCTAGGTACTGTGCCCCCTCAGGGGCAGGGGTGAAATATTGTGCCCCGTGCCTCAGACAGCAGATCCCTCCTGAGCGGGACCTGCCACGGGAGACCGTCTAGCAGTGCTATAATGTCCGAGAACTATACCCGGGTCGGCCTGCAGGGTGGTACTGAGAGTAGACTGATCCCTTCTTGGCTGACCTGCTCCAAGACTCCCGGGAGCAGAGTGATCAGGGGATATGCATACAAGCACTGAGAGCAGCCAAGGACGACACCTCAATGCCGAACAGCTGCTACCACTTACATTGCGAGGGGAAGGGCTAGGCCGTATGGAAGAACCCGATATTGGTATGCTTTGCCCCCAAAAACAAATCTCAGGAACTTCCTGTGACACAGAAGGATGGATACAGGGAAGCATGCGTCCTCTTTAGACCCGTCATGACAGACCAGTCCTCAGACTGGATCTGAATCACAACGGAGGAGCTGTAAGCATCTTGAATCTGAATCTCCTCAGAGAATGATTCAAGTACCTCAGATCTAAAGTTGGACACAACTCGCCATCCTTCCTAGGAACTATAAAGTACCGGCTGTAGAACCCGGGCTCCCTGTCTGGCGGAGGAGCACCTTCTGTGGCCTCCTTACCAACGGGGAGTGAATTTCCTGTTCCATTACCCGAACCTGCCCAGGGACCACTGCCGTTCAGACCACCCCACTGAACTTAGGGGGAAGGTAACTGAACTGCAGTCTGTATCCCCTTTTCTACAGTGCGCAGGGCCCATGCAGATATATTCGGAGGCATAACCATGCGCCAAGATAATCTGCTAAGGGAACCAGCCTCTCGAGGCCGGCCTCGGGTGTCAACCAAGCCTCCTCCCCGATCCCCTGAAGCGGCTAACCGGCAGGACGAAATCGAGGAAGATTTTCGGTGTGCGTAAGAGTTTGCTGGACCGCCGCAAGTCTTGCTAGAGGCGGCTGGTGCAGCAAGAGTGCACGGGGAAACGATGTGGCCCGAAGCATACTAGGCGGCGGGAGCACAGCATCAATTCCCGAAATCTCCACAGGGGAGGTGACCTCGATCGCTCCTACCTGGGAGAGGGGCTGGCCAGCAGGGGCCTCATCTAAGGGAGCAGCTCGACAGGGCCGCAACACTAGGGCGGACACTGCGAATAGCAATTGCCTGAAACTGATGTGTCACGCAGGCCACAAGGCGGCGAGAATGACATCAACTTCAGGAGGGCTCCAACTTAGATGAATATCCAGACAAGTCAAACACGCTTAGGTGACATAATTAAAGTATCCAACTTATTAAAGTCAGATAACATGACACTCATTTCCTCGGAATTAAATGCCATCATAATCACCCAACCCGTGCAACCTGGTCTGAATGATAGGCTGAATAAAAAATACATCTAACTCCTCAAAGTCAGATAATATTTTAATTTAATTCCTCGGAATTAAATGCAGCCACAATAAGGTGAAATGATAGGTCTGAATGATAGGCTGAATATCTAACTCCTCAAAGTCAGATTATATTTTATTTAATTCCTCAGAATTAAATGTAGCCATAATCATCAGACGACACTGTTTTATTGTATTTATACGGACTCGTAAACCACACGTTGCCTCAAGATTGGGATAGTTTCATTCATACTTCAGACACGCTGTTGCTTAGGGAGTGTTTCCAAATTTGTCGTTCCGACGCAGTGCGAGTTCCCTTGAAAGGGAACAGCATTTATTTTTAAATAGAACAAACACCTAATGCAAGTAAAACATTTCAAGTTCTTGTAACTATAGTGCGGAAAGTGAGATTTTCTTTGCAGATTTGATATCTAATACAATAACATTTTAAGAGTGACTTGTGATACTTCTCAGGTTTGTTGGCAAATCTTAAAACCTAAAATGTATGTTGTGATTGTGTCTACAATGGTGCCATTTATAAACAAATCATTAATCGCATCAGCCAGAAAAAATGACAGCAGCCAGTGCAAGAGAATCTCAGGAGGAGGGGCAGAATATTAATTAGTTAGGAGATGAAATTACAGCCATTTTTACCTTTTCTCCATCCATTCCTGGAACACCTGGAGCTCCAGAGGAACCTTTTTCTCCTTTCTGCCCTGGTAATCCTGGTACTCTGGTCTGACACACACTGCAGGCGTTCTGGCAACATCACACACACATACACAGTAAGGTGCAGCAATCCAACTTTCTCTCCTTTAATCTCTTTCTCCTTCTGTTCAGATGAGCTCCGGATGCAGCACATTTTAAAATGAAGCTCTTAATTATTTACACATATTAAGAAAGGACCCATCATATACAAATGCATGTGATTTTTGCATGTCAAAATTAATTTTAGCAGATAAAATGAATTTTAAACTTATCCAGGTTTAAAATACATACCACATATCTTAAAGGGGGTAATGCTATTTCGAGCATTCTGACTTATTTACACTGTTAAAGAGCTGGATTCTCATGCTAAACATGGTCAAAACAGCAACGGAGTTCTGCAAATGTGTTTGTTTGTTTGTTCCCAGTCAAGAGCGAAACTGCAGGCGGTGAGTGAAACTGCATCAAATGTCTGTTTTGTTGGCAATCGGCACGTAAGTGCATATAATGCAAACAACACAAACGTATAGTGAATCGAAAGTTATCCATGGTTAATGCGATGATGTACTGTGGACTCTTTAGCTTCACCCACTGCACGCTTCCACGCTCGGCTGTTTTCGTAAAAAACGTTAAAGCATATCTTTCTTTTATAAATATGATCAAACTAATGACTCTTCGGAGATATGAAGCAATACTACTCTATAGGTACTCAATATTAACATGAGATTAGCAGAAACTGTGTGTTATGTACCCTTTAATAAATTGCCAATGCATTAAACAATGTAAGTTATTGATCTACTGATTAGCCAATTATTAAAATGAAGAATTTTCTCAAAATTGTAGCACAGGAAAAAAAAAAGTATTTTACTTCAACGTGGTTTGAAAAAGTTGTCACTGGAACCATTTTGTATTGAGATGTGATATTTCTATGAGTCTGTGTCATGAGACTCTCTTCCAATTTCAATTCATAGCCGATAATCTTAAATATTATTAGGAGGATTAATTTTACCTCCATTTAATTTCCACTAAAAGTAAAACTTTTTTCATTGTTTACCCCACTCTTCCTGTGGAAGTACCCTAAATAGACTCCAGTGTCCTTATTTATGTTCATGAGCTCTACACACATTTATCTGTTTGTGTATACTGACCTTTATTGCATATCTGTGTAGGATTCATGCCTGCCCATCTGGCTACATGCTTTTACCAGCTCTCAGAGACACATATGGCACAGCAATCTAGCTTTTCACATTGCTAAAAAAGCTAAAGGTCAAACCCAGAGATACAAACAACTTAAAGGCAGAGAACTTGAGAAAAGGTATGCATTAGTGAAATACTTTTCCCTCTAGATTTTAACCTTGTCAGCCTGATGCATTCAACTCAATACATTGGCCCAATGATACAGAGAGAAACAGGAAAAGGAAAAGCAAAAGGGAAGGTGCTTTCAAAAGCAGTTTTAAACGCGGGGGCTAAGTAAGCAACCTTTTTTCTCTTCTGCTCTTTAAAGAGTGTAACTGTATAACTGGGAAGCGGAATCAAAGGTTTACCATAATGGGTCGCAGGGATTGCGCTGACATTTCACACTGGATGCACTTTTCGTGCATAGAACCAGCGTGTCTCTAAAGGTAGCAATTTACTAGTGCATTAGCCCGACCTGCTCAATAAGTGAAGGATAATTCAGGAAGTGCACTTATATTTGCTTTCTTTGTGCAAGACTGACAATTAGCAAAAAGCATGTGACCGATATAGTAGTAGAGGTTTAGGACATTTGTACACATTTAAAAATTCAAAAGATTTCGAAAAGGGAGAAAATGAAGAAACTTAGTGCCTTGGCATTTTTAGATGTTGTTGTACAAATATGTATCAGAGCTTCATTAAATAAATAAGATTAATTAATTTTAAGGAATAGTTTACCAAAAGTTTGTTTCAAATTTTTAAGCAAGAACGTCAGAGATGTTGGGTCTGGGAACACACCATTGGCAGGGCTCAATTTTCCAACCAGCTGAACTAGTTAATAGGTTAATCTTTTGCCATATTTTGTCGGCAAAACACATCTTCCTTTTTTAAGAATGACTTCAGTTCTATTCTTTGTTTACAAAAAAGTAGCAAGGAATTCACGCAGAACCGTGGCAACTCTGGCGTCATTATGTTAAGCCCGCCCACCGACTCTATACACGATGTGATTGGCCTGACCAGAGTTTGGTTTTTCAAGCTCGCAAGCCAACGGAGAGTTGTTAAGACGACCCTGGCTGCAAATTGCATTTGCTGCCACTAGAGTGAATCTAGATTTCGGGGTTGCTATTTTCCATACAAAGTGAATGTTGAATTACACTGCTAAATGTAACAAATTTAATAAAATAAATGAAATGTTATTGCAATACAGAACGTAACACAAATGCAACCCTAACCCTAACCCTAAATGCAATACCATGTCATAAAAGCAACATGACAACATAAGTTATAAGCGTAATTAAACTAAACTATACATGTTCTATCTTCATGCAGCATATTTTCTCTGACTCTGTAGACATCTCACAACAGTTCCCACATGAGCGATTTATAGTTTATCATGACAGAACATGCAAATCGAGGACTTGAAGATAAATAACTCTGCATCAGCTACATAAATTCATCAACTAACCATTCAGAAATGTCCTGTTGCATTCTACATGTTGTCACTTCTTGGTGAGTCTCTCCATCATTGAACATAAAAGGCAGTTTCTGACATGTTCAGTGTGTGTCTGAGCTAAGCTGGGTTGCATTTCCCAAAAGCATCATTAGCCAACTATGGTCGCAAGTTCCGTTGTTATTAACATAGTTCAACGAGTCGTTCATTCGCAAACCGTTTTGCAAAAGTTGTATGGTTGGAACAACAGCTCTCGACCTGTGGTTATAAGCATAGTTTCTTATTTGTATGACAAAATAAGCAAGCTGACATTCAGTACAATCTATATATTTTATTTTGAATACATACACGTCATTTAAGTCTTTTAGTTTGTCAAGAGATTTAAAGCAAAGGTTTTGAAGAGTGCATATGTGTATAGGCCTGTCACAATAATCAATAAATCGATATATCGCACAATATATATTTTTTGTGATGCTATATATCGCCCATTATGTTTACATGATAATGAATGTCACATTTTACTCGATTGTGCTGTCATCTTGAATGTTTTCCGTGACGGAGGTGAAAGTGGAAGACTTGGAGTTAAGCACTGAAGTCAATCTTAAGAAAGGAAGATGTGTTCAGAGTTTTGCTGACTGGATACGGCGAAAGTTTAATCTATCAACTAGCTCCGGTTCCGCGTTGCTCTGGTTGGTTGTAGCGTTATCAATTGCGCGCAGAGGTTGCGAAATGCAACCGGTCACCCCTCCCTTTCGTAGCACATAGAGAAGCTATGGTGGCTTACACAGGACAAAGATGTGGTTGTCTGAGACCACGGATCCACTGTGTATGTAGATAGAAATTGCTCTAAGGTAATAAAAACATTACGGTTCATTATATAAGGTATTTATACATCACTGAAAGCATAGTTATGTATAATATATATTTCATTTTTGTCAGTAGATCCTCATAAATACTACACACTTCACCTTTAATACTCCACCAACTGTGTGACATCATTAACCAACGTGGTTGAATGACACATTTGCGGCAATACAGTTACAGGAAACAGTCGCGAGCTAGTTGATTTCTTTAGCGATGCATCGTACTATGGTAGTAAAGTGAGTTACGTTGTTGTACGGGAAATGCACCCCTGGTAATCATGAGCTCTTGAAGTTCCACCCTTTTATAGAAAGAGGACCGGGAGCACCAGCTCTTTTGCATTTAAAGGGGGGCACACAAAAACGGCACATTTTTGCTCACCCCAAAAAAGGTAACAGGTGACTATTTTAACATGCTATAAAAATTATCTGTGGGGTATTTTGAGCTAAAACTTCTCACACACATTCTGGGGACATAAGATATCTTGTAAAAAGGGGCATAATAGGACTCCTTTAAAAATATGTTCATTAAATTTAGTTTTTTTAAAGATAAGGCTGTTACTTAGGCCTACATATATATACAGTACAGTATCTGTCTGTTTGTCTCTATCTATCTATCTATCTATCTATCTATCTATCTATCTATCTATCTATCTATCTATCTATCTATCTATCTATCTATCTATCTATTTCACTCCAGCTCCAATTCAAACTCTGCAGAAAGCAGTCATGCGCTTGCTTGTTCTTTTGACATTTAAGTATGTTTTGATGCTTTTTCCTTTTTTGGTGTATGAATCTAAACTTGAGATGAACTAAATTACATTAGCTACTGTAAGTAGCTCAATATGTTGTTGTGGTTGATGGTTCACTCCTAAGAATCTCACTGCTTCAGTATTTCAGCAAGTGGGCATTTATCTTGTCAGAAGTTTATTCAGTCGCAAAGAGATGACTGCATGATGCCCAAACAGAAACATAAAGAGCAGTGGAGGAGGAAGACAGATCAGAATGTACTTATAGGCAAGAATTAAAGGGAGTGGGTTGAAAGAGTGTTTCTTTTTAAGCGCTGAATATACAGTACATGAATATAAAGAGTTTCAAAAACATCAGACAATTAAATAATTTATAAAACATGCTTGAAAGTTATTCATAGCAATTTCAGATAAAATTGGGCTTCATATCCCCTCTGGCTATAGTCTGTCATTTGTGTTTTTTTTTACTCAAGTATTATGTATAATAGGAAAGGCAATGCTTTTTATAGAATAAAAATAAGCTTTCTCTAGGTAAAACAGGGTTAGATTTGTCTTAAGATCCATACACAATCTGACTGAAGAGAACGCAGTTTTAAATATATATTTTAAATACCTTTAGTTTAAGATGTCAGGTTTCAAAGTCTGCAAAAGTCTTGCTGATATGCATGTAAACGGAAACTTTTTTGGGAGCATGAGCTCTAACTATAAATTCGGCATCTTTTATTCGGCGTTATTTTATTCTGCATTATTTATTTTAGCTCGGTTTATACTTCTAATGTTCAGCATCCAATAGACTGCTGTAAAAATAAGTGCACAGATAGCTGGATGGAACAGTACCTTCAGTAATGTCCCCATGTCTCCCACAATGGGTAGTGCTGTCTGAAAGGGAAACATTATTTGGAGCAGCATTAGATACAACATAAAAAAAAATGAGATGCAACACAAACACAAATATTTATTATATTCTCCATGAAGTAGCCATAATCCAATTATTTTCATTAGTGGAGCAAAAAAACAACAACAACAAAAAACCCCAGCTGCACAAAATAGTTACGAACCGGTTCTCCGGGAGGTCCAGGGGGCCCTGGTCTGCCTTGTGGGCCTGGAGGTCCCTTTCAAATTAAGTAACAGAAACATGTATATATGATGTGTTTAGGATTTCTTCAAATACTATAATTCATACATATAGGAATATACACATTGGGATATCGCCACATAATCTCCACATAATATGAATGCAAAGAATTTAAAGCACTTCTCACCATATTTCCAGGCAATCCAACTGTCCCTGCAGGTCCACGGGGACCCTGTGAAAACAACACCATCATGCAAATTCACTTCCCTACATATTCAACACAAATCTAGATTCAGTCTTTTTTTAAACTTTTCTAACTTCTGGAAAAATATATAATAGTGAGGTATAAATATACAGTTATATGAACAGTAACATAATTTACATGCTTGGACTACATGTAATTGCTGATTTTTGGATATGAATTAGTACTTTACCTGAATCCCTGGTTCCCCTTTAAGTCCAGTAAAACCCTAGAAAGAAATAAAGCAAAAAGAATGAAAGAAAGATTCATATATTACAGGTTTTAGGGTGAACAATTAATCTGTGCAAGTTAATACACATAATTTTTTTTTTTGACGCTGTAATCCTTAATCAAAGTCTGAAAAGTTACTTCCGGTCTGGAAACGGCGTTCATTCTCAGATGATATCAGTTTGACGGCTTAGGTTTGAAAATGCGTAACCACTCCCCTCCAACCGTTAGTCTGCTACGAGCGAGAGATGGAGAGGAGGAGCGCTGAAGCCCTGCCCGCTATTCAATATTCCGTTTCACTTGGAAATACGTCACACCACTGAAGAAAACTCACTTGCTACTTCCGGTTCAGTGGGACTTTAACTCATATGTATGATGTCAAGGCTTCCTCGTCTGCTAGTTCTAAGCAAAAAACCCAGCATTGGAGACGGGAGGAGACACTCTGCAAATTGTATATAGTTGTGATATATGTAAATACGACCCCGCCAAATCCTGGCCAAATCACAGAGATGCCTATTCGTACATGACTAATAATATGACAGGTTCCTTTCGAGGAACTCACACTGCGTCGGAGCAGCGATTTGGGATGCTCCTAAGCATCAGCGAATCTGAAGTCTGAATAAACACTAGTCCAATCCGATTGGTCGTGCGTGATAGCGTCATTGTGACGGCATACCGGAAGTATAAAGAGGGCGCGTAATGGCGGCAGTTATTGCTCTTCAGCATAGCGCTCTCTGTCAAACTGTCTGTCATATTTACTGTTGTTTGTCCAGTTGCAAGTGTGTGAATGAGTATGGAAAGAGTGAGAGAATACAAGCAGTGTGTGCATCCGTGTCCCGCTACATTTGGGCTCGGATACACACCTGCTGTGTGTTCAATGCCTGGGTGCTCAGCATGCTCGGGCGGCTCTCGAGGAGCCAGCTTGCGAACACTGCGAAGCTGACACTCAGGCTGCTTCGCTCCAGGCTGGCCGTGTTTGATGAGGTCGGCCAGCCTCGTGAGCCCCATGGTTCTGGACCCGCGGTTGCCGGCGGCGCGGCGTCGCAGATCATGGGGTTCACAGCGAGATTTGTCAGAGGTTTTGGGACTGCTGCGGCACTTTCCCAATCCTCCTCTGACAGTTCCGAGATCTTCCTCCCGTGTGGAAGCCGGCAGCGGCATCTTCCCCGGGTTGGAGGTCCGATGCTCGTGCTCTCCGGTTCCGAGAGCCGGAGGAGGCGGGCATCGAGGCGAGATGAAGTGCAAAACATAACGCTTCATCCACCCGCCCATGAGGAGCTAGTCGAGTGTTGACCGAGCGGTGGCCAAATTAAATATCGATTGGCCACAAGAGGCGCAGGAAGTTCAGCCACCCAGTAGGCTGGACGACCGGTTTCTCTCGCACCGGGTCCAAACACCGCGCCGGGGCTTACCTTTCTTCCCGGATCTGCACACCGAGGTGTGCAGATCGTGGAAGAAGCCCTACTCTTCACGTGTGTCCAATCCCCGGTGTTGGATTATTCCAGCGTTCTGGGGGCACGCGAAGCGGGCTGTAGGCGATGCCTCGGGTAGAGGAGCTCTCGCGAGCTATCTTTCACCCGAGTCGGCATCGTCCCTGAAGGCAGTGCTGCCCACCAAACCCTGTAGGGACACCTCATCTTTGGTGGGCAAGGCTTATATGGCGGCTGGGCGGGCTGGTAGTTCCCTGCACACACTTTCCATCTTGCAGGCCTACCAGGCTGACCTCCTCAAAGAGCTGGATGAGGCGAGGTCCCTCTCCGGAGGATGTACTGGAGCTGCGGAAGGCCGCAGATTTGTCTCTCCGCATCACCAAGGAGGCGGCCCGTGCCATCGGCGCTCCATGGCTTCTATGGTGACTGTGGAGAGGCATCTCTGGCTGAATCTGTCGGGGATAAAGGAGAGGGATAGAGCTTTCCTCCTTGACTCCCCGATCTCGCCTTCTGGTTTGTTTGGGGCCCGCGGTTAATACCGTCGTCTCCAGGCACCAGGAGGCGAAGAGTCAGTCAGCGGCCTTCCACCAGTACCTCCTCGCGCTCAAAGCCCGGGAAGGCTGGCCCTAGTGGGCAGCCTCAGCCGTCCACCAGCTCCTCGCACCGGCAGGTGCAGAAAGAGAGTGTCGCCTCTAGAGCCCCTCCTCCGGGAGCTTGGCAACAGAGGCGGCGCTCTCACCAGCAGCCTTCAGCACCTAAGGGCGATCTGAGGAACGTCCTTCAGGCGCGGAAGGCTGCAGGGAAGAAGTCCTAGCCACGGCAGGGCTTCTCAGAGCGGTCCCTCCCGCGAAAGGGCAACTGAGGTTGCTTCTTCCGCGGCGCTCTGGGGAAATCGATGTGGTAATCCCGCCGTCTATGACGCCTCGGGCCACATCGATTTCCAGCGAACGCGCTGCTCCAGCCGCCTCCGAAAGGACTTGCGGCTGGGCAGCTCACGCGCGTCGCACATAGAGGCTCGTTCCCAACTACTCCCTGCCGGTCAGCCGCTTCAGGGGTTGGGAGCGAGGCTCGTCTTAACGCCAGCCTCGAGAGGCTGGTTCCCTTAATGATTATCTCGGCGCATGGAAATGCCTTCCGAATATTTCTACATGGGTCCTGCGTGCTGTAAGCGGTTACAGACTGCAGTTCGGTCATCCTCCTCCAGGGTTCAGGGGGTTGAACTGGACTGTAGTGGTACCGGAGCGGGTTCGGGTAATGGAACTAGAAGTAAAAACCTTACTGGCGAAGGAAGCCATAGAGCGTGTTCCTCCGCTGGAAAGGGAATCCGGGTTCTACAGCCGGTACTTTATAGTTCCCAAAAAGGACGGAGGGTTGCGTCCGATCATAGATCTGAGGTATTTGAATCGGTCTCTGAGGAGATTCAGATTCAAAATGCTCACTATCCCCATGATCGTGAGTCAGATCCAGTCCGAGGACTGGTTCGTCACGATAGATCTAAAGGACGCATATTTCCACATCTCCATCCTTCCATGTCACAGGAAGTTCTTGAGGTTCGCTTTGGGCGGCGTACCAATATCGAGTGCTTCCCTTCGGCCTAGCCCTCTCCCCACGCACATTCACGAAGTGCATGGATGCAGCTCTGGCTCAAATGAGGCTTCAGGGCATCCGTGTGCTGAATTACATCGACGACTGGCTCATATTGGCCCAGTCGTACGAGATGGCAGTTCGGCATCGAGATGTCGTTCTGGCCCACATAAAGTGCTTGGGGCTGAGACTCAACACGAAAAGAGTGTGTTGATGCCATCCCAGAGGACTACGTTCCTGGGAATTGTGTGGGACTCGACAATGATGCGGGCACAATTGTCTCCGCGTCGAGACCATACGGGCGATGGTCTCAGGAGTAAGGCTAGGCCACAGCATCACTGTGAGGCACTTTCAGAGAGTGCTGGGGCACATGGCAGCAGCGTCCAACGTGATACCTTTTGGCCTGCTATACATGAGACCCCTCCAGTGGTGGCTGAAAACCAAGGGGTTTTCCCCCAGAGGGAATCCTTTCCGTATGATCAGGGTAACGCGCAGATGCCGTTCCCTAGTCATATGGAAGAAACCTTGGTTTCTGTCCCAGGGGCCAGTATTGGGAGCGTCCTGTTGCCGGAGATCCGTTTCAACAGACGCCTCCCTTACTGGTTGGGGCGCGGTCATGGAAGGCCACTTTGCGAGAGGTCTGTGGGAGGCCCGGCATTCCTCCTGGCACATAAATTGCCTGGAGATGCTGGCGGTCTACAAAGCTCTCAGGAGCTTTTCCCGGACCTCCGCGGCCAACATGTCCTGGTGCGGACAGACAATACGGCTGTCGTGGCGTGCCTCAATCATCAGGAGGGTTGAGGTCGCGCCTCTGTGCAGACTGGCGCATCTAATCCTCCTGTGGTCCCAAGGGAAACTGTTGTCCATCAGGGCAATGTATGTCCCGGGGTCCAGAATCAGGAGCAGACATCCTGTCGAGGCAGGGGCTGAGGCCCGGGAGTGGCGGCTCCACCCAGAGGTGGTGGAGGCCATATGCAAGAGGTTCGGCCCAGTGGAAGTGGACCTATTTGCGTCTCGAGAGACGTCCACTGTCCACTGTGGTTCTCCTCATGCATCCAGCCCCTCTGGGGTTGGATGCCATGGTGCAGGCGTGGCCGAGGCTGCGTCTGTGCGCATTTCCCCGATTGCTCTGCTCCGGGAGTCCTGGAGAGGGTCCGTCAACAAGGGGTCAGCCTACTTCTGGTAGCACCCTGTTGGCCGACCAGTATGGTTCTCGGATATCATAGCTCTGCTGGCAGGTCATCCATGGCAGATTCCTCTGAGGAGGGATCTCCTGTCTCAGGCGGCGGGTACAATATTTTACCCCGGCCCGAGATTTGGAACCTTTGGGTCTGGCCCCTGAGGGGCCAGGTACCTAGAGGCTGGCCTGTCGGCAGAGGTGGTAGAGAGCGTTACTCAGTTCCAGGGCTCCGTCTACAAGGAGACTGTACAGCCTCAAGTGGAATGTATTTTCCACTTGGTGTAGAGAGCGTGAGGTGGACCCAGTTAACTGCCCGGTGGCTTCAGTGCTGGAGTTCCTCCAAGATCGCTTCTCTGCGGGTCTAACCCCGTCCACACTCAAGGTGTACGTGGCTGCCATTGCGGCTTTCCACACTCCTACGGGTGATGGGCCTTTGGGTAGGCACCAGTTGGTTGTACAGTTCCTCCGTGGGGTTCGGAGGATGAGGCCTGCGGCTCAATCCAGAGTTCCAACTTGGGATCTGGCAGTGGTTCTCGGAGGGCTGGCTGAGGCCCCCTTCGAGCCATTGGAGTCGGCTGAACCAAAGAACCTGACCCTTAAGGTGGCTTTTCTCCTTGCCATTACCTCTCTGAGGAGAGTGGGTGACCTCCAGGCCTTGGCGGTAACGCCAACCTGCCTGGAGTTTGCCCCGGGGGGAGTAAAGGCCATCTTACACCCTAGGCCAGGCTACGTGCCTAAGGTCCCATCAAGGGTGGTCAGGTCTTTGGTCCTACAGGCATTCCATCCTCCGCCTCACGTGTGGCGGAAGAGGAGAGACTTCACCTGCTCTGCCCGGTTAGGGCACTCAGAGTGTATTTGGAGAAGTCAGCACAGTGGAGGAGGTCCCAACAACTGTTGGTGTGTTTTGGCTCACCCAAGAAAGGATTGCCTCGTCTACTCAGACAATCAGTAATTGGATTGTCAGGCGATAACCATGGCTTATCAGGTGCGCAGTTTGCCTTCACCTATGGCCGTGAGGGCTCATTCCACCAGAGGCATGGCCTCTTGGTGGCCCTCCTTTCTGGGGTCCCCTTGCAGGATATCTGCGGCGGCAGGGTGGGCTACCCCCACACCTTCATTAGGTTTTATAGCCTAGATCTCCCTACGGCGCCTGGCGCTAGGGTGCTCCAGTCCTAGCTGTGCCCGGTCTCGGCTTCACACTAGGACAGGCGCTACCTCGGTGTGGCCTAGTGGGTACTCGTTCCCCAAATCGTCGTTCGGCGCGGTGTGAGTTCCTCGAAGGAGCGGCTCGGGTTATGTATATAACCCTTGTTCCCTGAGAGGAGCGAGCACTGCGTCGCGTCGCCCACCTCGGCACGCCTGGGCGCATGCTTCAGAGCAATAGCTGCCGCCATTACGCGCGGCTCCCCTTTTATACTTCCGGGTATGCCGTCACAATGGCGTCATCACGCCGCGACCAATCAGTTGGACTAGTGTTTATTCAGACTTCAGATTCGCTGATGCTTAGGAGCATCCCCAAATCGTCGTTCGGCGCAGTGCTCGTTCCCTTTCTCAGGGAACAAGGGTTATATACATAACCCGAGCCGTTATCAGTGTTCGGCGAAATATGGTAGGTCATTTGCGGGGGAATGTTTACTTTACAAATTACAGACATGGCCAATTCGCATGGGATTAAGATCACAGACAACCTCCACTATTATTATAAATGACTAGAGGTCACCAGGTAATACTAATCCCATGTGAATAGGGTTACAGACATACTGATTTGGCAGATTTGGATGGGATTAAAATTGCAAAGTATGTCTGTAGCCCTATTCGCACGGGATTAGTATTACCTGGTGACCTCTAGTCATTTATAATAATAGCGGAGGTTGTCTGTGATCTTAATCCCACCTGAATCTGCCAAATCAGTGTTTTCTCACACAACCTCAGGACAAATTACCTACTGTTTTTCTGCAAACTCGACGTTCCTCTGAGAAATCTAATCCTGTCCAAATGCGAATGTCTTCGATTGCTGATACTACCGCTTTTCCTGATGTGTTTTTAAGCTACCTGAGCAACCGCTTGCGTGATGTTTTGAAGAATTGTAACTCAAACGTCGTTTAGAAAACTAGTCCCGTCTGAATAGGGCTTGTGTATGTGGGAAAAATTACCTTTCCCTGGGATTCAGCCAAAGCTACTCCATGATTAAATGCTGGATGCTTGTGTTGCTAAATTCATTTTAAAACATACTGTATGATGGAGAAAACGCTGTATTACTGTACAATAATTAGTTTTCTGTCTATAAATGTATCCAAACAGTTAAACAAATCGAGAGGAACGCGGGTATGATGTCACTGATACGCGACGCACGGACACGGCTTGTCCTGGTTAAAATTGCTTATTTTTCTGCATTGAAACATTCTTGGAAACATCTGGTATTATAGTCAACACAATACATAACACTGTTCTGGTGTTTTTTGGATATTTTAATTAAAATATATTACATATTGTGCCTTTAAGAACAACATTAGGTAAATGATCACAGAATTTTGATTTTTGAATGCACTATCCCTTTAAATGAAGTGAATTTGAACATTCAAATCAAACAGATACTTACAGGGGGTCCGGTGATTCCAATCCCAGGTTCTCCTTTCTCTCCAGCATCTCCAGGTACTCCAGGTACACCTCGCTCGCCCTGGCAAAGAGAACCCCCCCGAAAAAAGTTTATTCCGCCAAACTACATAAACTCAGGGTTGAGTAAGTCCAAAATTCACAAAAAAGTCAAGCAAGTACATTTTATGCAATAAGGCTTGGTTGAATAATTTTTGTGGTTTTCAATAAATTTGTTGCTACAGCAACATCATGAACATCCATCTTCAGCCAGTAATTTATTTAAAATGAAACACTTACAAACAGATGCTTACACAGCAGTAAAAAAAGAGATTTAATGAAGAGTTTAGCATAAGCAAATCATTTGTGACAGCATGTAACTGGTTTAAAGGCATGTTCTGGTTTAATACAAGTTGCTCACCACAGACAAGTATAACTTGTAACTCATTTGAAACATTAAACACTATTTTGTTCAATACAGAAACGAGTCAAAATTATATTCTCTCGTAATCAAAAATGTCACTGATGAAAAAAGAGTGGACTAAAAGACACATAAGGAAGCACAGCACAGGGTAATATGACTGATATGAACTCTGGGGAAGTTCCTTTGCAGATTAACTTAACAAGCGTAAAATTGAACACTAAAAAAAAGGTTCACAGCAACCAACCTTAGGGCCCCGTGACCCCCGTGGACCAGAAACGACCTCCTCCTAGAGTAAAATAAGAGATGAAATACAAACTCAAATGAATACCATGTTTATAGTACTTAACTTAGCGTAAGATTCAATTTCAGCAGGATAAATAGACGCAAGTGATGAACTGAGAAACTTTTATGGAAATAGTCGACTGTAAAATCTCTGAAAGTGAAAGTGTTCAGGAATACAAAAAGTAGTGATGCTACTAAAGCCATAAACTAAAGAAACAATGAAATAGTATACAGTATAGCATAGTATATATATATATATATATATATATATATATATATATATATATATATATATATATATATATATATATATATATATATATATATATACATACATACATACTTTAACATATCAGATTTTCCAACTTTCCAAACACTTTTCTCAGTTGTTTGCAAAAGTAGATTGCAGTATTCTGAAAACAGACAGAGTTACTGTCACACTACTAAGCAAACCACTTTTTCTAAACCATTTCAAATTAGTAACTTATAGCTTGACAAGATACATTTTTAAAGTAGTTTCAACATCTATAAATATTGCATGGCCTTGTTCTCTGGAGTTCAGTACAATTGACAGCACATTTTTAATTGTTTTTCTCAGTGTGATTTGCAAGTGATGCTGTAAGAGCCGACAGTGCGAAAGAGTTGCAGTAAGCATTATTTGCTATACACCACTGATGGAAAATAGATTTTTGTGGTCAGCAAGAATTAGACTAGCAAGTAGTTTTTCGCATTGCAGACTGTTTGCATACCATGAAGTCGAAATACAGGATATTAAAGTATAGTGAACTGATTAAATACATACCGCAAGGCCTTTTTAAGAACTTGGATTAAATTGAAAAGTGTGTGTAGTAGTAGTAATAATAGAAACAACCACTTTCACAATCCATTCAATCCAAATGGATCAAGTTCGAAGGTTTTTTTTTTTCTTCAAATTTTTTTAATGCAATAATATTAATAGTGATGACTTCATGATTGATTAATTTCAGACCAACAAGCCATCATTCAGCTGATCAACAAGTGCTATGTCTGCCCACCACCCATCTGTCTATATGGTCCATGCTGGATGTCTTGCCACCATCACAGTTAATATGCAGTTTATCTCCCTCTCTTACAAACAAACATCTTTTCTTAGGTCTGATTCCAGCTGGCATTAAAAGCATCAAAACTGTGAAATCAAATTTGACAATTGGTCCTTTCGCAGTTTGTTGCGTATGGGGCTGCATAGCCGCAGACCAGTCAGGGTGCCAATGCTGAACCCCGTCCACCACCGAAAATGCCAACAGTGGGTGCATGAGCATCAAAACTGGACTACAGAGCAATGGAAGAAGGTGGCCTGGTCTGATGAATCATGTTTCCTTTTACATTATGTGGATGTCCGGGTGCGTGTGCGTTGGTTACCTGGGGAACACATGGCACCAGGATGCACTATTGGAAGAAGGCAAGCCGGCGGAGGCAGTGTGATGCTTTGGGCAATGTTCTGCTGGGAAACTTTGGGTCCTGCCATCCATGTGGATGTTACTCTGACATGTACCACCTACCTAAGCATTGTTGCAGACCATGTACACCCTTTCATTGAAACGGTATTCCCTGGTGGCTGTGGCCTCTTTCAGCAGGATAATGCTCCCTGCCACAAAGCAAAAATGGTTCAGGAATGGTTTGAGGAGCACAACAATGAGTTTGAGGTGTTGACTTGTCCTCCAAATTCCCCAGATCTCAATCCAATCGAGCATCTGTGGGATGTGCTGAACAAACAAGTCCGATCCATGGAGACCCCACCTCACAACTTACAGGACTTAAAGGGTCTGCTGCTAACATCTCTGTGCCAGATACCTCAGCACACCTTTAGGGGCATGTGGAGTCTATGCCTTGATGGGTCAGGGCTGTTTTGGCAGCAAAAAGGGGACCAACACAAAATGTTATGCCTGATCGGTGTATATACTAAATATATATAAAACTTTGCAGGATTTACGATGCTAATGACCATCAAAACGCGTCATCACAGTCAGTGAAATGACTTTATTTTATGGAATTCTTGTTTTTTAAATGGAATATTGCAGTGTTTATTAAAAAAAATTTAAACATGCACATCATTATTTTTATATAATAACTTTATATAAAAAAAAAAGACTAAATAACTTCCCCTCCCTCTTGCAGTGACATCTCTACTCTTCTCTGATGACGCATTTACTGGCGTGAGGGCGGGACAACCTCACATCGACCAATAACAAACCACAACCATCCAGCGATTCAATCAATAACCAATCAAGTCATACATTTGTTTCAATTGGATATACGACACAATAGGCAAGAAAAGTCGATCGTAACTTCTGTTTCATGGCAACTTTAAATAGTGATGATCCTAACTAGAAATGTAACCCTATCTATAACATCCCAGAATCGATCAGCTTTTTCTGAGATGTTTCTTCTTAC
The DNA here is from genome assembly GCA_023029165.1 of Gobiocypris rarus. Taxonomy (NCBI): domain Eukaryota; kingdom Metazoa; phylum Chordata; class Actinopteri; order Cypriniformes; family Gobionidae; genus Gobiocypris; species Gobiocypris rarus. The sequence continues at coordinate 14,965,090 of CM040927.1, forward strand.
ATAAAAAAGGAGACAAGTTTAAATTGAGATTTCTGAGAGATTGCATATATAACTTGGCCAATCTGAGCACAGAGATATTGTTGAGATCTGTTTTGAAACTCCAGATAAAACTTTGAGATCCGTAACTATTTTAGATCTGAGAAAACCAAGAAGCCGGACACTGAAGCAAAAACCTTGAATTTGCTCGATTTTCAGAGAAACATCTGAGCTATTTAACAGACCTGATTGGTGATTTCTCTCTCTCTCTCATGGCTTGGACAGGTGTACCATTTGGATAGTTTAACCAAAGCGGCGTATTAGCATTAACAGTTTTTCATTGCCACAGCTGAAAACAAGGAGCTGTCATCAATAACCCCGGCTGCTGGCGGAGGAAGAATGCATGTGCAGCAATGTCTCGCATTAGCTGTTGCAGATTTACAGGAGCATAACGTCTCGGTCAGTGTGCCTCTTAAATCTGAGCTGTCATCAAAGTGGTGGGATGTTGGATACGTGTTGAGTGATATTCTGTTTGTGTCTAAAAGAGGTGCTGAAAGAGAAGATACTGAGTGGGGAACATGGAGGTGAAGTGAAAGAGAAACACAGGAATGGTGTTGTGTACCTACCCCATTGCAAAGTCCAACAGAGCAGGGCTCTCCAGGTTCACCCTTGAGGCCCGGGGGGCCTATCAGTCCCGGTGCTCCGCCTGCATCACCCTGCAAACACACAGCGACAGCTGGCATTTAGAGACGCTGTCACCTCCAGTTTGTCATTTGACAGGTTGAGAAGGGCTGCACAAATGCGCACACATGCCCGCCTTCACACGCACATACAAAACAAGAGCTGGACGTAAATATCACAGACATCTGGGGCAAATGCCAACAACCTGGAATCGCCTCACGCAGCTTCAGAGGTGAACTGAGACTCTAAAAAAGCTCACTAAACATCCGCTAAGCTGAACTCACTCTCATTATTAAAAACTCTGTAATGATTGAGAGATTTTGAAAGCATTCACAGTCGACTTTCTCACAGTAACTTTTGTGTTCTTATCATAAAAGAATAAATCAAAGATATTTGCAAATGTGAATTATAATTATTGGAGGAAAATGAAATGTACTTAAGGCCCCGTCCTGCCATAATTCAAGATATAAGATCACCATAAGAACTTGGAAAATATACAGTATAATAATGAAATAAAATGTACTAAAATTAAATAAATAATATAACACTATTTCATTTTTTCAGTTATTGAAATAAAATATAAATATAAGATTAAGACATTTAAACTTAACTTCAATTCAAAAAGTTGTGTCGGCAATTGAAGTACTAAAATAACTAAATAAAACTTAAAGGTGCACTATGTAACTTTTCCGTCCGCTAGAGGGCGCCTGTTCAAAACAAAGGCGTAGTTTGATGACACCAAGTTTGAGCGCAGCATCTTGGGACATGTGGTCTTCACCTCACAGCCGGTGGGGAAGAATCGGGACAGGACACTGGCAGAAATCATGTTCATGGATGCGATTATTAACGTTACTGTAGTATGAAGCAGAGCAGGGGCGAGTGTTGTTGAAGCTGAGCAAGGCCGCCGGAGCGATTGTTTTGCAACACACGGCTCGCGAGCATCAGGACTTTTATAATGCCACAGTCGCCGGTGGTATTTCTGCTTTTCCGGTCATGAGTATGAGGTAACGCAGCTCTGTATATCATATTAGATAAATTTAAATGTTTAAAAAGATGTTATGACGTTACTCTGTGCATTCGCTCGGTGGCTGCTATGACACTTGTTCACACTGCAGTTCACAAAGCGTTTCTGCAAAATAAAACCGGAAACTGAGGGTAACGCAGATATGACGCAATTGACAGGTGACTCCCTCACATGTCCCAGTTCCTTGGCTAAAATAGCAATTTTCTACATAGACTACATATATTTTCCTACATAGTGCACCTTAAAAGCTGCTGTCCGTAACTTTTTTTGTGTTCAAGATTTACAAAAATTATATAATGATAATGTACAACATGACTCCATATTCCAAACCGTGTTTTTGTCTTACCCTGAATCATTATGGTACACTTATAATAAGTGTTTATATTGGGACTATTTCAGACTGGTCTGGTAGGAACTCGCCATAGACACAAACAGAGAGAAGTAGCTCCGGCTGCAATGTTCTTCCGCCAGACGCATGCAGTTCTGTTTATTAACCACTAAAGTGCAAAAAGCTACGGACTGCAGCTTCAAATAAAAAATAAAGATAAAAAAGTGATAACAATGACAAAGCACATACAATTATTAAAACGGCTAAAATTTATATTAAAATTTTTTAAATAAAAAATAAAAATAAAAAAGACCATTCAAAATAAGAATAAAAATAATAGTATATAGATAATACTAAAATAGTTATTAACTCTTTCCCCATCATTAATGGTATTTTCCGGCTGTCCATATTTTCACTGTTATACGGTAGGGGGGCGCTATTACACATCTTCTGAAAGATTACTTAATCTCCTAATCAAAACACATGAAACAGAAGACGCAGAAACAAGCAATATCATATATAATCATATGCATATGTAAAATAAAGCGATCATCAACATTAAACAGCATATAAATCACAACTGTCAAACGTTACTGAATGAAATGTCGACCCAGGAAGAGCTGTGAAGCATTAGGGGGTGTTGTTGGACATTATCTACTCCATCTATGTTTTGATCCTTGTTCTGAATCTGATCCAGATGTAGTCTTTGACAAAAAATTCGATTTTCTCAGCTTTTTGCTTAAAGAAACTTCCCCACATTTAAGTGTTGATAAAAAAGGAATGAATCTAGAAATAAAACAGTCTGTTTTTTCTTTTGATATATTGCATGTTCAGATATTCATAATACTAAATATTCTGGGGGCCATGAAACTTTTGTGAAAATGATAAAAAATGCTGGCGATGGCCGGCATCTTTTTTCAAAAATCATCAAAAGTTATTATATTCAAAAGTCACTGAAACTATTCCATCATGCAGCTTTTTATCTGCTTACAGCTGGTGCAAAATGTCCAAATGCACAAGCAAAGCACAGCTCAGTGAAGCCTAATGTGAACAAATTCTTCTGAACATGACCTTGTGCCTCAACATATGCAGAAACATGGAAAATATCACATTAGAAACATGCAGCCCCAGTCACACTGTGCTTTCAAATGCACAATGCTCTTGCGTACCTTTTCTCCTTTCATTCCATCTTTTCCAGGCAGTCCTGTCTGACCGGGAGAGCCCTAAAAAAAACGAGGAGCGATAAGACACATGCCTATCAGCTTTAGCAGTTCCTGAGCAGTTCGTTTTAGATTTGATCCCTAACATCCCCCATCCCTGTGTTCCCATATTTTTTGGAATAAAGGCAGATGCTCGTTAGCAGAAGCAGGTGCCGAGAACAGATTGTGATGCTGATGCTGTTTCCTCCCACACGTTGAGAACTCAGATGTACCCGTCCCTGCAAATTAATTTTCAGATTACTGATTGATTACTGATTGTCTACGCAACAATTTACAGCTCTGCATCCTCGTTTCTCACGTCTGTTATTTATACATTGTCTTTTTCTGTCTGTGAGCGAGAGTGGGAAAAGCTAAAAGGATGTGGAGAGCATGATTCAAATCAAACTAGATTTTTACTGTTTTGTGGAGTGTTTGCCCACGCAAAATTCACTGTCATTGTGGGTGGTTGCGAGAGCATTAACAGTTGCTTAGATGTTGTGTGTGTGTGTGTGTGTGTGTGTGTGTGTGTGTGTGTGTGTGTGTGTGTGTATGTGGTTGTATTCTATGTGGCCAGAAGAATTCTTCCCCAAGCCTCTACACTTTATTGACATCTGGTTCCATGAAGAACCTTTAAATACATTATGAAATCAAAATGTCAATCAAAAGGGGGCAAAAAAACGCGTCTCATACTCATACTGCGTGCGAAGAAATGATCTCTTCTGTTGAATTTAGGGCTGTCAAAGTAAACGCAACAATAACGCATTAACAGCTTAAACGATGATAAAGCAGGTTCTATTTGACCCTATGAATCACCCGTAGTTCAAGCTAGGGGAGCCAGTTCTGCACTTTTTCCTACACCAAACATTATTTGTAATGTGCCTCCCATCCAATAATGCCAAAGAACTTCTGATAACAGTATCACGAAATTCAAACAATAAAAGGCAATTTGACAATCTTAAATGTGATGTGACAGATCGCTGTAGTACCTCAGTTTAAGCAGCTTCTTTTACTTTAACACAAAAAACATACATGTACTTCAAAAGGTATGTTGAAAGATACCAAAATGTACTTGCTCAATCAGTGTTTCAACCGCGGAAAGACGTAAATAAAACAGCTTGTGAACAATATGTCACTTAACATTGCATTTACCTCAGGAAAGTTATCCAGTGTTCACAGTTCTTTAGTTAGCTATAAAAACACTGGATAGGAGCTTATTTACTGTTAATTATATATGTATGCTTGAATACATTTGTCATGAAGACGAGTGTTTATGAAAACTACCTTATGTGCAAAAGAATAGTATACAAACATTTCAGTTTTCATTTGAGTGTAATTATTATATCTGAAAATAAATAGCAGTTGACTATAATAGTTTGGGCTCTGTTGATAATATTAATATTATAGTAATGAGAGGGTTCACTGTATAGTTTATAGGATTAGTTAGGGGGGGTTTCCCCCTCAAAGGGATAAGGTCACCCTAAAATGAAAATGATGTCATTTATTACTCACCCTCATGTTGTTCCAAACCTGTGAGACTTTCGTTCATCTTCGGGAACACAAATTTAGATCTTTTTGATAAAATCTGAGAGATGCCTCTCCCTCCATTAGCAGCTACACAACCACTTTGACACTTAGAAAGGTTCATAAAGAGATAATAAAAATTATCCATATGAATTGGGCGGTTTAGTCCAAATTTTCTGAAGAGACATGATCGCTTTATATGATGAACAGATTGAATGTAGGCTTTTATTCACATAAACATTCATCAACTCGCACATCAGTTGTGGTAAACGTAAGCTCAAGCATGTTTGCTTGATGTGTGAGAACCAATGACGTTCATTCTCATGGGTTACGCAGCACGTTTGAGCTTCAGCAATAACCAATGAGGTTTGTTCTTGTGTGTTACGACAGTCCAAACCCGTAAGACTGTCTAAGTCTTACGGGTTTGGAACAACACAAAGTTGAGTAAATTATGACAATTTTCATTTTTGGGTGAACTAGCCCTTTAAGAAAATCAAACTATCAGTATTGGCGGAGAAATTTAGTAAATCAGTGCATATCTAAAAAAAGGGTTCTTATGTGGCTTTGCCGCAAACCATTATTTTATTTTTTTCAAGGTATTTTAATATGCATTTTACAAAGCGTTGCAGGACAAGTTGAGAAAGCGTCTAGGTTACGTATGTAACCCTCGTTCCCTGAAGGAGGAGCGGAGGCGTCTGTCGGAACTGACCGGCGAATTGGGATCTGCCTTCAGAGACCTATCTGCTTGAGTGTTTCTAAAGCAGGCCAATTGACATTGGCATGCGGTTCACGCTCCGCCCGCAGCAGCGGGTATAAATCTGAAGTGAAACACCGCATACTCGTTTTCTGCTGAGGAGCCAAACTAGTGGCAGGTCCTTCAGCGGAAGCACAGCACCTGGCGACGGGACGTACGTCTCCGTTCCCTCCTTCAGGGAGCGAGGGTTACATACGTAACCGAGGCGTTCCCCTTTCAGTCGGTCACGTTCGACGTGCGTCGGAACTGACCGGCAATTGGGATCCCTACCAACACGCCAGGGATGCTGGCCCTTCCAGCGCCCTGCCTGAGCTCGCTGGACCACTCCTATGTTGGAGTGGGAGTCAGGGCTCCCGGCAGGGAAGGACAGTCACTGCTGTTCCTGCAAGACCCACTCAGCGTGACTATTGGATAACGCTGGGAAAGCATGCCCGTCTCGGGGAGATGGCATACTGCGGAGCCACATCCTTCAATGGAAGGAGAGGTGGTAAATACACATACGGACTAACCTAGCAGGGGAGTGCAACATATGGCAGTCCCTGGGGTGATTCCAGCCTGGTCCCAGGGGGGAAGCGCACCTCCAGGAACGACAGAGGGGGCTCTGTCGAGGGAAAGACACGGGGCTAGCCAAATAGGGTAGCTGATACCGTGGAGAATACACATATGGGGTAGCCGTGAGGGGACCGCTACATATGGATACCCAGCCTACACACACGTTCCACAAGCATACGGGTGCAGGCCTGGCGTCAGACGGCCGCCACGTCTGACACCGAAGGGGTGACGGAGGAACTCACAGGGTTAGCCGTTTCCGGGGAACACAACTGGAGCAAGATAGACGCACGTATCCGGCCCAGAGGCGGGAGTGGCGCATGCAAGCCGACACTAGAACGGGCACTTAGCGCTACTGGCCACTGGGGGCGAGTACACGGGAAGATACCGGCTCTACACGGAGGCTATAGAATCTAGCGCGAGCGTGTTAGGTGTCGCCCAGCCCGCAGCTCTACATATCTCTGTCAGCGAGGCGCCTTGAGCCAACGCCCAGGAGGAGGCAACACTCCTTGTTGAGTGAGCTCGCAACCCAAACGGGCAAGGCACGTCTTGGGACTGGTAGGCCAAGACAATAGCATCCACTATCCAGTGGGCTAACCTCTGCTTGGAGACAGCCTTTCCTTCTGCTGGCCTCCGTAACAGATGAAGAGCTGCTGTGAGGATCTGAAGCTCTGTGTCCGGTCAATGTAAGCGCGCAGGCGGGACGGGACATAACAAAGCTAGGGCTGGGTCTGCCTCCTCCGGCAGCGCTTGCAGGTTCACCACCTGGTCCCGAAGGGAGTGGTAGGAACCTTGGGCACGTATCCAGGCCGGGTCTCAGGACAACGTGAGAGTTGGCGGCCCGAACTCTAGGCACGATTCGTCGACCGAAAGTGCATGCAGGTCCCCTACCCTCTTGATTGAAGCCAATGCAATCAGGAGAACTGTCTTCATGGACAGAATATTTAGCTCCACGGACTGCAAAGGCTCGAATGGAGGACCCTGAAGTGCTCTGAGCACCAGGGCTAAGTCCCAAGAGGGTATCGAGGTAGGACGAGGAGGATTTAGTCTCCTCGCACCTCTGAGGAACCTGACGATTAAGTCGTGCTTACCTGGACTTACCCTCTACTGCATCGTGATACGCCGCTATTGCTGCGACGTATACTTTGAGGGTGGAAGGAGACAGCCTTCGATCCAACCCATCCTGCAGGAAGGAAAGCACAACGTTAACCGAACACCTTCGGGGGTCTTCCCGGCGGGAAGAACACCACTCAACGAACAGGTTCCACTTCAGAGAGTAGAGGCGCCTCGTGGGGCTCTAGCTGAAGTGATGGTGTCTACCACCGCTTGTGGTAGGCCACCTAGAACCTCCGCGTCCCGTCCAGGGACCAGACATGGAGTTTCCAGAGGTCTGGACGCGGGTGCCATAGAGTGCCCCGCCCCTGAGAAAGAAGGTCCCTCCTCAGGGGAATCGGCCAAGGAGGGGCTGTCGCGAGTGAGAGTTCTGGGAACCAGGTCCGGTTGGGCCAGTAGGGCGCAACTAGCAAGACCTGCTCCTCGTCCTCCCTGACCTTGCACAGTGTCTGTGCGAGAAGGCTCACTGGGGGAAACGCATACTTGCGTAGGTCCCGGGGCCAGCTGTGCGCCAGTGCATCTATGCCTAAGGTACCTCCGTTCAGGGAGTAGTACCACTGGCAATGGGTCGAGTCCGGAGAGGCGAACAGGTCTACCTGTGCCTCCCCGAAGTGGTCCCATATCAGCTGGACGCTCCGGGGGTGGAGTCGCCATTCGCCCGGAGGTGTCGACTGGCGAGAGAGCTCGTCGGCTGTCTGGTTCAGCGCACCTGGGATGTGAATGGCAGTGACCTCACAAACTTCTGACTCCACAGGAGGAGATGGCGGGCGAGCTGGAGCATGCAACGGAGCGTGAGACCACCCTGTCGGTTGATGCACGCAACGGCCGCGGTGCTGTCGAACGGACCAGTACGTGCTTGCCCTGAAGCGGTTTCTTGAACCGGGCCAGGGCGAGACGTACTGCCAGTAACTCCAGGCAATTGATATGCCAACGCAGTTGGGGCCCCGTCCACAGACCTGAAACTGCGTGCCCGTTGTACGTGGCCCCCCAGCCCGTGGTCGAGGCATCCGTGAAGACCACCGCATGCCTGGACACTTGCTCTAAGGGTACTCCCGCCCGTGAAAGCGAAGGGTCCAACCACGGGCTGAAGGTTTGGCGGCAGTACGGGTGACTGGGACCCGGTACCTGCCGCTCTGCCACGCCCATCTCGGGACTCGGCCATGAAGCCAGTGCTGAAGCGGTCTCATATGTAGCAATCCGGCGGCGTTACGCGGCTGCAGATGCCATATGCCCCAGGAGCCTCTGAAAAGTTTCAGTGGGACCGCCGTCCTGCCCTTGAACGTATTCAAGCAGTTCAGCACAGCCTGGACTCGCTCTTCTGTGAGGCGAGCAGTCCGGTTGACCGAATCCAACTCCATACCGAGATAAGAGATCCTCTGTGAGGACAGAGTTTGCTCTTCTCCCGGTTGACCGAAGGCCCAACAGGCTGAGGTGGACGGAGCACCATGTCCCTGTGTTCGCACAACTGTTCCCGCGACTGGGCCAGTATCAGCCAGTCGTCGAGGTAGTTGAGGATCTGACGCCGCGTTCTCTGAGCGGAACAATGGCTGCCTCCGCGACCTTCGTGAAGACGCGGGGCGACAGGGACAGCCTGAAGGGCAGGACTTTGTACTGATATGCCCTCCCCTCGAGCGCCAGCGTAGGAACAGTCTGTGTCTCGGGAGAATGGAAACATGAAATCGCGTCCTTCAGGTCGATCGCTGCAAACCAATCTTGGGGACGGATGCACTCGAAGATGCGTTTCTGCGTTAGCATCCTGAACGGGAGCTTGTGTAGGGCCCGATTCAGAACACGCAGGTCCAAGATTGGCCTTAACCCACCCCTTTCTTGGGCACAATGAAGTAAGGGCTGTAGAACCCTGACTTCATATCGGCTGGAGGAACCGGCTCGACGCGCGTCCTTCGCCAGTAGGACATCGATCTCTGACCGCAAGACATGGGCATCGCTGCTCCGCACGGAGGTGAAGAGGATGCCCCTGAACTTGGGAGGCCGGCGAGCGAATTGAATCGCGTAGCCGAGTCTGATGGTACGGATGAGCCAGCGAGACGGCCTGGGGAGACCTAGCCAGGCCCCCAGAGACCGTACAAGCGGGACCAACGGCACCACAGACGTGCCCGGGGTGGGGCAGCGAGGCGGAGTACTCTGGCCCGACTCGGGTGGCCCGAGGGCGGCCCGGAGTGTTGCCTGAGCACTCCTGGTTTGGACAGAGGGTGGGTGGGAAGGCCTGGTGGCGTCCCCAGTGCCCACTCTGCTGCCCACTGCTCGGAAGCAGAGAGGTGGAATATTCAGCCCCGACTCGGGAGGCCCGTGGGCGGCCCGGAGTGTTGACTGAATATTCCAGGGTGGGGCAGACCGTGGGTGAGAAGGCCTGTTGGCGTCCTCGGTGCCCATGGTGCTGCCCCCTGGCGAAAAGAGGGGAGGAAAGGAGTGGCAAGGCCCGGGGGCGTCGCACACTGCCAACCTGGCCCTCTTGGAGCCCAGGGAGGGAGGAAACTGCTCTTTTATTGAGAATGTGGGTACCGCTGGACTCCGGAGAGCCAGCGGCAGGATCTTGTTGGATGTATTCTCCCCCCGGTCCTCCTCCGGGAGGGGTGCGGACACCATCTCCCCCAGAGCAGCTTCTCTTCTCCTGGGCTGCCCGTCTCAGGGCCGCTTGCCCTGCGCTTGCCGGCGGACTTAGCGGGGCCCTGAGCGGGTTGGGCGCTGCTCCTGCGCCCGGCCGCCTGCTGCCCGGGTGGAGGCTGCTGCTTGGGCTTTGCAGGGGCGGAGGCGGACGCAGGAGGGCGCCCTCGGCGACGGGCTGGCGGAGGCGCTGCTACCGACGGCTGGGTGGAAGCAGCAGCGGGCCGTCGGGCAGGATGCTTCTGATCGCCTCCGTCTGCCTCTGGGCCACCGAGAACTGCTGGGCGAAGCTCGATGGCGTCGCCGAAGAGGCCGGCCTGGCAGACAGGGGCGTTGAGGAACCGCACTTTGTCGGTCTCACGCATATCCGCCAGGTTCAGCCAAAGGTGGCGTTCCTGGACCACCATGGTGGACATAGCCCGACCCAGGGGCGCGCGGTGACTTTCGTCGCCGGAGGGCGAGGTCCGTCGCCTTGCGCAGTTCTTGCAGAACTGCTGGGTCGGGCCCACCTGCATGTCCTTGAGTGCCTTGGCCTGGTGGACCTGCAGCAACGCCATGGCATGCAAGGCAGACGCGGCTTCTCCGCAGGCGGTGTAAGACTTGCCCAACAGAGCGGACGAGAACTTACACGCCCGAGAGACGCGGATTTCCACGCCAGTCGGTACCGGTCTTTGGACACAGTTGCATCGCAACCGACCGTTCGACTGGCGGGATCTCCACGTATCCCTTAGCCGCGCCGCCGTCAAGGGTGGTGAGGACGGAGGAGCCACTTCCTCGGTGTCTGGCATGAAAGGGTGCCATCCACGATTTAGTGAGCTCCTGATGCACTTCCGGGAAGAATGGTATCGGGGCGGGGCGCTGAAAACCAGCACGGGCCGTCCCGAAGTACCAATCGTCCAACCGTGAGGGTTCGGGACACGGTGGAGGGTTCCACTCGAGCCCAACACTCACGGCGGCCCGGGAAAGCATAGCCGTGAGCTCGGATCAGGCTCGAACGCTACCACCCGGAAGGGCAACGCAGCCGGGTCCTCATCTCCGGAGTCCATTAGCTCGTCCCCCGATGCAGCAACCGACAACATATCCTCAACCGGGCCCGAAGTCACGGCCGGCCCCGTGAAGGACCGGGCCGCTCTTTCGGCAGCTCAACCGGCGCAGCGGAGGGGGGAGGATCCCGAAGGGCTTGGTGTCCCGTCGGGGGTGTCCTCACTGTAACCCTCAGGTCTCCGCCAAAGGCATCAGCCAAAGTAGCAGCCCTCTGCTTTGCAGCGGGAGGACCACTAGATCGGGGGATGCGCAATGGGGCCGCTCCTTTTCAGGTAGTCGAGCCTAGACCGTAGAACTGCGATGCCTAAACACGTGAGGCAGCGATCGTGCCCGTCAGCTGGGGACAGAAACCGGCTGCATCCAGAAACACACGGTTTGAATGACATCTTGAAAAAGACGCAGGGTCAAACCGTGTAGCTCTTTTAAGAGAAGGAAAAACGCTCTTCACGTGCCGAGGCACACAGGGGAGATGGCCGCTGCTCACAGTGGTTTTAAGGGTGCAAGCCCACTGCGAGCACACAGCGCCCAGCGAGCTGTCAGAACAGCTGTTTGTTTTCTTCTTCAAAGGCTCGCGACCGCCGCTGTACTGTGCCGTATCTCCAGCCGGGAAGAGCTTCTCTCTTTGTAGACTCGTCGTCACGTTACACTCCGCAGGAACACTGAATAACAGAATGTTTGGCTCCAGTAGAAAGCGAGTATGCGGTGTTTCACTTCCGTATTTATACCAGCGTTGCGGCGGGCGTGAACCGCATGCCAATGTCAATTGGCTCGTTTAGAAACACTCGAAGCAGATAGGTCTCTGAAGGCAGATCCCAATTCGTCGGTCAGTTCCGGCGTCGTCACGTGACCGACTGAAAGGGAACTAGTTGTTTCCTGCTTACCGGGTCTCCTGGAAGACCACGGAGGCCAATGGGACCAGGCTGACCCTCCTTTCCCTGCAAGAACACAAAAATCATGTTAAGATCTCTTCATATGAGCAGTCTGACCTTATTTCGGATCAAATGAAAATATGCTCTGAGAGCGCTTGCTTCAGGTACTCTTGTACCAGCTGTGGAAATTGTAGCATTGTGACAGCTTGCTATTCTGAGAGGTTCCTATCTGTGCCCTTAACTAAAATGAAGTTCACAATCAGATTTTTTGTGAATTAACCCAGCAAGAACTATTTGCAATCAGCCACCCGTTAGAAAGCTTTTGGCTCTGGTCAGTAAATCAGCGAGATCATGGCAGAGCTGATCTCTTGCTGGTCAATCATGTTGAAAAGGTCCACAATAATTCCATCACTCTGAATTAAAACGACTTTAATGTTCAGTCGGTCCTGGTCAAATCACAAGATGTCAGGATGGAGGGTTCACGGAGACAGGAAGTTCATACCTTAAGTCCTGGTGGCCCTGTCAGTCCATTCAATCCATTAATGCCCTTTATGAGAGTTAAATGAAAGAGAAAAATAATATAAGTTTTATTTTTAAATATAGGTAAATATATTATGTGAAGTTAATTGTATCATGAGCAGAGGGCACAAATGGCAGAAAAATAAATGTAGGTCACTTAAAGTTTAATTTCTCACTAATATGCTCCTCTGATGCCAAAAACAGACTTTATTTACCTGTAGACCTTGCGAGCCTTCAGAACCTTTTTCACCCTGGTGAAAAAAGAGAACATACTGGACGCAATGCATCAAAAAACTTTTAAAAAACTCTTGTAAGACAAGTGACTTCCAAGGTCGAAAAATATCTTTTTATGTGCCCATGCTTTTAAAATACCTCAGAGTCCCTCCTTTTAAAACCTTTAAAACCTCTTCTAACATTTGACAAATCAAAGGGAAAGCCGGACTCAGCATTTTGATTGGCTGTCCATTGTATTGATTAAATGCAGCTTTTATATTTTCTTCTTTTTTTTAGGCAAGGCTGCAAAAACAGACTTTTAAACACCATCCGGCAGTATAGTTCAACTTTTTAATGATCTTTCAAACTGTTGTGGATGCATGGCAATCAATATTAAAGGATTAGTTCACTTCAAAATGAAAATTTCCTGATATTTTACTCACCCCTATCTTATCCAAGATGTTCATGTCTTTCTTTCTTCAGTCGAAAAGAAAATACATTTTTTGAGGGAAAACATTCTAGGATTTTTCTCCCCATTGAGTTCCTTTGCAACCAAAATGATGAAGGTCCAAATCAATGCAGTTTCAAAGAGCTTCGAAGGGCTTCAGAGCGATACCAGATGAGGAATAGGGTCTTACCTAGCGAAACAATCGGTCATTTAAAATTAATATATTTTTTAACCTAAATTGCCTAACTTGCGGTGCTCTCCACTTGCCAGTGATTGAGGAATCACGCAGAATTCATCACACTAGACGTATGCAGAAGCTCCGCCCCCGTGTTTACAAAGTGCACATGCGAAGACTAATACAAACGTCCTTTAAAAAAGAAAAGAAAAAATGGTTTTAAAGTTGAAGATGGAGTGTTTTTTGGTAAAGGGGGTTTGTATTAGTCCTCGCACGTTCGCTTGGGGTGGTACTTCCGCCTTCGTCTAGCATGACCTTTCCGACGTGATTACGCAATCTGTGGTGAGCCGGAGAGCAGAGCAAGATGAGCAATTTAGGTAAAAAAGTATATACATTTTATTATAATTTTTTTTAAATGACCAATGGTTTCTCTATATCGCGCAGAGCCTCTGAAGCCCTTCGAAGCTCGTTGAAACCGCAATGATTTGGACCTTCAACATTTTGGTTGAAATGGAAGTTGATGATGAGGAGAAAAATCCTGGAATGTTTCCCTCAAAAAACGTATTTTCTTTTCGACTGAAGAAAGAAAGACATGAACATCTTGGATGAGATGCGGGTGAGTAAAATATCAGGAAATGTTTATTTTGAAGTGAACTAATGTGTGGCTACTAACCTGGTCTCCTTTCTCTCCTTTCTGGCCTCTCTCACCTCCTTCCCCCTCATAGATTATAGAGAAAGAGGAAACAAACAAAATAATGCATAGAGGTTATTAATGGAAGAAATGTATGGTTACATTTCAAAATTATTAAAACAGCTCACATGACTGACATTTCAAAATGAATTGCAAATGTAAACCTGGAGTGTTTAGGGTTTAATAATTTTTTTTTAATAAAGTTTGACATTTTTAAGTTAAAGCTCACCCAAAATTGAAAATGTTTTCATCATTTACTCACCCTCAAGTTGTTCCAAACCTGTATGAGTTTGAGCACAAAAGAAGATACAGTATATAGAAGAATGTTGGTAACCAGACAGTTGACAACACCCATTGACTTTCATACAGAAAAAAGGTACAGTTCTGTCACTGGGGCAGTATCCTAGGATACAAAAGGTACTAATATGTACATTTAAAGTACCAATATGTACCTTTAAGGTACTAATATGTACCATTTGGGGTCAATATGTACGTTTTCACTTTTGTACCTTAGGGTACACCCCAGTGACAGCACTGTACCTTTTTTCTGAGAGTGTATTAGGAAAAAAATGGATGTCAATGGCTACCGTCAGATGTCTAGTTATCAACATTCTTCAAAATATATTTTGTGTCCAACAGAAGAAAGAAACACATACAGGTTTGGAACAACTCGAGGACGAGTAAGTAATGACAAAAGTTTCATTTTTGGGTGAACTGTTCCTTTAAGGCTGCTCTTTGCCTGCTCAAATTTCATTTTGAAGCAAATGCCGGAAAAAAAAGAAAGAATAAATTATGCCTGTTCTGACCCACTTCAGTCCCTAGTATCAAAGTTTACAGTAATAATAGCTGTGTAAAAGCATTTATGCCACCTCTGAGCAGCATTAAACATTTGGTGTAAATGCCATTTCAGAAAAGACTCTGTGCCACCTTTGCTGTGTGAATTTTGTATCAGAAACAATACTGTATTTCAAAATATTTCAATGTTATTAAAAGCCTAACATCTAAACTTACAGGTCCAGAAAGAAGTCTCAGTCCATGTGCTGTCATTACCTGAATAAAGAAAAAACACTATCTTTAATACTAATGTAAATTTATGCTGTTACAGAAGACCATCATGAGACTGCAACTGCAGGGTAGAATGAACCCATCAGTTATGATTTAATGTTTTCTCACGCTCCGCTCTTAGATCTCAGTTCAGTGAAAACCTCAACATCTTCACATAAGAATAAAACAGAAGCATCCTCTCTCTCTCCGTCTGGACGGCCTCTGCGTGAGAGATTAACATTAATCCAGGGTTTATGACATTTAAAATGGCAAGAGCCTTTTACTGCAACAAGAGCCCAGAGAAATACAGAGAGGTGAATTCTGAATCTGCTTTATGGCTTTCCATTTACCCATTAACTGCCAGTGCTCAGCAGGGTTAGTAGCCTGTCAATCAATCTGATGGCTTTCAGTCAACAGTGAAAGACTGAGTGTTTTGTTGGATGTATCTGTGGATTCATCTACTGTCTTTCATGCGGTGTAGAGCGGACCATGAATAAAGATGAAACAACAGGAGGCCTGAAGTAACTTCAAGATAAAGTTGGTCTAGAGAACAAAATGTAGTTTTTTTTTTCTTTTTCATTAGTTCATTGTGCTGAATAAAAGCATGTAAAATGAGCTCTGCTCTAAAACCTAGTGAGATTCCTGCTTGATAATCCCTGCAGGATGTTGCCTTCTAAGACATCCTAAGTGAAATGAAAACTCACAAATGATTCCAACACAGTTCAGTGTTAGAATGTTAATGACACAAAACTCTAAAAATAATAATATAATGCACACGAAAAATGGGTAAAACTAAAAAAAAAAAAAAGTTTTTAAATTAAATATACTTAGGGGTGGGTAATGTACTGGTAGACACGATTAACAGGTAGAAATTTGTCAACCGGTACGTTACATTGTTTCTACCATGGTTAAAGGGTTAGTTCACCCAAAAATGAAAATTCTGTCATTAATGACCCACCCTAATGACGTCAAACAAACGCGGAAGAGAATAGAATGCTGGATAAAGTCGTAGTTTTTGTTATTTTTGGACCAAAATGTATTGTCAATGCTTCAAAAGAGTCTAACTAACCCACTGATGTCACATGGGCTACTTTGATGATGTTTTTCATACCTTACTTCCTACCTTTCTGGACACGGACTGTAGAGTGGGCATACACTTTCAATTGAAGGACAGAAGGCTCTCGACTAAATCTAAAATAACTGTGTTCCGGAGATGAACGGAGGTCTTACAGGTTTGGAAACGACATTAGGGTGAGTCATTCATGACAGAATTTTCATTTTTGGGTGAACTAACCCTTTAAGCTTGTGTGCGCTTATCGTTTGCATGCGTTTTTAAGCAATACAGTTTAAAAACAGGTGATTTTAAACCGTTGAAGCGCAGTTAGCAGCGAAAGACAACTAATTTCAATATATACTCTCTTGAGAGACTGTGGGCCCTATTTTAATGATCTGAGCGCATGGTCTGAAGCGCATGGCTCAGTACACTTAGCTATATTTTTGCGTCAGCAGTGAAACTAATTTATGCATATGAGGCAGCTCACTAGGTTTTGAAAAAGAGCTATGATGTGCAATACATCATCATAAAACAAACAGAAGTTGTTGTTTTTTCAAATAAACAATCCATTGAAGTCAGTTGAGCAAAACCATACATTGACTTGCTCTAGTCTGAGCTCAGAAAAAATTGGCTAATTACCATTTAACAAGAATGTAATTAAAATCTTGAAATGGGATTTAGGTTACAGTTGTTCAAACATTTTTTTTTTCCCTTGGACAGGAAAAAAAAAAACATTAATTACACATCCTTAATTAAAAGAGAACTAGCTCTAAACAACATGCTCCATTCAGAGCCAGCTACAATCAAATTACAAACTAAAGAGGAAACCAATGGAGAATAATCAAACTCTTAAAAGCCAGTTCATATTTGAGTCACCCATCATCGTAATTAGCCGTTTCAGAACAGTAGAAACAAAAAAGATAATTTAGTCTACCTGAATCTTTGTAAATTGGTTTAAAAGGGCCACAGTCATCTCGCTTTTCCCATTTAGCTAGAGATTCACACAGCAGGCGGCATCAATTGATTTTGTGCCCTGCTGTCAAATCACACCTTTCGTCTCCCCCCTTTGATTTAATTGACACCGGCAATGCTGTTCCAAACCTGCAAATTTCTTGCTAAGTGCGACCAAAAAGCTTTTGGCTTCCCAGCTCTCAAAGGTTTTCTTATTAGTTGCCAGTCAGCAGAGATGAAGCCGATGAACAGAGCTGCACTGATGCAGTGCACTCTCCATTGTCCGTACTAAGAAATATGTTGGACGAACATAAAAAGGCAGAACAAACAAAAGAATAACGAAATCCTAGATTCCGTTTTCATGTGGACATGTCTTTCCAAATGTCTTAAAGGGAGCGAACTGTTCTCCTCGATCATGTGTCTTTTTAAATAAACATTGAAGTTCAATTTAAATTGAATTTAGTATGAAAATTAACGCTACAGGGTTCCTTTTGGACAAAGTAATTCAGGTGATATTTTAATGAAACGGGTTATAAAATATATATTCAGATCGTACAAAAAATTTATGATAGAGTTACTCAAATATATGCATTTTAAAGGTACTGTTCTTCGTGATCCCATTTTTCAAACTTTAGTTAGTGTGTAATGTTGCTGTTAGAGCATAAATAATACCTGTAAAATTATAAAACTCAAAGTTCAATGCCAAGCGAGATATGTTATTTAACAGAAGTTCCCTTTCAAAGCCTACAGCGAACGGCCGGTTTGGACTACATCCCTGCACTTCCTGCTTTAATGATGTCACTAGAATAGTTTGTTGACTACCTCCGCCCAGAAGAATATGCAAAAAAGGGGGCGTGGTCTTGTTGCTCTCCCTGTTATGGTAAGAGGCATGACCTTTCCGGGCAACGTGCGCTAAACTGCTGTCGAATCACAACACGGGAAGCGCTGGCACAATCAGAACTCGTTATGTATTTCTGAAGGAGGGACTTCATAGAACAAGGAAATCATCAGACCGTTTTTTCATCAGTGAAAACAGCGGTATACAGATAAGTAAATTGTGTGAAAAATACTGTGTTTTTTTACACGCGAAACATCAACACATGTTATATTGCACACTGTAAACACAATCAAAGCGTAACAAACGCATGAAAAACGGGACCTTTAACATGCATTACTGTTCAAAAGTTTGGGGTCAGTATTATTATTTTTTTTCTAAAGGAATTATTACTTTCATTCAGCAAGGGTATTTTAAATTGATCAAAAGTGACAGTAAAAACTTTGTTACAAAAAATTTCATATATTTCATATAGGGCTGCATGATTTGGGGAAAATATCTAATTGCGATTGCGATTTAAAATGCTTTTTTTTTTTTACAAATGAAAAGTTTGTGTATATAACATTATGTGTTTATATATTGGAAACTCTAAACAACTTTTCTCAACAATTAACCACCTTCTAAACCCCCCCGTATTCTCCCACTCTGAGACTACTGAAGAGAGGTGTAATATGCACATCACTTTTTTCGAACAAAAAGTGAATAACATCCGCTCTCACCTCACCACTGCTGCTCTGCCCCCTCCAACGGCTAACCCAACATTTGAGATTGTCCAGCACCTCAGCTATTTCTCAGAAGCCACACAGGAAGAGGTGGAGGATGTCATCAAGAGAATGAAGCCGTCCACCTGTGCCCTGGATCCTTTCCCTTCTACTCTGCTGAAGGCCAACCTCTCAGTTGTTTCACCGTTCATCACTAAGATCATTAACCACTCCCTTCTGGTTGGTGATATTCCATCTGCGTTAAAAACAGCTGTCATCAGACCTCTACTGAAAAAACAAGGATGGATCCAGATGTTCTCTCCAACTACAGGCCCATTTCAAATCTGCCATTCCTATCAAAGGTTCTGGAAAAATAGTGGCAGCACAGCTTCAAGCTCATCTCAAACACAATAACCTGTTTGAAAAGTTTCAGTCTGGTTTCCGCCTGGCCATAGCACAGAAACAGCACTGGTCAGGATCACCAATGACCTCCTGATGGCAGCAGATGCTGGCTCCCCACCTCTACTCGTCCTACTAGACCTAACAGCTGCATTTGATACAGTAGACCATAACATTCTCCTCCACCGCCTGAAATACACCATTGGACTCTCAAAGGGTGTCTTGAGTGGTTTGCTTCATACCTTACTGGCAGAACTGAGTACGTTGCCCTGGGCAAAGCTAAATCACTCACCCATAATGTCACTGTGGCGGGAGGGCGTGGTTTAGCGAGGTCTGTGACGGGAGAGAGAGTCAGAGGCCGAGCGGCGCACGTAAGTGAATCAGATGCAAGCGATGAACACCTGTCTCTTGTTTCAGTAATTGGCGTGGAGAGACAGGTTATAAGCCACGCAGGAGATGAGGACCGGAGAGAGAGAATTGGACTGGGACTACACGCACGCTGCTGAGAGTGAGCAGAGATACTGCTATTGCTGAGAACTGAGCAGGCGACCCATATCGTGGAACTTGAGTGTACGAGCCACTACGGTGTGCCGGTGTGAAAGCGGGCGACCCATATCGTGGATTTTGAGTGTATCGCCAGAGAGCGTCTGTGTGTGCGTGAGAAAATAAAAGTGTGTAAGTCCCAGTCAGGCCGACCCTGTGTCTTCTTCCTGCCCTCAACAAAGAACTTCATTACATTGGTGCGAAACCGGGAGGAAGAAGACCAGAGCCGCCGCCATGCAAGCGCCCGTCAGCAACGCCATTTGCGGACATCATCCAGGCACTCGCGGGCCTGCACAAAGAACAACAACAGTCCATGCTGGAGATCAGGGAGGAGCAGGGCGGCGATTCCAGGCGCTCCTCCTGGCCCAGCAGCAGGACGCGAGCTGTTCGGAGCTGCCTTGACCGGGAGGTTCCGCGAGATCCATCATCAACCCGGCCAGCGCCACCGCGCATGCAGCTTACCAAGATGGGACCGCGGGGCGATCCGGAAGCCTTCTTGGACCTATTCGAGCGGTCGCGGAAGCATGCGGGTGGCAGCGACTGGACTGGCGGTGCGCCTCATCCCGCTGCTGTCGGGAGGCGCAGATAGCGCCCAACAACTACCAGTCCAGAACCTCCTGGTCTATGATGACCTCGGCGGGCCATCCTTCAGCGGTCGGTCTCTCCCGAACAACATCGCCAGCGATTCCGGTCGCTGACACTGGGGAGAACAGCCGGCCCTTCGTGATGGCCCAGCAGCTCCGGGGCGCCTGCCGCAGATGGCTGATGGCGGACCAGTCGACGGTCGACCAGGTTGTGGATCGAGTGGCACTGGAGCAGTTTATTGCGCGGTTGCCCAGGAAAACCGCGCAATGGGTCCAGTGCCACAGGCGGCGTCGCTGGACCAAGCCATCGAGCTGGCGGAGGATCAAATGGTGGCGTGCCCAGGGTCGGCGAACCCCTGCCGGCGGCTTCTCTCTCTCTCTCACCCTCCTTCTTCTTCTTCTCCGTCCCTTATAGGCCAGTTCCGGCCCCGCACCAGGAGGCTACCCATCACGGGTCAGGCGCGGGAAGGTTCGGGGAATCCCGGACGGAGCTCGGGCTCGAGCGCCATCCAGGGGCGCGGAGCCGCCGCATTCCCTCCAGCCTCCGGTCCCGCTTTCCCCTCTCTCCACGCCAATTCCCTGGTTCACTTCCTGCCACTGGGGCGGCGGGAAGTCTGGGCCGCCTGTTGGCGGTGCGGGACCCGGGCACTTTATAGATAGGTGTCCCGTGATGGAGGTGGGGACGTTGATCCGGTCCCCGACGCCTCAGGCTGCCCCCGATCGAGCCGGGCTGTACCAAATACCAGTGAGTATTCAGGGGGGTACCTATCCGGCTTTGGTGGATTCGGGATGTAACCAGACCTCTATCCATCAAAGCCTGATACAATCTGGCACTGGATAATAGCCGCCTGGTTAAGGTTCGGTGTGTGCACGGGGATGTGGTGAACTATCCGCTGGTGACGGTTATAATTCAATTTCGGGGTCAAAACCATAGAGTGGAGGTGGCAGTTAGTCCGCACCTCCGACATCCGCTAATTTTGGGGACAAATTGGCCAGCATTTGGTAGTCTATTGGCATGTTTATGTGCGGATGTCTCTTGGGGGAAGAAAAGGCGGGGAGAGAGAGCGGTTGTGCAGGTGGGAGAGGCTGAGCCGGGACCACCGGGTGCACGGGTTCAGAGGAACGGAGCGGGGTAAAGAGGCTGGACCTCACTGACCGCGATGATTTTCCTCTAGAACAGTCCCGGGATGAGTCGCTCAAAAATGCGTTTGCGCAGGTCCGATCAATCGACGGACAGCTTCTCCACCCTGATCAGACGCTCTCGTATCCTTATTTTGCCATATTAAAAGACAGGTTGTATCGAGTGACCCAAGACACTCAGTCAAAACAGGATACAACCCAGTTGTTAGTCCCAAAAAGCCGTCGGGAAATGCTTTTCCAGGCGGCTCATTCTAATCCAATGGCCGGTCATTTGGGGCAAGCGGCGACACTAAATCGCTTAATGGTCCGGTTCTTTTGGCGGGCATTCACGAGCGTGCGCAGATGGTGCGCGCGTCGTGTCGTGAATGTCAACTGGTAAATCCACCGCCTGCCCAAAAGCGCCATTGCGCCTCTACCGCTTATACAGGTCCTTCGAGAATTGGCATGGACCTCATCGGACCATTAGAGCGATCCGCACGAGGGCATCGGTTTGCATTGGTCTTGGTGGATTATGCAACCCGATACCCAAGCAATTGCCCTCCGTAGCATTTCGGCAAAGAGTGTTGCGGGCGTTGTTTCGTGTAATCTCGAGTGGGGATCGAAGGAGATCCTCACTGATCAGGGCACGGCGTTTATGTCACGGGCGTTACGCGAACTTTACAATTATTGGGCATTAAATCGGTCCGCACCAGCGTCTATCACCCACAGACGGATGGTTTGGTGGAACGATTTAATCGCACATTGAAGACAATGATTGAAAGTTCGTACAGACAAGAAGACGCCAAAAATTGGGATAGATGGTTGGAACCCCTATTGTTAGCTGTGCGAGGTCCCACAAGCCTCCACAGGGTTTTCCCCGTTCAAGCTTCTCTATGGACGTCAGCCCCGTGGGGTGTTGGACGTCCTCAGGGAGGCTTGGGAGGACGGACTCGCAAGGCAAAACGAAATTCAATATGTAATGGACCTGAGAGCAAAACTCCACACTTTGGGGCGGCTATCCATGGAGAATTTGCTACAGGCTCAAGACAAACAAAGCCGGCTCTACAATAGGGGAACGAAACTGCGAGAATTTGCACTGGGAGATAAAGTGCTTGTATTACTCCCAACTTCCAGCTCAAAATTGCTCGCCAAGTGGCAAGGGCCCTTTGTGGTCACACGACGAATAGGAAATCTCGATTATGAGGTAGTTCGGTCGGATAGGAGCGGAGCACATCAAATATACCACCTTAACCTCCTTAAAAAATGGAGTGAGGGGGAGTCGGTGATGTTGGCAACGGCAGTGAGCGGGGAGGAGGATCTCGGGCCAGAGGTGAGCACAAAAGGTACATCCCTCGCTCTGGCACCAGGGGGAGATCACCTCGCTTGCAGCTCACTGACATAGCCCAGTTGCAGGAAGTTTTTTCGGATGTGTTCTCGCCCCTACCCGGTCGAACGAATCTCATTCAGCACCATATCGAGACGGAGCCGGGTGTGGTAGTTCGCAGCCGGCCATACAGATTACCAGAACACAAGAAAAAAGTGGTTCAGGATGAGTTAGAGGCAATGCTGGATATGGGAGTGATAGAAGAATCCTACAGTGACTGGGCCAGCCCGATAGTTTTAGTCCCTAAAACGGACGGCTCAATCCGGTTCTGTGTGGATTATCGCAAGGTGAATGCTGTGTCGAAATTCGACGCATATCCAATGCCAAGGGTTGATGAGTTGCTCGATCGGCTGGGCACGGCTCGGTTTTACTCGACGCTGGATTTAACAAAGGGATATTGGCAGATCCTTAACGCCTTTATCTAAAGAGAAACAGCCTTTACGGCGCCGTTTGGATTACACCAATTTATCACCCTTCCTTTCGGGTTGTTTGGGGCTCCGGCCACGTTTCAGCGTCTCATGGATAGAATTCTTCGGCCGCATGCTGCATATGCCGCTGCCTACTTGGATGATATTGTCATCTATAGTAATGATTGGCAGCGGCATATGGAGCATGTGCGGGCTGTCCTGGGATCGCTGAGACTGGCCGGGCTGACAGCCAACCCGAAGAAGTGTGCGATTGGGCGCGTGGAGGTCAGGTATCTGGGTTTCCACTTGGGTCATGGGCAGGTGCGTCCTCAAATTGATAAAACAGCAGCAGTTGCAGCCTGCCCGAGACCCAAGACCAAAAAGGAGGTGAGGCAGTTCCTTGGGCTAGCGGGATACTATAGAAGGTTTGTGCCTAATTATTCGGAACTCACTAGCCCACTGACTGACCTCACTAAAAAGGAAGCGCCAGATCCGATCCAGTGGTCAGAGCTGTGCCAGCAGGCTTTACCCAGGTGAAGGCTGCTCTATGTGGCGGGCCGCTCTTACAATCGCCTGATTTTTCTCTCCGCTTATGTTGCAGACTGACGGCGGACGGGGCTGGGGGCAGTCCTGACCCAGGAGGGAGGGAGGAGCGGCCGGTGCTGTACATCAGTCGCAAGCTCTCAAAGAGAGCGATGTACAGCACCATCGAAAAGGAGTGTTTGGCAATCCGGTGGGCGTTCTTACCCTCCGTTACTATCTCCTGGGAGGAGTTCACCCTCTGTTCGGACCACGCCCTCTGCAGTGGCTCCACGCATGAAGGATACCAGCGTGCGGATCACCCGTTGGTATCTAGCTTTACAGCCATTTAAGTTCAAGGTGGTCCACAGGCCGGGGCGCAGATGGTTGTGGCTGACTTCCTTTCCAGAAATGGGGAGGCTGCAGGCGGATGGCTCCCGGCCTGAGTCGGGCGGTGGGGTATGTGGCGGGAGGGCGTGGTTTAGCGAGGTCTGTGACGGGAGAGAGAGTCAGAGGCGGCACGTAAGTGAATCAGATGCAAACGATGAACACCTGTCTCTTGTTTCAGTAATTGGCGTGGAGAGACAGGTTATAAGCCACGCAGGAGATGAGGACCGGAGAGAGAGAATTGGACTGGGACTACACGCACGCTGAGAGTGAACGAGAAATACTGCTATTGCTGAGAACTGAACGGGCGACCCATATCGTGGAACTTGAGGTACGAGCCACTACGGTGTGCCGGTGTGAAACGGGCGACCCATATCGTGGATTTTGAGTGTATACGCCAGAGAGCGTCTGTGTGTGCGTGAGAAAATAAAAGTGTGTAAGTCCCAGTCAGGCCGACCCTGTGTCTTCTTCCTGCCCTCAACAAAGAACTTCATTACAGTCACCTGCGGGTTCCTCAGGGCTCTGTGCTGGGCCCCACACTTTTCTCTGTTTACATGCTCCCCTTTGGAAAAATCATTAGCAGACATGGTATATCGTTCCATTGTTATGCTGATGACACACAGCTGTATATTAAGACTACCCCACTTCTTCTGCTCCCTTTCCAACATCCACACTGACCACCTGCATGGAGGAGATAGAGACGTGGATGAAGCTCAACTTCCTTCAGTTAAACAGCTCCAAAACAGATGCTATCTTGATCGGTACACCACATCAGCTCTTCACCCATCACTAGTATCACTTTCTCTGGCCACAATATCTCCCTTTCCACTTCTGTCAATAATTTGGGTGTCAAAATGGATTCAAACCTTACCTTTGACAACCATATCAATCACCTTTGTAAGACATCATTCTTCCACCTCAAGAACATCGCCAAACTCCGTCCAACACTCAGCCTGGCAGATGCAGAGAAGCTTGTCCATGCCTTTGTCTCATCCAGGCTGGACTACTGTAATGCACTCCTCATCGGGATCTCTGGCAAAAGCATACAGCGACTGCAGTACATCCAAAACAGCGCAGCCAGGATCTTGATGAGGGTGCGCAAGCATGAACACATCACCCCATCCTTAAATCTCTTCACTGGCTCCCTGTCCCGCTCAGAGTGGAATATAAAGTCTCCTCCTCACCCACCAGTGTATTTACGGACATGCCCCCCTTTACCTACAGGAACTTCTCACCCACCCAACATCCCTACACACACTTCGTTCTGCTAACACAAACACCATCCAAGTTCCCAGAACAAAACTTTGCAGCATGGGCGGTAGGGCCTTTTCATCTGCTGCTCGAGGCTGTGGAATACCCTCCCGGACTACCTGAGGGCCCCACAGACTACAGATGTTTTTAAACGAAACCTAAAAACATTTCTTTTACTAAAGCTTTCCACTGAATGTGTTTTAAATAATTTTTCTTGAATAGTTTCTTAAATAGTTTTAAATAGTTCTTATTTTTGTATTTAATTAACTGTGTTTTAATTTATTTTTATTGTACTTCTAGATGCTCTGTAGCACTTTGAGATTGCAGAAATGTAAAGTGCATTACAAATAAAATTCATTATTATTATTATTATTATTATATATTAATATGACTAATAATAATTATATGATTATAATTATTGCAAAAAATATGTAACAAAATAAGAAATATTACTATTACAATAACATTTTCATAATTACAAATTAAAAATAGAGTATGTAAGAATAAATATAACAATATAATAATAATTATATTTTACAGAAAACTTATTTTACAAAAAAAAAAGCTGTGTTACCTGTTAATATGCAGACAACCTATATCTAAAAATCATTAGAAAGGTGTAACGATTTATTGTTAAAAAAAATTGAAACAATTAGAAAAATCTGTTAGTTTTTTTATCTGTGATTTAAATTTTTTAAAGTCTATCTCTTAAATCTGAAAAATGAGCCTCTTGATGCACACTGTGGTTAAAAAAACAAACAAACTGAAGAAAAACATATGGATAGTCCTATAAATGTATTTAGAGTGAAGTATTATTTGTCTTATTTGTTACCCAAAAGTTTCATTCATACTGGAAGCCAGAGGGCGCCCTTGAGCAGAAACGCCACATACGCCTCAGAGAAGTAATCATTTTCAGGAAACCCCTAATGAGAAACTAACACTGTAGACTGGATAAAAAGAAGATAGAAATGCTTTGATTAAACATGACAACAGTCAACACGACTGCAGCAAGATATGGTGTATTTGAGTTCTTCAAGCCATCTCGGGTATTTTCATAGTAATAAAGTTTATTATAATGCAGTGCTGGTTGACATAGACTTCACTGTATAGAATACTATAAATTAATGAATTGTCTGCCTCATTCTGTGATAAGAAGCCACATCAGCTCACAAACACTCAACTGACGATATGAAGTGAGTTCAAATGTGTTATTAAACATTGTATTTTGTTGAACATGTTCATGAACGCTTCACATAACTAGTTTGTGAAGATGTATGACGCGTGTTGCTTTTTCAAACGCACAAGTGACTCAAACTCAGTCTTTCAGACGGAGCAGTGTTTCCTACCGATCACAAAGCCGCTTTTCCCTGACACACTGGGCATTTATTTATTTGATTAAAATCGCAGCCTTTACGCTTTCATAATCGCACAAAACCCAAATCGCGATTGCGGTTCGATTTTGATTAATCGTGCAGCCCTAATTTCATATAAATGCTGTTCCCTTGCAAAACTTTTTGCATTCCCCTGAGAAACTTTGCATTCCCTTGCAAAACTTTGTGTTTCCGTAAGAAACGTTGCGTTCCCCAGAAAAACTTTGCGTTGACTTGCAAAACTTTTGCAAAGCGCTGCAGGGAGCACATGTGAAATCAGTCCAATGGCATGACAGAACGTCATAGACGGGTGACATCATTGACCAGGAAACTATAAAGCTTCTGTGTCTTCAGCAAGCGCTCTCTGTTGAAATCTTTTGTCTAAAAAGTGTGTTTGTCTCTCTTGTAAAAAGTAAAAAATGGCGAATAAACAGCAATTCAGGCAGAGTGTGTCTCCTTGCCCTCGTTTTTTCTTATGGGTGGGGACACACATTTGCTTTGTGTTGTTTGTTTGGGACTGGAGCATGGTCAGGCAGCCCTCGAGGGGGCTGGTTGCGAGCATTGCGATCTGCTATATATAAAAACGAGCTGTCCCGCGAGCGTTCTTTGATGAGGGTGCTTCAGCTCGCCTTCCCCAGGGCTCGGTTGCCCACTGCTGCCGAGGCACAGTAAAGGCTCACGTCTTGGGGATCGCAGATGGATCTAGTAGCTTGGTTAGTGCTGCAGCATTAGAGCTCTGAGGAACTGGATGTTGTTAGCATCGAACCTGTTGATGAGGATTCGCCACCACACACACACGCTCATGAGGAGTTGATGGAGGTTGTGGCTCAAGCTGTAACCAGGTTAAATATAAGTTGGCCAGCCAAGAAACAGGAGGTTCATCAGGTCAGCGAATTAGATGAACGCTTCTTGCCGACTAGATCACAACTTCTACTGCAGGGCTGTATGAAACCAGCTTCATACAGAATATTCAGACATCTAATTACTCAAATATAGTGGGACTGAAACAGTATGATTATGGGGCGATGCCTCAGTGAGTCTGCATCATCTCTGAAAGCCCCGCAATTACCCACTAAGCCAGTAAGAGCCACATCAGCGCTAGTGGGTAAAGCTTACTTGGCAGCAGGTCAGGCAGCTGTTTGTTTACACACAATGGCGGTACTGCAAGTTTATCAGGCTGACCAGCTGAAAGACATAGATGAGGAATGTGAGGAAGTGAGCCGCAAAACAATAGCGGAGATCAGGAGATCTACTGATTTATCTCTCCGGGCTACCAAGGAGACGACCAAATCCATCGACCGTTCTATGGCACCCCTGGTAGCTACGGAGAGACACTTATGGCTGAATTTATCTGACATGAAGCACAAAGATTTAAAAAATCCTTTTAGATGCTCTGATCTCTCCTCTTGACCTCTTCGGCGACTCAGTAAATATAGTGGTCGAGAGGTTTCAGGAGGGGAAATAAGCAGGTGGTAGCTTTTACAAAGTTCCTTCTTTGCAAATCTCATGTCTCTGGGACTGCTGGGCTGGAGCAGCCCCAGCCGAGTACATCCTCCTCCCATAAAGCACAACAAAAGGTGAGCGTTGCTACCCGAGCTCACCCACGGAAAGACTCCCCCACAGCCGAAGTCTTTCCAGGGTAAAGCAGATCTGAGGACGGTTATTTTTTCTAGGATGGCTTTGGTGATGAAATTCTGACGCCAAGGGTGTCAGGCTTCTGATGGCAGTCCCCTCCGAGGGGAGCCAGTGCCCACCTCCCTTCAGTGCCATCAGGGGGCCGTTCTGCCAACCCTGCCACTTCATGTGCTTCAGGGCACAGTGGTCCTCAGCCAACATATGACTTTGTGTCCGCCCGGAAACGAAGTTCACTCCCTCCGAGGAGGGCTCTAAAGGGGCCAGTTTGGTTATTCCCTGCCGGTTCGCCACTTCAGAGCACCGAGGTGGTTGCTCGAGAAATAGCCAGCCTCGAGAGGATGGTTGCCTTAGTATGTTTTTTTGGCAGTGTGGAAACTTCTGCCAAACATATCTTTTTGGATCCTGGAGACAGTAGAAAATGGGTACAGAATTCAATTTGGGTCACCCCCCCCCAGATTCAATGGGGTTGTGTCCACAATGGTCAGTCCTGAGCAGGGTCTGGTCATGGAACAAGAGGTACAAACTCTTTTGCGAAAGGAGGCTATAGAAAGGGTCCCTCCTCACAGCAGAGAGTCTGGGTTTTACAGCCGGTACTTCATAGTTCTGAAGAAGGATGGAGGGTTGCGTTCTATTCTAGATCTGTGCCAATTAAATCGTCTGTCAAGAAGCTAAAGATTAGCATTCAGAATGCTCACTTTGAAACAGATGTTGTCTCAGATCAGGTCCAAGAAATGGTTTGTCACAATCCATTGTCACGCATTCTTTCATGTCTCCATCCTTCCTCAACACAGGAAGTTTATCAGGTTTGCTTTCAGGTACGAAGCATACCAATATTGGGTTCTTCCATTGCGCTGATGCAGCTCTGGCTCCGTTGCGACTCCAGGGCATCTGTGTTTTAAACTATATAGACAATTGGCTCATTCTGGCACAGTCGAGACAGCTAGCGGTTCAGAATCGAGATGTAAAAGCAATTATCATAGCCGTAAACAAAGTGAAGGTTTTTTTCCCAAGGACCAGTGTTGGGAGCTCCTTGGGGGGCGGCCATCATCTTTCTTGGCACATAAACCAGTTGGAGATGATGCTGTGTTTCTGGCACTCAGACATTTTTTCAAAGACCTGAGGGGTCACCATGTGTTGGTCTGCACGGACAACACAGCGGTGGTCTTGAATATAAATCATCAAAGGGGTCTGTGCTCGCGCCCATTATGCAAATTGGCACACCGGATCCTCTTGTGGGCCCAAGGAAAACTATTGTCAGTCAGAGCAGTGTATATTCCAAGGAGCCTGAACCAGGGGACAAGACTTCCTGTCGAGGTAGGGGCTGAGGACCGGGGAGTGGAGACTTCACCGAGGTGGTGGAGCTTTGGGTGAGCTCAAGTGGATCTGTTTGCGCCTTGAGAGATGACTCACTGTCCGCTGTTTTACTCCCTCACATATCCAGCCCACATTAGAGGGTGCATCTGTGGGTAGACACCCGTGCGTAAAATGGTAAATTGACTGCATTTATATAGCGCTTTTAACAGACCAATGCCCATCCAAAACTTGCTTCATCCATGGTACTCTGAGATTGAGGCCTGTGGCACGCTCGAGGGTGCCATAGTTTTGGAAGGCCTATCTCTAGATCCTTTTGAGCCCATTGAAGAGATTCGTGAGGGATTTCTCACTCTCAAGATGGTATTTCTCTTAGCTACCTCATCTCTTAAGAGAGGTGAGGATTTGCAAGCTTTGTCAGTTTCTCAGTTTTGTCTTGAATCACCTTGCTAATCTTTGCATTCGCCCAAGAAAATGTGTGTTCCCTTGCTAAACGTTTGCGTTCCCCAGAGAAACGTTGTCTTCCCTCACAAAACCTTTGTGTTGACTTTGCAACCTAGTATTGAGTAACCTAGTACGTTCTTTGCAAGCAAACGGCAAAGTTTTGTGCACAAACGCAAAGGTCTTGTGAGAAACGCATGTGTTGCAATGCAAAAGCACTGACATGTCCTTTTAGGGGCTCTGTAAAAATGAAAAGTTCAAATGAATCCTAGAGCACTGGCTCTGAATCATTTATCTGAGCCGTTTGTGGTATGAAGGCAGATGTGTCTATGTACTATGTACAGCGAATCTGCATGCATCAGAACCTCTGGCTGAAACTGTTCAGTACTCACAGGGCCCGGCAGTCCTCTGGGTCCTTCTTCACCCTAAAGGAATAATAACAAAAGACACACAAACACAAAGAAATTGAATCAAATGAACCACAGGATTTATTTAATCTGAACCTCAGTAAGTCAAAAGTTATTTCTACACAAGAATACACCGTCAAACAAGTGAAAAGATCAACCTCCTCCCAGCACATATGCACAAAACTAACAAATAAAACATGTATTACACACCTTTTGCCCCTTTATTCCGCCGGCTCCCTCCAGGCCAGGCAAACCCTGTGGAGTGAAATGGTATCATGAGCTAAATAAACACAAAAATCCGACATAATTTTTAAATCAGGCCCCTGAGACGTTACGTACAGGATCCCCTCTATCACCCTTCTGTCCATCCACTCCTGCAACACCTGGGTCACCCTTCACCCCCTGAAAAACAAAAACAACAACAATCTCACATATGCACACAACATATGAACACACAGATCATATTGTCTAGGGCGAAACAACCTTTTAAGGGGGTAACCACTAGCACAAGATATTAATTTTAAAACTTAAAATGTTACAGTTATTGTATGTTTTTTTTATTTTTTTTATTTTATAATTTAAAAATTCCGCTAACACATACATATATTTTATTAAATATTATAAATACATTACAACAAAAAATGGTTTGGGTTCGTTGGAGTCTTCAGTGTCACATGATCCTACATGATTGTGCTCCTTAATATTTTTGTGGAAAAAAAATCTTACTGACCCTGAACTTTTGAGCACGGTAGTGTATATATATATATATATATATATATATATATATATATATATATATATATATATATATATGAGAGAGAGGGAGAGAGATGCACATCTTTAAAATTAAGTATTTAATTTATTTTACAACTACAATATAAAATATACAAACTGTAAATTAAAATGTATCAAAATACTTTAAAGATGAGCATAACTAAAATGATTAAAGTGCTTTAAATTCAGCAGCATTTCCCTGACTATTATTTATTATATAAAATCACAATTTGTAGCAAAGACTAAAATGCAATGACAGAGACACTAAAAACACATCAAGTAATGGCAAGTCAACGGAGAAAAAAAACAAAACAAAAAAAAAACAATTTCAAATAAATCAGAAAAACATTATAAACAATCTGAAGCTGTAATATGCACGATTCATTCATGCTGTGATGCATGCTGAGAGTCTAGCATCCAGCACTGCAGATTTCACACTTTATTTGGTGGTGGCACAGTCAAAACTGAACTCTTCGGTCTCTGAACTCTTAATTTGCTCTAACTTCCATTACACAAATGTTCTCATGTTTGCATACATCACACATGGTGGTAACCACTTAATTACAGCCACTAAATGTGAAATCAATGTTCCGTAACTCGACACAGTATATCACGTCACACAAATAGGACAAGAATTTATCGGCCATTAGATGGCACTTTCTCACTGAAGATGAATTCCTGCCTGTCTTATTCTGCGTCCATTTTGAGATGCTGTCCTCTCTCTAGACCGTGCAAACTGAGCACCTTTTACACTGGCAGACATGACACTGAGGAGTTAGACACTATATAAGGAGTCTGGAAACCATTTTTGGTTTTAGGTACTCCAATACACAGGGCTCATAGTTATATGATGTAAAGATGAAGGATTTAGAATTGCATGCTGTGTTTTCTTTCAGAACAAACAGAGGGAGAGTGAGAGGGTGTTTCAGGAAGGGTTGAGGAGAGAAGGGACCAGAATCCTGTGGTGATTTTACTGGTAGAGTGTTCAGCGTTAGGTCATGTCTGACATTAAAATTCCCAAGAGGAGCTCCATGGAAAGGTAATACAATTTGTCTACTCAACCTCAACATTTTCCCAAAATTGTACAAGCTTTTCTTTTTCATAAAATTGCTTACAGCCACAAGCGCACACACAAAAGATACCAGTGTGTTTTTGTGTAATGCCTAAGCTCACAGTCTCTGTTATTCTGTATAAATGCCACCTCCAAAAAACACCTCCTGAGTGATCAGATAGCTGTCTGTTTTGATTGCATCTTAGAGGGCTATGCACTATAGCAATCCAATCAGTGAAGAAGCACCAAAAGCTTTAAGTTATATTTGAAAAGTTGACATATGTTTTCACTGTCGCTTTATGAAAAAGACATACAGATATTTTGGAATTTCATGAAAAACTTTGTGATGTTTAAATTTCATGATGCAATTAGAAATATGGTAATAATAGCCTTTCCTTAGTATGTCCCCAGTGTTGCATAGTATACAAGAACCTAATTTAATTAATTTCTTTATTGAATTAAAAAATACATAATTCTGCCATTATATCATTGGATTCTATTGTCTTAAATCATGATTCATTCAAAAATATAATTTAAAGCTGTCCCTATAATTTTATTAGAGCAATAAAAAACTTAATTAATAATTAAAGGTGCACTACGTAGGATTTTTGCAGTAAAATATCCAAAAACCACCAGGCCAGTGTTATATATTTTGTTCAGTTGAGTTCATACAATATCCCAAATTTTTCCAACTATTTGTAAATCGTGAGAAACCTCTATTTTAACCAAGGAACTGGGACATCTGAGGGAGTCACCTGTCAATTGCGTCACATCTGCGTTACCCTCGGTTTCCGGTTTTATTTTGCAGAAATGCTTTACTCTTTCTGCAGTGTGAACAATTCTAACAGCCGCCGCCGAGCGAACGGAGTAACGTTATAACATAATTCTCAACACATTCGAATGTATCTAATATGATAAACAGAGCTGCGTTACCTCATACACATGACCGGAAAAGCGAAAATGGCGCAGACGACTGGTTCCCGTCAAAATAAAAGTCCTGCTGCTCGTGAGCCGTGTTGCGTAACAATCGCTCCCGTGGCCTTGCTCAGCTCCACAGCACTCGCCCCTGCTCTGCTTCATACTACAGTAACGTTAATAATTGCATCCATGAACATGATTTCTGCCCGAGTCCTGTCCCGATTCTTTTCCACCGGCTTTGAGGTGAAGACCAAATGTCCCAAGATTCTGCGCTCAAACTTGGCATAATCAAACTACGCCTTTGTTTTGAATAGACGCCCTCTAGCGGACGTAAACGTTACATAGTGCACCTTTAAATATATTAAAGCTGCAGTTCGTAACTTTTTTTTTGGTTAAAAATGATCAAAAATCAATTTGAGCAAGTACACAACAAGCCAGTGTTCAAAACTATCTCCTTACCGTAGCCCCATTCACAACAGTAAGCTTATGGAGCTTGAGTGATCGAATGGAATTCAAGCGTAGTTCAGGCAGACCACTGATCGCTAAACGATATCAGCTGATGCTCAGCGGATTTGTTACTCCACCTACTCTAATCAACTATAGTATTTAAGCTCATTCAAACTCATGTTCCTGTTGCACAGACATTTACACCCACCTCCACCCCTTCACCTCATAGTATATTCATTATCGAGTATTGGATTCTGTGTAGAACTCTATTGTTATCATTGTATCTCTTGCTGTAATATGTGCTAATAAACTTTTGGTTATTATGAAGGCTGTATGGCAGCTCGAGCATCTTTGAGCCTAAGCCTTTCGCCAAATCAAAGATTGTCAATAAATGTAATTCCCTAAGTGGTCCTGATTGAAATAAAAATGTGTTATAATTAGAGTTGTAGGGTGGATTTCTGCAGGAAATTCAAGCATGTCTTTGCGTCATTATGTCACGTCTGTATACATAAAGAATGAGTCCGGATAGTAGTAGTAATGCATGTGAGGAGCATGTTCTTCAGCGGATCATTTAAAGCCTTTTTCTCACTTATTTCTCTGATTAAACGTATAATTTTGATGACGGATTGTAATCCAGAAAGGCCCAAATGACATCAGTGACAACTGGAGATTCACCCGTAGTCAAATGCAAAATAATAGACTGTACAGAAATTGAAATCTACAAGTAAAGCTAATAAAAACTAAATACACTTAGTCACACAATGATAATGCTGTTAACATTACCTATTTTGACTCATACGCATATACAGGCGTTTAATGCATGCGTAGTTGATCAGTCTCTCTCCACGAGTTACAATCCAAGTAAATACTGCAAAAAATTGATAAAATCTGCAAAATCGAATACTCTTCTGATGACAAAATTAGCGTCACGCGCACTGTGCGCTGACCCTTGTGTAAGTGAAGTATACTTTGGCGTTTCCCATTACAAGACATTACAGACCTTTGACTGTAACTAAAATTGAACTGTAGTCTGATGAGTATTTTAAAACATTATATAATCTAATTACAAGTACTTAATTTTTGGAATCTGAGTACATAATCCAGATTACATGTAATCAGTTACTACCCAGCACTGTTTATATACTGTAGGTATCCCTGCATTGACTTGTTACCCGCACTTTGTGTGTATTCACCACAAACAACTCCCTAACAAAGGGCAGAAATTACTCAGCTCTGAACTCTTGTACTATGAGTCTGTCAAAGCGGTCTCTTTGCAGTGTCAGGACAAACGCATGCAGATGCTACACTGTTCTCAGAGTCCAGTCACAGTCCACTGCCTGTGTGAATGGGTGGAGATGACACACACACACACACACACACACACACCGCTCACAAGAGCAAATTGGAGCACTGCATAGTGCATATACACTCTCTTTCTGTCTGAGCTCAAAGGTGCAGTGAAGCAAAAAGCCTCTCCCTCTGGTCCTCTTTGTCAAGCACCAGCACCCTCGCCAAACCCCTGTGTAATCCTGAATCCCTGCGTGAAGATTTATAGGAAATGTTCTCACTGAGGGAAGAGTGTCTATTACGGCCAGCTGATGATAGATGGTCACTTGTGATCAGTAATAAAAGCCACGCAGAATGGACAGTCTGAATAGCTCTACTGTGAGCTCGACCACACAATTGCTCTTCTCACTTTGGGCTCTCCTGCTGAGAAAAGCAACTTGAACAAAGATGGTTCACTGGTCTTGCAGCTTGGCAAAACAGCAGTTCTCTAGTCTCGTTGGCCTCCCTGCCTGCCCAATCTAAACCAACCAACAGGGAAATCTAACCAACTGACGAGGGCCCAAAACCGCTCTAAAATCAGTAAATGCAAGGCCATTTTCACTTCCATTCATACTTATGTAAACGCAGGTGATGTGGGCACATTTGGCCCTGTTGACTCCTCTCACATGTAAAAATAAACAAACGACAACAAATCTCCCTTAAAAATACGGTTTACCTTTTTTCAACACTGTACATGCATCACAGAAGAATAGTTTTTCTCTGCCCCAACAAATTGTTAAACATTATGCGGTTGAAATAAATTTGTATATATATAAAAAAAAATGGATCTTGCTAAGGCTAATTTCATGGCTAGCATTTTATCTTACACTTTATTGCTGGACGATTCGTTTTTTTTAAAGATTGCATTCTTGATTCAAACACCTACGCAAATCCTAAATGACAATGATTAATTGTCTATTAAACCTGTCAAGTACGATCACAGCAGAACATTCAAATCTGCTGACCCAGAGAGAGTCTTTTCAACCACTGTATCGTTATTTCTGTTACAATAATTCAAATGATCACAGAAGTACTGGGATAAAAGTTTACAGTTCAGAAATAAACACTGACGTCTATGGTAGTGATCAAAATAAAATAAATCACCTTTTGAAAGTAACTTGATGCTTCACATAAAGATTGTATCGTTACATTGTTAAACCAGTAGGTGGCAAAATGTATTTATCCATGAATTCAATTGATTCATAAAAACACTAATTTATCCAGTAATGAAGCAAGTGAAGTCTTTATGAGTGAGTCATTGAATCATTAATTCAATGGATTCATAAAAACACTAATTCATCTAGTAATAAAGCAAGTGAAGTCTTTATGGTTGAGTCATTGAATCATTCATTCAATAGATTGATAAAAAACACTGATTCATCCAGTAATGAAGCAAGTGAAGTATTTATGAGTAATTTAATCATTCATTCATGAGTAATTTAATCAGTATTTATGAGTAATTTAATCATTCATTCAAACCGACTTATTCAAATTATTTAGAAATCTTTTAAATACACTAAAAAATACACAAAAATTAACATTTTGCCAGAACCTCTTGTAAATTACATGTTATTTTCTATAGTTTTCTATTCAGAATAATAATCTAATTTAAACTAAAAATTATGAACCAGTGGAAATGAAATCGTTTATAATAACAAAAAATGTGTGTACAATTTATAATCTTTTCCACAAAAGTTAAGTCAAATTTAAAACCCAAATCGTTTTTAAACCTTCACTGAGGTATATTTTGTTATTTAAAGTGGTCCCGGAACAAGAGAAAAAAACAATAAAATAAATAAATATAAAATGAAATGCATTTCACATGCTCAGATTTTAGTGTGATGCAAAGGCTCTCTGTGGAGAGCAAAGAGTCAATAAGCAAGTGTTACAGGAGTAGTTCTGAAAACAAGCCAGCAGCCTTTCTGATTGGCTGCCTTTGTATTCCTAATGGCCCGTGCAAAAATACCAGAGACCCTGAGGCATTTTTTGTTCTATGAAAGGACCACAGGAAGGTCAAACATTGACAGACGGCCCTGATACTGTATAATACAGGCTGACTTTAAACGAAAAGCCAAGGGGTCCAAGCCACACTGAGATGATGAGGAACCTTTCATATCTGAATTCAGCTCATCTAGAGATTAAAAGCTCATTACAATGGTCTGGAGTGTGTGAATCTTCATACATAAAACAAAATTTGAGTGTCTCTAGATCATAGCATGCCTTACTGTATAGACTACACATCTTTACAAAACTCCGCCCTCCAAACCATGCAAAATGATTGATAGGTAAAGACACACCTCCAGGCTTTCTAATTGGCTAATGCATGCTGACCTGCAGTCATTTATTTCTATACACTTATAAAAATAGCTCAAACAACACCGACTAATTTTACATCATAAGTCTACAGGAGATTGCTAGAAACTCAACCTTGTCCTTTCAACCCCCTGGGCCTTGGCATGTCCGGGACTTGAACATGAGCAAGAGTTTTCCATTTTTGATGTTCCAGGTTCTAAAACAATTAGTTTTAAAGTTACAATTGAAGTCTATTGGCCAAGGCAGAAATGTGCAGCTTATATTTTAGTTAATGCACTTTTTTGAAATGTCAGAAAAAAAAAAACAGCTTTCTATTTGTGCTTTTAAAGTGCCCCTATTATGCTATTTTAAAGGCCTCTACTTTTGTTTTAGAGTCTCCTGCAAATTAACAAGCATCCAAGGTCAAAAAACACTTTTCTCATAATGTAAATTACACATCACCTCATTTCTCAAAGAGTCTGAAAATGGTTTGTTTGAAGATTATGAGCCCTATTTAACGGTCTGAGCGCATGGTCTAAAGCGCATGGTGCAGGTGCACTTAAGGCGTGAATCCACTTTTGCTAGTTTAACGATGGAAAAACTGATCGGCACGCCAGGCGCATGGTCCAAAAGGGTTCTACCTATTCTCTTAACAAGTCATTTGGGCGTAACGTGCAATAAACCAATCAGAGTCTTATCTCTCATTCCCTTTAAAAGCTAGTTGTGCTGCGAGCGGAAAGACTGAACGCTTCCCCAATGACGAATCCTTAGATTTTTTTCAATTTAAAAATGTTTGTGTGCTGTTGTGCGTCCCTGTGTGTATAATAAGTAGAGTGTACGTGCGTTGTGCACCCGCCTATAGCCACATATCACTAATGCGCCCTTGAAATAGCACAACAAATACTGCACTATAGACTTTAGACCAGGTTTTTGTCGGTCAATGGCTTGGTCGTTTTCAGTTGCCTCAAAAAAGTAACACGCCAAAAATGTGCCTGAACACACCTCATTTTCAGACCAGCACGAACAGATGGATGAGTCACAGATAAGTGCATTTGCTATTTAAACAACGTGGCACAGGACGTGAAAATTATAACTGTGTCGGGATGAAACTAGCAAAAAACACTTGCGCCTGCCGTCACATTGCACTGGGTGTAACATAGGGCCCTATGTCTCTCCAAACTTAGTCTGTTGTGATTGGTCTACAGCAATACCATATCTGAATTTTAGCCTCAGCTACAACTACAGTGTTTTACGGCGGGTCAAAGAGATTTGCTGAAAAGGGAATGGAATTGCTGACAGCTTGTTTCAGCAGTTTAGAATTGATTCTTTCTTTTATTTTTTTACTATAACTTTATGTGTATAACTTTGATCTTTAAAACTTTGCAGACATTTTTTAATTCACAAACAGCTATATTACACATTGCATAAAAGGTAATACTCGTAATAATAATAATAATAATAATAGGGCACTCTCTGTACTATTTTGTTCCAAAGACTCCCATTGTCACCAAATGGCTGTAAATTCTATTTTCTTTTTTCTTACAAACTGCGGGGCAAGATGAAATTAGTTTCTGTGGTAATCAACAGCATGTCACAAATGTCGCCGATAGAGCTTAACCTGTTTTTAACCCTGAACATACCTTTAATTACACCCAAGCCTGCATCATTCGTCCCTCTGCGACAACGGAAGCTAATATGTCAAGTGGGTTTGTCTAGGATCAGGTAAACAACGCTCCTGGTTACTTTGTCCATTTGACTACACTGAAACAGTAATTACTGTCACTTATAAAATAATAAGAAAGATTATTTTGATCTAAACTGGCCACTAACAGCAGAACGATAATAAAAATAATCTAGTGTTTAGACATCACACCATCTGAAAGATAAAATTAACTCACTTTATTTACTGTACTTGTCAAACGAGGGACTTGGAACCGGTTGTATCAAATTGACTGGAAAAGAAAAATGTAGGCTATAAAACATCTTTTAATTGATGAAGGTATCTAGGGACTATTCTGGTGTGATATAAACCCATGAGCATGTCAAAACAGACCCGTAACACTGGCTAACAACGGCACAGCAAAAAAAAAGTAGTATAGTAAAAAATGAATACATAAAATACAAAAAACACACACACAAAAACAATCTTAAAAAAGAAACAGTCAAATGGCAAGCAAACAGTTTACCTTATACGGTTAGCTTATCAGAGCAAGGTTAAAGGTCAGACAGGCTTGTGGTCCACTCTGAGAGCTGACTGTGTGTGTCAGCGGTGGGTGTGAACTGACAAGTTAAGGCGCTGCATGTAAACACTCACTCTTGGTCGGTTTATTATATATATATTTATACTGTATATTTATATTCATACACTGCCATTGCCCCTGGTGAGATATGACACCCCTGGGCTTCATGAAAATTATTGCAGACCTTTTGCAAAAGCACTGTTCATAATTACCATCTGTCAGGCTTGAGTCTGAGGAGTGATGCAGGATGTGTGTGTGTGTGTGTGTGTGTGTGGCTGTTTAACATGCTGAGCAGACAGCCAGCGTTTGAGGGAAGCCAATCGGTAGGATGCGAGCATGTCCTTCCCTCTCTGTTCTCAGAAGGACACACAGAATAAATGCTTCATCTCACCTTACCGACAGACGACACGTGTCACATGTGTGTTTGCACATGTATCTCAAGAGTCTTCTAGGTCACTGACAGTGGTGTTGTATGCGTTATATCTATTGATATAACACATAACTCATATCTATTGATGTCTAGTGTGCAGTATACACTGTTTACCACTAACAACGCTTTAAAAATGAAAAAATGAAACAATTACTGTAACGTCTCGTTCTGTTTGCTAGTTAGTTTTTAAGGTTTCTGAATGGATTACATATTTTTCATGGTTAGTGTTGTTGTATGTATTAAAAATCTTGTTTTTGGTTCACTACTCCTTTTGTTTTCAGGGCTTTAAAGCACTGTGACAATTACATTATTCCATGATAAATGTAGTATACTATAATGTTGTCATACAACCTCATCAAGTTCCAAGCATTTTGAAAATAGTAAAATAAAAATAAAAATTGGATAAAATAAATACTGTAACTTTTCGAATTTAAAACGTCCTCATTTATTTAAAACTAGACTACAAAGATAAAACCTCAAAATCTTAACTGTTGTGAAATCCAGTGCAAGGACTCGAGGACACCAGTAAGCATCCTTCCGAATCCTAATCAAAACTCAAATAGATGCTTCCTTGTTTTAAATAAATCCTCTGAGCAGGTGGAGCTGGGGAGGTGGAGGGTTTCAGAAGAACTATGATAGCATGCTGCAGATCTATCCTACTGAACAAGACTGAACAAGACTATTTAAATGTTGAGCAAGCAATTTCATAGGCTGCAGGATCAGCAGAGGCCAATCAGCTTGTGCCACGTAGTGATGATGTGATTGCTTGCAGATTCCATGTAAAGGAATGAGCCTGTGCCCTCTAGTTTCATGACCGAACTAGATATTTATTATGGATTTATTAAATAACCAAACTTCAACAAGATAAGGGCAGATTCCTCGAGCGCAGGGGATGACACTTGAGTGATCAAGAATATTCCAATATATAAATTAGATTTCCTTCGATTCCTCAATCCTCATTTTCTATCCTTGCTTCTTTTTCACGCATCCTACGCGGGTGGAGCTAAGACGCGAGGAAAGGAAACAAGTATGCACAAATAAGAAATGAGAAGCACCCTCAGACTTCAACATGTACATGAAGGCCACATAAAATGACAAAGTTGTTATTGACAAACAACAATCCACAAAAATATATATATTTTTTGGTTTAAACGCTTTAAAGGGGTGGTTGATTGCCCCTTTCTGCAAGATGTAAAGCAAGTCTCTGATGTACCAAGAGTGTGTATGTGACGTTTTAGCTCTAAATACCCCACAGATCATTTTTATAGCATGTTAAAATTGTCACTTTTTGAGGGTGAGCAAAAACATGCAGTTTTCCTTTAAATTCAAATGACTTGCTGCTCATGGGCCGGAGCTTCAATAACTCCAGTAAGCAGCTCTGATAACCTCATGCAGACAGGCAATGAAACTGTTCAGCCTTTTATGTTCAAACCGGAGTTGGACAATAATGGAGAGACTCAAGAAGAAGCTACAACATGTAGAATGCAAAAAGATGTCCCTGAATGGTTAGCTGATTAATTTATGTAGCTGATGAGGAGTTAACTATCTTCAAGTCTTTGATTAGCATTCTGTCATGATAAACTCACTCCCTCTGTTGTGTGTTCCCAGAGGCAGGATTTATGTAAATGTCAGGGTTAGTGATGTCACTAACCCAGGAGGAAGCTTGTGTAGTCCCTACCAGCTGTTTGTTGTAGTCCTTAAAAAGCAATTCCTTTAAAATAAAATATCTTCCTTTGCTTTGATTTTTGAGTGCAGTAACTTTGCAGATATTGTTTATGTT
Organism: Gobiocypris rarus; assembly: GCA_023029165.1. NCBI lineage: Eukaryota > Metazoa > Chordata > Actinopteri > Cypriniformes > Gobionidae > Gobiocypris > Gobiocypris rarus. The sequence continues at coordinate 15,006,416 of CM040927.1, forward strand.
CAAACAACAATATAACACACTAACTAAAGTTTAAAAAGTCAAATCATAAATAACCACCCCTTTAAAACTGCTACTAGAGCCACCAAACTGAACTGTCAAAATAATGTCAATATTCAAACAGTTCTGAAAACTTTCCCTGTCTACCATTGGTCCAAAAACACAGTTAGCTCCACCCAAACACGTCTCATTGGCCACTGGTTGAGAAATAGCCGATGTTGATATGTCCAAAAGTGTAATGTTTTGAAAGTACAACAGTGCTTATATTTTCAAACATTTTATTGGCTTGCTTGTATTTTTTTCTTATTTATTTATTTTCTTTTCATTTTTAAAAATAAAACCAGAGCTAAATCTTACCTTAACAGCTTCAGCATCACATGTTCCAGGTGGACCCTGTGTTAGAGAAATAAATCTCAATATTAGTGAATCAAACTTACACTTCCATTTGGTAGTTCATATATAAATGTCTTGGGCAAAAAAGATAATTTGAGCGAAATCCCAAATCTGATACTAAACAAAGCAAAACAAAATGGAAATTCAGCTTTAACTGCCTGACACACCAACCAGGACAACATTTGCTGCGTATTAGCCTCTGTTGCCCACGACTGCAGCAACAACACCTGCAAATGTCCTTGACAAAGGTCACTAGACACATCACCTCAACTAAATATCCAGACAGATAAGGGCTCCTGGACCGCACATGGCGTTCCTCAACACCTCGAGGCTGGGGGAGGATGTCTGTGCCGCCCGGGGCCCTCCTCCCCGCCACCGACAACAGGCCACTCATAAATGCCAGCTCCCTGGGACAGAAGCAAGGTTGGCACATGCCATGGAAATTATTGAGACACTGCCATTTAAAAATGTCACTCTATAAAACCACTTCCCTCCCAACTCTTATGACTTTGTGGTTACCACTTTATAACTTTCCTGTGGTGTAGAGTGATTTACAGTAGCATGTGTGAAAATAAAGGGTCAGTCACTGTTAGTATTCAGAACAGATCTGCAGTTTGCAGGAAACCTTTGCAATTTTGTGTGCAGTTTAAGCCCTGGTATAAAGGTGCGTTTTAGTTGCTCAGATCACAAGTGGATGACGCTAAATACAGGTGCAAACAGGGTCTAAAACCTTTTGAGCTTGTCCACTTTCGATGACTTCCAGAGGTAGTCGGAAACACATTTGACCAGATTGGTTTCGTGGTGTTAACGTGGTTGAATGTTTTCGAACAGCCACAACACTATGAGAAGCACGCTAGCGAGACGGGATTTAAACTTTGTCGGCTGAAGACCCAAGTTTGGTTTTAAGATGAAAACCGTACCAAGACCAATGTTCTCTCACCATTCCTGATTTCTAACACACACTCACAGCGTTTGGCAGGGTCTTTCGTCTGTCAGAGCAGAAACAAAAGCTGATGCTTTTTCTGTCAGGACCACTATCGTCAAAGATGATTAATTGACTATTAGCATATAGTTTGGATTGGTAAGAACTCCCTGCACATCCATGCAGCCTAGCATGGATAAGAGCAGGGAGAGCAGCAATAACCCCCTTAGGGTAAAAGAACAGAACCAGCTTAATGTATTGCAGATATCATTAATGTTGATTTTTAACATACAAAATAATTTTAGGAATTTAGTCTGATTCAAGGGGAATTAGTATACCAAATCTTGACTGATGAGAGGAGGAGCTTGGGGTGGAGGAGAGTAAATGAGCTCCGGAGAAGGCAATAGCTGCTGATAGTACTGAAGGAGCTTATATATGTATGTGGTGATAGACATTGTATTCCTATAGGTAGACGTGATCAGCTGACAGACAGCTGAAGCGAGTTTGACTAACGTGAACTGACGCTATACGCTTGATCTGTACAGTTTCCCATCATCTCCTGCTGCATTAATATGTAAATTATTAGATTGAAGGATCTAAAAAGAACCCGCCCATAGACCTTCCCCTCAAAGAAATCAGGACAGAAGTGGTTGAAAGAGTTGAAAGTGGACAAAAGAGATGGATTAAAACACCAGGTGTAAACGATTACAGGTATGTGTCTCCCTCGTCTACTTGTGATTCGATCAACCAAAACGCACCTTAATACCAGGTGTTAACAGGGCCTTAGTGACTCTTCAATGGAACAGTTCAACCAAAATTGCCAAAACTAAGTCATCATTTTACATCCAATTACAATTATGTCCATCTTACATGCAATTACAATGTTTGGGGTATTCAAGCTTCAAAAAGTTAAGTCTTCTGAAGCCATATATGATAGCTTTGCGTGAGAAATAGACCCTTGTTCATTACAAATCCTGACATCTGACACTGAATCCTTTCAATGAATCAGTTGTTTCAATTCACAAAACCAGTTAGTGTTACATGTCAGTCAAATGCCCTCTTTGCTGGTCCTTGACCAATGAAAGCTGCAAAAGAGTCCAGACTTTCAGACTCACGGCAGAAAGTCTGGACTCTTTCGCAGCTTTCATTTGCTATTATATGACTTCAGAACTCTTACATTATAGTTCACAAGTCAAATGAACCACTTTTTATTTAAATTTAAGTTTGAGATCCAGTTCTCATGTATAGTAACTGCATAGAAAAGAGTGACCAGCAAAGCCTGTCAAACAGGGAAAAAAGTGTCCGAATTTTCAATTTTGGGTGAACTGTTCCTTTAAGTATTTATTCAATATGGCAAAGCATTAATTACTCTTTTCCCTCTCAAAAGAGATTCAGTAAAACTGGCAATGTTTATCCAGTTCTATACATGTGGGTACAAACACAAAGCCAAAGGCAACGTAAATATGCCAGCAATTTCTGATGCAACATATGTTTCAAAGCCTGAAGTGTGTGCATGTGTGTTTTTTCCTTTACACACATTTTCATACTGATGCCACAGCTTTGATGAAATGACTATTTATCAAGCAGTAAACTAGGGCCCCTTTGAGAGCCTCATCAGGATCTTCAATAACACTTATGCATGGGACTGCTCTTAATATGGCCCTCTGGGCTGCTTGAAATCGTAATTTGAAACGTTGAACAACACAGCATGTGTGATGGAGATTTCACTTAAACCAATGCAAAAACCAAGAAAGCTCTGCTTATCTGGAGGGGGGTAAATATAGCAGCAGGTATCTGACCATTACGCACAATATGACAAATTTGGTTTGCTTTTTGAAGCAGATTTATGACAACAATTATGCTTTCTGATTCTGAAATGACTGATTTGCAGTGGAGGGAAATTAGGAACAGAAGTGATCTAAACTAAACGGTGCAAATGAGTTCCATTAATATATATACACTTTATTGCCAAAAGTATTAGGACACCCATCCAAATTATCAAATTCAGGTGTTCCAATCACTTCCATGGCCAAAGGTGTATAAAATCAAGCACCTAGGCATGCAGACTGCTTCTACAAACATTTGTGGCAGAATGGGTCACTCTCAGGAGCTCAGTGAATTCAAGCGTGGTACCGTGATAGGTTGCCACCTGTGCAATAAGTCCATTCGTGAAATTTCCTCACTACTAAATATTCCACGGTCAACTGTTGGTGGTATTAAAACAAAGTGTAAGCAATTGTGGAAGCAACAGAAACTCAGTCACGAAGTGGTAGGCCATGTAAATTACAGAGTGGGGTCAGCGCATGCTGAGGCGCACAGTACGCAGACGTTGCCAACTTTCTTCAGAGTCAATAGCTAACGACCTCCAAACTTTGTGTGTCCTTCAGATTAGCTCAAGAACAGTGCGTAGAGAGCTTCATGGAATGGGTTTCCATGACCGAGCAGCTGCATCCAAGCCTTACATGACCAGGTGCAATGCAAAGCGGCGGATGCAATGGTGTAAAGCACGCTGCCACTGGACTCTAGAGTAGTGGAGACAGTAGAGTGTTCTCTGGAGTGACCAATCACGCTTCTCTGTCTGGCAATCCGATGGACGAGTCTGGGTTTGGCGTATGCCAGGAGAAAGGTACTTGCTTGAATGCATTGTGCAGTCATAGGTGCTTATTATTATATATTATACACCTGTGGCCATGGAAGGGATTAGAGCGCCTGAATTCAATGATTTGGAGTGGTGTCCCAATTCTTTTGGCAATATAGTGTAAATCTGCGTTCACATGTCGCTATTACTGTGGTCTCTAAATGACAACATGTTACGTTCTATACAAAACTATACGTCCTCGGACAGAGAATTATGTCCTTCAGTTTGAACACCTAAATGAAACACACACTGCTGTACACAATACACTGCTGTACATAAAATATTGCAATCCACACAACATGGGAGACATATAAGAGTTCGAAATGTTGATGTACATCTCGCTGGCTCATCTGTGACCAGTACAGCAAGTCATTGTGGTGTATCAAGAGCTATGGTATTCCAGGGTAATGTCGGCATACCACCACATAAGGCGTAGGACAAACCACATCCAACAGGGTTAACTGTCAACACAAGAGGAAGCTGTCTGAAAGGGATGTCCAGGTACTAACCAGGGGGCCTATTACAGAAACGTTATATCTTAGGTCTTAACTTAAGATATGATAAGTTAATTTAGGATTTTTCACAATTTCGTATTACAGAACCAAATATTAACTTTAGGATTCTTATCCTATTGAACAAAATCTCATCTTATCTGTAGTTAGGAAATCTTAAACCACTCCATTGAGTTCGGTAATCAACTGTCAGGTCTGTTACCAAGCAACAACGCGCAAACTGCTTCTGAGGTAAACCGAAAAATCAAAATGGAGAAACAATGGCGTGCTTTTAATTCCATTGCGGCAGAAATTGAAAATTTGATAAACTCCGTAGAAAAGTTAAAGCCTGTTTTTTAAATTGCCTTTTGCAGCAACAACAACAACAAAAAAATATATAAGGCGTTAGTCACTTGAAGAATGGCATAAAGTTGGTTTGACGTTAGACGTTCGATTCACAAATGTAGGAACCATCTCTAAAGTTACATACGACATTGGTATAAACATTTCTAACTTCAATAGCATTTGAACGGAATTACTTACAGTATCACAACTGTAAAGTGTTCATCCAGGTGTCAGCTATGATGCACAACTTTTACATATTCTGTTCAAATGCTACTGAAGTTAGAAATGTGTAGGTCTACAAATGTCATATGTAACTTTAGAGATGGTCCTTAAATTTGCGAATATCGAACGTCCAGTGTCAAACCATGTTTATGCCAGTGAAGATAGACCGGTAAAGCTCCGTGACGGCTCGTTGGCCTCTGTAATGTTGGTCACAACTAACTGCAAAATCATGTGTCGTGGGAGTCTGTAAATATTTACAAGCATTTTATCATCAAAGCACAGCACATCCTCTGGATCCTCCAACAGTCTCTCCACCATCAAATTTCCTGCTCTTCATCTTATATAATTAATAAATGTAATGCTCTCTCGAAAAAGGATTTTTGTACTGTGATTTTTACCATTGGATTTCAAAAAGGTTTGAAGTTAGGACACCAGTGGGGTTGTCCTAAAGTTAAGACAGCTTTAATGTTTTTTTTTTTGTCGAGTTAGGATGCTTCTGCAATACCCGTTTCCTATCCATAGTTAAGATAAGAGTATGCATTTAAGAAATGTCATTCTGCAGTCCTAACTGAAATTGCCATGGTTACCAAACAGATAAGATAGAATTCTAAAGTTAAGATGTAATACGCCCCCAGGATTGTATCCAAAAAACATTAAACCACAGCTGTCCAACTCACTGCAGAATTAAATGCACACCTCAACTTTCCTGTTTCCACCAAAACTGTTAGTCGGGAGCTCCACAGAGTCAATATTCATGGTCGAGCTGCTATAGCCAAAAAATCTTTGGTCACTCGTGCCAATGTCAAATGTAGGTTTCAATGGTGCCAGCAGTGCAAATATTGGACTGTGGACAATGTGAAACATGTTTTGTTTCCTGATGAGTCCAACAGTTAACAGTGCATGTCAGAGCACAAACCAAGCCATGAAGTCCAAGGAATTGTCTGTAGACCGCCAAGACAGGGTTGTATCAAGGCACAGATCTGGAGAAGGGTACAGAAATATTTCTGCAGAATTTAAGGTCCCAGTAAGCACAGTGGTTTCCGTAAACGGAAGAAGTTTGGAAGCACAAGGACTCTTCTAGAGCTGGCCACCCGGCCAAACTGACTGATAGGCAGAGGAGGGAGGTGACCAAGAACCCAGTGGTCACTCTGACAGAGCATCAGCGTTTCTCTGTGGAGAGAGGAGGACCTTCCAGAAGAACAACCATCTCTGCAGCACCAGATGGCCAGACTGAAGCCACTCTTCAGTAAAAGGCCACCTGGAGTTTGCCAAAAGGTACCTGAAGGACTCTGAGACCCCGAGAAACTAAATTCTCTGGTCTGATGAAACAAAGATTGAACTCTTTGGTCTGAATGGTGTAAGACAATGTAAAAACTTGCAAAATGCCAGGATGTCTGATTAAGTATGACAAAGGACACTTTTTGCAGACGACATCATGCTGAGTAAATCAATTGAGAATCACTCTAATTTAGGGGTGCACCGATCCGATATTAGGATCGGATATCGGCCGCGATACTGACAAATTAGCTGGATCGGAGATCGGAAAAATTAAAAGATCCACAGGCCGATCCAGGTTTTTTTTTTTTTTTCGCAGCAGAACCTACGTCATTCGTCAGCTTCACATGTGTCGCATGCTAGAAGCAACATGGAGCGAGCAGTCGGCTGCAGGGTTATCAATTCTCACGCATTTCTGTCATGCTCTCACTCTGCCCAACTTAATCTCACGCCAAATTGCCAAACCTGCTTTTGATATTAAACAAAGCTTATCTTTTACATTTTTCAAACAATAAATAGCGTTTTGGCGCTAATGTGGCATAATGTTAAAGCCAGAGGCGTTGAAAACCGGAGTTGCGCATGCTCTCATTTTCCGGCGGCGCGCACTGTCACGTGGTTCATGAAGCGCTCAATACTTCTAGCGCTGTGTCAATGTATTTAAATGGCTTAAGCGGATACACAACAGTTTCACTATACAGATGTTTGCAGCATGTTTTGGTAAACAGTACAGCATAGTGTGCATTTGTTATTAAGTCAACCATATTTACAAGATCGTTTTATTATGGAGAGTGATAGAGATGCAACACTGTTAACATTAATGTTATTCTTATATTTAGCCCTCAGGTGTTCCTTACTAATTGGTTACACTCATACTCATTGATGGTCAAATGTGACCATAGACCGTAACTGTTTTTCAATGAAATAAATGTTCTATATTTTAGTTCAAAAAGAATTCAACACTTTACATACATCTCTTATTTTGTCTTAGTTATGTTTAGTTAATAAAGTCTGGTGCCTTTAGTGTCTTCAAGGAAGGTATAATGTGGAAGGTATACAGTTTATAATTAATTCAACAATAGTATCAGGTCGGTATCGGATATCGACAGATACTCAAAGTCCAGACATCGGTATCGGTATCGGTATCGGGACAGAAAAAGTTGGATCGGTGCACCCCTACTCTAATTTACATGTACTCTCCCCCCGAACCCCCTCCCCTGATCACCTAGAACACCTAAAATCTATCTGAATTAAATGTCAATTCTCACTATACAGTAATATGTGTTTGATATCATTGGAAATGTCTCAGTGCAACTGGTACAAATATCTCATCCCCACAGAAATATTCAAGAAGATATGAAGAGTTTTTAGAGCTTACAGATATTTTGTATATTATAATGGATGTGGCTTCTGGAGCCATTTGGTCTCTTCTTTCAATCCAGGCAAATGGGAGAGAGATTAAATTTAAATTCCCTTTGTTAACACGTTTCCATTTGAAAGAAGTGACTGTCTGGTCTGAATACTTAAGGCGATGTGGCAGAAAGTTCGGGGCAATACTGTAAATCAGATTCGCCCGTAACGTCTGTGTCCAAAATACCCAGCGTTACGTATTGAAAGTCAGGAATGTATCTCTCACTCTTTACTTCAGAGTTTTTTATATTATGTATGGATTACCTTTGAATTGATTATGTAATTGGCATTATATATTTACCTGACTGTTAATAAATTGTTACACTTTGATTTATTCTGACTTACTCTGGGATTATTAATGATCTCTAGGAGGTTATGAATGAGTATAATTTCAACAAAGGGATAAACAGAATAATTAAATGTGTGGTTAACTATTAAATATAAATGACCAAATAACCAATTGGCATTCTAATCTAAATTCGAAATTATGATAAAAGGGAGTCAGATAAAGAGGAATTGGAATAAAATCAATTTTGCCCAGCTGAGAACACTGAAAGCGCAAATACCTTCACCTGCTCTTTGCTACCCCCATTGGAGCGAATTCAGAGGTCTTACAATGGCAAGCATCATGTCTGGAGGAAACCAGGCACCACTTATCACCTGGCCAATACCCTCCCTACAGTGAAGCATGGTGGTGGCAGCATCATGCTGTGGGGATGTTTTTTAGCTGTAGGAACTGGGAGAATAGTCAAGCTCGAGGGAAAGATGAATGCAGGAATGTACAGAGACATCCTCGATGAAAACTTGCTCCAGAGCACTCTGTACTTCAGACTGGGGCGAAGGTTCCTCTTCCAACAGGACAATGATCCTAAGCACACAGCCAAGCTAACAAAGGAGTGGCTACAGGAAAACTCTGTGAATATCCTTGAATGGCCCAGCCAGTGCCCGATTAAACATCTCTGGAGAGATTTAAAAATGGCTGTGCACCGATGCTCCCCATCCAACCTGATGGAGCTTGAGAGGTCATGCAAAGAAGAAAGGATGAAACTGCCCAAAAATAGGTGTGCCAAGCTTGTAGCATCATACTCGAAAAGACTTGAGGGTGTAATTGGTGTCAAAGGTGCTTCAACAAAGTATCGAGTAAAGGCTGTGAATACTTACAGTATTGTTCAAAATAATAGCAGTACAATGTGACTAACCAGAATAATCAAGGTTTTTAGTATATTTTTTATTGCTACGTGGCAAACAAGTTACCAGTAGGTTTAGTAGATTCTTAGAAAACAAACAAGACCCAGCATTCATGATATGCACGCTCTTAAGGCTGTGCAATTGGGGTATTAGTTGAAAGGGGTGTGTTCAAAAAAATAGCAGTGTCTACCTTTGACTGTACAAACTCAAAACTATTTTGTACAAATATTTTTTTTCTGGGATTTAGCAATCCTGTGAATCACTAAACTAATATTTAGTTGTATGACCACAGTTTTTAAAACTGCTTGACATCTGTGTGGCATGGAGTCAACCAACTTGTGGCACCTCTCAGCTGTTATTCCACTCCATGATTCTTTAACAACATTCCACAATTCATTCACATTTCTTGGTTTTGCTTCAGAAACAGCATTTTTGATATCACCCCACAAGTTCTCAATTGGATTAAGGTCTGGAGATTGGACTGGCCACTCCATAACATTAATTTTGTTGGTTTGGAACCAAGACTTTGCCCGTTTACTAGTGTGTTTTGGGTCATTGTCTTGTTGAAACAACCATTTCAAGGGCATGTCCTCTTCAGCATAGGGCAACATGACGTCTTCAATTATTTTAACATATGCAAACTGATCCATGATCCCTGGTATGCGATAAATAGGCCCAACGCCATAGTAGGAGAAACATGCCCATATCATGATGCTTGCACCTCCATGCTTCACTGTCTTCACTGTGTACTGTGGCTTGAATTCAGAGTTTGGTGGTCGTCTCACAAACTGCCTGTGGCCCTTGGACCCAAAAAGAACAATTTTACTCTCATCAGTCCACAAAATGTTCCTCCATTTCTCTTTAGGCCAGTTGATGTGTTCTTTGGCAAATTGTAACCTCTTCTGCACATGCCTTTTTTTAACAGAGAGGACTTTGCGGGGATTCTTGAAAATAGATTAGCTTCACACAGACGTCTTCTAACTGTCACAGTACTTACAGGTAACTCCAGACTGTCTTTGATCATCCTGGAGGTGATCATTGGCTGAGCCTTTGCCATTCTGGTTATTCTTCTATCCATTTTGATGGTTGTCTTCCGTTTTCTTCCATGTCTCTCTGGTTTTGCTCTCAATTTTAAGGCATTGGAGATCATTTTAGCTGAACAGCCTATCATTTTTTGCACCTCTTTATAGATTTTCCCCTCTCCAATCAACTTTTTAATCAAAGTACGCTGTTCTTCTGAACAATGTCTTGAACGACCCATTTTCCTCAGCTTTCAAATGCATGTTCAACAAGTGTTGGCTTCATCCTTAAATAGGGGCCACCTGATTCACACCTGTTTCTTCACAAAATTGATGACCTCAGTGATTGAATGCCACACTGCTATTTTTTTGAACACACCCCTTTCAACTAATTCAACTAATTGCCCAATTGCACAGCCTTAATAGCGTGCATATCATGAATGCTGGGTCTTGTTTGTTTTCTGAGAATCTACTAAACCTACTGGTAACTTGTTTGCCACGTAGCAATAAAAAATATACTAAAAACCTTGATTATTCTGGTTAGTCACATTGTACTGCTATTATTTTGAACAATACTGTATGTAATTTTTTTGTGATGTGATGTGATTCTCTTCATTTATTTTTAATGAAATTGCAAAGACTTAAAACTAAATTATTCCATGTTGTCATGATGGGGTATTGTTTTGTAGAATTGTCAAAAATAATGAATTGAATCCATTTTGGAATAAGGCTTTAACATAACAAAATGTGGAAAATGAAGCGCTGTGAATACTTTCTGGATGCACTGTACATAGCCAGATTTGTGACAGAATTTGCAGACTAACCAGAAAGTGAAGTTGAACATCTCCCACGGCCTCTCGAGTCACCAGATTTAAATATTTTTGAGCAAATTTGTAGTAGTTTGAAGGAGCAAGTCAGAAAACATTTCCCTTGAACCGCATCACATAGTGTCACTGTTCTGGAAGAGGAATGGCCACAGTGCAGGACTTGTATTTGTTATTCCCAAGATGAAGTGACACTGTATTGACCATAGAAAGAGGCCCTACACCACACTAATATATTTCTGTGGTCTAAAACCAGGTGTTTCTGTTTCGTTTAATACAAAAAATTATTGATCCAACTTTTTCCACATTTAAATTTAGGAATGAAGGATACGTATTTAAACTTAATTTCTTTTTTTTTTGACAATGCAACATTTTGATTTTTTGTGCTTACTTTTTAGGAAAAATTGAGCAGAATTTTGCGGCATTAATTTAAATATTGTAAAATGGAGCTATTACAGGAGCTGAAATACCTCACCAAAAATGTGTAAGAGACAAACAGGCAGGGTTTAAAACTTTGTGAATGACAGGCATAGAAATCGGTGGAGATTTCTGCAGATTTTTGGAGGAACAGATTCTGCGTGGGCTTGAGAGTGCCTCATAATGTTAATGCTGATATATACCAAATATGTCATGCATTGCATTAACAGTTAATATTAAACTCATATTTTTACAATGCGCTTCTTCAATGAATAATTCAAACTAAATATTTGTATTCAATCCACTATCTAAACATCTCTAAAAGAAGACCTAAAGGTTACTTGGACACTTAATAAACACTTGAACAATGTATGAATGTCACTGTATTACATACTAAAATATCAAATCAAATGGCAGGCAGGCAGGAACAAAGCACATGTACACTCAATGTTTCATTTTCATTTCATAAATACAAGGTTTCTTATAGATGATAAAGGAATAACAATGGTATTAATTATAAACTTGCTTTGACATTTTGCATCTAATGCAATAACATTCAAACACTTTTAAATGTGCCTTAAGTGTCCAAATACTTTGTGGGTCTCTGTAAACTCAATTAAGAAAAATATCTTAAATTTAATTTATTTTTCTTATCCCATTGCTAATGATTGGGTGGGCCAGGCTGTCCAGTTTTTTAATGGCCAATTATTCAGCTTTTACTTTTGATCCCCCTTATTATTCAATATTGTCACTTTCTTGCCCACACTCTTTTTTCACAAACTATAAACAGTCTTACCGGTGGTCCTGAAGTCCCCGGTTCTCCCGATTTTCCCCGTCGACCCTGCAACAAGGAACATGAGAGAATAAGAAAAGACAGACCGTTTCAAGAACAGGTACATGTTTGGCAATGCTGGGTGGCAATTAGAAGAAGACAGCTCCTCTTGTAGCAGTGACTAATCTGCTTTTAATTAACAGAAAGAAAACAGCTTAATTGCAGAGCTCTGTGTGGTGCATCGCTTTCTCTATACCACCCAAGTCTATCACCTCCCTTCCAGCTGGGACAAACCCCGGCCACATCAATCAAAGCAGGCCGTCGGTGACAAACAGAACGGGCCACGGACCTGAATGCTCGCCTGGACATAATGGACGCTTCACAAATATAATAACCGCCTTCAATTCGTATGCTCGGAACACAAAGAGGCAAAGTGCGTGAGGTGGGCTCAATGAAAGCCGTCAAAACTGCCAGTCACCGGTTTAATTTTCGACGCTGTGCGATGACACGAGCATATCGGAAAAACTGACATAAAGACAGCCGAAGTGGCAACCTCGAGGAAATTAGTTTCCACATTGTCCCTCAATGAATGAGCTGGACGTCTTTGCTAAATTAATTTTATGGAGACGTTTTATATACACGCACACAGTGCAATTTCAGCAGTATGTACACCTTTGTTAAGAATTCAGCAGGCAGAGGAGGAGGACCGGACCGTTTTTTGTCTTTTGTGAGGGAGTGTTTGTGAGATCGCTGGTCATGGTTGGATGAAAGAGAAAGTGGAACATGCACACAAAAGGCAGTGGCTTGTCTGTCTCATCAGAACTGTTAATTTACATAGTCTTTGATTCAATGATGTTGAGTTTGTCAGTGTTTGCCATTTTCATTACCTGCAACATAAAGAACTCCCAAAAAAATTTACCGCTTTCATCCTCAGGCACTGTATGAATGCATGTGTGCTGGTAATGTCAGAGCAATAACGGAACATTACCCTTATTGACAAAATAATAACCAGAAAGATGATCTTTGTATCGGACTTTGTCTGAAATCCCCTGCTAAGTTGCTTCTCTTCCTGATGTCCTGGTGTGTAACTAACTATGGCCTCATTTTAGGGTGTTGTGGATGGTTGCTTGGGTGTTTCTAACTCAGTGGTCTCAAACTCAATTCCTGGAGGGCCACAGCTCTGCACAGTTTAGCTCCAACCTGCTTCAACGCACACCTGCTTGGAAGTTTCTAATAATCCTGAAGACCTTGATTAGCTGGATCAGGTGTGTTTGATTAGGGTTGGAGTAAAACTGTGCAGAGCAGTGGCCCTCCGGGAATTGAGTTTGAGACCACTGTTCTAACTGGTTGCGTCCTGCCCCGTCTCTAAGACAGTGTTTCCCAACCACGATCCTGGAGGCACACCACATTTTGCATGTCTCCTTTATCTGCCACACCCATTTCAGGTCTTTGAGTCTCCACTAATAAGATTATCATTTGAATCAGGTGTGTTTGATTAGGGACACATGCAAAATGTGCAGTGTTGGTGTGCCTCCAGAGGCCTGTACCATGATGGTAGATTAACAAAATCAGGGTTATAGGATTAGTTTTGAGTTGACAAAACCAAACCAATCAATTCAGGCTTTGTTGGTCCCATGATGCTGATCATTAACTTTCTCTGTCAACTCAGGCTTTGATCCTGAGTTTGTGGAGCGTGTGCACGTGAAAGTGTGACATCAGCAGTGAACAGCCAATCACATGCCTTTCAACGCAAAGTGTGACTCATTTCTCGCGAGAGAGCTAACATGATTCAAAACTCTTTTGCTGAAGATAAAGACATTGAAGTATACATAAAGAATTTAAATGCATTTACAAAGAAGAAAAGACGTTTCCATGTAAGAGGATAAATAAAGAAAATATCTTGCTACTAGTGCAAGTGAAAGTTGAGAAATTATATATATAATTTCTTCATGGTATAGGCCCCAGGACCGTAGTTGGGAAACACTGCTCTAAGACGCCAGGATAGGGTAGTCACTTGATATGGTTTGAGTGTCTCTTTTAAGCTTCACAAACATAATGGTTTATGTTGGTTTTAGGAAGATGGTTGGTCAACCAACCAGTGATCAGCTAAAACTAGCTTGGACCAGCTAGAAAACTGTTCCTAAATAGATAAACCATGCCCTTACCATACACAATAATAGGATTCCAGCAACTAGCTATTTTTCTGTCCACACCAGATACAACATGACTACAAGAAACGACAAAACCAATCAAAAATCACAGCCAAACAGAAGAGTGCGTGGGCGGAGTCTATTTGCCAGCGCACTGCATTCACAATAAAATGGTATTATACAGGTCCTTCTCAAAAAATTAGCATATTGTGATAAAGTTTATTATTTTCCATAATGTAATGAAAAAAATTAAACTTTCATATATTTTAGATTCATTGCACACCAACTGAAATATTTCAGGTCTTTTATTGTTTTAATACTGATGATTTTGGCATACAGCTCATGAAAACCCAAAATTCCTCTCAAAATTTTTTTAAAAATCTCAAAAAATTAGCATATCATGAAAAGGTTCTCTAAACGAGCTATAAACCAGCCTGGTTCATTACTGAAAACCGCAATCATGGGTAAGACTGCCGACCTGACTGCTGTCCAGAAGGCCATCATTGACACCCTCAAGCGAGAGGGTAAGACATAGAAAGACATTTCTGAACGAATAGGCTGTTCCCAGAGTGCTGTATCAAGGCACCTCAGTGGGAAGTCTGTGGGAAGGAAAAAGTGTGGCAAAAAACGCTGCACAACGAGAAGAGGTGACCGGACCCTGAGGAAGATTGTGGAGAAGGACCGATTCCAGACCTTGGGGGACCTGCGGAAGCAGTGGACTGAGTCTGGAGTAGAAACATCCAGAGCCACCGTGCACAGGCGTGTGCAGGAAATGGGCAACAGGTGCCGCATTCCCCAGGTCAAGCCACTTTTGAACCAGAAACACCGGCAGAAGCGCCTGACCTGGGCTACAGAGAAGCAGCACTGGACTGTCGCTCAAATTTTGCATGTCATTGGGAAATCATAGTCTGGAGGAAGACTGGGGAGAAGGAAATGCCAAAATGCCTGAAGTCCAGTGTCAAGTACCCACAGTCAGTGATGGTCTGGGGTGCCATGTCAGGTGCTGGTGTTGGTCCACTGTGTTTTATCAAGGGCAGGGTCAATGCAGCTAGCTATCAGGAGATTTTGGAGCACTTCATGCTTCTATCTGCTGAAAAGCTTTATGGAGATGAAGATTTCGTTTTTCAGCACGACCTGGCACCTGCTCACAGTGCCAAAACCACTGGTAAATGGTTTACTGACCATGGTATTACTGTGCTCAATAGGCCTGCCAACTCTCCTGACCTGAACCCCATAGAGAATCTGTGGGATATTGTGAAGAGAAAGTTGAGAGACGCAAGACCCAACACTCTGGATGAGCTTAAGGCCGCTATCGAAGCATCCTGGGCCTCCATAACACCTCAGCAGTGCCACAGGCTGATTGCCTCCATGCCACGCCGCATTGAAGCAGTCATTTCTGCAAAAGGATTCCCCACCAAGTATTGAGTGCGTAACTGAACATAATTATTTGAAGGTTGACTTTTTTTGTATTAAAAACACTTTTCTTTTATTGGTCGGATGAAATATGCTAATTTTTTTAGATAGGAATTTTGGGATTTCATGAGCTTTATGCCAAAATCATCAGTATTTAAACATTAAACGACCAGAAATATTTCAGTTGGTGTGCAATGAATCTAAAATATATAAAAGTTTAATTTTTATCATTACATTATGGAAAATAATGAACTTTTATCACAATATGCTAATTTTTTGAGAAGGACCTGTATAATATGCAGTCCCTCCAGGATTTCGCAAGACTTTTTTTCTGATTTTTGCCTAAAATTACTGGATTTGTGGCAGCTTTTCTCAAATTTTGCTGCAATATTTGCGCCATTTCTTGTTGTTTTGCAGTGAAAATATACCACAGATAACATTCTTCTGACAATGTTATTAATTTTCTGACCTCGAGAACCATAACAGGGCTTGACTAACATTTTCTTTTCTACATTTTTAAACTTTTAGTTTTACCAATGGGGACAACCTATGAAGGATGAACAAATTATGTTTTGGTCATTGCATTAAAAACATTCAAATTGGGTAATATTTAAAGCTCTGATGTACTGGGAAAAGTTGTGTGAATCACTTAAAAGCACTCAAAAACATTAGACCGTTTCTGCTACAAGTTATTTCTGTAAGGGCCCTATCATACACCCGGCACAATGTGGCGCCAGGCATGGCGCAAATGTTTTTTTGCTAGTTTCAGCTCAACGCAGTTATCATTTTCACATCATTAATTAACATTTTCACAATCTGCCATGGTGCAAGTGCAACTGGCTTTTAAAGGGAATGGGAGATGAGACTCTGATTGGTTTATTACACGTAAATTTGGTCAATTGCAGAATTGTGAAATCCTAGAGGGACTGCTAAATGATGCTCTCAGCAGAGTGGGCGGCATTGGATGTTCGCTAAAAGTATGTCGATGGTCACGTATATCGAACTATGTTTTACCTATAAGTGAATTGGGTCAATCGGGGCCTTTTAGGAATGTCTCGATTAAGTTTTTTGTGCTCCCGATCCAATCTGAGTCATTAAATATTGAGTATATGTCGATGCTGAGTCCCGGTCCGATATGTGCATTTTCCTAGTGCTTGGTACACAAGAAAATGTAAGTTATTAAAATTAATTTAATGCAGGGCCATGCAGAGGCTTAAATGTAAAAAGGGGCATCAATCACTATTGAGAAAATCCAATATAATAATTTACAACAGTAATCATTTGTAAGTTGCTTTGGATAAAAGCGTCTACTAAATGACTAAATGTAAATGTAAATATAATTATATCTATATGCCTATATTATTATAAATATATATATTATAATTCTAATAATAAGATACTCAATGGTAGACACTGTAAACCGACTGTGTGGTCACAATGATGAATATGGGACTACTGATATAAACTTATTGAACATTATATGTACAATAAGCAGAATAATTGGGATAAAAATAAAACTAGTGGATTTAAGATTAGAAAGCATGAAGATTGCAGTGCCAGTATGTCAGTCAAGTCTGAAGCAAGACGCAACCAATAGCAACAATGTCTTAATCGCAAATAAAGATAAACAGTAAATGAAAAACTTTTGAGTGATTCATAACAAAAGTGCATATCAAATATTCTAAACATGGAAGCTTGAACATGTATGGCACGCTAGATAACACCTCATTGGTTCTCACGTGTCACACATGCGCATTTGCTCATTTGTTTAGCATATTTGATGTGCAGTTTCATAACGAATCACTCAACATGATTTATTCACTGTTTATTTTTGCATGTGACTTAATACTGTCTGAGACATCACTGCCATAGAGTGTTGCTTTTAAACTTATTTTCATTTAATAGCAGTTGACAAACCAACTTGAAGGTGCATTTCCCACCACCTACTTCAAGAAATCTGCATGACAGCTGACATAAAATAAAAGATCGAGCTTAGTCGATTGGCCCCGATACTTTCATCCCCATATTAAAAATACATACTGAGAGAATGAAACAATCTTTGTCATATAATTCACTTGTTTGTTCACATCAACTGAAAACATGAGCAAGATTTATACTAAAGAATACACTACTGAAGTAATAAGTTCAAACACAACTCTAACTTATCTACTGCACGTATTTCTATAAAATATCAATTACTAACTGAAGTAGTTCAGTAATGCCATCATAATTATGACTGTTCTGCTATACAGTAAGAACGGCATTAGTGTACAAGTTAGGAATATGAGGAAATATTAAAGAGACAGTTGTAATATGTAATTCTCACGGCTCTGAAATTTTATATCCATCACCTGATTATGCTGTTCAGTGAAAATCAAGCTGGTTGTTATCAGCAGTAATGATATGTTAACATAGATTCTGCAAAACAGTTCAATGAATGGTTTGTTCACGTTTCAGAGTGCTTTCTGAAAAACATAGGACAACAAACGCTGTATGACAAAAAAATAATCATAATTATGCCAAACAGAGGATGAATAATGTATTTTCTAATCATCTTCCCTTTTTGCCCCCAAAATATAGCTCTTCTGTGAATACTAATATCTTGGTGGCCATGAGATACACCTCATGCATTATAGAAAAGGGGAATAATGTGTTAAATGCAAGGAAGTAGTTGTAGATTACATCGATACCATGAATCTGCATGTTAAACCTTAAAGGTTTCAGAAAGCAGTAAAGTGGAAGTTAGAACACCATGGCATGTTGAAACAATGATTGGATCTGATAATTGATTCGATCTGATACATTGTCTGAAACCTGATTAAATAAAAGCTTTCCATTGATGTATGGTTTGTTAGGATAGGACAATATTTACAAATATTTGAAAATCTAGAATCAGAGGATGCAAAAATTGCTTTTAAAATTGTCCAGATGAAGTCCTTAGCAATGCATATTAGCACTAATAATAAATGTCTGATATATTTACAGAAGAAAATGTATCAAATATCTTCATGGAACATGATCTTTACTTAATATCCTACTGGTTTTTGCGATGATTTTGACCCACAATGTATCGTTGGCTATTGCTACAAACCTGTGAGACTTATGACTATGGTTTTGTGGTCCAGTCTCACATTTTTTCCAGAATCGCATCACCCTGTTGTTGTTTTATTTCTGAGAGATGAAGGCCATAAACACTACTGTCTTGACAAAAGAAGGCAAACTGGATCTAACCATGAAAGAAGGAGACATGGCCGGCCCAGATGCACCACAACATGAGGACAAGTACATCACAGTGTTTGAGAAACAGATGCCTCACTGGTGCTCAGCTATAAACTTCCCTGAACAAACCAAACACCAGCTTCATCTGTGAAGTGAAGAGCAGACTCTGAGATGATGCTGGCCTTTCAAAGAAAAGACACATTTTCAAATGGGCAAAAGAACATACAGATGGTAGACCATTATTAAAGCGATGGTTCACCCAAAAACGCTGTGATCATTTACTCACCCTCATTCCAAACCTGTATGAAAAAAGAAGATATTTTAAAGAATGTTGGTAATCAAACAGTTGACGGTAGCCATTGACTTCCATAGTATTTTTTAAGCTGCTGAAGGAAGACTTTTTATAATAAGGTTATGAGAAGTGCCTTCAAGCCAATCACGGCTATGGGAATTGCTGCATTGCTACTGAAAGCGAAAAGATAATGTTTAAGCTAATTATCTTAATAAATTGACAACCAGGGATGTCATAGTGAGGAAATTTTCACACTGTTAAATAAACTTGCGACAACACCGCTATTACACCGGGTGGGAGGGTGCTAATCACTTTCCAGTTTGACCTCACGTGTAGGCCTATATTTGCAGGCAACAGAGACCTGCTAACTCTTTTGTCGACCTTATTGTGCCAGAACGCCCACCACACACCAGCTAATTGGTGGAAAGGAGACAGAGTGATGAAGCCAATCAGTATATGGGGATTATTAGGAGGCCAGGATGGACAGAGGTCAATGGCCAAATTTGGCCAGGATGCCGGGATTACACCCCTATTCTTTTTTCAGAAGGACATCCTGGGATTTTTAATGACCACAGAGAGTCAGGACCTTGGTTTAACGTCTCATCCGAAGGACGGTGCTTGTTACAGTATAGTGACCCCATCACTATACTGGGATGTTAGGACCCACACAGACCACAGGGTGAGCACCCCCTGCTGGCCTCAATAACACCTCTACCAGCAGCTACCTAGTTTTCCCAGTTGGTCTCCAATCCAGGTACTGACCAGGCTCAATGCTGCTTAGCTTCAGTTGGAAACTAGTCTTGGGCTACAGGGTGACATGGATGCTGGCTAACCATTAAACAATGCACAGAGTGGCAGAGACAACTACATCAACTTTTTTGATTTTGAGAAAGCCTTTGATAGCATCCACAGAGACAGCCTTTGGCACACCATCCGTGCATATAGAATACCTCAAGACACCATCCTTCTCATCAAAAGTTTATACAACAACTTTACATGCAAGGTAGGAAACAGTGACCACCGTTACTATTTGAAGAATGTCCCAATGTCAGCGCTCCTTTTCAGCATTGCCATCGCCTGAATGATGTAGAGAACTACAGACAAACAGAAAAAAGGCATACAATGGACCCTCTTCTCTACATTTGAGGATTTAGACTTTGCTGATGACCTGGCTCTGGTCTCCCAGACACACCAGCGCATCCAAGAGAAGACATCTCGCCTCAATACCTATGCTGAACAGATCAACCTGAAGAAGACAGAGGGCATGACACTTAACATCCCAAATCCCTCACCAGTGCAGTTCTTCCAGAAGGTCTTCCAGTGATTAAAGAGTTCACATACTTGGGCAGCATTGTGAGATATGATGGAGGAGCAGACAGTGACATCAAGAGCCATATCAGTAAGGCCAGAAATACCTTTAGAATGCTAAATAATTTTTGGAGATCCCAGCAGTATAACATAAAAACCAAGCTGAAGTTGTACCAGAGCTGTGTGCTTTCCACCCAACTATACGGCTCAGAGTGTTGGAGGATGACAGACAGTGACTTGAATAAGAATTTTCTGGCCAAAGATCATCTCAAGTGAGCAACTACTGTGATCAAGACAACATTGAGACCATCATCATGAGAAAACAATGTGGGTGTATTGGGCACCTGCTGAGGAGAGAAATATATCCTGTCCTTCACTGGACACCAGAAGGCAAACGCAAGAGAGGCAGACCAAAACACACCTGGCGATGGACAGTAGAAAGAGAGCTCAAGAGCCTGAACCACACTTGGGGTACCATCCAGAAGCTGACCCAGAACAGACAGGAGTGGAGGACTTTCATTACAGCCCTACATACCAGTGGCATAAAGGGCAGTATGTAAGTAAGAGAGCTGGTATCAATATGCAGGGTATTAAAATCACTAAACTGAACTAAATGGTTTCATTTCTATAGGAAAAGCAAAACGAAAGGGGGGCAGTGTAATGGTGGCCAAGTAATGTAATCCGTGTACGGCTGAACACCGTGACAACCACAGCAAGCCTACTGTAAATAAGGAGCAAGAAAACCGCAGCAAGTAAATAAGGTCTTTGAATTAAAAAATTATTGTCAGACCGGGGCATATAATATTTATATACAGTATATAAAATAAAGTACTTATGGCTGTTGGAAGACCTGGTGAGACAAGGGTATCTCTGCATGGCAGAAAGAAAGAGATCAATTGTGTGACACTTCACCCTTTCACACAGACCTCAGATCACTCACACACAGCATCACCTCTCTCTCCTCTCTCCCTGTTGCTATGCAACACAGAGCGGCCTATAAATTTGACAACATTGATTATTATAAGTTCTTTGAGGGCCAAGTTTAGGTCAAAGACATACATTAGAGAGCAACCAGCTGTGGGAGGTGTGAGAGAGGCACAAGAAAGACTTGTTCACAGATTTCCAATTCAAATAAACTCCTCAAATTGCAGTCTGAAAGTACACAACCCTTAACTCTGTATTCCTATGAAAATATCCGTTATCACGCGCATCTCACATATTCTCGATAAGATTTCTATGTATTCAAAGAGTCATATGTAGTAGCCATACTGACTAGAAGCAATGGTAATCATATGAGGTCAAATCTGGTTCTGATTCCACTATATTAACTACACTACCGTTCAAAAGTTTGGGTCAGTAAGATTTTTTTTATTATTAAAGAAATTAATTCAAGGATGCATTAAATTGATTAAAAGTGATACTAAAGATATCTATAATGTTACAAAAGATTTGCAGTTCACTATTCAAATAATTGGATAAACCAAATCAGCGTATTATAATTATTTCTAAAGGATCATGTGACACTGAAGACTGAAGGACTACTGGAAATTCAGATTTGCCATCACTGGTATAAAATATATTTTAAAATATATTAAAATAAAAACAGTTCTTTTAAATTGTAATAATATTTCACAATATCACTGTATTTTTGATTAAATAAACGCAGCTAGGGTAAGCATGAGAGACAAATAATACATACAAATCTTATTGTCTCCAATGTTTTGAACTTAAAGTATTTAATAGTAATAGTATTTAATAATTAAATAGTATTTTATAGTATTTATATAATTAAACATACAAGCATTAAGTACAACATAAACATAGAAGTATGCAGTGTGAGTTGCACATGAAAGTGGTTTAATGAATACGTCAAGAACCATTGCAAACAATTCAGTGAGTGAGAGAGTCATTGTACGCCAGTTCAAACTCCTGAGTTTAACACTGATTTATTAAGGACAATCACCTCACATGAGTCATTTGTTCAGGATTCAGAGTACACTGGTCTCATTGTAAGAAGAAAGCCATTAGCCCCTTATACACATACAGTCCTTTCTGGTAAATTACCATTAAGAGATCATGTGTGAACTGGACATTTTCATTTCTAGCAATATTGATATAAGAAGTTGTAACATCACCAGTGAATTACAGCGTGTGTGAACGCTGACATAAGAAGTCTGCTTTGGGCCAGTCATAAAGCTCCTATGGAGATTACTCTATGCTGTTTACAGTAAGCTCTGCTGCTTTTTAATAGTTTTTCTATGTATATATCGATAGACAGATGGACATCTTTTACTGTTGTGCCGCATCTCGCAGCTTTTTCAGCGTTTCGCGTTTGAGACGCTGCCTTGTTCATTCATCAGCACTGCGGCTATGCAGTTGGATACTATTATGTGCGTCTCATATTTTTAAGAGCAAAAACGTGTTCTGTTTGATCCTTATGTCTGTCACTCATGTCAAATCGAACATATAGTGAAACTAAAGCACTTGCGGGCGATTAAAGACAAAGGCACAGAGTTTAAAGATAATTTCAGATGACTGACATCAGAGAATTGACTTGTATTTTGTTGCAGATGTGTGAATGGTCTCTTAAAGTTGACCTTGTGGTAAATGGAAGCTCAAGCATGCTCGCTTGACGCGGGAGAACCAATGAGGTTCATTCTCATGTGTTACGCATCATGTTTGAGATTCCTCAAGAACCAATGAGGTTCACTCATGTTGCGCAGCACGTTTAAGCTTCATCAAGAACCAATGAGGTTCATTCTGATTTCTGTTGTTGTGGTACTGAAGATTCAATCTCTATTTAGCAGCAGAGTATTCAGTATTCAGTGGAGGAAATCAGACATTACAGAACTGTTAATAGAACCAACCACGAGAGATCCCCATACTCAGAACAGAAGTTTGCAAAGCCTTATCTGACGGGTTTCTCCATGTGCTTTAATCTTTCATTTGAACCGTGCCCTACACAGTCGGGCCTGGTGAATGTCAGCATCCCTGCTGGATGGAGTACACTACGATGAGAAGGGTTGCTTACATATAACCCACTTCTGTCTTGCCAGGAGGAAAGCAAACAAACATCAACCTGGGTAATCTTTAAAGCAGCGCTCTAATCCTGATCTGAAATGTCAACAATCTGACTGAGACCACGCATGGGTCAGGTGCCATGGATTACAGAATATGTGTTAAAGGGACGCTTGGGGTGATGAGGAGGAAAGGGCGGACATAAAGGAAGATCTAGCATTTCAAAAGCTCCAGTAATCTGCTGTGAACATACACTCTCCTACAAAGAAGAGGTCAGATGATAAGCCAGAGAGAGCCTGTAATGTCTGTCATTAAAGCGTCTAATCCTCTACACACACACACACACAGACACACACACACACACACGCACACACACATACATATACAGTATTTATATATTTTTTCCCATGAACTGTTAGAATGCTTGGAAAGCAAGTCTCTTTCACTTGCATGCATTTTCCTCATGACATTTTGCTGTCGAGATTAAAGGCAGGGTTGGAGATTTCTTTCCAGAAACAATATTTGTTATGCTGGCTGAAAGTCTATTCATATCCTGATAACAATTACTAAGTTAAGTGGTCTAAATGTATATATCTGTGGAAGTTATAGGCCCATAAAATATTCATCAAATCATGTCCTACCTGCCTGTCAACATATGTATTTGCATGCCTCATCATGCTCGCGCAGTCACCAATGCGCTTCATGCTATGCAAAGTTAGACAGACGTCAGAACCTGAGCACAGCAATTGAAACAGCAGCCACCTTTTACAGGTCCTCCCGAACAAAAACAACAAGCTTCTGCTCCATTCACACCATAACTATTGACCTGTGACGTTATACTCGGAGCGGTTCTTGACTCAAATGTATGCATTTCAATGGCAACACTATCAACAATGAAATTAATCTGCAGCAGTCAGGTGCTAGTTTAATCCCTTTTGTTTGCTCACTGCTGTACGTGTCTGAAGCAGCTTATGTGAGCGGAGTGGAGTGGGAGCAGAGCGAGGAGTGAAGCGGCATGAGTTTGAATGGAGTGAGGAGTGGATTTTTAAAGTCGGAGCGTCGTGGTTTTCACTCGCTTCGAGAGCGCTCCACTACCGCTCCATCACAAGTACATTTCATGCAAACGGCCCATATTATAACTGCAGAACCCACACTTTAAACACATTTAACTAGCTTGATACAGATGGATCGCTCAAATCAGAAAGAATGTAAAGGTTATGTTGACGCGATGGACATGAGCGGGATGTTGTAGTTCAAGGAATTTTTTTTATCCCTTCTGCATACTGAATATGATCGGGTGAAAGCACATTTTAAACAGGTAGCAATTATTCACACATGCAATCGCTCTCTCTAATGCATTTAAACAAATCTTACAGTGCTTATCTGCTCACAGTTACCTGTATGTGATTTTGAATGAGCAGAAATCTGTTATGTAGTGACCCGTAGATAAAATAACTGATGAAAACGTATTTTTTTCATCTTTCCAAACTAAATTTGCACTGCAATAAACACAATAAACTACGTTGAAACTATATCCTATTGTTTGTTTGTTTTTGTTTTATTTAATGTATGTTATAAACCAAACTTTTGTGATATTTCAGAGCTTACTTAAATACTTTAGCAGCAAATTTCCTCAGAAGGAGCAAAGACGGAGCACTGTTTCTGATATCAGTGAGCAAGGAGCGGAGCGGGGAGTGGGAAATGGTGAACCCGGAGCGGAGCAGGAGCGAGGGTAGGGGAAATTGCTGCCGCTCCACTCCGCTCACATACTCTGGTCTGAAGGGAGGGTGGGATCTTATGCTTTCGAATCTAGCTTGCCATTGCAAAAGCCTCTCCGAAAATGTCATACCCTACCTTTAAAGACGAACGATGTGAAGGACATTTCAATTGTATTTTGGGCTTCTTCATTTTTATTCACACTGTCCTCCAAAAAATGACTCTATAGGTAATTTTTTAAGCACCTAATTACGACCCTTATTTATGTTTTAAAGTCATGCTGGCTGGCGTAAAAATAATCACAGTGTCGTGTTATGTCTTACATCTGATGTTATGACTGTCGTTACCAATCAAAATGCATGTTCTTTTTAATGCAATGTGTGGACTTTTTACCACCACTTGTCATATTTCCATTTAGCAAAAATATTTTTTTATTAACAACACCCATCCCTAAACCTACCCAGTGATTTATTGTGCATACACACTTTATGAGCACGTGTTAACTGGGATCGAACTGATGCACGATTACATGTTGTTGTATATTGCAATGTTCTACCAATTGAGCTATGCAAAACCTGAAATATTATGCAGATATGGTCGTCGACATGGGCACAACTTTAGAAAACGCTCCTATGGGTCGTATTTATTCGAAGTGACAAACAACCTATATAGGTGTATTAGTTGGAGGACATGTTTTTTTTTTGATAGATGAATATGATAGATGGCAGCATAATGTTGCCTTTTTTACCTTCAGCCTTCTTGACCATACTCAGCTCACTGAGTATAGGAACAGAGCTACATATCTACCAGTAATAGGCTATATTTTCTTTCTTGCATTTTTTCCACTCATAGTCAAGCTCAGAATGTCCTGGAAGCAAACAAAGTGGCTTCTCTGTAATTGGTGTAATTAAAAATCTGCAGAACAAGCAGCAAACAATAAAACCAAATGCAATTTAGCTCTTATCACTCATAACGGTTACCCACAATATTTTGAGGATGCTTTTGTACATAGACACTATTC
This sequence comes from Gobiocypris rarus, assembly GCA_023029165.1. NCBI lineage: Eukaryota > Metazoa > Chordata > Actinopteri > Cypriniformes > Gobionidae > Gobiocypris > Gobiocypris rarus. The sequence continues at coordinate 15,032,463 of CM040927.1, forward strand.
AACAGACCTGATGTTGTTGATCTGCTCAAATGCAATCCGAAACCCCCGTGAAACACGCGCTACAGGACATGACAGCCACCAGCCAGTGTCTTGTCTCCATGGTTACAGGTTGCTCCTCTAGTGATGTCTGATGAAATGAAGTCTCTTTGGTGCCAATTGATCCTGTGCTCCACCACTGGTGTCACCGTGAGTCATCCGGGAGCCACACACGGAAATATGTGTTTGCTGGCGATTCACACTCAATCATAATGGCCACTGACAGATAGTCAGGCCCATATAACAGTTAATATTAGAGATGGGTCTCCTTTTGAAGAACAGATATAGATTCTAAATCTCCAAGAATCGATCTTTCAGTCAATGCTGTTTTCAGTGATGAATGAAATACAAAGTTCTGACATGAAAATCTAGATGGCGCAGGCTAATAGGCCCTTAAACTACCTGCATGTAATCACATCATTATCTTTAGGGCACAGCTGATTGGTTCCTGCTGTATCAGTAGCCAATGAGCTTGCATGCTCAACCTTCAAATACTCGGGTAGCATTCGCTTAACAATGCAGCGTGCTTTCAGAAACCCTCCACCTTCCCCAGCTCCACCTGTATCGATCTGCTACGGGTAATTCATGTGCGCTCTATTGTACAGCAGCAGCGTGTCTTACTTGCTTACAGCAGCTTGTCGTGTATGTATTGGCACTATTAAGTCTCGTACTTGCTCTGCAGATGCAGCAGCAGCAGCAATAAAAGCAGCAGCAGCGTAGCAGATCTATTCCGCCAAGACCAAATATATCAACATTGTCATATCCATTACCATACCAAACACTCAAGAGTTTTCATGATAGAACTAAGCTTTGTAACACCTCCCATCCAATAATTCGCAATAAGCTCAGTGCGTTGTTACTTCTGATTTTTGTTAAAAATAAAAAAAACTATTAAACACAGTTTGGTGCTCTTTAATGTGCCATGACAGACAGATGTAGATCAAGCAAAGCGGCAGAGTGAAGCGCACGTAAACTGACCTTCTCTTCCTCTTTACTACTACAGCACAAATTAAACATGAATGAACATCAGAAGGAACGTTGAAAGATACAGTGCAAATTAAATCTATAACATGTCTTATGTTAGTGTTGTCAAAAGTATCGAATTCGGTACCAAGTCGGTTGTGCTCATGCACTCAACGGGTATGTCTGTGATTGGCTACAATGATCACGATGCCCCATAGGCAACAAATTGTGATGCACTGTGTATTCTGACACCTTTCTATCAGAACCAGATTTAAAGGGATAGTTCACCCAAAAATGAAAATTTGATGTTTATCTGCTTACCCCCAGTGCATTCAACATGTAGGTGTCTTTGTTTCTTCAGTAGAACACAAATGAAGATTTTTAACTTCAACTGTTACAGTCTGCCAGTCATACTGCATGTGAATGGGTAACATTTCTATGAGAGCAAAAAAAGACAATATGCACAAAGATCCCTGTGGCTCATGACGACACATTGATATCTTAAGACACAAAACGATCAGTTTGGCGAGAAGTGATATTGACCTTCTTTGCCGGAAGTGAAGCACGTTCCAGGATATAGTTGGATATGTTGTCTAAGCATGTTTTTTTTTTGCTCTGTTACCCATTCACATGCAGTATGACAGTTGAAGTTAAAAATCTTAATTTGTGTTCAACTGAAGAAACAAAGACACCTACATGTTGGATGCACTGGGGGTCAGCAGATAAACATCACATTTTCATTTTTGGGTGAACTATCCCTTTAACTTTTTGAGCAATTTGAGCTAAAGTAGCTCATTTGTTTGATCGGCCCACACGTGCCAGCCTTCGTTCCCCATGTGCATCAATGAGCCTTGGCCGCCCATGACCCAGTCACCGGTTCACCACTGTTCCTTCCTTGGACCACTTTTGATAGACACTGCCACTGCAGACCAGGAACACCGCACAAGAGCTGCAGTTTTGAAGATGCTCTGACCCAGTCGTCTAGCCATCACAATTTGACCCTTGTCAAACTCCATCAAATCCTTACGCTTAACTATTTTTCTTGCTTCTAACACATCAACTTTAAGGACAAAATGTTCACTTGCTGCCTGATATATCCCAGCCACTAACAGGTGCCGTGATGAAGAGATAATCAGTGTTATTCACTTTACCTGTCAGTGGTCATAATGTTATGCCTGATCGGTTTAGAGATATATGAGAATCTATATGCCCAGAGTTTATTCACATAAAAAAATGGAGGATGTCTCTATAGTCAAAAAAATTGTAATGTGTACAGCATTCCTGCTGGATTTGATACCATATTTTGGAACTAATTCTAACAGAATCAAGTAAGAATCCTGTAGGAATTAAATAAAATCCTACTGGACAAAATGAAAATTCCTACAATACTTTATGATCCTTATTATTTGATTCTTATAGTCTTGGATATTGTGTAATCATTATCAGAACCCTACTGGTATAGGAACACTATACACTGGAATAAGGTCCTGCCACGGGACAGTCAAAGCAAATTCCTCAGGGAGCTGCTGCAGATGTAAAACCACTGAAAGATTTTCTTTAAATCAATTTTGATGTCCAACTGGGGCTTTTATCCTACTGGGAACCTTAATAGCAATGTTAGGAAATAAGCTTTTTAATAATCTCGTTTTGGAATCCTGAAAGAAAATTCCTATTAGGATTGACTCTAAATCAGGATAGAATTTTGAATAGGATTCTAGAGCACATTTTAAGGTATATAAATCCACACATCGGTGCACACCCACACACACATGCAAAGCCCCTTATGTAACTGGAAATATTGTACTTGATGCGTACATACAAAATACACGGGCAAAGAATAAAGCATCATCTCCCAGCATCCCAGCGGTTGCCATGGCACCCTGCCTATCTGGAACTGATGCGACTGATGTCTGGCCTTTGACTGATGAAAAGCTGGCAAGAGTGAGACATTCCCAACACACACCTTTGATCAGCCTCTTGGTCAAACCAGGATAAGACGCTAACCTTTCCCATCTCAACACTTATAATTGCCAGACACTTGCAATTACCTCAACTGTCTACCAGCAGCAGGCAAATATAGCTAATTAATTCTGTAAATAAGATTAATTCTGAAATGTTGTCTTTCCCTCCCCTTCTGCAGATGTTTCTTCCCAAAGAACATTTGATCTGCGCTTTGAGCGCACCTTTGGGGTAGTACGATTTCTAACAAGGACCGCATATGACAGTGTTCTGAACTGCTGAATTACAGTCAAATAAGATCTTGTTATGCCCAATACAGTTAAATGTTTCAGCAGACACTTTCTTATCTAAAGCGAATGGCAGGTTCAGTCATCCTGGAGCGACCTGAGGAGAAGTGACTTGCTCCAGGCACAATGATGATAACAGCACAGCTTAAGTTCATTAACCGCAAAAAACACGTTCAGCATTTAAACTGAACTGACAGCCTTCTGATTTCATGACCACACCTTTAGCCACTAAACTAATGCTTACCCCCGTTTCAAAGCCTAAGTAAGACAGCATCCAGTTTTGTTGAAGCCGTCTGTCTGCATTATTTCAACTTATTTATTAAATAACCAGAATTCCCGGTGAAAAACTACATCACCCATGATTCTGCAAAAAAATCTCCACCAATCAGAGAATCAAAACAAGCAAACTGCACCAAAATAACTCTTTAGTGAAGCACCACAAATGATGTAATCAAGTCAGTCTGCCTACACTCTCAAAAGGGATAGTTCACAGAAAAAAATCGAATTTTGTCATTTACTCACCCTCAAGTGGTTCCTAACCTATGAGTTTCTTTCTTCTGTTGAACACAAAATAAGATTTTAAAGAATGTTGGTAATCAAAGAGTTGACGTTAGCCATTTAAATTTTCAAACCATAATATGGAAGTCAATGGCTACCGTCTGATTACTCATTCAGGTTTGGAACTACATGAGGGTGAGTAAATTAAAACTTACAAATTACAATTTTCTTTTTTGGGTGAACTATCCCTTTAAATCTTTGTGCACAGGGCTTGATATGAACTTTTTTGCTCACCAGTCCACTCAGCATTTTCACTGGCCACAATTTTGAAAATTTGCGATATAGATATTTTTGTAATATTATCTCATAATTTGGCAGGGGGTTTATTAGGCTACTGTCACTTTAAGACCTAAAGCACAGATTCATTATACTGTTACACATGTTTTCTTTCTCAAATGTTTACATTCACTTAAAGGGATTAGTTCACCCAAAAATGAAAATTAGCCCATGATTTACTCACCCTCAAGTCATCCTAGGTGTATATGACATCTGAGTAATATTACAAAATTCCAGGCTAATCCAAGCATTGCAATAATCATTGCTCTGTTTTTGAAGTCCATAAAAAGTGGAAAAATTGATGGAAAAATTGTTGAAAGTCCCCCTGCCGATCGAAAGACTAGTGTGACCAGATGGCCTCGTAATGACGTCACGTACGCATCTTGAGTTTCACTTTCAACATTCAACACTTTTTCAGCGAAGACAGTCGGCCGAAAGTTTACCTGATAACACAAACGCGTCGATTCGCTTCAGAAGGCCTTTATAAACACGCCGGAGCCGCGTGGATTTGATGGACAGATGCACTTTTTATGGATTTCAAAAACAGAGCAACGATTACTGCAATGCTTGGATTAGCCTGGAATTTTGTAATATAACTCAGATTGTATTTGTCTGAAAGAAGAATGTCACATACACCTAGGATGACTTGAGGGTGAGTAAATCATGGGCTGATTTTCATTTTTGGGTGAACTATCCCTTTAAAACATAATTGACTGTGTACACGTGAATACTCCCCAAGACTTATTTTGTGTGTATTTTATTGTTTAAGGTCAATAAGCAGTGGAAGAGAACTCAATTTAGTACTGAGAGGCGGCTTTATGTGCACGCACTTAGGGTGTGAGCATCAAATCTGAGGGAATGAGACAAACAATCTCACACTGAAATTCAAACTCTGTAACATCAATATTCATCCGGAGCAAATAAAAGGAGTGAGAAAGCGATATTGTGTATACATTCTGTGGAAAATTTGTATTGGAAGGGTTTCATTTCAGTATCGATATGTATCGGAAAATCTGTATTTTTTGACAACACTACATTGCACTTACACCGTGTCTACACCGGACGCGACCTTTGCCGCAACAGCTAGAAGCTGTCTACACTGGACGCGACCTTCATGTCAGTATGTCATAAATAGAACGAGGCATCAATTTACGCATTGCATTACATCTAATGTAGACAACATCACTGATTATAATGGGTTACATTGCCTTTTGTCAGTCCGGTGTAGAGACGGTGTTAGTTTATTATTTAAAAGAATATATATATAAAAAAAAAAATGACATACAATTAAAGCTGCTAAAGTGGCTAAAAGGAGTGACTGCATTACACACCACTGCTGAAATATACCCACATATGGGGGGGAGGGGGGTTGATAATGGGGTGATAATTGCAATAAACGTGAAATACCTTCTACATAATCAGCACCTTTAAATCAATGGTTTTATATGTATCCCTTTTTATATATTATAATTCTTTTTTTTTAAAGAGGAGTGGGCACTGTTGCACTATTAATGTGGCAAATACTACTCAATACCAGGAAATAGGGATACAAATGAACCAAATTAAAATAGAATATTTTCCCTAAATTTGGTAGCCTAGCAACATGCTAACACAAATTAGATGCCTATGTAAAGAACAGAGTAAATCAGTTAGGATGTAGAAATCAAGGCAGCTCACTCGGGAACAGAGCAACAAAACAAAATAATAATAATAATCAAAATCTGACATCATTATGTTTATCAAGATCATGAATGCATTAACATTTGCATATCAATTCCTACTCAGAATTCAGCAACTTAAGACCGCTCTGATTGGTTCACCTTCAAGTACCAGCATAGTTCACAAATCACAACAGGGGTCATTTACACACACAAAATAAATAAATCTTAAAGTGCAGCAACAATAAAGAAATGATTCTAAGGTCAGCGGGTGTAAAACTGTATCAAACTAAATTACTATATTTTGATGCAATAAACCTCAAGTAAAATAACATTATAAACACTTATGGTCTAAAACCCCAGCAAATCAAGACAGCTCACCCACGGTACTGGCACAATAAAACTTCAATAAAACAGGATTTGTTCCAGTTGTTTACTGGGGGTTTGAGGGAGAAAGGGAGAGAGGGAGGGAGAGATAGTTAGCGCTAAAGCTGACAGCTGCCTGGCAGGCTCTCAAACGCAGCTTAACGTTCACCCTGTTCTGAGTGGCACACAATGTAACTATTCAACCCTCCAAACATCTAACTATCACCACATGCATAAAGAGATGCCTGACAGTCAAGAGCAGAGCATCTCCGCTCACTCTGGCCAAAATGGAGCTCCAACACTTCTCTATATGCTTTGTTTGACGTCTTCAGGCTCAATATGGATGATTTTGTCACCCTCTGATCCATTCTATACAGACCACTTCAGGACAAACCGGAAAACCGTTCCGCGCGTGGCCACTGGATGGCGATCTGGTTCCATGGATAGGTTCTGAGAAGAGTGAATGAAGCACACTATGGAAAGCCATAAAATGTGTGTGTGGAATTAGAGGCACATGAGAAAAAGGTTTTGCACAAGCTTAAGCTGAGTGTAAAGTGTTGATGATTTAGTGATCTGAACGGACAGCTGAGGGGTGGAAGGGTTAAAAACGGTAAATAGGTGTGGAAAGCAGGCCAGCATGGATGAGCCTTTTCTGTGCAGTCCATGAGTCGGTGCGGATTTCAAAAAAGAAAGTAAGCCATGCATGTTTCTAATTACAATGCCAAAATACACCTTACAATAACCTCATTTCAAAATATGGCAATACCTAATGTTTGCTCAAACCAGAATGAGCCCTAATGCTACTTTTAAAAGAGGTTTTACAGCATCTCAATTAAGAGCTCATTAGTGTTATTACCTTATTCTAATGTCATTACACTTCACATGTTTTCATGTGATATGAAACATAATGTATGTTATATTTAGTGTTGAATCCAACACTCCTTAAACTATGTCTGATGTTTGTGTCGGTTTGCTTAGCTATACTTAGGAGACAAAATTGTCCTCAGAAGTGAGCTAAATATGACAAAATCTTTACTTGGGCATACACACACACACACACACACACACACACACACACACACACACACACACACACACACACACACACACACACACACACACACAAGTGCGAAGACACATATCAAATAAATGAAAACGAAATAAAGCTGAATTTCCCAGTCGTCAGTGTCACATGACCCTTCAGAAATCATTCTAATATGCTGATTGGCTGCTCAAGAAACATTTCTTATTATTATCTATCTTGAAAACATGACAACTGTCGCACTGCTTAATATTTATGGTCGAAACTGTGATAAAAACAATTTTCCCCAGGGATTTTTAGTTCAAAAGAAGCATTTTTTGTAACATTGTCTTTACAGTCACTTTTGAACCTTTTAATACATCCTTGCTGAATAAAAGTATTAATTTCTGATATCTTATAAGTATTAACTGACTCAATTTGAACAAGAGCATGTCTACACGCATTCAAACCTCCATAACAGTTCATAAACAGTCAAATAAACGTGTATAAATATGTGTGCATGCACAAACGTGAGAGTCTTAAATGCTTTCCCATCTTAAATCAGGTCATCATCAGTCATGGCTCTTAGAGACTTCGCGGGCAGATCTGTTTTGTGGGATTGGCTCTCTTCTCAGCTCGCTGGGGACCTTTGTAACCCTTTAGTGCACTTTGCAGAGCACTTCGTACTAAACATGCAGATGAGTGACATACAGCAAAGCCCACTGTGCATTTGAAAGACCACATTTTATGAATCCAGATTCAGTTCAAATTACTAGAGATTTTCTCAAAGCTCCGGATGTATTATATTCTGGGTCTTTAGCGAGCGGATGGGCAGAGTAGATTAAAGTAGAGCACACACACCATCTGGAAAATGTCTCACGCCAGTCGGTGGCATAAAGCGCAAATGCACAAATGTACAAATGCAAACTGGCAATGGACCAGTGAAACATGTGCAGGGTGAAAAAAAAAAAAAAAAACGAGCAAACTTTCTTCTATAGTAAGTGTTATACCGTGTTAACACTGCACGATTTTCAAAGTAGTCAGACCACTGTTCTTTTCACACTGCACGACTATCTGGCGTAGCATTCAGACGCTGCTGTGTTCACACTGCACGATGGATCGGTAACAGGGGGGTTCACACTTTATGGTTTTACAATAGGAAGAACCGCCGACAACTCTGTCTGGTCCGCAAACTACGTTTCACAAGCAAACACACGCAAGATGTGGCAAGGAAACAACACAAGATCCCACAAGAGACTGAAACTGTTATTAAAAATGATAGCCCCCATGAAGCTTGCGATTCAAATTGTCTGTGAGCTGATTTGCAGCGAATAGGAGAAAAAGAAAAAGGATTACGGTGGAGGAAATGGTTGGGGAGACAGGGAGCAAGGATTGTGTTCTGCAAAGAGAGTTAAATAAATATAATTTTGCAATGTGCTACTGTTGCGGCTTGTCAAGCAAATGTTTGTGCTTTGTTTTAGTTTAATATAATTGTAAATGCATCTATTAAAATACTGATATTATGGTATATAACTCCTCCCTGAACTTCCCGCTGCCTTGCATATTGCTCTATTATTGGCTGTAGGGCGTCGCCGATGTAATTTTCAGTCAGAACACATTTCACACAGCAGGATTTTTAATCGCCGACAGGTCCGGATATTTAGCATGTCAAATATCTCACGTGTGTCCGCGACACACTCTCAGATCTCTCAGATCGCGTCTTTGAAAATTCACACTGCGTGATTGTCACTCGTGTGAACGAGCACCGATTTTATGATTTCGAGCATTTGTCGTCGAGTTAAAAATCGAGGCTGAAATCGTGCAGTGTGAACTCGGCATAACCTTCACTAACACAATGACATAAATGAGTGACTATATCGGCTCCTTCAAAACATAATAAATATAAATGTCAACACATTGAAGTGTGTTGGACTTATTTAATCATTGACCTCACAGATAGTTCAAGGAAAAGGCTACGCAAATAACACCGTGTACACCAACCCTGCCTTCAAGAGGGTCAATGGAGAAGCTCCTGATTGCCCATCACCAGCCCAACGCTGCGTGCGCCAAGACGCCACGCGTGTCTACAGCCGTCTGAAAGCACACCGTGTCGTCACTGGAAACCATAATGAGGTCACATCGTTCTACCCCATGACCCTGCCGGACAGCAACTGGACTGACCCTGCAGACCGACGCTTGGTGCCATGGAAGGATTCCAAGCCTTGGGCAACTTGAACAAACAAGGTCAGGCAGTGGAGTCACTCAGCAGGCTAGCGTGACAACTGTTATTGTAGTCTGTAATCAAAGAAGGTCCAAATGCTCAATGAAAGACGACTAAATGCTAATCAGGCAATTTGCTGTCATCTAGCCAATTAACTTCACTGTACACAAACATCAGTCAGCAAATGTGCGTGACAGGAGAAGCGTAAAAATTGCTGCTCTTTAAATTGTTGTTCTCCTTAGCAGCGCCTCATTTCATTCTGGCTTAGTGTTTTAAAGAGATCGCTAACCGTTGGGTTGTTCCAAAGCTTTTTCCTTATTGGAACACAAAATGAATTTAGAATGTACTACTTACATTTTCCAATATAATTAATACTGATGAAGAAAAAAAAAAGCAGAGATGCACCAATATCAACCTTGTTGCCACTAACATAACACTACAATTCTACTAAACTACTTTGTGAAATAAATATGACAGATTTTAATTTTGAGATCTGCAAAACATTACATTTAACAGTTGTTTTAAATTAGCAGTGCTATTAAAAATTAGAACTGTGGTTTTAAGATTTAGTCAATTTCATTTGTATGGAATTAAAGGGAGATGAAAATTCTGTCATCATTTACTCCCCTCAAGTTGTTCCAAATCTGTCTGAATGTCTTTCTTCAACTGAACACAAGATATGTTTTGAAGAATATGGGTAGCCAAACAGTTGATGCGAAATTAAGCCATGATTTTAAAGTGTATGCTTTACTTAGAAACATTGAAGTACAGTGGATGTGTGTGTGTTACACTTTCAACCAGCCAAATGATTTACCAATCTGAATATTGTATAATCTATAAAACAGCATATCTACACAATAGTGGTAATTCGGTACCCAACCGAACACAGAAACCTCAGTGGTACACAATACACAATAATGGAAACAATTAATGGATAGTTTTTGAGTATGAATGGGTCATTTTGAGTAGAAACTGAACTCCAGATGTCACAAAACAGTAAGTGAACCTAACAACAAAGGCAATAATAAAAAAGCAGCGTAAATGCAACTGAAAACAGTGCCAATGCAACCTTTTTAAATGTCCCAGTGCATGATGGGAACACCATTATTAGAAAGTTGAGTGTGGGTTTTATTAAATGTATAACTTTGATATTTACTCAAAGAATCATTGTAAATAAAACATACGTATAAGCAGTGTTGGATGAAGCTCATTACTAAATAATTTGTTATTTATTTGAAAAAGTAAGGTATTACTCTTATGATAATTTTTTTAATTAATAATTAATGTTTATATATTTTTTTCAGAATTACTTCTGATATAATTGCATTAAATACTGTATAGACTATTGACAATACTATATAATATAGTATCACAATTTAATACCTAATGTTAAAAAGTATATATTTTTTAATGTAACTGCCTTTAAATACTTTAGCCAGTTCATGAATTCATGCAAATTGATATTATTTATTTGAAAGAATTAAAAGAGCAGTTTCATGTCTATCCTTGTATTGTTTAACTGTTCAAGATTTATATGGGATTTACAAAGTAATTAGTAATACGTAATGCAATGCTTTTTAGATAAAATAATTAGCACAGTAATCTAATTACACGGTTGAAAATGTAATTAGTAGTTAGTTAGTGATTACTCTTTAGAGTAAATTACCCCAACACTGCTTATAAGTTCAAGCTTTAATTTCTACAAGCTTGAATTGAGGACTTATATAGAATTTACTCTTTTTATTTTTAGTTCTTGCCTAAACTAACTTACTCAATGTTTTTGTTTTCTGTGTTTACTTCAAAATGCACAATTTAAAAAAATGGGCTTATCAAAATTACAAGGTAAACAAATTACTTAATAGTATTTAAAATGAATACATTATTACTGATATAAAAAATGTAACTCTAATCTAAATTAATATGGTAAAACTGAAATACCATCTAGAATCAAAAAATGAATTATTGGTTAATTTAATATATCAATACTCTCAGCTTCTATAAAATAAAAAATAAACAAGCAGAACAAGCTGATTTATCTCATCTGGTTGAAAACTTGTGAATATCAGCCAATACTTAACAGAGTCAATATTTTGTGCATTGCTACAAAAAGCTAGCCTAGAAATCAAGACGCACCCTAGCGGCAGAATTTATTTTGCCTAGCAACTCTCGGTAGACCTGAGAGCTGGAAAAACCAAACTCTGGTCAGGCCAATCACAGCGTGTGTAGAGTCGGTGGGCGGGCTTAACATAATGACGGTACGTCACGGCAGAGTTGCGGAGGCTCTGCGTGCTAATCGTAAACAAAGAAGCTGACGAACAGTGGTCTTTTGAATCGGCTTTGGCCGCGACTCTGGAAGACTTGGAGTTAAGCTTTTATTTGAGAAAAGAACAAAGAACGGCACTGAACACATCTTCTTTTCTTAAGAATGACTTCAGAGTTTTGCCGACCGGATACGGCGAAAGTCTATCAACTAACGTTAGCTCGCCTTCACCTTCTTCTTCGCTCTGGTTGGTTGTGGCGCTCATGGCGCTATCCAATTGCATGCAGAGGGAATTTGAAAGACAACTGTTAATCCCGCCCCTCGGATTGAGCCCTGTCAATGGTGAGTTTCCAGACCCAACATCTTGATGTGGGTCTGGCTTGTCAGGCTAACAAAATGCACTATTACGAGCAGCATAAAAGTAGTTCGTATGACTGAATAAATTCAAAGTCTTCTGAAGGCATAGTAGAGATTTGAGACAATTTGCTGAAAACCGTACCCTTTATTGTCTGCTAGTGTCTTAACACACAAAAAGCTTGGTTGGGCATTTCTGGAATCATTAAAACACAGCCAACAAACAATGACAGAGAGCTACAGCTTAGGGAATGTTATTTATGAATTGAATTTCTGTTTGCTCCTCAAATAACGCTATCATTTGGCTCCGGACTACTTGCAATACAGAATACAAGTCACTTGAATCACATCCTTTCATGATGAAAAATTTATCTTTCTGTCTTTCACAGAATAAAAAAAGTCCTAAAGTTAGTGAATTACACAAAATGCTTAGATTAACTATTCCTTTAAATCCAAACCGGACTGTATCACAGCCATTGAACTGAGTCTCCTTCTCATTCAAGCGAGATGCTTTGACCTACATTACCCGTCTACAGTATCACAGAGAGAGTTCATTTCACCACACCATCCTTTACACACACACAAACACACACACACACACACACACACACACACACACACCCTGATTGCATACTGTATCTAGTCTGTAACCAGCAGAATCAAATCCTCAAGGTCTCGGGTCGCCCGTGCGGCCCCTTTAATTAACTGGCCGCTTAATGTGTTTATCCCATGCAAGCGTGGCTCGTGCTACACTGAGGCACCCTGGGAACAGACTGAGACAGTCAGATAAATCATCACTCGGCACATCTGTCCCCAGTCGCGGCCATCCATCCTCCCTCTCTCGCCGCTTTTCCCTCTTTTTCCCTCCGTTTCTCCTCATCGGAGAGTCAAGCAATTCTTTTCCTTTGGGTGAGGACGTTTGTCTCTGTCTACCTCTTCCACAGGCTGCTGCCATAGGTTAATATTACACACTCAGATCTATTGCTCAGATAATAGCGCCGTACGACAAGGTCACTGCACCGGGTTCCGCAATGTTAGACCACAAATAGTTAACTGAAGCCAGCCTACCTGTGAAGGGCATAAATCTAGTAGTAAACACCCAGCAATGAGAGTATCAACTCTTGAAATCTCCATACGGCCTGGCTGAACTTGGGTTTTATTTACCTGTAAATGAACATTATGCTAACACACAGAAGTGCTAAAAAAACATATCACACCTGTATTTTGAAGGCAAAATTAAAGCCAAAATACACATTAATGGTGAATGACGGTTTTTGGACTAAGACTAAGGTGCACTACCATGTGTTTTTGACAAGTATCAAAGCAGTACCATGGTATTCTATGAAGTACCATGCAATATCACTGTACAATGTGAGATGATCAGTGCTTGAAGTGGAAAAAATAAAGTGCCGGTACTCACCAAAGGAGGCGGGGCTTTATTGAAGGGGCCGTGGTTAGGGGGCATTGTTTAGTCAATAATTCAAGAAGGTCCGTATTTTAAAGCTCTTTCTAACTTGTACTCTGCCTTAAAACTAACATATAGTTCTTGTAATTGTTTAACTATAGCATGTGTTACAATAAGGGTTTATTTACAAAGCAAGACCATTGATGGCTCCTCATTACCATCATGACCAATGTTAACTTTTTTCTTTCTTTTTTTTAAATCTATAGCATTTGTTATGAAAAATAGCAACGCAGTTAGAAACTATAGCTACAACGTACCACAGGTGTAATATATATCTTTAGTGAAAAATGTTTTCCCTTAACTGATTATCTATTATAAACTCTACAACTAGTCAAAATTTGCCACAATAAATACAACGTGATAAATTCTAGTAAATGTGGTCATCATGAGTTTAAAAAGCTTGCAGGATGATGTTTTCCCCTCTTTCATCAGTCATTTTAGTGGCTGTTTTAGATCATGTTCAACTCTCTCCATAGTTTTTTACTACATTCTCAATAGAATTCAAATGGGTCGCACATTTTATCATCAGCGTCGCATAGGAACGGCTTGTGCAAGTCTTAACACTTTCGGAGCGCGCTTGGTGAACCCAGTGATTTGCGCGCCACTTAATAATAGTCATATTGCACAGACAAATGATTCGTTATAAAAGCGAGAAGTAGCAGTAAACAAGAAAAAGTGCAGGTTTGCTTAAGAGTAAAAATGTAGCAGTGCGGTACTGCGTACCGGTGAGTACCGGCCCACTTCGAGCACTGGAGATGATAGATAAATACAGCCTTTTTACTCAATTTCACCAACAAATAAGCATGCACGTGTGTTATAATCTATTGGGAGATTTCTATAGTTTTCTGGACATTATTAAGTATCATGGACTGCCAACGTTACTATGGTATATGAACAGGGTAATCATTCAGGTCCACATATTCTTGCTAGCATCGCCACCTATGTACGCATGAATGTATATACTAGCATATATATATATATATATATGAGACGATAATTTGAAGGACAGAGACATAAACACCATACACACGTGTGCCTCTTGCACCATAAAAAATAGATGCCCGGAAAAACTAAACGTGCTTGGGGTATTCCAACATGGATATAAATAGAAAAGGTCTCAGACAATGTCATATCCACCAAAGTAGGTGTTGAAACAATGAAGATAAAGCAGGCAAACACACATGCCGTTTCCTGTTTAATGCATCAGTTCCATTATAAAATACTTTACTGATAAGACCACTGAGATGTTTTTAATCCCATTCAATATAAATAAATAGTTCTGTCTGTTTGTGTGTGTGCGTTAGGGGGTGTAACGGTTCTTGATAAAAAAAAAAGAACAAAAGAAATCTAACCGTACCGTTCCACACTTGCACCACGGTTCATCTCAAATCTGGCGATGGATACGCATAAGGGGTGTAACGGGTTTCTGTGAAAAAAAAATCCAAACGTTCTCCACCCATGGTTCGGCATGCACTTGTATACTATAATGTAACACCTATAACATGGTTTGTTGAAAATAACACGTAAAACTGACAGGAAGAGTTGACGTATGTTGTTGATGGATGCACATTCTGGCTTCCCGGAATGTTACAACAGCGATGATCAAAAAAAAAAAAAAAAACGTAGACGAAACAGTCAAACAGAAATCCTTCTCATCCAAAGCCCACACAGAAAGATGCATCTCAGACAGCGTGCAAATATTGAGTTCTCTTTCGAGTCTTGCGCTAGAACAGACAAATTCACACACATATGATGTAAACATGCCCATCTTGGTGAGTAGCAAACACAGTAGCTTGTGTCTTTGTAACTTCCATGTGTTTTAAATACTATTCACTGTTGATATTAATGTACTGAATATATATTTTGTTTGTAGGTTGGGGGTTTCAATAGAAATGTGTGATATTATACAATATAAAACTTTAAAGGCCGTTTTCTCAAAATGAGTTTTTTTCACACACTACTAGCACCAACTTTTCCAGTCTTGTACTATATTCTGAAAGCTTTTTACAGAGGGATTTGTTGATATATCATTCCTATTCTGTAATTGGTCCTTTTAGTCAAAAAAAAAAAAAAAAACATGGCGAAAAATGACTTTTTTAAGGCTATTTTCAGTATTCTCTAATTTACTAAAGCACAAAATAATACTAATATGTCAACAAATATAACCAAGAATTTAAAAACCTGGTCCTTTCCAATTTCCAGATTGTATTTTTGGAAATGTATGCAAATGAGCGTATATTTAAGTATATAAGACCTAATTTGCATATTAAAACATTCATTGTAATACATTTTTTTCTTATGTTTATGCCAGTAATAAACTGGAGAAGTTTCACAGTGATATCTTCTAATTAAAAAAAATTCCCTATTCACCTGTAGTGTTAAAGGCTTCACAGCTCAAATTACATTTTTGTACGGAAGAATTCATATAACCACATCAATGCTACATATGCCAAATATTCCTTTGATATTAGACTTCTAATCTCAAACAAGAATTCCACGGTAAAATTAACCACCGTTTACACGGTCTCAAATATCTTCAGGCCCTCTGCACTGTCCAAATACAGAGGGGTGAACGCACATCAGGAGTCTGCAAGGTCAATAACCTCACCCTACAGGTGCCTGACGAGAGGTTACCGGCATGTGTGTAGCCTGATCTATCACAGCTAGCCGATGAAAAACACTGCCAACTGCTCCACATCCCGCTGGTATGTCTCATTCTCCTACAGTCTGCCTTTGACAGGACACACACAGCAACGCACATACGGAACGGTCCACAGGGCGTCCGGTATTAGCAACCTCAGCGCTAAGACAAATACCTCGGCTTTATATACTGTGTCAAAGCCTTGGTGGAAAAGGATTGTTAGTAGTATACAGAATTTATCTTGAGGTTTTAACGTAGAAGAAAGATCTGGCTCATGACCACATAACCCAGTTCGGCGGCACTGAGTGTTAAGACATCCTCATGACATGCGGTCTCGGAAAAGCTAATCGCTGTTCTCCCTGCGTACTCGCAGACTTTGCAAAGGCGTGAGGAGACTTACAGAGGAGGAGGACCGTGACCTTGCGTCACCTTGTCCGCACACAGAGAGATCAGAAGATATGCCACAACAGAGAGGGGGAAGGAAAAGGAAAAACATGCATAGCACTTGTTATTATGCAATGCGAGCTGTAGCCATCGTCTCATTTAAGGAAATGAAGTTTGATTTAGAGATCCACGCTCAAGACGTGTGGGCAAAGACAGCAGATGTGCATAAACATCTGCATGAAAAGATTGGAAATAATCCAACACTGAAGCATTATATCTAATTTACTAATCTAGCAAAATGGAACAAAATTATGGATGAGGGTGTGCCTTAAAATATGTTTAGTTCATATATGTCGTAGTTCATTAGAGTGTTGTTGGCTGCACTAACGTTCTTTTTTTATTGTCTTTAAGTGTCTGGAATTTATTCATTTTTAAAATGCTTACTTGTTTACTTGTCAAGTTTCGTTTTGACGGGCTGCGATGCAAACAAAAGGCTAATGGCTATGCTAAATACTTACAGTTACTTACATTTTTTATGAAGATACATTTTGTAATTATTTAACAGTGTTGGATAAGTTACTGTAAAAAGTAATTAATTAATAGCTACTAATTACATTTTCTAATTTACATTTCAGACATCCTGGGATTTTTAATGACCACAGAGAGTCAGGACCTTGGTTTATAAATAATATAAAATTGCATACATTATTCTTGAACTAAACAAAGTATTTAAAGGGTGAATTTTACATGAAAAAACATACCTTTTTAAATTAAACATAAAATGTTGATGTTAAATCCACTGTTTTATATAGAATTGTTCTATAGACTATTCCGCATTTATCAGAAGTAACTGAGTAATTTACAGAAATTTTTTGAGTAATCCCTTACTTTACTTTTTCAAGGGAAAATTAATTAAATTACAGTAATGCATTACACCCAACACTGTTATCTAAAGCCAGAAATGTATAAAATAACCCAAAAATGGATTGATAAAGTAACATAACTCATGCTTAAAGTTAGTATATAATATTAAATAGTATTTCAGATTATGCTATATTCATTTGTAATTATATAAATATAGAGCAATTCTTTTTTCGCAGTGCAGTTTTTTTATTAATTAAACTATTTTTATAGATTTCCTAAAGTGGTTCAGAATTTTATTTACTTTATTTACACTTTTTATGAAGACACATTTTGTAACTATTTAATAAAAAAACAAAAATTAATTGATAAAGGAACAACTCACACTTTTTACAGCATTTCAGATTATGCAAGATACATTTCTAAAACATCAAAAATAAGAGATTCTTTATTTACATAAATCTTTTTAGTAATTTTTTCACTTCACTGGCAATAACTGTCCTACTTGTATTACCAGTGTTCACATGTCCTACTAAAACAGGAATTTTGGCCATGACATATCAAAGAGGTCGTTTTGTTGTTGTTGTTTTCAATTTCCATTGGTCACGTTAGTAATGCCACAGCCATGAACCAAAATCTGAATGCTGCTGGTAAAAGGAAGTCATCAATAAAGACTTTTTTAACGATCTGAGGCGCATGGCGCAGGTGCAATTAGGGTGTGTCCGAATCCACTTTTGCTAGTTTAATGACAGACTGGCACCGTTGGCACACCAGGTGCATGGTCCAAAAGGGTTGTACCACGTCTCTAAATGAGTCATTGGTGTGTTTTGGGGCGTAACATGCAATGAACCAATCAGAGTCTCATCTCCCAATCCCTTTAAAAGCCAGTTGCGCTTGCACCATGGCGGATCCGCTATTTACATGGCGGAAAGAATGAATGCTTCTCCAGAGAGGAATCCTTTTATTTCAAAATGTTTGTGTGCTGCTGCACGTCTGTGTGTGTGTAATAGTGTACGTGCGTTGTGCACCGCCTACAGTATAGCCGCATATTACTAACACGCCCTTTAAATAACACACTAAATACTGCGCTGTTGACTTTAGACCAGGTTTTTGTCGGTCAAAGGCGCAGTCATTTTCAGTTGCCTCAAAATAGCAACACGCCAACAATGCGCCTGAACACACCTTGTTTTCAGACCAGCATGCATATGGGCGAAGAGATGGGTGCAAGTGAATTTGCTATATAAACAATGTGGCGCTAGATGTTAAAATGATAACTGCGTCGGGCTGAAACTAGCAACAAAGCATTTCGCCGGGTGTATGATAGGGCCCTTAAAATTAATTTCCCGGCTAAAGGTTAGCATACACTAGCATTTCGATTATTTTAAAGCTAACAGATACGAACTAAAAGCCACAAAACTCTATTTGATTTCATAGGGTTGTAGAAACACTTCAGGATGATCGGCATTTACTTAAGTAATGCTAACAGTTAGTCATTTGGAAAAGTGGAAACCTTGAAATAAAAATGACAGTTTAACTTAAATATAGCTTTGTGTGAAAACTTTTCTCTGTAGCTGTAGTCGCCCGCAGGAGCTGTCACTAAAGAAACGGTCGACTGGAAAATGTTTGTGTCAGTGTAAATATGCACAATTACCATTCATTCCCTCTCATGCACAAACAGCAGGGCATCCACTTTAAATTAACCCACAGTTTCCTTACTGTATGCAAACTGCTTTTCAGTACCACTTGAGATAGTATTGTTCGTTCAATAAGAGAAAATTGTTCTTCCACCGAGCTCCGCCATCTACTTTGTCTGTTTATATTGTAATCACAGGCTTAGAATAGAACGCAATTAGTTGCTATTGTTTAGAAAACACATGCAATATGTTATACGATGACAATACCAAATCTGTCATGCTTTACGGAAACTTCTGGATGATTGCAATCCATTTTCACAGCACGCAAAACTGTCAAATCTGCAGGTCAAATGACTTATACAAAACCGTGGCTATCTGACCGTGGCCATCCGCTCGGCACAGCGCAGCACGAGGCTCCCATCAATTATTTAAAGGGCACAAATTGATATCACTGCTGCTGGATCCTCTAGTTACGAGGTAATATTCTCTTACAGCGGACATCAACCTCGAACAGCTGGGGAAAACCTCCATGACACGACACAGAGTGACCTAGTAACACGCTCACTAGTTGATACACTAGTTCTCACTCCGATTTCATTCCCTCATGTTTTATAGCATGTATCACATGGCTGATAGTTTCTAGGCCCCTGCTGATGGCGGCTGAGATGCATGGAGAGCCGGACACATGCCATCTGTTGGGCTAATAGTACGATTTTGGGAGTCATTAGAAGGTCACACAAATGATTTTCATTAACATAATTACACAATCCAAAATGTTTCTTTAAAATAAAATAAAAATATAAAATAAGTAAACAAACAAGAAAACAAACCAGTAAACAAGTAAACAAAATCAATCAGTGTATGCCTGGAAATAACTTAATCAAAATAATAAAATACAAATAATATAGAATTTCAAGTGAGTGAGTGAGTGAGCGAGTCTGTGTGTGTGTGTGTGTGTGTGTGGGATTGAGTGAGCGAGCGAGCGTGTGTGTGTGAGAGTGAGTGTGCGTGTTGAGTGTGTTTGTGAGTGAGTGCGTGCGTGCGTGTGTGTGTGTGTGTGTGTTAGTGAGTGAGAGTGTGTGTGTGTGAGTGAGTGAATGAGAGGTGGTGGTGGTGGTGAGTGAGTGGTGGTGAGTGGTGGTGAGGTGAGTGAGTGAGTGGTGAGTGGTGAGTGGTGAGTGGTGAGTGAGTGAGTGGTGAGTGGTGGTGAGTGGTGAGTGAGTGAGTGGTGAGTGGTGAGTGGTGGTGGTGAGTGGTGGTGGAGTGGTGGTGAGTGGTGGTGGTGGTGAGTGGTGAGTGAGTGGTGGTGAGTGGTGAGTGGTGAGTGGTGGTGGTGGTGAGTGAGTGGTGGTGGTGAGTGAGTGAGTGGTGAGTGGTGGTGAGTGGTGGTGAGTGGTGAGTGAGTGGAGTGAGTGAGTGAGTGGTGGTGAGTGAGTGAGTGGTGAGCGAGTAAGGGAGTGAGCGAGCCAGTGTGTCAGTGAGTGAGTGAGTGTGTGTGTGTGTGTGTCAGTGAGTGTGTGTGTGTGTGAGAGAGAGTGAAAGTGTTTTTTTGTGTGTGTGGGTGTGGGTGTGTGAGTGAGTGAGTGAATTTGTGTGTGTGTGTGTGTGTGTGTGTGGTGTGTGTCAGTAAGTGTGCGTGCACGCGCGTGTGTGTGTGTGCGAGTGAGTGAGTATGTGTGTGCGTGCGTGCGTGCGTGCGTGCGTGTGTGTGTGTGTGTGCGTGAGAGTGAGTGTTTGTGTGTGTGCGTGAGAGAGAGAGAGAGAGAGAGAGAGAGAGAGAGTGAGTGAGTGGTGGTGAGTGAGTGAGTGAGTGAGTGAGTGAGTGAGTGAGTGAGTGAGTGAGTGAGTGAGTGAGTGAGTGAGTGAGTGAGTGAGTGAGTGAGTGAGTGAGTGGTGAGTGGTGGTGGTGGTGAGTGAGTGAGTGAGTGAGTGAGTGGTGGTGAGTGGTGGTGGTGAGTGAGTGAGTGAGAGTTATTGAGAGTGAGTGAGTGAGTGATTGAGAGTGAGTGAGTTATTGAGAGTGAGTTATTGAGAGTGGTGGTGAGTGGTGATTGAGAGTGAGTGAGTGATGGAGAGTGAGTGGTGGTGAGTGGTGAGTGGTGGTGAGTGAGTGGTGAGTGAGTGGTGGTGAGTGAGTGAGTGGTGAGTGAGTGGTGAGTGAGTGAGTGAGTGAGTGAGTGAGTGAGTGGTGAGTGAGTGAGTGAGTGGTGGTGAGTGAGTGAGTGGTGAGTGGTGAGTGGTGGTGGTGAGTGAGTGGTGAGCGAGTTATTGAGAGTGAGTTATTGAGAGTGAGTTATTGAGAGTGATTGAGAGTGGTGAGTGATTGAGAGTGATTGAGAGTGAGTGATTGAGAGTGATTAAGTGAGTGATTGTGGTGGTGGTGGTGGTGGTGGTGGTGAGTGATTGAGGTGAGTGGTGGTGGTGGTGGTGGTGAGTGGTGGTGAGTGGTGGTGGTGGTGGTGGTGGTGGTGGTGAGTGGTGGTGGTGGTGGTGGTGGTGAGTGGTGGTGGTGGTGGTGAGTGGTGGTGAGTGGTGGTGGTGGTGAGTGAGTGGTGGTGGTGAGGCGAGTTATTGAGGTGAGTTATTGAGAGTGAGTTATTGAGAGTGATTGAGAGTGAGTGAGTGATTGAGAGTGATTGAGAGTGATTGAGTGATTGAGAGTGATTAAGTGAGTGATTGTGGTGAGTGGTGGTGGTGAGTGAGTGGTGGTGAGTGAGTGATTGAGAGTGAGTGAGTTATTGAGAGTGAGTGAGTTATTGAGAGTGAGTGATTGTGAGTGAGTGAGTGATTGAGAGTGGTGGTGAGTGGTGAGTGAGTGGTGGTGGTGAGTGAGTGGTGAGTGATTGTGAGTGAGTGAGTGATTGAGAGTGAGTGAGTGAGTGAGTGAGTGAGTGATTGAGAGTGAGTGAGTGATTGAGGTGAGTGAGTGAGTGATTGAGAGTGAGTGAGTGGTGGTGAGTGGTGAGTGAGGTGGTGAGTGGTGAGTGGTGAGTGGTGAGTGAGTGAGTGAGTGAGTGAGTGAGTGAGTGAGTGAGTTATTGAGTGAGTTATTTAGAGTGAGTGGTGGTGGTGGTGAGTGAGTGAGTGAGTTATTGAGAGTGAGTTATTTAGAGTGAGTGGTGGTGAGTTATTGAGAGTGAGTTATTTAGAGTGAGTTATTGAGTGAGTGAGTGATTGAGAGTGAGTGATTGAGAGTGAGTGAGTGATTGAGAGTGAGTGATTGAGTGAGTTATTTAGAGTGAGTGAGTGAGTTATTGAGAGTGAGTTATTGAGAGTGAGTGAGTGATTGAGAGTGAGTGATTGAGAGTGAGTGAGTGATTGAGTGAGTGATTGAGAGTGAGTGATTGAGAGTGAGTGATTGAGGTGAGTGAGTGAATGAGTGAGTGAGTGAGTAAGTGATTGAGTGAGTGGTGGTGAGTGAGTGAGTGAGTGAGTGAGTGGTGAGTGGTGGTGGTGAGTGAGTGAGTGAGTGAGTGAGTGAGTGGTGAGTGAGTGGTGAGTGAGTGAGTGGTGAGTAAGTGATTGAGTGAGTGAGTGAGTGATTGAGTGAGTGATTGAGTGAGTGAGTGGCAATACAGGCTAATTGATATTGAATAGGGTTGCAACGGTATACCGGTATATCACGATACTGACATGTATGATTATCTTATCGTGAGCATTTGCTTATACACGCCACAGTTTTTTTTTGGGGTGAAAGCAGATCTCACCTGCGCTACTGCGCATATGCAACTTCATTACACGTCACTGATTAGACTCCACACACATGACAAGACAGAAGAGAACGCGCTGTATGTCAATGTCCTGACACACACACACACACACACGACATCCCGATGTCCTGTCTTTTGTGGCTGTGTCTCAATCAGATCCCTAGTTGCGCCACTCTCGTGCACACATCAAGTTCTCTTTTGCTCTTGAACAAACAATAACAACACAGAGAATGTTGCCAAAATGCCAGTTTTGATGAGTATTCTCGTAGGAGTCTTAAAATAGTTAAATAACGTCTTAAATGAAGTGAGAAAATGAGATGGGCGTGACAGTGTGTCAGATCCGCATCATGTTCGGCAGCCGCCGGTCTTAAAGTGACAGCAGCACTGATGAACAAAGAAATAACGGGAACAGAGAAAAGATGATTCATCTATATTTCATTTATTATTTATGCAGTTAAGAAAGATGGGGGTTTTTTTTCAGAAAAAAGTTTTATATAATAAACCATATTTTATATATGTTATATCTGTTTTCATTTATTGAAGGGTCATTGTAGCTGATTATAATAATAATAATAATAATAATAATAATAATAATAATAATAAACAGAGCAAAACAATAACAAATGTTTAATACCGTAAACCGTGAAACCGTGATATTTTCTGAGACGATTATCATACCGTGAAAATCTCATACCGTTACAACCCTGATTTTGAATTGACCTAAAAACTGGGATGTAGAAATGCAATCAACAATTCAAATTTAAGGAAGTGTAAAAATAAAAATTAAAACAGGTTTGAAGGTTTTGTATTTTAATTAATAAATAAATGGATGGACAGACAGATAGACATAGTCTTTGCACTTGTGCTTGAGTGAATACAACTCTAAAACAGCATCCAAAGAAGTAAGTGTTCAATGAAGCATCCAAAGTAATTAAATATACTTCAAACTGCTCTCTAGAGAGAACAAGTGGTTTGAAACGTAACCCATCCATGTCAACTAGTAGAGGAAAAAAATGACCTGAATGTAGACTTTCAAGCAGGAAAGTTAGTGTTACAGCATCCGGAGGGGGTTAGATGGTATATAGTGATTCCAGTGAGTCTGGCTGAGTATGGTGAGACATTTTACAGGCGACTGGAGATAAAAGACCAAATGGACCACTGCCATTGATCAGTATGAATGAGGTATTACAACATTGGCAAAGTTGGAAGCTACAGTAACGGCTCATTTTCTACAGCTGCAGTCTTCAATCTTCATTAACATTTTGACTCGACTACAATTAGCCCAAGAGTCACTAATTACATACATCACTACAATTAGCGGATTCATTATACTCCTTTTTCACTGAGTAACACTTTTGCTAAGATAAAAGGAGCAATTATGATGCCTGCACTCTCCGTTCTAATCTCACGGGCGGAAAAAATAACATGTCAGTGTCTCAGTGTCACATTTGCTCTGCTGTGGGAAGGGAATAAACCTGAAAAACTTCCATTAACTCAAATGGAAGGTCATGGCGCAACCAAGGCTAAGTCATGGGTTAGATTCCCACAAAAAATGATGATGCTTTAAGATAGAACAAACGAACTATAGCACAAACAAACAAACAATAGAATGATAATGAGGATAGAATGAACGACAGAACGAATGATCAAACAAACAATGATATAGCAAATGACAGGGTGAACGATAGAACAAAGGAATGATAGATAGAATGAACGCTAGAACAACCAAACAATAAATAGAATGAACGCTAGAATAAAATTGAACAATAGAATGAACAAATGAACAAACGAGCGAAACGATAGACAGAATGAACAACAGAACAAACAAATGATAGAATAATCAAAGGACAAAATGATTGAACGAATTCGAAAAATAAAAAAAATCTATAGAACGAATGACAGAATGCACGATAGATAGAATGAAAGAACGATAGATAGACAAGCGACAGACTGAAAGAGATAGAACAAATGAATGAACAAACGAACGAACGATAGATAGAATGAACGAACGAACGACATAACAAACGAACAATAGAATGTTCAAAGGATAGAACAAATGATTGAAATGAATGATAGAACGAACAACAAAACGAACGAACGAAAGAAGAAAAGATATAGAAAAATAGAATATGAATATGAATAATAGAAAAAACTTACAATAGAACAACCTTAAGAAACTAATGAACGAAGAACAAATAAAACAAACGACAATGAACGATAGATAGAACAAACGAATGAGCGATCAAACTACTGTCAACACAATTCATCTGTCTATATACAAAATTCTGCCAAAAGTTTTGGGACGCCTTCCTTTACATGCACATGAACTTTAATAACTTCCCATTGTTAATCCATATGGTTTAATATGGAGTTGGGCCATCCGTTGCAACAGTTTCAACTCTTCTGGGTAGGCTTCCCACAAGGTTTTGGATTGTGTTTATGGGAATGTTTTAGCATTCTTCTAGAAGCGCATTTGTGAGATCAGACACTGATGTTGGAAGAGAGGGCCTGGCTCCCAGTCTCCGCTCTAATTCATCCCAAAGGTGTTCTATCGGGTTGAGGTCAGGACTCTGTACAGGCCAGTCAAGTTCCTCCACACCAAACTCGTTCATTCATGTCTTTATGGACCTTGCTTTGTGCACTGGTGCGCAGTCATGTTGGAACAGGAAGAGGCCATCCCCAAACTGTTCCCACAAAGTTGAGAGCATGAAATTGTCCAAAATGTTGTGTTATGCTGTAGCATTAAAGGATTAGTTCACTTTTTAAAAAACTTTTGCTGATAATTTACTCACCCCCATGTCATCCAAGATGTCCATGTCTTTCTTTGTTCAGTCGAAAAGAAATTAAGGTTTTTGATTCAAACATTTCTCCTTATAATGGAGGCAATGGACCCCAAACAGTTACAGGTCCGAATGATAGTTTCAGTGCAGCTTCAAAGGGCTTTAAACCATACCAGACGATGAATAAGGGTCTTATCTATAGCCAAACGATCAGTTTCTGATACGAGCAGTATTTATGCTATTATTTAACCTCTTATTAGACGAGCGTGATCATCTCTGAGCTCCGTCATAACTTCCACCAAGTGAGGTCAAATACGAGCGTGGTCATAGATATATCGATCATAGATGCCTCATTCTACTGATCCGTGCAACGCTAATGAGGCATCTACATATAAATCTATGGTAAAATAATAGCATAAATACTGCTTGGCTAGATAAGACCCTTATTCATCGTCTGGTATGGTTTAAAGCCCTTTGAAGCTGCACTGTCATTCGGACCTGTAACTGTTTGGGGTCCATTGCCTCCATTATAAGGAGAAATGTTTGCATCAAAAACCTTCATTTCTTTTCTACTGCAGAAAGAAAGACATGGACATCTTGGATGACATGGGGGTGAGTAAATTATCAGCAAAAGTTTTTTTAAAAGTGAACTAATCCTTTAAGAGTTCCTTTCACTGGAACTAAGGAGCCAAGCCCAACCCCTGAAAAAAACAAAACAAAACACACCATAATTCCCCCTCCACCAAACTTTACACTTGGCACAATGCAGTCAGGCAAGTACTGTTCTCCTGCCAACCGCCAAACCCAGATTCCAAACCCAGACAGAAACGCAATTTGTCATTCCAGAGAACACGTCTCCACTGAGTCCAGTGGTGGAGTGCTTTACACCACTGCATCCGATGCTTTGCATTGCGCTTGGTGATGAAAGGCTTGGATGCAGCTGCTCCGCCATAGAAACCCATTTCATGAAGCTCTCTACACACTGTTCTTGAGCTAATCTGAAGGCCACATGAAGTTTGGAGGTCTGTAGCTATTGACTCTGCAGAAAGTTGGCTGAGTTGCTGTTGTTCCCAATTGCTTCCACTTTGTTATAATACCACTAGCAGTTGACCGTGGAATATTTAGTAGTGAGGAAATTTCACGAATGGACTTATTGCACCTATCACGGTTCCACGCTTGAATTCACTGAGTTCCTGAGAGCGACCCATTCTTTCACAATATCAAAATAAATAATTCAATTATATAATAAATATACATGTAAAACAATTAAATTCATAACCTTAATAATAATTGTAATATGCTCTTATTTTCATTAAGGTATATAATTTCTTGTATTCCTCAATCGCAAGTCACTTTAGATAAAAGCATCTGCTAAATGAATACATGTAAATGTAAGCTTAAGTTTCTTGATGTCACATCTCGTAGGTCTTTTTTTTAATAAATAGAATAAAAAATAGAATAACTATACATGCTAGTATATATCCACTAAGATACAGCTGCAATATTAATTGAATAAAACATTTGTATTAAAATAAAATTCAAAAATAATTATTTGTCAAATACCGAAGCTGTTTTGATGTTACAAAATGATGATTTAATAATTTAATGATGATTTATGCTGCATACTGTGTGAAAATGCAGATTTGTACATAGGGTAAAGAGTGAGCTCTCCATGTCCTTAGCCGCTTAGTGAAGAGTTAGAAGTTCCTACTTGATGATACTCTCATCCCACTAGCTCAACAGGCGATGAACAGCATTATGTGTGAGTGTGAGGTGAACGCACACATCGAACACATCTACACTGAACCCACTCATGACTGTATGCCAGCCAGGGCAGCGCTGAGCGCTGGAGAACTTGGCAGAACATTAAACGAGAACATGCTCCGTGTATGTTCTGGCTTAGGGGCGAACGCACTGTGATACGCAAGTGTGGGCTGTTGCTTTTCTCTCTCCTAATAAAACCATAATAAAACCATCTATTTACTGTGGGTGTATTACAGAGGTTTGTGCCCTCTCTGTTTACCCAAGCACACACACACACACACACTCCCACACACACCTGCAGCACAAGTAGCCGTTCCCCAACTCAATTCTGACTAATTGTGCAAATGTCTGTCAGCTGAAGTTGGCAGTTGTCTATGTGTAAGGTAAACTGGCAGTCCTGTTGCCATGGCATGCATGCCTGTGATTTTCTACGTCCTGTGGCGCAGGAAGCCAGCAGCCCAGCTTTGCACACCATTCCATGCGCTGATGAATATTTCAGTGTGCCGCCATCGGGAAGGAGAGAGATCCTTTTTTTCTTCTTCTGGCACTCCTCTGCTTCCTGTTTGATCTCTTGTAGCGTGTCACATGGTCCCAAAGTCCTCCAATTTTGTTCATCATGCGGTGTCAGTGGCATCCATAATGGATAGAAGTAAGCCTTTTCACATTACTATTCATGCCTTTTCTCCTATTGCAATCCAGTCGCAACACATCCTTATTTAAATCAACCCGATGCCACCCTCCAACATAACCAGACACGTAAATAATAAACTGGGACTCATTCACACACACACACACACGACATTCCATAGGTGTAATGCATTTTATACTGTACAAACTGTATTTTCTATCCCCCTACACTGCCCCTGCCCCTAAACCTACCCATCACAGGAGACATGCTGCATTTTTACATTTTCAAAAAACATAACTTAGTGTGATTTATAAGATGTTTTCCTCATGGGGACCAAAAAATGTCCCCACAAGGACAAGGATTTTGGATATTGCCATCTTTGTGGGGACATTTTGTGGGATTACCAGTCCACACACACACACACACACATACACACACAAATACACACACAAACACACAAACACACACAGGCGTCACTAGACATAAATATTCAGTGCCCATTAGCACAATACCATAATGCAAAACTGTCCAAGTAAATAAATCAAAGTTGCGTTTTTGCTAGATGATAAAAAAAAATAATTATAATAAATAATCAAATTAAAATTATAATAAAATAATAATAATAAATAATGACAACAATAATAATACAATACATAAATGAAATACATACTATATTTAAAAATATACATTTAATATTTTTTTAATATTTTATTTCTGTATTTGTTTATTTATTTTGAAGATACAAATAATTAAAACAATGATCATAGTAATAATAATAGTAATTTCTAAAATAATTAAAAATAATTGCATACAAAAATGTAGTAGTAATAATAATAACAATAATCCAATAAATAAATATTTTTTATTTATTCATTCATTTATAAATGACAATTAAAACGTTATAATAGTAATATAGTAATAATAGTATTTATCAATATTAATAATAATTAAATGTAATTAAATATTTAGAATTAAATAATAAATGTATCATTAAAAATAATTGTATCAATTTATTAATACAATTAATAATAATAATAATAATAATAACAGCAGCAGTAATAAAAAAATACTTTTTATTTATTAATTCATTTCTTTTTAAATGACAATTAAAACATTGTAATAGTAATATAGTAATAATAGTGTTTATCAATATTCATAATAATACAATTAAATTAAACATAATTATATCACTTTAATAATAATAATAATAATAATAATAATAATAATAATAATAATACAAACAATAAAATACATACAATTATTTAAAAAAAATATATATATATATATATATATATATATATATATATATATATATATATATATATATATATATATATATATATATATATATATATATATATATATATGTTAAAGTTTTATCAAAACTTTCAAATTTTTAAAGTTTCAAATTTACAAAAATCCGTGATTCCGTGATTTGATGAACTTTTCCAGAACTGTATGGTGCTTATTCTAGTAGGTAAAATAAAAACCTTTTTCTGTGGGCAGACAGACAGATTGCAGCAGAAGTGCGAGGGGGCGGTGAAGTACAGCACTGGGACCTGCTCTGAAAAGTTACCTGCTAGGTAGGTAGCGATTCATTTTCGATGAGCGGAACGGGTGGGCAGAGTGGGCACAAGCCCAAGAAAATGCTGCGGATGAGCCGAAAAGAAGGCTGTGTGGTCACAATTCCATGAGAAATGTAAAGAATATATACCATTTATATATTTAGGGCTATTCATTTATATGAATTCATTTGGGCAAATGAAATGATGTGGTGGCCGAGGCTACCTAACATGACACTGCAAGAATAGAAACCAGAAAAATCTTTTTGTTAAATATTTTCTTGTTTAAGCATAAAAAAAGGTTTATACTTAAAACAAGAAAAAAGACAAGTCGCATGTAGGGGTGGGGGGGTTAAAATCGATAAAGCATAGTACTGCGATATTTTGTGGTGATATTATATCGCTACAAGGACGGCAAGTATCAATATTTTCAGGATTTTGGATACAAATTTTACCATAAGCTTATAACGCAGGAAAAACTCATTTGAAATATTTCTTTCAGACTGTAATATACCACAAAAAGCGCATCACTCTCGCTCACACACATGCGGCAGTGAGTTGTGTGTGCAGGAAGCGCAT
Source organism: Gobiocypris rarus (assembly GCA_023029165.1). NCBI lineage: Eukaryota > Metazoa > Chordata > Actinopteri > Cypriniformes > Gobionidae > Gobiocypris > Gobiocypris rarus. The sequence continues at coordinate 15,062,430 of CM040927.1, forward strand.
TCTTGCATATTCTGAACATGGACCGCTCTGTCCACGTTTGTGTATTAGACTAACTGTTAGTTATGTGTTGATTCGACATGCAAGTGCAAGCCAGCTGAGCTGCGCACTGCAATACAACAGAACTTCGCTCACAATTACAATCAAAGAAGCTGTCTATATTATGCCATATCTACACTGTCAGCGCACTCGTTCATTATACAACACAATAGGCTTGCTCTCAGTGTTACCGGTGTTCAGCCGGTAACATCACCTGCCTACTTTACCACTTGCCGCGGCACCACCCCCACCACCATTTAGATTTTTTTATAGTAGGAAAAATCATTTAGTTCAGTTAGAGAACAGACACTACAGTTAAAAACTGAATGTGCAGTGTGAGCCGAACGAGCTGAATGACAAGACGACAGTGGGAGATTTGGTTTCAAAGCGAAATGTAAAAGTGCCTATTTAAAGGGCTAGTTCACCCCAAAAAATTGCCCATGATTTACTCACTCTCAAGTCATTCTAGGTGTATATGGCACCACACAGAAAAATGAACTTTCACTGTTGTTAGTTACACTCAAATCACCCTTGTTCAGATTACTTAAAAAACTCATGTAACTACATAAACTTAAAATGACTGAGTTTAATGAGTACTGACAGCTTCACTCAATATGTGTTTGTTCGGTCAACTTAACATTGCTGAGTGAAACGAACAAACTGGGCAGTGGATCTGTAGTTCCCAGCATGCTTTGCAAGGGACTGCATTTAGTAAAATTAGGGAGTAAATTTAGAAAAAAAGTGTTATTTTATGTGTTTTTCAGTAAAGGGAAAGATGTTGTTAGGTAATGTTAGTGTTTAATGTTCAGTTATGTTGGACATTTAGAGGAGTTTCTGTAATTTTGTGGTTACCATTATTCAGAAGAGAGGTGCCTGTGTTTCAGCTGTGGGCACTCATATACACATATTTATTGGATGGAAATGGATGGGAATACAATGGTAGTCAAAGGCTGTCGAGATCTGCTTGGTTACAAACATTCTTCCAAATATCTTCCTTTGTGTTCAGCAGAAGAAAAAAAATCACACAGGTTTTGAACAACTTGAGGGTGAGTAAATGATGATTTTTGGGTGAACAATTTAAAATTTTGGGTGAACTATCCCTTTAATATGTTACTGCAATACTCAGCATATCGCAGCATACTGCAAAAAAATAAATCGCAATAATATTGTCTCGTGGCTTAAATATCGCAATAATATCTGCCGATTCCCACCCCTAGTCGTATGCAGTTTTGCTAATCAAGTAATTCATCCTATTTAAAGAATGATTGGATTTGTTTTACTAGAAACCTAAAAGAAAAATTATTTTTTGCAACGTAAGAACACTCTTACCCTCTCTCTGATCTTCCATCACATAATTGACATGAGCTCTTATCCCACGGGTAGTCAGATCCATTCCATTGTTATTTTAGTGTATTTTATTGCTATATGCTTGAGTTATTACAGATATTGACATTCAGACATTATTAACTAAACTTCATCAGCCGGATGGCAGGAGGGCTGACTCCCTTGACCCTTCCTCTAAAATAATCTATGAGAAAGGCTTTCCAGCTTGCTTCCATGAACATTGATTTAGCCCGCACGTCTCAAATTTCCTGAATATATTATAAGAGATATTGTATTTGCGCAATCATTGAGGAAGGCAGGTAACCGTATAGTGATCTCTTCCAATAACTGATCTATTAAAGGTTTAGTTCACCAAGAAATTAATTCTGTCCTCATTTACCTGCCCTCAATTTGTTTGTGTGTGTGTGTGTGTGTGTGTGTGTGTGTGTGTGTGTGTGTGTGTGTGTGTGTGTGTGTGTGTGTGTGTGTGATGCTTTATAACACATTAAAACAAGGAATTGTTTTTAACAATAACATTTTGTTAGGTTTCTGCTTAAACAAATAAGGAAAAGATCATATTTTAAAACGACTATTATTATCTTAAACAGTTTTAATCCGAGCAGTTTTGTTTATTTTAATGTTTATTCATTTGTATATTTTTTATTTAAAAATCCTGATTCAGAAATGTATTTTTGTAAAAGAATATTGTCACTGTCCTTGGACTTTTACGTTGAAGTGTTTCCTGTGCTTAATTTTGTAGTTCTTTGTAGTTTTTCATGCTGATTAGTCTCCCCAGGTGTTTCCCATTTACCACACCCCTTGTTATCTTGTTAAGCTAGTCTTCCCTGTGTCTATATAGTGCCTTTGTCTTACTGGTGTTGTGTTGGTTGTTGTACATGTAATGGTTGCTTCTAGTTCTATTGGCCGTTGTTCCTTTCGTTTCTTTATACTTTGAGTTCTTTGTTCAATGTGCTATTTTATTAAAACCCCTGCATTTACACTTTCAACTATTTTGGTTGATTTCCGGGCACTATGTGCAGAAAAAAAGGCACCAAAACTGTCACATGCAAATTGTCAATGCTGTAACCCCTTTGTTGGCTGCCGAAATAAATACACGCAAATAAATGCTTACGCTTATCGTGTGAAACAGGCCAAAGAATTAACCTTGCTAGCACCGAAAAATTCACTGCCGCAAAGATGGCAGCCGTGCATGACCGATAGTGGTGTGGAAAATGAGAGCTGCTAATTAGGTGAGTGTCTCTCGCCAGCAGAGTCTCGTCGTCATCTAGAAGGCCAGTAATAATGACCCATGTCCCTCCTTTCCCCAAATAGCCTCCAAGACTGCAGAGTGTCGCAGACCTGCTCAACAAGTTACCCGGCTACATGTGACTCGCCAAATATAACCCGAAACCTTACCACTTCCCCGCTTGCTGGGAAGCTGTGCAGTCATCAAAGCAAAGTTATTTATAGGGCCAAATAGTGACTTTTGCAACAAAACAACATACTTGACACTGATTTAAATGGCAGCCGGAAAATAATTCAGTCTAAGAAAGTCTCGCGGCAAACTAACTTGCGTGGGCGGTAAACGTTAGCGCGATCCCTCGCAAGCGCATGGGAATTTAATGAATTCGTGGGGTGCCGACCACAAGATCATTAGAACACAGCGTCTGGATTCTAAAAAGCTTTTTTTCCTGTAACACTAACCAATTAAAGAGGAATCATGTTGGTAGAAGCTGACATTATGTTCAGAATTTTGCACAAGGGTTCATATGCTTGTAGTGGCCTTTTAATCTCGCAGAAGGTAGGGTACAAACATGTTGCGCTTATTTTCAGAGAAAAGTTTAATGAAATGTTCAAATGTGAATGGGTCATTGTGTCTTGAAACTACACTTCTTGGTTTGTTCTCTAAGAGAGACTACTATCTAGCAGCGACCTATCAGATGTCATTTACAGAACTGTGCAGTTTGCTTTAAAGGGACAAATGAAAATTCTGGCATTATTTATCCACCATCATGCATGGAAGCTTGATTCTGCCACAAAATAAAAAGGTAATTGCACATTTCACCATTCTGACTTTTTTTCAACTGGCAATTCTGACTTTTTTCCCCCAGAAATGCATGATATAAACTGACAACTGCAAGCTATAAAGTCAGAATCGTGTGATATAAACTTGCATATGCATGCTATAAAGTTATAACGTTTTAAAGGGGGGATGAATTGAGAAATCAACTTTCCCTTGAGCTTTAGATATATAAAAGGTCATGGTAATATAAGAATATCCTGTAAGTTTCAGAGCTGAAAACTTCCTTGTTAGTCAAAGAAATGCTTTTATAGACACCAGGTCCAGCAAACGACTTTGAAACGGTTTTTCAAAGTGGGGATCTATGACGTCAAAGATGTTCTTTGTCTGTGTGTCAGTAAATCAGACCAGTGACTAAACATCAACTTGTTGTTTCTCTTAGTATTTATCAGTGACGCGTTTACCACACTGTAAAAAAATATTTTAAAATTAAGTTACCTGGTTGCCTTAAAATTTTGAGTTCATTAAAATAAAAAATTAGAGTTAATACAATGAAATTTTTTCAGAATATAGACATCACCCGTTATTAAAATATTATGCAAATATTTTGTAAACATATTGTGTAATTGTGTTTTATTTGTTATAATGCAGTGAAACATGCCAAATTGTGCTATTTTCATGATTTATCACAACATTTTTTATTTATTTATGTGGTTCAGATACAATAATATTTTAAGTTTCTATTCATTAAACTAATTTCCTTCATTGTATTAACTCAAATGTTTAATTTCAATGAACTCAAAATTTTAAGGCAACCAGATTACTTGCTTTTTTAAGTTAAACCAACCAACAATTTTTTTACAGTGCAGTTACTCACGTTTTATTCAACAAATCTCGTAACTATATCAGGTTTGACGTTTGCACTGTTAGTGAAGATGAAAGCATTCCTTAGTGTACAGAAACTGAGTTGTAATGATGAGATGCGCTCAAAATGTTTGTTATTGGCTACAATGATCATCACTGCAACCTTTCATGCCACGATCTTACTATAATGTAAAACTATTTCAAATGGAAAGACGTTAGCCAATCACAGCAGTGGGCGTTTACACTAAAGTCTCACAGCAGACACACCCCTTAAAACAGAGCATTCAGAGCAGAAGGCTAAAATCAGGGTAGGAAAAATGCCTTTTAATTATAAATTATGACAATTTTTTATGTAAAAAGCATTCTAACATTATAAGTGCACCCCAGGAAACATCATAAAACAAAAAAACAACGCAGATCATGACCCCTTTAATTACGAGTTTACATCACGTCATTGTGAGTTTATAATTCACAATTCTGACTTTTTTCCTCAGAAATGCGTGATATAAAGTCAGAATTGTTTGACATGAAGCCAGAATTGTGTGATATAAACTCACAATTGAGAGCTATAAAGTCAGAATCCTGAGATATAATTGCAAGTCTACATCTCTCACAGTTCTGAGAAAGAAAAAGTCAATTTTGAGATAAAAAGTCGCAATTATTTTTTTATTTATAAATTGTTTTATTCTCTAACTGAAACGAGCTTCCATACTCATGTCATTCCAAACTTGGATGACTTTCTTTTGCGGTACATAATAGATATTTAACACAAGGGAAAATTATGAGCACCACCAGTAAATATTGTCAAAATTAAAATTTTGTGGGTGAGCTTTGCCTTAAAGCTACAGTGTATCTGTGAAAATATTATAATTAAATTTTGGACAGACAGGAATTCTTTTTTTTTTTTTTTTTAAAGTCTACCCGTTTTTGTTCACAGTATAATCCATTTCCATTAAACAGTATAAAAGCAAAGTGAACTGTGGTGGCTTTACATGTCAGCCAAATGGCTCTTCCTGGTTTATCTGACTGGTCTCTGTTGCACTGTGCACCAGATCCAGATCGTATGCCAAACGTCTGGATAATCAGACTAATAATAGCAGGGCTCAACAATAAGAATGGATCTGCTGGCCCGGGGCCGGTTTGACAAGAGTTTCAGGACAGATGACAGAACTGTCACAAAATTTTACATTCACTGATCTTGTACAACCTTTTGTTCCATCTTTCGTTGTAGTTCTCCAGCAAAATTATGATCATGTTTTCTTCCCTATTGGGACATATATCCGAGTGAAAAAAGAAAACATTTAGAGCAGGACTTGATTTTGTACATTTGAACTTGATTGGATTGTTGGATGGTTGTAGCCTGACAAGGTATTGGGACTGGGAACACGCCATTGGCAGGGCTCAATCCGAGGGGCGGGATGAACGGTTGTCTTTCAAATTCCCTCTGCACGCAATAGGATAGCGTTTTAACCAATAGGAAAGAGACTACAATCACAAGCGCGTTGTGGCTGAGTCCCGTACGTTTTCCCACCAGGGGAGCTAGTTGATAGACTAAACTTGTGCCATATCCGGTCTGCAAAACTCTGAACACATCTTCATTTTTCCATTTTAAAATAAAATAAAATATATATTAATAATTCAACAAATAAGAACACACATTTAAAAACAAAAAAACAAAACAAATTAAATATTAAATGTGAATAAATCCTTAATAATCCTTATTGTTTTGCCCTGAATACAGAAACCAATTATGGGGGAATTGTTCTGCCATTCCGTGTGGAAGCATTCCCAACCAGTGTGGACAAAATCCAGATGTCTATGGCACGGTGCATCACTCAATCCATCACTGAACTGAAAATACCCAACAGTGTCATGATAACACTCCAGTGAACACCACTGCAGAGCATAATAAATATTCATTCATTCTGTTGAATGGGCTTAATGCTGCGCTTACAGTCCCTGCGGCGGACCCCAAGTATTCTCCTCCATCTAAGTGGCATGCATTTTTAATACTTTTATCACATTCAAGGGAGTCGAGAAACAACTGTATGGCATTCAGGACCATTAACCACTCGAGGAGCCGAGATAACATTTGCGTTAACAGGTGTTGGCGTGCCTCTAGTGAAATGGCTCAACGGCTTAGGTAATTCAAATAAGCGGAACACGCAACTGCAATTTGTCGCAGGCAGTCAAATTCCTCATAAAGCTTTTTGGGTCGTGGGCAGAGCAACAATTTAACCCTTGACCGGTGGCATTGTGAAACAAAGGATAAAATCAATAATGAAAGAGTACCGCTTTCTCAATATGTCCAAGCATGTCGCGATTGAACCATAAATCAACCATGAGATTGCTTCCTGTTGGGATTGGCCATACGTGCTGTCAGTCTACGATTGACCTAACGGTTGAATATTCAGAGTCATTCCCATGAGACCAGGCCCACACAGAGCTCTGCGATCTTTTTCTCGTTCCAGCAGCTGCCGGGTGACTCCCGAAGGCTTGTCACGCTGATGGGTCGGTCACACAAACACATATGCAACATGGATCCAGCCCACACAGGCAGCGACCTGCTACGCTTTACTCACCCTTTTGCCCTCTTTCCTGGTGTTCCTGGTTGACCGGGCAGGCCAGCATCTCCCTGAGGGAAGATGGGTAAAGGATCAGGGTTCTAGTTCTCAGAAAACATCGCAGGCTAGTCTGGATCTAGGCTTCCACCTGTTTGTGGTCATAACTGCCTTCAAAAAAATTATTTAGACCTAGAAGCAACTTTGATGTGAATACGAGCACATAGCAGCTGGCTCTGCCTGGACGGGTTTAGACATCGGCGTTTATTAAAGTGCTGAGAGACAGATGTTTAACCGGCATGTTAACAACTCATGGGTGAACTTCGTTATGGAAGGCAAAAAAATAAAATCATTCAATTTATGCAAATGCTGTTGAAGCGCATACCTTTTCTCCAGGAGCTCCTGGGGGACCCTGAAAAAAAAAGACAAATTTGGATGATTTTTAATATACAAACTAGACATTTGGTGTAAGATTTATGTTTTTGAAAGAAGCCTCTTATGCAACTCTTACAAGACATTTATAAGCACTTATAAGAATTTACTTGATAAAAATACAATAAAAGCAGTAATATTGTGAAATATTATTACAATTTAAAACATTTTTATTTTAGTATATTTTAAAATATAAATTATTGCTGTGAAAAGGTTGAATTTTCAGCATTAGTGTCCATGATCCATCATCTAATCATTCTAATATACTGATTTGTTGCTCCATAAATTATTACTATGTTATTGTCTTATTACTATCAAAGTTAAACCCATTTCTGCTGAGTAATATATTAGTGATATTGTGAAACTTTTTCCATTTATTTGAAGAATAGGGAGCTCAAAATACACTACAAACGCTATATTGCCAAAGGTTTTGAGATGCCTGCCTTTACAGCTATAACATCTTCAACTCTTCTGTGAAGGCTTTCCACAAGGTTTTGAATTGTGTTTTTGGGAATTTGTGATCATTCTTCTAGAAGCGCATTTGTGAGGTCAGACACTGATGTTGGGCGAGAAGGCCTGGCTCCCAGTCTCCGCTCTAATTCATCCCAAAATTGTTATATCGGGTTGAGGTCAGGACTCTGTACAGGCCAGTCAAGTTCCTCCACACCAAACTCGCTCATCCATGTCTTTATGGACATTGCTTTGTGCACTGTTGCGCAGTCATGTTGGAACAGGAAGGGGCCATCCTCAAACAGTCCCCAAAAAGTTGGGAGCAAATGGGAAATTATCCAAAATGTCTTGGTTTGCTGAAGCATTAAGAGTTCCTTTCACTGGAAATAAGGGACCAAGCTTAACTCCTGAAAAACAACCCCACACCATAATCCCCCCTTCACCAAACTTTACACTTGTCACAATGCAGTCAGGCAAGTCCTATTCCCCTGGCAACCAGCAAAACCCAGACTCATCCATCGGATTGCCAGACAGAGAAGCGTAATTGGTCACTCCAGAGAACACGTCTCCACTGCTCTAGAGTCCAGTGGCAGCGTGCTTTACACCACTGCATTCGATGCTCTGCATTGCACTTGGTGATGTAAGGCTTGGATGCAGCTGCTTGGCCATTAAAATCTATCCCATGAAGCTCTCTACTCACGGTTCTTGAGCTAATCTGAAGGCCACATCAAGTTTGAAGGTCTGAAGCTATTGACTCTCCAGGAAGTTGTGACCCCGCTCTGTGATTTTACGTGGCCTACCACTTTGTGACAGGCCACGTAAAATCACAAAGTTGCTGTTGTTCCCAATTGCTTCCACTAACATTATAATACCATTAACAGTCGACCGAGGAATATTTAGTAGTGATGAAATTTCATGAATGGACTTATTGGACAGGTGGACTTATTGGACACGCTTGAATTCACTGAGCTCCTGAGAGCGACCCATTCTTTCACAAATGTTTGTAGAAGCAGTCTGCATGCCTAGGTGCTTGATTTTATACACCATTAGCCATGGAAGTGTTTGCAATCACTTTCCAATACTCCGATTGTCACTCAGAAACAGTAAAGACATTTATAATGTTGTAAAATATTTGATCAATTTAATGCACAACTTTCTTAAAAAAATATTTAAGTGTATTTTGGTGTAACTGAATATAGAAATGCCAGTGCTTGCAAGAGTATTGTTACAGTTTTAGGTAAATTAAGGCTTTAGTTGTTTAAATTACATGCTGCAGAATGTGCAGATGCTTTGCCACCTTACACTCAGGACACATCTAGTTTATGTTGTCTGTGAACATGAACTACATAAAATATTGCCTTTTAGTAAAATAGATTTGAACAAGTAGAAGCGATCAGTCACAATTTTGAATGCAAATATAACATTTGATGTCATTGATTTTGGTTACATTTTCACTGTTAAACATTCTCATAATTAAAGTAGCCTGCTGAAATGATCTACAAAAAATATATATTTTAACTAAGTCAATACATTAAGCAGTTCTAGCTGAATAATTTACAGAAATATCTGAAGAAGCAGCAGAAGCAGACCAACATTTCTACTTGAGTTTAATTAAAAACACTCTGGGAAAAAAGGCAAAAGGCTTTCGCTATGAATCATCAAAAATTCCAGGAAAGTGCCTTACAAGCACTGTAATAAAAGTCTCATGAAAAATAAAAACAGTCAAATCTGCACTGCTATGTGCTGGCATTCAGTTTCAGAACACTGAAATGAAATGTGTTTTTACCTGGTCTCCTTTTTGAGCTTGCTTTTCAATCTAAGAGAAAGCAGAAGGGAAATATACCGTCTTTCATCAAACAGAGACAGCAATTAACTTCAGCTGTTAATGCTGTTAAAACAAAGGTCAGGATATCTTTACAGTACATGACCCACTAAAAAGACAAACCGCATGACCATTCACATACAAGACACATACAGATGGCCTTTCAGATGCAGAGTGTGGTGTTATCTTTCAGCTGGCATCCTCGAAAACAATGACACGTCTTAGAAACAGCTGCAAAAATAGCCATTCACTCGTAGTGTCTGGTGAAAGTCGGAGAACAAGAGCTTTAAAAGCTCCTAAAACTGTCAAAATGTAACAGGGGAGAGACGGCCTGTGATGTTAGAGGCCGTAAATAAGAGCGACAGATGTCCAGATCTATGATAGAATATAAAATAACCTGAAACATTGATAAAATCAGAAATGCCAGCTATAAGCTATTTGTTTATACATAAATAACATTAGCCGCAAAAGCTTGTTAAACTGTTTTTGTACGACACGATTTACAACTTGACTACAAGAGGGAGTGGTGATATGGCGAGTGTGTTGTCGGCTTTCACGTTTGCATCCCTGGTATTCCTGCTTGTCCTCATAAAATGTAAAATTAGCATTAGTAAATAACTGTTATGCCCTGATACAGTTTCGTTGGGGTTAGTTTACTGTTTAGGTTACATAAAGGGGCAGAGCTGTTGTACTGTATCCTAACACACAAAGATCATACAGTACATCCCTCTGCTGTTTTATGAGATGTAACAGACGTGTCCCTCATATGAGGTGCTGCCTACTTGCAGGACATGTCTAACTTCCACAGTCTGGTTATTCTGGTCACCCCTGTGAGAGCATGTGCCGGCTCTCCATTGTTTTAGTTGTGAAGATAAAGAAAGCGAATGGTGTATTTATAGTATTAAAATCAAAATGAAACTTTGCTATACAGTTCAAAAGTTTGGGGGCGTAGCTACCACCTTGCATGCTCGTCATTTTAAAAGCAAAAACGTGTTCTGTGTGAACAAGTTGCAAAAATAAAGTTAGTATAATGACACTGACATATAGCCTGACATCATCTCATCTGACAGCAGATACTGAATCAGGACAGCGCAAGACGAAGGTAAGTGGAACGAACCCCCCTATTTTAAAAGTTTAAAAAAGGCTGGTTTACACAGAACACGTTTTTGCTGTTAAAAACACGAGTCAGAGGTCAGTGGAACAAAAAAAGCACAAGGTCACTTTTTTGAAAAGTAATGCTGAATGCTGTGACATTTGCAAAAGATGCAAGGCGTGGTATAGCGTTTAAAGAAATCTGTCTAGCGTGTTTGCATTTGAAAATCATGAAAAAGTAGCGCAGTGAAATGGAAAAAAAAACGTGTTGTGTGTGAACGACCCCTAACTTTTGAACTTGACCGCTGCGTTATTAGAACGTTGTTCCATGCACGACATGCTAGCACAATGGTCAATTGTCCGTCTAGCACATTTAAGTAGAAAAACAATGGAAAAGTAGTGCAGTGGAATAGGAATTTTTTCTGTATGAACGGACCCGAACTTCTTTTAAATTGAGCTCTGTGTTTTTAGAACGTTGTTCCATGCACGAGATGCGAGGCAATGGTCAACTGTCCGTCTAGCACATTTAAAGGGGTCATTTACTAAGAAATACAATTTTCCTTGAAGAGGTCATCATACTATAAGAATATCCTGTACGTTTCAGAACTAAAAACTTCCTTGTTAATCCAAAAACAGCTTTTATTGTTACCAAGTCCAGAGAATGACTCACTATGAGTGTGCCTATTTATAGAGGAAAGAGCACCTCTGCAGAAGAAAATCCACGCCTACTTCTTCATTGCAACTTTGGCCCCGCCCACTGGCGTGTTAGTGAGATGATGAGGACAGAAGAGCGATACAGGATCACTGCACTAAAAATAACATTGCCTTCCAAAGGATCCTAATAGGAATGTGGTTATTTATTTTCAACAATGTAAAATGTCTCAGTTGATCATTATTTATTTGTATTTAGTACATTTCACTGTGGATTATTTGGTTAATCAGTCACAATTCTGATGTAAGCTTTGCAAACAGACTTAAGATATGGACTCAACAATACTGCGACAACATGTAAGTAACCATGTTAATTCTAATGACTGATCTGTGACCAGTGATTTCTGATATGTAATGATTCATGTACAGTCAGATGTTCTTTGTCTGTGTGTCAGTAAATCAAACCAGTGACTAAATGGTCAACTTCACATTGTTAATAATCTGTTATTTAAACTCTGATTAAATTATATATAGAAAGTGATCAAAGAACGCTCCCTTTACAATCGCTGGAGCTGTCAATCAAACAGTGTGAGTTTATCAGTGACTGGGTTCTGGACTCTCGCCAAAACTCCCTTTATAATCAACGAATCTCTTATTTGCATCATGTTTGAACTGTTAGTTATGATGAAAGCATTCGTGAGAGTGCAGAAATTAAGTTGCAATGACGGGATCGCTACATCCATGCGCTCAACATGTCTGTGATCGGCTAATGCTAATGCAATAATCCACACTTTTCATGATAAGTTTACCTTGAGAGCTGTATAAGTAAAAATTTGCTTATTTTATATGCAAAGATGTTAGCCAATCACAGCAGTGGCAATAGTTGACCTCTCAGGAATATTGATAGAAGATGTATTTTATGAAGCACAAATAGAGTTAATGTTATAATAGATCGTTAGAATCTAACTGCAGTTAGATAACGTGAGAAGCACTGCTAAAGCTACTATATCCAGATGCTATCGTCATATTTCAACAGTTTTTACTCTCTCTGAGATCTTTCTGTCGAAATGCGTTTCTATGAAGTAGCCCATTTAAGGAATAACGACTAGTGCCTGGATATAAAGAGCTGGATTCAATTGGTTGCCCTGTTTTTTGTTTTGTTTTGTTTTTTACACTATTTAAAACTTCTTTCTTGGGTTAAATTCTGCATATGCTAGCATCATTCATTTATATTCATCTGTTGTGTATGCTTTGAGTATCATTTACATTCAGACGTTAACAATGATGAAAGAAATTACCCCAACCAGCAGAGGGCGGAAGAGGAACACTTATTGGCTCATTAGCCATTATTTTCTCTTTTTTTGAATAGATTGTTAATAGATCAAATTACTATTATAACATTAAAATATCTATTTTTGTTACTTTATTTGTACTGAAGTGTTAAATATATAGGCCTAGGCTTATTGTAGGGAACACCACAAAGTCTACTGAAAAACAAAAACATTTGACCAAACTTCACAATAAGTCGTTATTTAAATCCTTGTTTGTTATGATGAGAGGATTTGTAGATAATGAGAAGATTTGTGTAAAATATAAACTTGCACTAAAATTCATTCAGTGTCTTGAGACCGTAAAAAATTGTTGTGATCGATACTGAGAGGATTCTCATTCCCAGTAAATTAAACATATTAATTTCTCATTATTTTTAACATAAATGCCGTGATTGGCTACAATACTCCAAGCTGTAAATTCATGTTGTACTCTCGTGACCCCAATAAAATAACCAGATCACTCAAGAAAAAGATTAACGTTGTCTCTTTTGTATCTCTCCCCAGAATAAAATGTTACTGTAAAGCCTAGTGCAAATGCACATATTGTGTTAATATTTGCCAGAAATTGGTGCAAATATAGTGAATCTTGGGTCTATCCTGCTTAATCCTATTCAAACGGAGTCAGCACGGAGTTGTTTGGAACTATTGAGAGTTCCATGAACCACGTGACCACGTGGCGGCGAGATCAAAGAGTGTCGCAACTCTCTTTTTCTAGGGCTCTGAGTGCACACAAGTAAACATTATAAAACAAAGCAGTTCGTGACCCCTTCGAGCCCGATCTCACGAAAATGCGTATCAATAGATGCAGTGTGCAATCTCGTAGAATGTATACCCCAAAACTCATTTTGGCGTGCATATGGTACGCCATTTTTGGCGTGCATATGATACGCACTTTATGGCGTATTATATGTACGAACCCCCCGCACCCCCACCCTACCCAAAAGCGTGTCATATACACGCCATAAAGTGCGTATCATATGCACGCCAAAAACGGCGTACCATGCACGCCAAAACTCATTTTGGCGTATACATTCTACGAGATTGCACACTCGTACTATTTATACGCATTGTCATGAGATCGTGTTGCCCCTTCATATAGAAAAACAATAGAAAAGTAGTGCAGTGGAATGGAACACATTTGAGTACTAACTATCATTGCTTGCATTTCATCGTCACATGCCTGCATTTTGAATGCGATTTTTCTCCAATGAGCGGGAGGATGAGGCGGGATGTGAGAGGACGAATTATGCTGCAGCACTTATATTATTGCACTGATTGGCTCTTAGCTGTGAGCATTAATTCTCCAATTAATGTATTGGAGAAAACAGCGACCATAAATGTAAAGAAACAAAGTTGCTTGTCAGATTTTCCTAACAGGCAACCACATTTTTTTAACAATCGTCAAAGCCGAGTGTTGCGTATTATAAGCGGAATTTGGCCATTCTGCCCACTGGTTGAGAAACACCGCTTCAGAAATCATTCTAAAATGCTAATTTGGTGCTCAAGAAACATTTCTTGTTATTATGTTGAAAATGCTTGTACTGCTTAATATTTTTGTGGAATTTTGTGTTTGATAAATTATTTTTGTCATGATCCTTTGAATAGAAAGTTTTGATCAATATAAAAATAGTCCATCGTAAATAATGTATTAATTTTGAAAAAAAAAAAAAAAATGGACCCCAAACTTTTGATTGGTATAGTACTTCTGTAATCTTCCATATTTGAGAGTAAAACAGCATATTAATATGAAGAAAAGCCCCCAAAAAAATGTGTGACTTTGGGAATTGATTGGCTAATGGAAAGTGGATGTTACTTACCTGAATGGAACTGAATTTGTAGTCTATAAAAGTAATTCTCTCTCAGCTTTGACATTTTGAACACACTTACTGTATAATGATTGTATGTAACATAACACCCTCTTTGAGCATCTTTCTTATATCTGTGTCAGCTATAAGCAAAGACCATAGCAAAGACTTTCCTTAAATCTCATTTCAGTGCTTAATGCAGCTTATGCATATCATGCTTCATATGGGTGTCGTTCAAAAAGTCCGTTTAATGCTGAGCTCAGTCTGAAATGACATGCAGAGTAATAGAGGGAATTGAGATACATACCGACAGTGTTCCCGAATCCGGCAGGCCTGGGTCCCCCTGCAACAGACACAATCGAATTCAGAGGAGAGATAATTGTTCAAACATAAGCAGATCACACAAACAGCTGCATTTTGTTCCTAAAATATACAGAATGAGATGAAGTGCAAATGACACATACAGTTAACAGATCATTATCACAAACTAAATCAGGACTGTGGTGTGAAGGGGTTTATAGACCGTTAACAATCAGGTTAACTGTACGTTAAGCCAATTGTTACACAGTTTAGTTGCAATTATCCAGAAATATCTGAGCACAGAATGCTGTGATTGGCCAATCAGAATAAAATATTTCAGAGTGTTGCGGAATAGGCTTTTTGATGAACGTCAACTAAACAAACAGGAAAACCTCATTGTATCCGCTTTTCGATGAAAGTGTTAACAGCAGGATGGACTAACAGCGATATTTATGGACTTTCTTGGTAGCTTATTTTTATTGTTGACATTTTATTCGATTTTAATATCTGAATATTAATCTGTGTATGCTATGGACATTGGTTAGGCTCATCTGTAATTTTTTTTTATTTTTTATATCTTCTTTTGTGTTCAACAGAACAAAGAAATTCATACAGGTTTGGAACAACTTAAGGGTGAGTAAATGATGACAGAATTAATGTTTTTGGGTGAACTATCCCTTTAAGTTGGTTCTTTTGAAGGCATCTTGAGTAAAACAGCTCAATATTTAATTAAGCACATACAGTCCCTGACAAAAGTCGTGTCGCTTATCTATTTTGTAGAAACACCTGCTATTAACCTGATTTTTTATTCATCAATTGGTGTTAGAAAAAGCTCATATGAAAAGCTAAAACCCTCCCAAATGATGTTTAATGCACTGAAATAAATTAGTTTCACTGGAAAAAGATTTATCATTTAATCAAGACGGAAAGGTCAAATTTTGGCAAGACAAAAGTTTTGTCGCCTATACAGATATTGAACAAATTTACTGCAAATCGTCTCAGGTTACGTATGTAACCATGGTTCCCTGAGAGGGAACGAGACGCTGCGTCGCTTAGCCATACTCCCGGCACGCCTGTGACCGACTTGTTCGACTTTTTCAGAAGCTGACAGTGTCTGGTTCAGGGGTGCTTTATAGCTTCCTGGTCTATGACGTCACCCGCCTACGACGTCCAGCCACACTATTGGACTGATTTTACGAGTGCTTCATGACGCATCACGCAGAGGCGTTCCCGCAGCGCTTGACGCAGCGTCTCGTTCCCTCTCAGGGAACCATGGTTACATACGTAACCTGAGACGTTCCCTTTCAAGGGAACTCGTGCTGCGTCAAGCGCTGCGGGAACACAATACCAACGCCGCCATAACTCTCAAATGCCTGTATATGTGAAATTCATAGCGCACATTAAGCTACAAGCACCCGAGAACCTGGAGTAGAGGCTACATCAAGGTTGTAAAACCTCACAAAGGTGTGCGGAGAGGACCACCCTGCTGCATCACATACCTCCTGCAGGGAGACTCCTGACAGAAGAGGCCGCCATACTCCTAGTAGAATGGGCTCGGACCTTTAGTGGTGAAGGTTGGCCAGCCGACTCATATGCAAGTGAGATAGCCTCGACTATCCACTTACTTAAGGTCTGCTTAGATGCAGGTTTCCCTTTGTTTGGGGACCCGAAACAGATGAACAATTGCTCAGATTTTCTCCACAGGGCAGCTCTGTGTACATAAGCATCTAGTGCCCTCACTGGGCAGAGCAGATTTAACTTCTCCTGGTCTGGATTCTCAAAGGGAGGCGGAGAGAAGGCCTGCAGCATTATAGGACCTGCCACGTTCGTAGGAACTTTCGGGACATATCCTTCTTTTGGAAATAAGAAAGCTTTCACCATTCCTGGCGCAAACTCAAGACAGGAGGGGGCAACATATAGTGCTTGCAAATCCCCCACTCTCTTTAGAGAAGAAATAGCCAAGAGAAACACAGTTTTTAACGTGAGGAACTTCTCTGGCACCTCCTCAATAGGCTCAAATGGGGCCAAAGCTAGACCTTGCAGCACCACAGCCAGATCCCAGGTCGGCACCCTTGGCGTGCCGCAGGCGCCAGCCTCAGAGTACCACGAAGAGCGAGTAACCCATGGGTGTTTCCCCACCGATGCACCATCCAGATGGACGTGATAGGCCAATATTGCCGTCACGTATACCTTTAAGGTGGAAGGGGATAACCCTGAAGCGAACTTTTCTTGTAGAAAATCCAGTACTGAGTTGACTTGGCAGTTGACTGGGTTTAGAGAATGGTTAGAACACCATGCTACAAAGACTCTCCATTTAAGGGCATACAGCCTCCTCGTGGAAGGGGCTCTGGAGTGCAACATGGTCTGAACTACCTCAGCAGAAAGACCTGAGTCTGAGCTGGGCCCCTCAGGGGCCAAGCCCACAGTTTCCACAGCTCCGGCCTCGGGTGCAGGATTGCCCCCGACGCCTGGGAGAGAAGGTCCCTCCTGATCGGAACCTCCCACGGGGGAGCTTCGAGGAGAGATATAATGTCTGACAGCCAAACTTGTGTCGGCCAATACGGGGCTATTAGCAACAGACGAGCCCCGTTCCGGCGTACTCTCTCCAGCACTCCTGGTATCAATGCCAGAGGGGAAAGGCGTGAGACGCAGCCTCGGCCACGTCTGCACCATGGCATCCAACAACGGGGCTGGATGTGTGAGGGAGTAAAATAGGGGACAGTGCGTTGTCTCTTGAGGCGCAAACAGATCCACCTGAGCCTGACCAAACTGGCTCCATATGAGCTTCACCACCTCGGGGTGGAGTCTCCAACTCCCTGGCACCACTCCCTGCCTCGACAGGGAGTCTGGCGTTGTGTTCAGGTACCCCGGGATGTACACTGCTCGGATCGATAGCATTTTGCCCTGGGCCCAAACTAGGACTCGATGTGCCAGCTTCCATAGCCGGCGCGAGCATAACCCCCCCTGGCGATTTATGTATGAGACCACCGATGTGTTGTCCGTGCGAACCAACACATGATGGCCTCTCAGGTCCGGGAGAAAGTGCCTGAGTGCCAGGAACACTGCCATCAGCTCTAGCTGGTTTATGTGCCAGGAGAGCTGCTGATCTCTCCACAGACCCTGAGCTGAGCGACCACTCATGAGTCGCCCCAGCCGGTGAGGATGCATCCGCCGTTAGCGTTACGCGGCGACAAAGGCCCCAGCACGGACCCTGGGAAAGGAACCAGGATCCTTCCACATGACTAAGGCACGTAGGCATCGCCGCGTGACCTTGATCATGCGAAAAGGATTTCCCCTCGGGGAGAATCCCTTGGTCTTGAGCCACCACTGTAAGGGCCTCATGTACAGCAGGCCAAAAGGTATCACGTTGGGCGCTGCTGCCATCAGACCCAGAAGTCTTTGAAAATGCTTCACAGTGAGTGACTGGCCTAGCTTTATCTTGGATACGGTTTGTAGAATCGAATTCACCCGAGCTGGCGTCAGCCGAGCCCTCATGGTTTTCGTATCCCATAGCACACCCAGAAAAGTGACGTTCTGCTGTGGAGATAACATGCTTTTCTTTGTGTTTAGCCTTAACCCCAGCCTCTTCATATGAGCGATCACAGCATCTCGATGCTGAGCCGCTCGATGTTCCGACTCTGCTAAGATCAGCCAGTCGTCTATGTAATTCAGTACGCGGATGCCCTGGAGTCTCAGCGGAGCCAAAGCAGCATCCACGCATTTTGTGAAGGTGCGGGGTGATAATGCTAGGCCGAATGGAAGTACCCGATACTGGAATGCTTCGCCCCCGAAAGCAAACCTGAGATACTTCCTGTGTTGAGGAAGGATGGAGACGTGAAAGTATGCGTCTTTCAGGTCTATTGTGACACACCAGTCCTCGGACCTGATGTGACACATGATCTGTTTTAGCGTGAGCATTTTGAACTTTAGTTTCTTTACTGACCGATTTAGCTGCCCCAGATCTAGAATAGGACGCAGTCCTCCATCCTTCTTCGGAACTATGAAGTACCGGCTGTAAAATCCCGACTCTCTGCAGTGGGGAGGGTTCCGCTCTATAGCCTCTTTTTGCAGAAGAGTCTGTACCTCTTGCTCAATTACAGAGCCTGCTCGGGTTTACCACTGTGGATAATACCCGTTGAACATGGGCGGGTGTGACCCGAATTGTATTCTGTACCCATTTTCTATTGTGCGCAGGACCCAATCTGAGATATTTGGCAGAAGTTTCCACGCTGCCAGAAAATCTACTAAGGGAACCAGCCCCTCGGGGCTGGCCTCTGGATTTTGAAGTGTGAGCAGCCCGGTGTCCTGAAACGGTGTGCCGGCAGGAAGCAACCGCACTGACCCACTTTTGACCCTCCTTGGAGAGCGAGCATCCCCACGCCGCTCGTTTCCGGGCGGACGTGGAGATTTGCGCTCGCTGAGGACCGCTGCGCCCTGAAGCACCCGAGGTGGCAGGGTTGGCAGAACGGCCCCCTGATGGCACTGAGAGGAGACGGGTGCCTCGACACACCGCTTCCCCGGGCGACTGCCATTCGAAGTCTGACGCCTCTGGCGTCAGGACTTCTTCGCCGAGGCCTTCCTAGCGATAATAACAGTCCTCAGATCTGCTCTACCTCGGGAAGACCTCGGCTGAGAGTGCTGACCCCGCCCCCAGTCTCTCTGTGGGGGAGCGCGGGTAGCAACACCCTCTCGCTGTTGCGCTCTGTGAGAGGAGGACGTACTCGGTTGGGGCTGCTCCCGCCCAGCAGCCCCAAAGACATGAGATTTGCGGGGGAGAAATTTTTGAAACGCAGCCGCCTGCTTTTTAGACTCTTGAAACCTCTCGACGACTGTGTTGACTGAGTCGCCGAAGAGGCCAGCAGGGGAGATAGGAGAGTCGAGAAGGAACTTCTTATCTCTATCTTTTATCTCTGAAAGATTTAGCCAGAGATGTCTCTCCGTGGCCACCAGGGCTGCCATAGAACGGCCGATGGATCTAGCCGTCTCCTTGGTGGCCCGAAGAGACAAATCAGCAGCTCTCCTAATCTCTGCTATCGTTTCCCTCCCCACTTCTTCACATTTATCATCAATGTCTTTCAGCAGGTCGGCTTGATAAGCTTGCAACACCGCCATCGTGTGGAGACATGCGGCTGCCTGACCTGCTGCAGAGTAAGCCCTACCCACCAAAGCTGATGTTGTTCTAACAGGCTTAGTGGGCAGCTGCGGGGCTTTTAACGACGATGATGACTCGGGAGAGAGATAGCTCGCGAGCGTCTCTTCTACCCGCGGCATCACCGCGTAACCATGCTGTTTCAACCCCACTATGTTTGAATAAGCAGCTGTATTGGGGTTGAATGGTCTAAATGATGCTGGTTTTTTCTAGATTTTCGACACTTCGACACTATTTGCAACCTGGCAACAGCGCGAGTCACAACCTCCAAAAGCTCCTCTTGAGCGTGTGAATGAGGCGGCGAAACCTCATCTAAATAATCCAGGCTTACAACATCCACTTCCTCAGAACTGGAGTGTTGCTGCACCTGCGCTTCAGCGCGAGCAGAAGAAACCGCAGAGCGTGCTTCTAACTCGACAACTGAGCGTCGGGTCTGAGGTAAAGGCAGAGAAAGGGATCACCCGTCTCTAACCCCGCCCGTCAGATCCATTTGCGAACCCCAAGATGAAAGCCTTCGCTGTGCCTCAGCAGCAGCGGGACCTGAACCCTGGGAGCGAGCCGAGCGCCCTCCTCAAAGAGCGACCGGCAAGACCGGAGAGTTCTCATAGATAACTTTTCGCAATGCTCGCCAGCCCCTCGAGCTGACTGTGCATGCTCCGGTCCCAAACACATTACACAGAGCATGTGTGTATCCCCACCCGTGATGAAACGAGGGTAGGGAGTAACACACTGTCTGAACTGTTGATTCGCCATTTTTTTCTTTTAGAGACACACACACTTTCTTTCATACAAAGACAAACGATTTCACATAGAGCGCTTGTGAAGACACAGAAGCTGACAGTGTCTGGTTCATGGGTGCTTTATAGCTTCCTGGTCTATGACGTCACCCGCCTACGACGTCCAGCCACACTATTGGACTGATTTTACGAGTGCTTCATGACGCATGACGCATCACGCAGAGGCGTTCCCGCAGCGCTTGACGCAGCGCGAGTTCCCTTGAAAGGGAAGCAAAAATATGTCAGCAAATTAAGTAGTGGTGCTGTGAGATCCAAATATAATATCTTGTATGACTTCCATTAGCTTGAATGACTGCATCCATGCGGTTTGGCAAGGACTCATACAATTTATTGATGAAGTCATCAGGAATAGCAAAGAAAGCAGTCTTGCATGCCTCCCAGAGTTCATCAATATTCTTTGGTTTCGTCTTCCATGCTTCCTCTTTCATCCTACCCCACATATGCTCAATGATGTTCATGTCTGGTGACTGGGCTGGCCAATCCTAGAGTATCTTGATCTTCTTCGCCTTGAGGAACTTTTGATGTGGAGATGGAAGAATGCGATGGAGCACCATCCTGCTGCAGAATTTGGCCTCTTTTATGGTTGGGAATATAAGAGGTAGCTAAGATTTCTTGGTATTTTAGACTATTGAAGTTGCCTTCCACCCTGCAGATCTCTCGGACACACCCATACTGGATGTAACCCCAGACCATGATTTTCCCCCACCAAACTTCACTGTTTTCTGTGTGAATCTCGGATCCATGCGGGCTCCAGTAGTTCTCCTGCAATATTTGCGGCGACTGTGGTGTAATTCAACAGAAGATTCATCTGAAAAATCCACCTTCTGCCCCTTTTCAGGATCCATCCTTTTAGCAGCCTGTGGGCTTTGGCAAATGGTACCCAGTTTTTCAATTGTCTTTTGTTTAGTGCTGGCTTCTGGGCACTGATTCGAACATGGAGGCCATTTTGAGACAGAATCCGACAAACTGTTCTGGTTGACACAGGGACTTCAGGTGACCAGGTCTCGTGGAGCTCTGCTGCAGTGGAAAATGGGCTGGCCTTGTATTTTCGAGCCAACAAACGGTCCTCTCGAGCAGTTGTCTTTCAGGGTCTGCCTGACCTGGGTTTGTCATAAACGTCTCCAGTCTCTTCAAATCTTTTTTTTATCCTCTGTACTTGACGCTGAGACACTTTGAAGGTGTCTGCCACATCAGCAGTGGATCTGGTCTTCAGCCTCTTGATAATCAAAACTTTAGTCTCAGGGTGAATCTTAGGCATGTTTGCAGAGGTCTAGTTGCAGTTGATGTGAAGATCTAGTGTACTGGGGTTCTTTTTATACACACCTGAGGTCTAATTGATCCATTATTAGTCACAGGTGAAGCTCATATGACAAGGCGACAACACTTATGTCTTTGCAAAAATTCACTCAATGGGCTTTACCAAGCTGTGAATATTGGAATATTTTTTATTTATATTCATTTTTCACTGAAACATTATTACAAAAGCTGTTGGGATTAAAATGAGCCATTTCTTGTAAAAAAATCTTGATAAAACATATATTTCAGCGGCACTTCAGTTCAGTTTGTACACAGGCGACAAGACTTTTGTCAGGGACTGTACACCAATCAGGCATAACATTATGACTGTGTTGACATACTGACAGGTGAAGTGAATAATACTGATTATCTCTTCATCACGGCACCTGCTAGTGGCTGGGATATATTAAACAGCAAGTGAACATTTTGTCCTCAAAGTTGATGTGTTAGAAGCAGGAACAATGGGCAAGCAAAAGGATTTGAGTGAGTTTGACAAGGGCCCAAATTGGGTCAGAGCATCTCCAAAACTGCTGCTCTTGTGGGGTGTTCCCGGTCTTCAGTGGTCAGTATCTATCAAAAGTGGTCCAAGGAAAGAACAGTGCGGAACCGGCGACAGGGTCATGTGCGGCCAAGGCTCATTGATGCACGCGGGAAGAGAAGGCTGGACCTTCTCTGGATTGGTAGCTCAAATTGCTCAAGAAGTTAATGCTGGTTCTGGAAAGGTGTCAAAATACACAGTGCATCACAGTTTGTTGCGTATAGGGCTGCATAGCCGCAGACCAGTCATGGTGCCCATGCTGACACCTGTCTCCGCCGAAAGCATTAACAGTGGGCATGTGAGCATCAGAACTGGACCACAGAGCAATGGAAGAAGGTGGCCTGGTCAGATGAATCACGTATTCTTTTACATCACGTGGATGGTCGGGTGCATGTGTGTGTGTCACTTACCTGGGGAACACATGGCACCAGGAGGCACTATGGGAAGATGGCAAGCCGGCAGAGGCAGTGTGATGCTTTGGGCAATGTTCTGCTGGGAAACCTTGGGTCCTGCCATCCATGTGGATGTTACTTTGACATGAACCACCTACCTAAGTATTGTATTGTATACCAGACTGGTATTCCCTGATGGCTCTGGCCTCTTTCAGCAGGATAATACGCCCTGCCATAAAGCAAAAATGGTTCAGGAAAATGGTTCAGCACAAGTTTGAGGTGTTGACCTGGCCTCCAAATTCCCCAGATCTCAATCCAATCGAGCATCTGTGGGATGTGCTGAACAAACAAGTCCGATCCATGGAGACCCCACCTCACAACTTACAGGACTTAAAGGATCTGCTGCTTACATCTTGGTGCAAGATACCATAGCACACCTTCAGGGGTCTAGTGGAGTCCATGCCTCGACAGGTCAGGGCTGTTTTGGCAGCGAAAGGGGGACTAACACAATATTAGGAAGGTGTTATGCTAATGTTATGCATAATATTATGACTGATCAGTGTATAAAATACCTGGACCGGAAGTGCTACCTGGACCTGTACTATGGGATTCCACTCATTTTCAAAAACAAAATATATATATATATATATATATATATTTTTTTTTCTCGGACTGATCTATTTTAAGGATTGTTAGAAACATGTTCTTCTTATTCTTAGGAAGAAAGTCAGGGATGTGGGTTTGAAATGACATGAGGGTTAGTAGAGGATGACAAAATTGTCCTTTTTAGGAAAACTATTCCTTTAGGAATAATTCTCTTAGGCATATCTGGAAAATAGTCATAAAAATAAAACAACCTGATGTTCCTATATCGGTGCTTATCTGCTCTTAAATAAAGGACTTTCATATATTCAAGGTTATGAAATACAAGCGGAGACATCACTTTAAGTTAAAACCCCTTGACAAAAACAGGCAGAGCCTTCCACAAATTCAATTTAAATCCACAGAAACTCCACATCAAAGTTTGCTGAAATATAAAGTTGCGAACACCTAAAGCTGGCCCGTTTGAAGATATTCCGAGTCATTCTATGTTTGAAGAGCGTGACGTGTCTTTCCAACTGTCAGTTTCAATCCAAACTAACGGTTTTCCTCCCTCCCTCTGTCTGACTGGGAGATGAGATGAAAAAGAAGCTAGTTATTCTCTGCTCTAACGCAGAGGAGCTCATTAGAACTTCAAGGCTTGAAAACACTGCACTGACAATTATGTGCGCACGCAGACAAACAAAGAAATCCAATACTGTAAAAGACAATGGGTAATATGGTAGCTAATTAGAGAATAACATTTGCTCTATTGTTTGGAATGAATTCCAAACAATGTGGGCGCGTGCGTGTGTGTCTGCGTGCAAGGGGGTTGGGGAATATGATATCAGAGCAGGAAGCTCTTTTCTACATTCTGTTTCACTGGAGTCACATCTTCCCTGCTTCGAAGGTCTGTCTGTTCTATCAACAGCATCTGTGACACATGGGCCATTTCCTAAGAAAATAATAGATTTGTGAATACAAAAATAAATTGTGTTTACAGTACAGTGATGCACTGTAATGACAGTCTATGGGGCAAGTCATGGCACTGGAACATGAAACAAACACAGAACAGAATTTTCCGAATCATTATTTTTGTACGGTTTTACAGTTTTTTGTTTGTTCGTTTTTTACAAAAACTGCACAATATACGGCAAAATACACAAAAATAAGTTAATTTGCCATTAGAGCTTAACCTGTTTATAATCTGAAACATTCCTTTAATATAAACATATAATCTGAATGTCACTACAATTTCCATTTTCTTGTTTGTTCATCATACATTTTAGTTTTCCCTGTCACCATATATGTGACTTCCAGTAATAAAATGGATTCCACTGCACAAAACTGAGCCGCATTCTGTGCGCCTGGTTTACTGAGGCATTTACTACATGCTACGCTCAGCACAAGCAATATAAGCTACATCATCAATTATTGTATATAGACATGTTTTCTTGTACAATATTGGTCATGGTTCTTAAAAGGATTTAAAAAGATTAAAATCATTGTATAAAAAGGATGTCTTTACATCTTTACATCTTACATCTGCAACCAATAACTGATTCAAACAGTTACTCTAGTGATAAGGTCTGTGTTGACTTGATGAAATATTGATCTACATTCATGCACATACATACAGTACACACACACACACACACACACACATCACACACACACATGTTGTGTTTCCATGTTTTATGGGGACATTTCATAGGTGTAATGGTTTTTATACCGTATAAACTATATAATCTCTCCCCCTACACTCCCCCTGCCCCTAAACCTACCCATCCCAGGAGATATGCTGCATTTTTACTTTTTCAAAGAACATTTATAAGATGTTTTCCTCATGGGGACCAAAAAATGTCCCCACAAGGACAAGGATTTTGGATATTGCCATCTTTGTGGGGACATTTTGTCCCCATACCGTAGGGATTACCAGTCCACACACACACACACACACACACACACACACACACACACACACACACACACACACACACACACACACACACACACAGGCTTATATGAATATAAGGAATAATTGATGTCAGGTGTACCTTATTTTCTAAAAATTCAACAGACCAGAGTCAATTATTATGCTTATACTATGGTAACCATACCTCAAGACATTGTTCAGATGATGTATTTCAAGACATAGGTCTGTTTTTTTGTCCTTCAAATGCTCCTGTGTGTATGACTAATTGCTTATGTGTCGCATTCCAGGCCCTTGCGTTTTAGAGCTAGTAACATAGACTTGAGGCAGACTAATGCAGTTATTGATATAATTATTAGAGATCGAGAAAGATTAAGCATATGTGAAGTCTGTGGAAAAGTGAAGTCTGTGGAAACAGAGCGAAACTGTAAGTTTATCTGCTTCAAGAAGAGTGCTGTTATTACCTCTAGGGCTTGACATTAACTTTTGCTCACCAGCCACTGTGGCTAGTGGTTTTCCAAAGTTACTAGCCACTCAGCCTTTTCAATGGCCAAAAGCTTGTTGTTGGGAAATTTGTTGTTGGCTATATGTAAATGACCACTGTACACACCCAAAGCAAGTCTACATGAAATGTATGAAAATAGGCCTATTTAGCTCTGATAAGGTAGTGTGTAAAGCTCCTTCATCTAGACAAAAAAAAAAAAGTAGCTTAGTGAAATACATCCATATTTTCATGTGATTTGACTGTTTATTTCATTAAATATAAAAAAAATCGTAACGCACGGCTAAAGTAGTTCCAGGCAGGTTTTGACCACATTACAGTTCAAAATCACTTTGCCAAATGATTTCAATTATTTCAAAAGGTCCTTATAGCCGACAGCAGCAAAATAACCAAAACCCACAATGACATTGACCAAGCAAATAAACATAGCAAACAATAAGGATTAAAAACAAATTATATATATATCAGGACACAAATGTGCATAATGACATGGGTATGACATAGGTATTACAAAAAGAGGGGGAAATATGAGGACGTTCCCCATGTCCTCACTTTTCAAAATGCTTTTAAATCACACAGGATGAGGTGTTTTTCACAGAAAGTAAACTGCGCAGTCTCCTGTGATGGGTAGGTTTAGGGGCAGGGGCAGTGTAGGGGGATAGAAAATACGGTTTGTACAGTATAAAATGCATTACGCCTATATGGAATGTCCCAACGTTTCACAAAAACAAACGCGTGTGTGTGTGTGTGTTTCAATGTGTACTTTTTTTTGTAAAAGTAAAGTACGTTTCTGATAAAATGTCCCTCATTTTCTGTCCAAACCTATTTTGACCTTTCTGACGTCATATTTGAGTTCCGACAGTTAACTATTGATATTTTGCAAGGCTGTCACCACATATTTATGGAAAACCAATATCCAATATCTGACTGCTAATCTGAATATTGACAGTTATGGGTACATTGGGCAAAAAAATTGAAAAATCTGAGTTTTCGAAAATTTTGCAGTGACATTTTCAAAATTTTAAATGTTAAAATGAAAATAAAAAAATATATTGAAAATGTTCAGGCACAAATGGCACAGTTTCCTAAGAATGACTCACATACTGACAGTGGCTTTCTATGTATATAAAAAATTCTGGAAAGCTCACAGAAAAAACATCCTTAAGAAAATAGATACTCTACCGCTATCTCTCTCTATGCTACAGTTTGTAAAGGTTGTTACAAGAAATCAAACTGGCAGGGCAACTTACTTTATCACCTTTGAGACCAGGTAGGCCTTGAGGTCCAGGATCCCCTTTCAAACCCTGAGGAGACACAATGAACAGGAACCAGTTTAATCACAGAGTCCGCTACCTCACAGCATCCTGACAGGACAACTTAGGGGAAATCTTTCCAGTCAGCAAACAATGTATCAGTTTGACTTCCCTCAAGTTAAGAATTCATCAGGGAGCCGCTCCAGACATCTTTTAGTAAAAATCATGCTGTATGTGTTGGTGAAGCGGCGAAAATGAGTGTCTCAAGGTGTTGATGTGGCCTCATTTACATGACAAATCTGTTTCCTTCTGCACTTTTTTTGTGAATGATTTGCACAAATTGCATACAGACACAAAAACACACTCGCTTTCACAAGCCCTCCGGCTGGAGTCGGCATTAAAATTCCTATCACCTGCCTGCTAGAGCTTTGTGAGGGGGAATCTGATTGGAGATAAGGCAAAACCACAGGCAAAGTCAAAACTCATAGTGCTTAAAAGCAACAGAGAGAGAACAGGTGGGGAAAAAATAAAGAGGAATACAAGAAGGTGAGGGAGGGAAAACTG
Organism: Gobiocypris rarus; assembly: GCA_023029165.1. Lineage (NCBI taxonomy): Eukaryota > Metazoa > Chordata > Actinopteri > Cypriniformes > Gobionidae > Gobiocypris > Gobiocypris rarus. The sequence goes on from CM040927.1 coordinate 15,090,120, forward strand.
GCCAAGAAGAGGTGGCTGATAAACGAGGCCTGACACATATTGACAGGCTAAATTTACAGCGACTCTTGTTAGGTGTGACACATCAAGACCGCCGGCTACACAGAGGGAGATTTCTAAAATAAGTCAGGGGGTACTTAGAGAGAAAAGAACACTGGCCCTCAAAACACAGCAATTTGTCTTAGTTAAGCTTTCACATGAGACTATTAATACTGAATTACATTAGGCTCAGATGAGCGCCTTGCCCTTTTTTTAATCATGTCTCTGAGTTTGTAGATAGAGATGCGACTAATTTACTCTTATGATGGCGAAGCTTGTCGAGACAGTTGAGTGAAAGCTCGGCCTCGAGAACACTAATCTGGAGCCCGTCTCCATAAAACAAGATCAATACAAAATAAGATGTGTAAATCTGGCAAGTCTTCTTTTACATCAGCTGTCTTACAATGAGATTATTTCTTTGAGAATGATGATAGCGAGACTTGATAGTGAAAATATATTTTTTTAGATATGTAGTCTTCACACTTTCCATTCTCTTGCAATCTTCTGAACAACAGCCAATGAAATTGACGAGAACACTTGCCAAACAAGCACAAAAAACAACACAACAGAAGACAAAAAAACACAAAAGAAAAGGACAAAACATAAAGCAAAAAACTAAACAAAACACAAAGCAAAAGCCCAAAACAAAAACAAAGCAAAACAAAGCCAAATAAAACAAAAAGCAAAGCCAAAATAAGCAAAACAAAGCAACACACCAAACAAAACAGAAAAAAACAAAACACAAAACCAAACCTAAACAAAACAAAACCCAAAAGGAAAGAAAAAAGACAAAACAAAACCCAAAACCTAACCAAACCTAAACAAAACAAAAATTCGAACAAAACAAAACAAAGCCAAAATAAGCAAAACAAAACAACAAACAAAACAAAGACAAAACAAAAACCAAAAGAGAAGAAAAAAGACTAAACAAAACCCAAAACCAAACCTAATCAAAACAAAGCAAAACAAAACACACCAAACAAAACAAAACATCTAAAACAAAACAGAAAAGACAAAAAACTAAACAAAACCCAAAGCCAAACCAAACCTAAACAAAAATCCAAACAAAGCAAAACAAAAATAGTGCATGTTTTTTTTTTATATGCAAGTACAAAGAAAGAAAGAAAGAAAGAAAGAAAGAAAGAAAGAAAGAAAGAAAGAAAGAAAGAAAGAAAGAAAGAAAGAAAGAAAGAAAGAAAGAAAGAAAGAAAGAAAGAAAGAAAGAAAGAAAGACATTTAATATAAAAGTACAAATTAAAAGTTTACAATACAATAAAGTTCCATTTGTTAACTACTACAGTAGTGTATTCTGTGCAGCGTTCAGTAAGTGAGTTCCATTCTCGACATATCCTCAATCCAGCAAGCCATTACATTTCTATACCTATCATTTCTTGACCAAACTTTGACTGAGGCTATACAAGATAGATGTAAGTAAGATTCAGCACTTGAACTTGATCAGAATTGCAGTACTGTGAAAATGCAGGTGGAGAGGAAGCTCACATTGGGACTGGGATGGAGGTTAGACTGTGGCTGCTCTTAAATGATGCATGTTCAGAGGAGTCTTTGGAGAGAGCACTCTCGTCCTGCTTTTGGCAGAATCTAATGACTCCTTGAGGGAACCAGTGCACCTTTCCTTTGTTGTTCCACCTCCCAGAGAGCGGCCCCAGTTTAGAACAGCTGCATTGGCCCTTTTCATAGAGGCTTGATTTGAGCTCCAGGCCTACAGGCTGTTCCGACCTCGGGAGTGAGGATGGAGAGACTGACTACATAGTTAGCCTCTGCTTGCCCTGGGCATTTCACCACGAGCAGGAAGGTGAAGGATGGGCTAAAATCAGGGCTGTGTCCCTCTCCCGGTCTCGTCACTCCAGTGTGAGGTCAAAATGCCGCGGGGATTCTGCTCACTTGCCTGATAATTATGTACAGCACAGCACGTCCTGGCTGCAGAACAGGCCAGGTCACAAAACAATCTGGCATCTTCCCAATACAGACGCACACATACATTCATGCACGTTCCCAAAAAGTTTTTGGGCACTGAAGCCACGCTTAGGGGATGAATATAATCACATCAGATTACATATTTAATCAAATCCAATGCAGGGATTCCCTAACTTTTTTTGTCAGCTAAGACTCTTTGAACTGATATATTTACTTGAAGTAAGCACTTCAGTTGAACAAGTTATGGACTCTACTTTTATCTATTTATTTATTTATTTTATTGCCCTTTATAATATAGTATATATATATATATATATATATATATATATATATATATATATATATATATATATATATATATATATAGATATATATACACACACTATATTGCCAAAAGTTTTGGGACGCCTGCCTTTACATGCACATGTAAATGTCATCCCATTCTTAATCCGTAGGGTTTAATATGGAGTTGGCCCACACTTTGCCGCTATAAAAACCCAGGTGATAACGCTCCACTTCCAAAGGAGTAGTATAGTACTGATAATATTTACAATAATGTATTGAATTTGAAAGGTGTCTCTCACATTGTCCCATAGCAACATTACAATAGTGTACATTAAGGTACAATGTTTTATAATAATAATTTATTCTATTTCATATTCTATTTTATGTCCAGTTCATTCATTTAACATATTTAATATTGGGGGCATCCAAGTTTTGAAAAACTTCCCTGGTAATTAGTTACTTTTATAATGATGTAACTAAGTTACTAACTCAGTTACTATTTGTAAAAAGTAACTAGTCACTATAACTAATTACTTTTTTAAAGTAACGTGCCCAATACTGGCTATAACAGCTTTTACTCTTCTGGGAAGGCTTTCCACAAGGTTTAGGAGTGTGTTCAAGGGAATTTTTTACTTCTTCTAGAAGCGCATTTGTAAGGTGATGTTGGACGAGAAGGCCTGGCTCACAGTCTCTGCTCTAATTCAAAGTGTCCTATATTATTTTAAATATATCTAGTCATTGACAGAGTGCAAGTATAGTCATCTAAAATAATTCTGTATTTTCAGCTTCAGAATCATGAATATTTTATTCTGGTGTCACCATTTTAATCAACGGTACATTTTTTGTTAACGTTTTACCATACGTCTTGGAATATCGCAATATATTGTATCGTAAGTTCAGTATCGTGATATGTATCGAATCGTGACATGAGGGTATCGCTACACCCTAGAATAACATGTAATCAATAGAAAGGGACTGTATGATTATGAGTATTTAAAAAATCTAATCTACTCACAAGTACTTAATTTTTGGAATTACGTAATCCAGATGACATGTAATCAGTTACTACCCAGCACTGTTCACTAACTAAATGAATTACACACAATGTTCACATGGACACCAATTGATTACAAAATCAAAATCAAAGTTAATTCTGAGAAAAGCTTTAGGACAATTTGTTTGGAGATGCCATTTAATAAACAGTGACATGAGTGTCCAGAAGTGCACAAATCAATGTCTACACACAAGTGCTTGTGTCGTGTTTACAGACTCACAGACGACATAAACATCCATGACACCTCTCAAATACACATTTAACATGCAGCGACTGGGTTCCACAGCGCTTTTCCAATTCTTGGTTGAAATCAAATTTAAATTCATATCAGGAAAACACCGAACACGGCCTGTCTCAGAGGCGCGCATGTTTTAAGTAGAGAGAACTGTTGATATGTTGAATGGCAGGCCTTCAAAGACCTTTGGAACAAGATCCAGTGGAGTAACAGAGATATCTCAAGCGCTGGCCACAAATGCCAAGAGGGTTACGCCAGGAAATGCTTTTTGCGAGTTTCCATTTGCTCAGCGATTCATTGCTACAAACATTTGAAGTTGTAGTGCTCAGGACGATGCCATCTGAATCAAACTTTCACTTAGGGAAACATGCTGAGCTGTTTCGCCATTGCCTTTCATACCTGTCCATCATAGATACCTCTGAATTCTGCATTTCAAAAAACAAATCCAGTCAAAAGTTCTCCTTTGCTCATCAAAAAATGTATTTGATCCAAAATACAGAAAAATATATTGTGATATATTGTGAACTGCATTTTAAAATAATGGTTTTCTATTTTAATATACTTTAAAATATAATTTATGTCTGTGATGCAAAGTCCTTACTCCATTCTTCAGTGTCACATGATCCTTCAGAAATCATTCTAATATGCTGATTTATTATCAATATATTTTTTTTAATAACCTGTGATACTTTTTCCAGGATACTTTGATGAATACTTTTTTAAAAAAGAACAGCATTTATTTAAAAAATTCAAAAGTTCAAAAGTTTGGGGTCAGTCATTTTTTTCTTGCTTTTCTTTAAATAAAGGAATACTTTTATTCAGCAAGGATGTGTTCAATTGATTAAAAAAGTGATAGTTAAGATTTATATGTAGAAAAGATTTCTATTTTGAATAAATGCTGTTCTTTTTAACATATTATTCATCAATGAATCCTGAAAAAAGTATCACAGGTTGCACAAAAATATTAAGCAGCACAACTGTTTACAATATTAATAATAACGGAGCATATTAGAATGATTTCTGAAGGATCATATAATGATGCTGAAAAAAAAAATTAATAATATTTCACAAAAATTACAGTTTTTTTTCTGTATTTTTTATCAAAAAATGCAGCCTTGATGAACTTAAGAGACTTCTTTCAAAAACATTAAAAACAGTAATGTGACCAGTACTTTTGACCGGTACTGTATGTCATATGAAAAATGCTTTCTTCTGCTTGTTTTCTCATTGAAAACAAATTTGCATCCTTTCATAGCATAGGACATCTATATTAATGCTTCACGTAACCTGTCATATTCTGAAGGATAGTGTAACTAACACGCCATGTTATGCTCCGAGTGTCTCAACGGACAAGTGATACACGGCGTCATGCACATTCCTTTCTAAACGCTCTCACATAACCCCCGTGGGCCTCCGATATCAGGTATTGACTTTAAAAGAGTCAGCCATTAGAACGCTTTAACTCTCTGTGAATAAAGCCATGTGTTTTTAGATATAGTATATTGATCAAGGTTCTTACATCTTTCCAAGGTGATCACACAGGGTCGGGCTCTCCGGTCGCTCCCTTTTCACCCTTACAATCACAGTAATAATACACAGCATCAGATTGCACACTGAATCTACAGCAGCAGAAAGAAATGATGCTTTAGCTGAGCTGTGGCCTTGCAGTCTGAATTGAGTGTGATGAGAGAGGAATACTGGGTGCCACAAAATCCTACCAAGAAAATTGATGACATTAATAGAACAATCAGATCAATATTTCATTTGCGGTGTCCTCGCAGGTTGAACACAACAACAAACATGCGGCACAACTAATAGTTTGGTTTACAAATGCATGATTCTTACGAGCCGGTTCTTGAAGTCAGACTCCCAACTCGTGAGTTATTGGATTGAATTGGTCAAATCAGTATTAAATACATTAATTAGCAGTTTGAATCATTTATATGACTCACTGAGTGACTCAACTGGACCATTTTCTACTTGAAATGAATCTTGAAAACTGAACTGAAAAGTGTTTGTGTGTTGCATGTACAGGTTATGAACAATATAATCTCAACCCACATTTTTTACACATTCCTATTTTTACAAATTTGAAAACATTTATTTAAATTTTCTCAATAAAAGTATTTTCAGTTGTTATAATTATAGGCAAATAAAAAATAGGCAGATACATTCACAAACTCAAATCACTTTTGCTGAGAAATGATGGTTGTCATGACAACATATTACTCACTGATTTGCATTTTCAACCCATTCTAAATCATAAACCCATCACAAATCATTCGGTAACTCTTTACTTAAAGCCTTTATGTATGGAGCATTATAAAGGTATTCATAAAATAAGCAATAATGCATGATGTATTTTCATAAATAACTGTTTTAATCCATTACACTTTCTAAAGGTGCGTTTAATGAATAGATTAGTATGTATTATAATGGTGGTTACAATTATTCATGAGACCATACAATGCATTATAAGGTGCATAACAAGGCATAATTAATTCCCTTAAAATTATTTTATAATGCATTATATATAAAGGTTTACCAATAAAGTGTTACCAATAATTGGGCAAAACATCTTAACCAGTAAAATAAAATCTAATACTATCTAGAAGAAAAACGTTATCTAAAAAAATATGTTTTAGATAAAAATGCATGTACATTACTGAAAAATATCAAGGTCTAGCCTTATTTCTGAACCCTGCCATTTGGCATGTAGTTGAAGGAATTTCACATACAGTACGTCATATGTAGCATAACTAAATTAGGATATTGTGCTCAAATCTGTTTGCTTATGCACTTTTTAACAATGAATTAATCAAGGAATGATTAACAAATATCTAAGTGCAGAATATCAAACAAAATCAGTCCACACACACACACACACACACACACACACACACATACACACAGGCAGCCTGCAATCAACATACTGTACAAAACAAGGCTATTGCTCAATTAATGTGTGATTTGAAAGGAGTTCATAGCTGAGGAAAGCGTGGAAACTGGAAAGTTCTGACTTTTCAACTTCAAGGGCAATCATATTTAATTAGGGAAATTTGGAAAAAGCCTCCTTTATAATAAGAAAAGGAGGCAGGTTTTCGAACAGCAGTTGACAGTAGCTTTGTTCCCCCCAGAGAGTTATCGGCTCTCGCATATCCATTCAAGTACGCCTTTTTCAGACGGAGTAGCTCAAAAGTCTTGGCCGATGCTATCTACAATCCATCTGCCAATCATGTTTATGAAATGGCCATTCATAACTGTAGTAAGGATTTTCCCAAAGGAAATGTCAAAGTATTCTTTGTGTCTCATATCTGATGTTGCACACTCACATTCTTAAACGATTGCAACTCTCACACTGACGTCACGTAAATACCGCTACACCGAATACACCGCCTCTGCCCAGATTTCTCAACGAACCATGTAAAACACTGGCACAAAATGATCATTTCACAGCTGTGAACTATGAAGAGATGATATATGTCTATTTTCAATGTCTAGTAAGTGAAATTGAGTGTGCTACGTCTGCCATAAAGCATCTGTGAGTAAAAAAAAATTATAATAATATGAATGCATTGCATTCACAAATTCTCTAAAATAAAAGACTGTTATTCAGACTTCATTAATAACACTAATTGTGTAAAGAAATCTTCTACTAAAATCAAACCATGGTGTGCACGTACATTACTTTGTGTGTGTTTTTTTATGTATTTATTTATATTTGTTTCATCCAGCATGCACATAAATACCCTCACTCTACATAATGTTGATTAATATGAACCATTTTGGGTAACTGAGCATGCCTATAGCTAGAAATTTGCATAATACAAAACCAAACCATATCCGTATAATGGCTTTTTGTCCATCCTCTCTCTTTGTAGTTATTCGTCATATAGGATATATAGGATTCTCATGTTCAAAAACAAAGAAAAATGGAATAGAAAGTGGTCTTGAGAGGTTTTTTTGTTTTAAATTCAAGTGTTAAATATTAATTTCATAATCATTAAATAAAAAAAAGCCCTCCTAGTTCACGAAGGCTGAAAAAAAAAAACTGTGAAATCCACCAAAATGGTTTTAATTAATGATTGTCATTAATGAACAGATTTAGTTGAAAAATATGCAGAAAAAAAACTGTGAACTGTAGTGACAATGTTCTGACATCACATTTGCGACACTGGGGACTTTTCCATAGATCTACTTGAATAGGTACAGTGCCCCCCATTATTGTCACCCCTAGAAATTCTAATGAGTAGTATATTCCCATTCATATTTAAAACATTTTTTAGCACACCAGATTGACTAGGGGCATGACATTGTCCAGCCATAACTTCCTGTTCCATAAATGTTCCTGTTAAATATGAGGAAACACAGAGGCCAAATTGCTTGAATCATTCATCACAACGGATAAAACCACAGAATATTGTTCTGACATGGCTTGGTGCAAACAGGGATAAAAAGAACCCCATGCTCACGGTTAAAAATACTGCTGGATCTTTATGTTGTGGGCCTATTTTTTTAGCTGGAGGTCCTGGACATCTTGTTCAGATATATGGTATCATGGATTCTAGCAAATACCAACAGATTAAAAATCTAAACCTGACGGCCTCTGCTAGAAATCTTATAATGGGCAAAGGTTGGATCTTCCATCAGAACATTAATCCAAAACAAACAACAAAACCAACACACGTGTGTCACTGAGCACAAAATGAATCCATGGCCATGACCTACCTAGTCCCCAGACCTAAACCCTATAGAAAATGAGTTGGCTGAACTGAAGAGAAGAAGTGGATCTGGAGAGATTCTGTATGGAGGAATGGTCTTTGACCTCTTTTCAGGTGTTCTCCAAACCCATCAGGCATTACAGAAGAAGACTCAGAGCTGTGATCTTTGGAAAAGGACGTTGCAGTAATTGTGACCAATGTAAACTAGAGAAAAATATTAATTTCATAAGGAGACCCCCCCCCCCCTTTTTTTTTTGCCTTAAATAAATCAATAAAAAGGATATATACTGAAAATGTGCATCTCTGGCCTGAAGTAAGAATGAATCACAATGGTCGACCAACAACAGAGACCTCAACCAATTCCTGCCTCATTCCTACATAACACTTAGAATAAACAACCAAAAGAGAAGGGCCTCCTAAAGTAAGCAATCTACACTCGTCATGAGATGTAAACCAGATCTGACAATCTATGCATACATCCATGCTTTTGCACAGAAGCAGAAATCAAAGTTGTTACTTAGAGTGAACTCTAAAATCCCTCCCCGCCAGCACAATTCAGAGAGAACAACAGCAGTCTGGCAAAATAAGTTTATTTTCGTATCGAGGCTCGTCAGAATCGGCCACGATGGGTGTTTCTGAGGCACTTTGATGGCCACTTGAATGACATGGGAGGCTGTTCAGTCTAAACACACCCCTAAAAGTATGGCTAAATCTATCAGATGGGCTGTAAAACTGCCTGTCACCGCGGCAATATAATCATGGATGGGGCCACTGTACCCTTGCCAATGTCCCTGGCTGGAGGAGAAAAAAAACTGGCAGTCACTCTCAAAAATAAAAGATGACAACTGCTTCAACTTTCTTGCCTGAACCATTATATGCACAAGTTGTAAAAAAAACAAAAACAAGTATACAAGTATTATGAAAGTAATATGCTCTGTCCTGAGGTTCTTGCATTGAAATAAATGAAAAAGTAGAGAAGAAACTAGTGCTCAACCAATATTGATTTGTTTGATGGCAGATGCCTCAGAGAGCAAGATGGCTGATGAGATATATAGATATATATATATATATACACACACACGCACACACACATGCATATACATTTTTTTTACAAAGATATCACATGTACATAAGTGTTCACAGCCTTTGCCATGACACACAAAAATGAGCTCAGGTGCATCTTGTTTCCAATGATGATCCTTGAGATGTTTCTACAACTTGATTGGAGTCCACCTGTGGTAAATTCAGTTGATTGGACATGATTTGGAAAGGCACGCACTTGTCTACATAAAGGTCACACAGTTAACAGTGCATGTCAGAGCACAAACCAAACCATGAAGTCCAAGGAATTGTCTGTAGACCTCCGAGACAGGATTGTATCGAGGCACAGATCTGGGGAAGGATACAGAATTTTCTGCAGCATTGAAGGTCCCGACAAGCACAGTGGCCTCCATCATCCGTAAATGGAAGAAGTTTGGAAACACCAGGACTCTTCCTAGAGCTGGCTGCCCAGCCAAACTGAGCAATCATGGGGAGAAGGGTCTTAGTCAGGGAGGTGACCAAGAACCCAATGGTCACAGTGACAGAGCTCCAGCATTTCTCTGTGGAGAGAGGAGAACCTTCCAGAAGAACAACCATCTCCAAAAATAGATGTGCCAAGCTTATAGCATCATACTCAAAAAGACTTGAGGCTATAATTGATACCAAAGGTGCTTCAACAAAGTATCGAGCAAAGGCTGTGCATACTTGTGTATTGTGTAACTTCTTTCACATTGTTATTATGGGGTATTTTTTATAAAATTGAGGGGGATAATGAATTGAATCAATTTTGGAATAAAGCTGTAACATAACAAAATGTGGAAAAGTGAAGTGCTGTGAATTCTTTCTGGATGCACTGTATATGTTTCGCAACAGTTCTTCTAACCCTAATTGATGGAGTGTGTAGCTTTTCATTTTTTAAACAAGCATGTAAGATAACACATCATGGCCTTATTCCAGGATCAAATTGTGAAAGAATGGTTTGGAAGGGAGCATAAAAAATAATTTTCACACATAAATTGGCACCTCTTCAGAGTTGGAGTTTCATTGAAAGTCTTTGGGATGTGCTGGAGTAGACTTTACAGAGTGCTGGACTCGCATGCACCTCTTGATGGGAAAACATTTTTTTGTGATGTTATTTCCATCAAGAGGTGCATTAGACATAGGCCTTGGCAATATATCAGTCGAACACTAAGAAGAAGGCCACAATTCTTTTAAAAAAGTACTGAGTATCATGGTTTATGTCCTGCAGTAAAAGTCTATGGAAAATGAGAATACATAAACTGTTATTGCATTTCGAGCCTATTAATGATTTAATGAGTTCATCTTATCATCAACTATGGAATTGCACCTGTACCTCGGTGTAATGCTGAAACCCCCTGCATACATTTTCCTCAAATCACATCTCCCCCATGCCCCCCCCAATTTTTTAAAAAACAAAGCCTTGCATGACGCAACAGAATTTCTTTCTCTGATTGAACAAAATATGTATCTCAAGTCCACATGCTGTGCTTAGATCTGCCCAAAGAAAGCAAAAAAAAAACTTCAATATTATTTAATTTTTTTAAACGAAATGATCAGATCTATACTCCCCCCATTGATTTCAACTTATTATATATAAATCATCTCATTAGCTTCCTCTTACAAAAAAAATCTAATTAAATGTAAAAAAGTTTGCCAAAGTGGTCATATGTAAACAATAGAAAGAAATAATATAAACATCCCAGAAAAAAAGTAGATCAGTTAATCTTTGTGTTGCTGGGCAATATTTGCCAGAAATATGTGGACTTACAATTAAATTAGACATACCAGCATGCACTATGGATCAAATGTGCATAACGGTCTAGCAGGTGAAGCTGACAGCTGCATGTCGAACCTCAGGAGACGCTAATATGTGGCAGATATAGTGAGAATGACCGAGAATATGTGCACCTTGCTGAGCATTTGGTTACTACAACATGTCACGACAACTCTCAGTTACGTTTGATTCATTGGAGATCCAATCTAAACTACTCTCTGGTTCCTCAGTGCTGACTAACAATGCAGCACTGCACACTGCTAATGGAAGGATTTAGCTGTTCTCTACAGGGCTGGGTAAAAAGAATGTGTGAACTGGCTACCTTTCAATTCCAGAGTGTGAATTTTAAAATGATGCTTTTTTAAAATATTGCCTTTCATGCAGTGTGCAGTATAGCTGTTGGTGACATTAAAAGGTCTGTTTTAAAGATCAAAGTGCATGGCAAAAGTTATTGTCTCCTAAAATAATCAATTCTGAACTGTTTAAACGAGTTGTCAGCAATTCCAGTCTCACTTCCGTAACATATGTTTGCAACAAATTTGCCTAATGCCAGCCTATGGTCTTTATTGGCTCCCTGGGAACAACGTCTACGTTGATCTGCCCTCAAACACTGTAGTTGTATCTGAGAAGCAACATGTTGTGTAGTCATCCTGTTGAGAAGACGCTGTTTTCAGCGCTGCGAATCAACTTTGCATGTACTTCCAAAGGATGAAGACTTGTGGTGGAATTGATAAAGTAAAAAAGACAACATTGTTACTGTTTTTCCATTATTCCAAATAAAAAGATTGAGATTCACAATTTTTTTTTAAAGAAATTCACAAAAAATAATAACACTCACAAATAAAATTTACAAACGTTATGTCACAAACACAACTCTGCCTGACATTCATTTAAGAATCGCTTCGTGCACTTGTAGATCCCTGCACGCATTTTGAAACAATAGCGTCAGATGCAGACGAATCCACAAATAAGTGGACTCCACCCATCGTCTACTTAAGCCAATCAGATAACAGCCATTTGCACTAGAATAATAAACTAGAATAATGCAATTCTATCTCCATATTATCGAACCGTTTCAGACACTATGTAAAAAGAGATTAAGTGCAATGTATATTATGAGAAAATGAAAGTGTTTTTGACCTTGAATGCATGTAAAACGGTTGAAGAAGATTAAACTACGTTTAAAAATAGTCGAATCTGAATCTCAGTAAGATACAGGACCCTATTTTAATGATCTAAGCGTATGGTCTAAAGCGCACGGTGCAAGTGCACTTAGGGCGTGTCTGAATCCACTTTGTTGCCGTACCCAGCATATGGTCCAAAAGGGTTGTCCCTATTCTCTTAATGAGTAATGGGTGTGTTTTGGGCATAACGTGCAAAAAACCAACTAGAGTCTCGTCTCCCTTTCCCTTTAAAAGCTATTTGCACTGGCACCATGGCGGATTCGCTATTTACATGGCGGAATTTGTAAGCGGAAAAATGAATGCTTCTCTAGCAAGGAAATGGATCTGCTCGTCCAATGACGCCTGCTTGCTCGTCATTACTGCAAATAGGTAGGCTAATAATCAGAATGTACGTGCGTTGTTTACCTACCTATGGGCTCACATTACTAACGCGTCTTTAAATAACAAAAAAAAATATTGCATTTTCAGACCAGACCTCCTATGGGCTCACAAATGGGCACAAATGCATTTGCTATTTAAACAATGTGGCGCAGGATGTGAAATTGATAACTGCGTCAGAATGAAACTATCAAAAAAAAACGTACGTGACGCCGCATTGCACCGACTGTATGTATGTATGATAGGGCCCAAATTCACTGAATTTCAAGTCAAACAACAGGACAATTGCATTAGTCCAACACAATTGCATTAGTTGTGTGACATCATTACAACTACATAATTCAGACAAATTTGTATACTCTTGATTTTGGATTTTTCATTTTCTGTACACTAAATTGTCAAAAACAAACAACTAACATCAGCCATTTAAATTGGACCATATTGCACCATAAAATGTTCAACACATCCTTTTCAGATTTGACTTCCTCAAAATGAATGGACACAAAAATTGGAGTCCATTGATTATATTGATAATACATCAGATAAATTTGAACATGCAGATAAATGCAATTCCACCATGGTTCTTCACCATGGAATTTTATTTGTAAAAAAAAAAAAATATTTACACATTAAATAACAATAATGCATTACTTATTCATACTTATTCATATTATTAATAACTAATATTATTAATGTTTCCTATATATATATAATATATATATATATATATATATATATATATATATATATATATATATATACACCCACACCATAATACAATAGTAAAACTATAGCAACATTAGTGCCTAATTCTGGTTCTTTACTGTAAGCTACCCATTATGTGTGTTTACTAAAACTATTGTTCACTAATGAGATTCAATTAAACTGTTTTAGTGGTTTTACATCAGCTCATAATTACGTTCACTCTCTGTGCTGCACCAAGTGCCACCCCATGCTCTCCAGGGGCCAAAGAAACACAATCTCTCTATATTTTTCTGTAGGAGTCTTTTTTTTTTTTTATCTGATCATGGTGAGCTTATTACCAATCGGACAGTCTTAATTACAGCACGTTAAATTGCCCATCTGCATAAAAGGGATTTATACACACATGAATATGTATGCAGCTCATTGCAAATACACTCCAGACAGAGCCCCATTGGTTTCCAAGCTACAGCATGTCTATGCAAATGTGTTTGTTTATTTGCGTGTAACGCAATAAGAGAACATAAGAGAAAAGAGTGTTTGTTTTTCAGAAGTACTGACAGCAGATACCCAGACTCCACTGCGGTGACTTTGCAGCTAAATCAAATATTAATAGCATGAAATGGAAATCAGAATGTGAATTCTCCTTGCGTTCAAGGTGATAAACTGAAGCTGTTTACCTTTTCCCCTGCAATGCCCTGCCCTCCCGGCAGCCCAGGTTCACACGTTCACCGGAGAAAAAAAAACTAAACAAGATTCACTTTTCCAAAAATATTTTTTCCCAGTGCTTGCAAGGCAGTAGAAGAATAGTGTTAACGTTTATAAGGTAAGCTTTGGGCTTTGGATCTGCACAAATTCGTAAAAGTGTGAATCAGAGCAATTTAAGCTTGAAATGCCAAGTTCATGCTTTTCAGAGTCTGCAGCAAAATGAAAGAGAATTCGGGCTTTTGGAAAAAATTGAAGAATTGAAAGAACTTAATGGAAAATGTACTGGCATTGTTCTCCCAGGACATCACCTGTTTTCCAACAGAACAAATTAGTCACTTTTTATGCCACAATAAAATGTACATAATGTTTTTGAATTATTTTAATTTGAGGGCTGCAAACCCAAATAAATGGGGAAAAAATTAATATTTATGGTAATCAGTTCCATCAAAAATGCAATATTTTAGTAAGCAGGCAGATTTTTTTGTTGTTGTTGTACTCATACATTTTAATTACTCTTAACTTAAATGTATGACTAAGATTAATCATACATTTAAAAGTAAAATGTAATCGCAACTTAATTTTTTTTAGTAGTGGAAACTTGGCTATCTTTAAATACCTAATTCAGTAAATGCTAACTTTCTAATTGGTAAAACGATGCTTTGATAGCCATAGCGTAGCATAGAAATTGTTGAGTAAAACATTATAGAACATTTAACATATTTCTATTCTCAAACTAATCTCATGCTCCACTCGTCACCATCCTGTTAATATACAACAAAACTGAAGTGCAAATAGTATGTATCTGTCAAAATGAAGTATAAATAGAATGTAATTACTATTTACACATATTGCAAAGAACTGCTACTTTTACATGGTGTAAATAGAATATATCACAATTTTCACTTGGTATGTTATTTCACTTAGTAAATAGCATCTACAGCTATATTTGCACTTAGTGTAAATATCATCTAATCGCTAAATGTGTTATTTTCACTTAGTGTAAATAGAATCCAGTTGCTATTAACACTTGGTGTAAATAACATCTATCACTATTTGAACTTGGTGTTAAAAGCATCTATTAGTCTGTGCCGCTGTCTTATATTTTGACAGCCTAAAACAATTAAATGTCTTCAGCCAGAATCTGTTAAACTCCATACAAACTGTATAGCCCATTTTGAGAAGCTAGCAGTTCCAGTAAGCAATTCCCTTAAAATCACAGCCTTTTCCCCCCAAAGTAACGATTAAGAGTCCAGAAACAGACAGCTCTGTCCGATACAAGCATGTGGAGTCATAAATCTGCAGACTTTGTCCCCTGTGGCCTGTCACTGTCTAATCCCAAACTAACTGATAGAAGAGATCCCATCGCCATAATCTGATTTCAAGTCTCTCTAGATAACCCAGGATAAAATAAACCTTTCTAGCAGATTATATGCATCTGGGCTAGATCCACTGGCAGATACAAATAAAAAAAAACACTCACACACACCGCATCCTCAAACAGAGTGGAATGGCATTCTGAACTGCTACCGGACCTCTGTGTGAAGAGCTACTTCAGACTAGCGACAGAAACTCTATTTGGAAGCCACTTACTAGTTATAAGATTCTATTCAAAGTCTTCAAGACTACCTATCCTTTCTTTAAGCATTTATAACATAGCCTGTGTGAATAAATGCTCACCTTGCCAGAAATACCATTCAGATCAGAAGTAGCTCTACCCTTGTAACCCTGAGGACAGACATATGACTTCACTTACAGAAGAATGCACCAAATACTCTGGCCATATCTGACAAATAGTTCCTGATTTGTAAATTGTTGCTTGAAATTTACAAGCCTGAACCTAAGGAGATTTGTATAAGCGTCATTAGGTAATGATGTCTATCATAATCGCAGTTCATGGGCTATTTTTCTCCAATCTGGGCTAGTTTTCTAAAAATTTACAACAGCAATAAAATATAGCAGTACGCGTCCCTGCTGCTGTGGGGCTATTAAAAGCTTTTAAAACCTGCTTAAATTTATGTGACTTATGAATCTCTCAATGGTCAATTTAGCTTGGTTTCAAAATAGTGAACTGCCTTGCTGTATCATGTCTACCTTCTACTACTAAAATATAAAATATATTCTCATAAATGACTGATTCGGTACACTGGCAATATAACTCCACTCACCTGACAGCTGACTTCAGTAGAGATTGTTATCTAACCCTAGCTAAGAAAACAACAGTCAAACAGATACTTTAGAACAAATAAAATATTTAGTAAAGTAGTAAATTTTTTATTATATTGAACCCTTTTACACTATACCATTACATAAAAAATTGTTGTTTTTTGTTTTTGAACTATTGTGAAATCTCCTTGATTAAGTTATTTTCTAATGTAATAATATTTCACGATAGTTTAAACAATTAGTATAATGTTATGTTCACTTTAAGCTGCAGTCCGTAACTTTTTTGGGTTAAAAATGATCCAAAATCAATTTTTGAGCAAGTACATAACCAGCCAGTGTTCAAAACTATCTGCTTACCTTAGCTCTATTTACAACGGTAAGCTTGTAATAATTTTTTTTAATTCCAGTGGTACTGGTGGATTTCCACACGAGATTCAAGCATATCTTTGCGTCATTGCGTCACATCTGTACACATCAATAAGAAGTCCCGGCTAGTAGACTATATCGCGTGTGAGGATGTTGGAGGTGGAGATTTAGTCTTTTCTCACAGTGCTTGATATAATTAAACTTATCAATTTGATAGCGGATCCAGAAAGGTTGAAACCTCAATCAGTGACAGTGACATCTGGAGATTCGCCTGTTGTAAAATGCAAAATACTTCAGACTTTCGGAATGGCCACAGAAAAAAGAGAGACTTCAACCGAGCCAAAACAAGGATAAAAAGGGCTTTTGAAAGGTGGCGTTAACTCCGTGCTTTGAAGGGGTTCAAAACAGATGCAGGTCAGACATTTCAATGGTTATTATGTAACAGTAGCACTCTTCGCTTAATTCATACAGTAAAAGTTACAGCGTTTCCTTAGTTGTGCCTTTCTCTTTTTGCTACGTGCATTATGGTAAATATCCATTATTTTGTGCTAGCTATGAGAGGGAGCAGTTCATCTCTACTCCACATTCATTTGTTGATGGCGATTAGAAATGAGACTGCACAGAAATGGAAACTGAACTACAGGTAACGTTAGTCCTAATACACATTAAATGTAGTCACGCAATGCTGATGTTATTAACATTAACAATTTGAAAACATACGCGCTGTGCGGTGCCGAGGCACAGCTCACGTAGAGTTGATCATTCTGCGAATAACGGCAGTTGCAGATTTCAAACAGAGATGGCGACAAAGAGGAAAAACTACGGTCTGCAGCTTTAAAGAAAACTTACAAGTATACTTGCAGTATAAACTACTAAACTAGTTTACTACACTTCGAAGTGTACTTTCATAAACTAAAAAGGTATGAAAAACATCATCAAAGTAGTCCATGTGACATCAGTGGGTTATAGTTAGACTCTTTTGAAGCATCGACAATACATGTTGGTCCAAAAATATTTTTTTTCTTTATTCAGCATTCTATTCTCTTCTGTGTTTGTTTGAATCCGCGTTCACGAGTCCACAGTGATGCTGCTGATGTAAGATGCACAGCGTGCGTCTCCCTCAGACTGCAAGCAAAACTCTGGTGCACCAGATAACACGTCAGCAGCATCTTACGTCAGCAGCGTCACTGTGGACTCGTGAACGTGGATTCAAACAAACACGGATGATGTTTTTCATACCTTTCTTCTTAACTTTCTGGACATGGACTGTATACTGTGCATACACTTTCAATGGAGTGACAGAAAGATCTCGGACTAAATCTAAAATATCTTAAACTGTGTTCCGGAGGTCTTACAGGTTTGGAACGACATTAGGGTGAGTCATTAATGACAGAATTTTCATTTTTGGGTGAACTAACCCTTTTAGTATACTTCATAATTAACTTGAAGTATACTGCTTTTTCGTAAGGGACGTCCTCAGATTACAAGGTCACATGATTTAAAAAAAAAAAACATGCTTGGATAAATTATTTACAATAAATACCAGTTTTACTACGATTGCCATATGCTTAGGATTTTGGTTAAAAAAAAAAAAAAAAAAAAAAAGAAGGTACTTCTAGCCTAGTGCTTCAACCACTTCAACCATAAGCAAGAGGTTTCATCTAATCCTACTGGGCGATACAGCTCACTTGTTTTTGCATTACCAAAGTTTCATGAGAGATATTCATAACATCTGCAGAGAAACATCAGGCTACATTTACCACCTGTCACACAGTACAGTGAAATTCACAGGAATGCTTTGGCAATTTCTGCATCTATCCTCCAAAAATGGGGTTATGATATGCTGGATATTATGCTAAAAGTCTTACAGCACGGTTTGCAGATTATGGTCCCATTATTGCCCATGAAGACATTGGAAAAAAACTAATGACAAACTAATGATTTCTCAAGCACACTGAAATAATACAAATCTATTAGTGTGGCAATACTATCAGAAATAAATGTGCAAAACTTGTACCTTTAGGTACAAAAATGAAATATTTGTAGCTTTTTTTATCCTTAAAATGTGCATATTAGTACCAATACATACCTTAAGGTACTACTATGAACCACTTAGGGGTACAAATTTTACAAAGATGTCTTTTCAAGGGTACTGCTGCCCCATTGACGGCTGTTGTACCCCTAAAGGTACGAGTTTTGCAAAACATTTCTGACAGGGTAGGAGACAGATGGAAACCTCCGCTAACATCCACCACAGCGATGCCACTCAAAATGCCATACCTCCTCTCCTGGTGTAACAGCCAGTCTGTCTTCTCCTGCATCCCCCTGGAGAAGACATGGCAGATGGGCATGTTGGTGGACAATCCCATATTGACACATTAAGCAGTGGATTTTGAGGTCTATAGTGCCCTGCACCATTACAGCTGTCTGGGGCACTTTGTAACACTCTGGCCAGCAGCTGCGGAGCTGGATAATATTACTCGATAATTGGGAGGCTACAAGCTCAAGACCCACAGTCACCTTGTTTGACGTGCCTGAGAACATTAGAGTCAAGGTTAATAGAGTAAAACTCCTGCAAGTCTCTGGTCCATGTGTAGTACATGGTGTAGAAGAGCAAGGATATTCTGAGCGTGCAATGGTTTTGGAATGGTGTCTTAAATTGTAATTGACTAGGGACCAATAAAAAAAATGAATAAATAAAAAATAAAGACAGTAAATCTTCAATATTACAATACTCTCATATTTGTTTAAATATAAACTTATATAATATAACAATTAAAAAGTATAAAAAACAAAGACGACAGTCTAGGTCTAGGCTTTGGAGGATGCATTCCAAGGTAGGAGGCATCAAGGCACGTCCGAATCCAATGTTAACTTCATTTCCTTTCTCCTGAGAGACCTTCATCTGATTGATTTTTGAAGGCAGCTTAGATGTATCCTTCACTGCCTTTGATATCCCACAATCCTGTAAGTTCCATTCCGTGACAGTTGATGGTGGGTAAACGTACATTTCTGACCAACATTATCCACTTCTGATGTCATTTTTAGCGAGAAATTACGATTGTAGTGATTAAAGCTCGCTCAATTTGAAAGGTATCTTCGTGCCAAAATGCTGCCTACAACGTCATTGTCTGATAAGGTAGCGAGACAACAAGTCAGCTGCCTAAGGCCTGGGACACACTAGACGATTTTCAAATCTTAACCGATTTTAAAACTGTGGGAGACCACAGACATACGGGCAGTTTTAACCGATTTTTAGCTTTATACTCCTCCAAATTGCTTAAACTAGAAGATTTGTCTGGACCGTGAGACCAGACACCTGTCAATTGTAGTAACATTTTCACAGTGAGACGAGATCTCACAGAGACACCCGAGATCTCACGTGACATGAGAAGTAAAACAAATGGAGGACAATCAACATTGTCAGCTGTTTCTCCTTGCGTAGTTTCATTATATGGGAGGAAAAACAATGGAGAAAAAAAGAATATGGGTGATCTTCCTCATTACTCCACATTCATGGTATGTTTGTGCCTGCCAAGTTTCAGTTATAGAAACACGTGACTTCTAGTAGGTAAAACTTGCTCGTTCTCATTGGCTATCGCTGGTTTTATATCAGAGGCAGCCTGATCAAAAGTCATAAATATATAAAAATGCTTGACATTATGATTTGTGATCGTGTGGGCTCTAACACAATCATGAGCAGAAAAATAACCTTAATAACACCACACAATTGATTTTTTTTAACAAAAATGTCGGTTGCGAGAAGCCTCAAATCGGTCCACAGACCCCAGATAGTTGGGGGTTGCAAAAAAGGGCCAAATCATTCTTAAAATCTTCCAGTCTGTGGCAAACCTGAGTTTTTAGACACAGCCACTGTCCAGCAGAGTTTAGCTCCAACCCTAATCAAACACACCTGACCAATTTAATCAAATATCCTCAGGGCAGGGGCCACCAGGACCGAAGTTGCCCATCCCTGATCTACAGGTAGGTGTTGTGTTTATTAGTTTACTTGATAATGTGCTTAGTGTGTGTGTGTGCTTAGTGCTTAGTGTGTGTGTGTGTGTGTGTGTGTGTGTGTGTGTGTGTGTGTGTGTGTGTGTGTGTGTGTGTGTGTGTGTGTGTGTGTTGTGTGTGTGTGTGTGTGTGTGGACTGGTAATCCCTACGGTATGGGGACAAAATGTCCCCACAAAGATGGCAATATCCAAATTTCTGTCCTTGTGGGGACATTTTTGGTCCCCATGAGGAAAACATCTTATAAATCACACTAAGTGATGTTTTTGAAAAAGTAATAATGCAGCATGTCTCCTGTGATGGGTAGGTTTAGGGGCAGGGGCAGTGTAGGGGATAGAAAATACGGTTTGTACAGTATAAAATGCATTACGCCTATGGAATGTCCCCATAAAACATGGAAACACAACATGTGTGTGTGTGTGTGTGTGTGTGTGTGTGTGTGTGTGTGTGTGTGTGTGTGTGTGTGTGTGTGTGTGTGTGTGTGTGTGTGTGTACAGTGGAAGTTTTTGACTGAAATTTGCAGCACAAACACAAAGAAATTAACTGGTGGAGGGGAAAATAATAAAACACAAACTTCCTATTTTGTTATTAAGGCATGGGGTCTATCAATCAAACTAGACTCATGCTGTCAAATTCACCTAGAAATAACCTTGAAATTCCTTAGATTTGAATCCATTTACAAAGAATAGCTTTAATGAATCGCAAGGCTATTAAAACAACTACTCCAGTTCATAAATAATTCAGGCATGCCGGTGGCCCCTGAATTCAGGTTTGCTGCCCAAAAATCACTCATGTTGTTTTGGTTTCCAGTTTAATATTGGATTACAGGGAGAGAGAGAGAACTCTTAGAGAGGCAGTGTGCTTAGAAAGTACATCTCCATAACAACAAAACCAGCCCAGGTAATTGCATTTTGGACGTGTTGTGCATCGGCTAGTATTAAGGATCTAGAAATGCTGGTTCGCTCTGAACAGAACTCCTCATGCAATTAATCCCACTTCACTCAATCCATGAAACACGATTGCGACTGGCAATTTTGATCGCTGGGTACACTACAAACTCTTTTTGAGAGACACGTTCGAAGTGATCCACAAAAAGGGTTCTTGTGTAGGTCACTGCAATTAACCTTTGGGTGACATTCGGTGAGCTTAATAGCTCAGAACGCTGTAATAGCCGTACACTACCTTGCAAATCAGCAGCGTTTTATATACTTTTTTTCTTTTTCTTTCAATACACCTCACTAATAAACACTCGGCTATCATGACCATGTTATGTCAGTTTATCAAATGGCTGTTGGTTAGTAGTATTATACAACATATTACACTAATTGGCTGGTTTATACATCTAATGTTTAATTTAACCTGATTTCAATTAATCCTAAACATATTTTAACACAATCAGATTTTTGCATATATTATGCTTGCAAAAAAAGCTAAATACAGGCCCTTTAGCACACAGGAATGGTACACAAGACACCAAGCAATTCAATATAGTGTAAAATACTATCAGGCAATTCAAGATAGACACTTAAGTAAGTAAATAAGTTCTGCATGCAGTCTATAAATATAAGATTTGTTTCCCCTTTTCCATTCACTGTGCTGCTGTAAATCTAGCCTATGCTCTAATACATATGCATGCACCCTCCCATCCTCCTTGCCTCCATAACTTTGCATGTCTTTTCTTCACGAAAAAAAAAAACCCTCACAAAAAAAAAAAAATGTTGTCGTTGACAAATTACATCGCCAACATAAAGCGTGAAACGTCCGTTTGATACCAGCTTGCTAGTCTATGATATTCAAATGTTTCTCTTTGAGGAAGCAATAAGAGAACAGAGACAGCGGGAGACGCCGAAAATATCGCCAGCCGTGAAATGCATGTGCTTCGTTTATCTGTAATGCGTTTTCAGTTTCCAACATCCATGAATTCCCACACGGCAAAAATGCCCAAATCTTCTCCCAGTGCTGGAGATGAGCCTTTTGGCTTAAGCAACCTCCGAAACCTGGGGCTTAGAATCTCATGAGCTTTTGTATTATGAGTTTAATTCAAAGTTTTGTGGCTTTTAGTTTGTTTATTAGGCCAATGATATGCCAGCACGCTACTACTAGATGACAAACACTTAGACACACAAAAACAACCAAAAATAAAATAAACCACTTTACAGGGGCCCATGCAAATGTTTTGTCCAATAAAATTACACCAGCTGAAACTGCCTACACTGCTGCAAGGTAAAGCTATATCAAAATAAAAATGCATTTGTCAAACACTTTTAATGGGGACTTGCAGTGAAAAATAAGTCGTTAAAATGAGCTTGGACAGAAATTAATTATAATCTGTTTACAAAACTTTACATCCATTTAATAAGTGCATATTTTCATGGAATCATCATTTTCATTGGCATCTAATCACAATACACATTCAGAAAAGTACTAATATGGCCAACAAATTAAGTGTGCCCAGACTATTTTGACAGTTAATGATTAATGAGCAAATGGCAAGACAAGACAACAGCAATTAGACAAAATGTTTTTAATAATTGATACTAGACAATAACCGCTAACAAAAACACACTCAAAAAGACCGCATGTAATAAAAAATCTAACGTTTGTGTCTTTTAGTCCATATTTGTGAGCTCTGAATGTGTCCAGACTGAGTATACTGCAAGACTATTTGACTTGAGTGAGAAAATGGCAACAAAATAGGTCTGAATGTCCTCCACATAATTAAAGTCAAATTTAAGAATACCCCTAAAAGTAGTAGTAGAAGGATAATGTCCCTTCGTCTAATACTATCACGAACAGGGGGCAACAAATTAAGTGTGTCCCGACATTTCTGACACTGAGCACTGATTAATGACCACACTACTGACTAGATGAAAGTCAGAGGCAAATATGCAAGGGTGTTGCATTTTAAAATAGGACAATGGAAGCCAAAATTCCCTGTGATGACCTATTGACTTTAAACTACTGCAAATGGAGATTTGAGTTTCAGACAAGCGCTAAACCTGATCCTAGAATATCCCATGGGATTGTCCAACCAGAGCCATTCCACGGGAGCTATGTAGCATTCCAGCCATGACAACTTGAGAACCTGAGCATGCACATCTACAGTATAACGATCCTCAAAAAGAAAACAATAGCCCAGAGTGTCATTAAATGCTGAATTATCCAATTATCTGCCCGTATACTGCAACGATACTTGGGATTCCAGTAGCCAAAACAATGATTTTATCAAGCATAGAGGCACCTAGAAAGCAATAAAATTCACTTTCACCTTCAGCAGGCCTGTTAAAATGTTACATTCACAGCTCTGACACTATAGCTGCATTTCCATTTCCTATCAAATTGTGCAAATTCAAATTGTGATGCCCAATGGAAACACGTCAATTCCGTGGAAACACAAAAAAGGTTTTACGCTTGCAAGAGGTGGTTTTTCAGGCAAATCGAAAAAGTAATATTTCACCAAAATGTAAACTTTTTTTTTTTTTGCATTTACAGGGCACCTGGACAGAAGTCGAGTTCTTTATTCTTATCCTTGGCTAAAGATTCAGGAGTCTTCAGCCATGTTGTGGCGGCCGTTCCAGAGGATCATCCCATCCTGGCCGCCACGCCTGAGTCTTCAGCCAAGATGGCCGCCATGCCCTAATCAATCAAAAACTAATCAACAAGAAAAACTACAAAGGACTACACAACATGGCGGGAATCATAACAACTGGATTCTAAACAACAAAGAAATGCCACACTTTGAAAAAGACGAAGCAGATATGAGGTAGAAACACCCAGAAACACCTCACACATGGCCGCTCCCAAGTATAAGCAGCTTTTTTTGCCATCAATACTTGGATAACATGTTTACGTCTTCTTCGAATTAAAAATAATGGCTAATGCGGTGGCTGTGATATATGTAAATCTACCAACATCTGCTGCCATGATTTTTTTTTGGAATGAGTTTTTTAATCAACATCTAGAAAATATTGCAAAATACCACAAAAGGTCATGGTCTTGTTCCAAAAGTAATTACACATGTCCTGTATTCTATTAGAGTGATAAATACTGCATCATATTTGATAAAAACATTTAGTTTGACATTGAACAATCATTACTGAAAAATGTGACATGCGAAGGAGAAGGAGACAAAATGTAACAATGTAACAAACTCTTTTTCTCAATGTAACAAACAAAGCTTTGTTGTGGAGGAATTAATTAATTGAACAGACATTTGTCTGATAAATTTCATATACATAGCCTACAATTCCATTTGCACCACAGGCTACAGTAGTGCAGGATTTGAAAAAGATCAATAGAAAAACTGTAGTCTCATTTCCTACCGGATTTGAAAACAAAAAACAACAATTTTGGCAGCAGCCGCATTAATTATGTACAAAGTAAAGCAACATTTCTCAGAAGTCGGTCCTATAGGAGTGCGATTTATTGGCTGCTTGTTCCCAAAACGTATTCTCAATTTCCCACTCCAAACTAAGAAAGTGGTTCTTGTCAAGAAACGTCTCTATTCCAAAACACAACAAACTAATTAGACTAATGACCTTAAAGACCATTTGTCCTCAACAAACATATCATCAGCTGTTCATTTGTATGCATTCCAATCATTCTTGCAGCGGCTGCAATCTCTAAGTGACACAAGGAAGGGAACATGTCTATTTACTGCCAAGATCCTTAATACTTCACAGAGAAGCCAAAAATTGCTTTAAGTATGTTGGGATAATAATAACTTCCAAGAAAACCTAATGAACTAAAGTGTACCACAAATTTTATGAAAATGGCAAGAAAACTGCATAAAGCAACTTGTACTGAGAATCAGAGATTGTGAATCTTAATGCATGTGCACTCTGTCATGTATTTTAATAGAAAATGATTTAATTATTTTTTTAAAGAAATATATTAAATGTCACTGAACAAGGAACTAAGCAATTTTGTGTTATTTAGAAGAAGAAAAAAAATCAGTGTGTGATTGATGAAACCCATTTCTTACCATGTCTCCTTTATCTCCCTTTTGTCCAGAATGTCCTGCCAAAACCGGAAGCCCTTGATCCCCCTTTCAAATGCACATTAACATACAATGTTAACATTATGCAATGTTAATATGCTAAATCGGCTCTCTGTATCAGGTCTAAAACACTGTGATCAAAATTCAAAGAGGAGTCCTAGCCTGAACTCTGGCTCTTTGTACTTCAGAAGAGATTAGCTGAGCATCACCCGCTGATGAAGTGCATGTCTGTGCCCAAACACCCCCTTATTTGTGCTAAATTGCTTCTAATAAGCTTTTATTTCTGCTTCTGGCTGTCATCCAAGTATATGGACTGGCATAAATGTGCTTTAATTGGCCATTCATTTTGCATGCGGCATTACCTCAGGAGTGCTAACTCGCTCATTTTAAGAATGCTTTCATGGTTTAACTTTACCTTCAGAGTGGGACAGTGGCATCGGTCGGTGGGGAGCTGAGCTGGCATGGACAGCATTCTGTGGAGGTATCCTGTGACCAGTGGGGCCGCTGTGGGGTTGTGGGTTACTACAGGTTCACACTGGTAAGATTGAAAATAAGGAAATACATGAAACTATAAATTATTCAAATGTAGACCAAGATAATCAATTATATGCTTTGAATGGGATATGTGGGGGATTTTCGACATATGCGTATAGTGCATGCATATGCATCTTCTTCTGAAATGCATAACACTGGCAAACTGTGTTATGCTAAATATATCATTTGATGCTGTAAAGTAATATCAATGTGCTTAAAGACATCAATTCTGATGAATTTGAGAAACTTAATTTGTACATTTCCTTTGGTATTATTGTGCAACATTAAAGAGTACATAATGTGTATTTCTGTAAGGACCACTATCGTCAAAGATGATAGACAATAAGCATATCGTTTAGATTAGCGGTATGGTTGTGCTCTGGGCAAGACCACCCAGCGTATCCATGCAGCCTGGCATGGATAAGAGCAGGGAGAGTAGTGATAAACCCACCCTAGGGTAAACAGAACAGAACAAACAATGTGTTGCAGATAGCATTAATGTAAATGTTAAAATGTACAACCTATTTCGGGAATTTAATCGGATTCAGGGGGAATCAGAATGCCAAATCCTGACTGACGAGAGGAGGAGCTGGGGATGGAGGAGGGTAATTAGCTCCGGAGAAACGCGATAGCAGCTGATAATACTGAAGGAGCTTATATATGCATGCTGTGATGGACGTCGTATTTATTTAGGTAGACGTGATCAGCTGACAGTCAGCTGATGCAATCTTGACTAACGTGTCCTGCCAGAACTAACGCTATATGCTTGATACTGTATGTATTTGTAGGCTCTGTGTCCTGAAGTATTTGGTTTAGTGAGAAACCACTCTAAAATATACCATTTAAAAAAAACTGCTGAATCATTAGGAATGAATTGCCAACAGAGTCAGACCATTTAGCTAAACCTGAATGATAATTTTATTGATAAGTTATTTTTAGTGAATCAAAACCATATAGTCCATAGAGTCTGATTCCTCCGGAGTCCCTAAAGGTATGTGGTGGAACATATATGAGATGGGAGGAAAGTTGATGCTTTTGCATTCTCTCACACATTTATTTTTTTCCCGTTCCTCTGAGAAACTTTGCATTCCCCTCATAAAAAAATGTGCGTTTCCCCAAGAAACTTTGCATTCACTCACAAAGCTTTTGTGTTCTTTGCGAATGCAAAGTTTCTCCTAGGAATGCAAAACAACAAAAGCATTAACAAATCATTTTTCCTCCCATCTCATATTTTTTTCCTTCAGCATGTCCCTTTAGGGGCTCCGGAGATTCCCAAACAAATGACTATCAAGAGCCAGATCTTTTTAGTGAAGTACTGTTATTTAATATATTTCATTTAGTAGTACATTTATTGCAGCTCTATAAAGACTAAAAAGTGTCTGTAATTGCAAAAAATAAAGTACAGTTCAAAAGTTTTGGGTCAATATTATTTTTTTTAAATGTTTTTAAAATAAATCTTTTATGCTAACCAAGGCTGCATTTTTTTGTAAAATATTTATTTAATATAATTTAAAATGTAATTTACTCCTGTGATGACAAAACTGAATTTTCAGCATCATCACTCCAGTCTTCAGTGTCACATGATCCTTCAAAAATCATTCTAATATGCTAATTTATGAATTTTTTGTAACATTTAATTGTCTATAAATTACCTTTTTGATCCATTTAATACATTCTTGCAGAATAAAAGTATATATTTCTTTTAAAAAAAATCTCATTAATCCCAGACTTTTCAAAACTTAAATTGTTTAACACTATTATTAGTTAAACACTACTATTAGTTAAACACTTAAAAGTTAAACACTATTATTTAAATATTATCCCATAATTTGGCAATTGTATTGTTGTATTGCCCTAAAATATTTGTTAAAGGTGCACTATGTAACATTTACGTCCGCTAGAGGGCGCCTATTCAAAACAAAGGCGTAGTTTGATGACGCCAAGTTTGAGCACAGAATCTTGGGACATGTGGTCTTCACCTCACAGCAGGTGGAAAAGAAATCATGTTCATGGATGCGATTATTAACGTTACGGAGCAGAGCAGGACAGAGTGTTGAGAGAACTGAGCAAGGCCACCGGAGCAATTGTTAATAGGATGAATGTAACACGCCTTGTGAGTTGCAGGACTTTTATTGTGCTACCGTCGCCGGTGCCATTTCCGCTTTTCCGGTCATGAGTTCATGAGGTAACGCAGCTCTGTTTATCATATTAGATACATTTGAGTGTGTCGAAAATGATGTTATGCCATTACTCTGTGCGTTCGCTCGGCGGCTGCTATGACACTTGTTGCACACTGCAGTGAGAGTAAAGCGTTTCTGCAAAATAGAACCGTACACCGAGAGTAATGCACATATGATGCAATTGACAGGCGACTTGTTGGAAACATTTGGGATATTGTAAGTACTCAACTGAACAAAATATATAACACTGGCCTAGTAGTTTTTGGAAATTTTACTGAAATTTTAGTGCACCTTTAATAGAGCCATGAAGGAACTCATGACTGGAATCTTAATAATCCCCCTACACTTACCCCAATAAAATTGACTCTGAATTAAAATTGAATTAAACTGTGGCCCCTAAAGAGATGGCGCCCTAGGCGATCGAAAGTGTTGCCTGATTACATGACTGACCCTGTAAGCCACTTGGACCATTCCACTTCCATGTGGAAAAAGCTAAGGAAACATTATACCAAACGCTGAGAAGAGGGATTAGCATACAATTGTAAAGACCATGTACCATGTACCAATTACCACATTGAGCAGGGATGTAGATTTTCTCTAATCCAATCGTTTAAGACAGTATGTTGCCTTTAATTAATCAGAAATTATTGACCGGAGCAACTCGAGCTAAAAGGATGCCCCCTCAAGGGATTTCTCCCCGTTGGAAACATTCAGTCCAAGAACAATACATGGAAATTGCTGTGACTCTGTTCCAAAACCTACTTCATTGCCTATGTAGACAGCATTTTAAGACTGTTTCAAAAGGTAGAATACCTTCTTTATGCCAAATTCTGAGGCAACGGACCATAAAAGCCCATGTTGCACTGCTGTTTATCTCTTTGCACTGACTTCCGGTTGCAGCTTGGATCAAGTCCAAGACATTGATTCTTGCCTATAGAACGACCACAGGATTCGGCTCCTCCTACCTCCACT
The DNA here is from genome assembly GCA_023029165.1 of Gobiocypris rarus. Taxonomy (NCBI): domain Eukaryota; kingdom Metazoa; phylum Chordata; class Actinopteri; order Cypriniformes; family Gobionidae; genus Gobiocypris; species Gobiocypris rarus. The sequence continues at coordinate 15,119,420 of CM040927.1, forward strand.
TTCTCTTACAAGTCTACGTGCCCTCCAGGAACCTGTGCTCGGTAAGTGAGTGGCGCCTTGTGGTACCATCACAGAGAGGCACAGAATCACTCTCAAGAACTTTTTATTTCTTGCTGGTGGAATGACCTTTTAAACCCTATCCAGACAGCCAAATCCCTGACAATTTTCAAGAATCAGCTGAAAACTCATCTATTCTATGAGCACTTAAAAGGATAGTTCATCCTAAAATTAAAATTAAAGTCATTAATTTAGGCACAAAAGTATTACAGCAAGGTCCCATGTGACACATGCCGTATATTCCAAAGGTTTTGGGGGTATACGATAGGGTTTAGGGAAAAACAAAATGTTAATGTATTTAATGAAATTCTTGACCTTGGTCGTTGGTTTTTCTGTCCATGGCTGCACTACATGAGTGTTCATAAGACTCTACTAGCGCCGCAGTTCACTCCGACATGCCCAGAAAAAGCACACAAGTTTTTATTATTCTTCAGAAATCATGAAATACAAAGGCTAGAAATCCCCCAAAAAGTATCTGTGTATTTTCTTCACTGAGTCACCAGAACTCCGATAAATGGGAGCTCTAGCGTAGTTCTACCTGGAAGACTCCAATGTCACGTCATTCACTAATTATCGATCTAGCCAATCATTATTCGTCTGTAGTATATAAGTTCTGTTCCCACCCATTACTACGTTCACAGAGACTGACATCGGCGTTCACCCCCATCCTCCCCACCACCGCCAGGACGGTCCCTGTCCATACATCAGGGGGTAGGCTCCGCCCCTGCCTTCATCTTCAGGAAGGAACTGTAAGCATCCGCTACCCTCCGGATTTGGACTATGGAAGCCAAAGAACTTTATCATTTAATCTATTCGATTCTCATTGTATACAAACTGTAAATAAATCGTATTCAAATGTTTTTCTCGCCTCCTGAGTCTTTCGGTAGAACTACTTGTTACAATAAACACAATGGATATATCCATCTCAGAGAAGAAGATACATATGTTGTATTTTTGTTAATCTTTTTTTTTTTATCACAACTTGTGCTTTTTTGTGGATGAGCCGGAGAGAACTGGGGCTCAAATGGAATCTAACAAATGCTCACGTCATCCAGTCGAGCACAGAAGACCAATTTAATTAAAACATTTAATGTTTTTAAATTTAATGTATTAGGGTTTTGTGAAAAACAAACTTATCATATACCCACAGAACACTTGGAATATACGCCATGTGTCGCATGGGATCATTTGTCATTTTTAAAAAGCTTGATGATGGTTGCTATTCAATGCCATTATAAGTGTGAACGGGACATTTTTTGTTCATAAAAGAAAGAAAGGCACATGGCATTAGAACAACACTAAGGTGAATAAATGATGACTTAATTTTCATTTTAGTGTGAACTATCCCTTTAACTGCAGACTGCTTAAAAAATTATATCTATTTCATTATCTGCTTCCCTATATTACTTTGTCTATGCTCTCACTATTTCTTAATCTCTCCCTTACACAATCCTGAGCGATTGGCTGAAACTTTGTATTTCTAGCACTTCTTTATTGCTTCTTTAAGATGAATCGCTTGTTGTATTCCTCAATTGTATGTCAATGGATGAAAGTGTCTGTGAAATGAATAAATGTAAATATATCCTTCACAGAGAAAAATATCCCATAATGCACTACAATGAGATCGGTAAAAAAAAAACACTGAAAATGGCAGAGGAAACGAGAACAATTTTTGTAAATATTTACCAAAAACTGAAAATGTTCAGTCAATGCTTTAAACTTTAATTTATTTCTCAAACAAACCATCAGACGAGCCCTTGGAAGCTGTCTATGTAGGGCAGGCAGTAGACAGCAAAATAGCTCACTTGATTTTGGAACAGAGTCTTTAAAAACAACCACAACAGATAAAACAAAAAGAGACACTTCAATCTTTCAAGCATTACCTCAAAGAATAAATGTTATTCAAAAGCTGTGTTAAAATGTGACTGGCCTGTTCATATTTTATTTTATGATTATGTCAAGCATTTAAGTTTAGTGCAAACATTTTGCGGTGGGTTTACAGTCAGTTAGGAAGGATCACAGAGTCTGTATCATTCGGGGCTTTTGCACAACTAATGGCAGAAGTACCCGCTTTTTGGCTGGGAACGTTTTTAGAACGTTTTTAGGTCTACGAACTCCTTTTGGGGGAACTAAATTAGCTCCTATGTCAGAGTAGGGTCTAACCCATCACAGTAGGAACTACCAGTGATGCAAGTGTATGCTGATTGGCCGACCGCACGTGAAACACCATGTACACACAGAGATTATAGCCTATATATTTACTCCATGAACATAGAAAATAATGATAGACGGACCTCTCAACCTTAACTCTATGGAGAAAATCCAACGCAACTTTGAGTGGTCCAAGTGAAACATAATTATGTATTTCTGTTCAGCTAGCGAAATTAGGCATCAACCACACGCCAAACACTAATACTTTTCATATACTGTCTACTTTCTTTGTATAACAGTTCTATCTAATAACCACAGACTGTATACAAATATGGATGTAGTGTCCGTTACGTAACCCATAGGATTCTGCAGAGCAGTTTCGGAGCGCAAAGTAGGGTCGAGCTGGCCATTGCCATTTTAGCAACGCGTCACCGCGCGTCACTCCCGGATAACAGAAAATGGGCAAAGAGGATGTGGGCGGAGCCTTGGTGTAGTGATGACTAACAGACAGCAGATAAATGGCTATCCACCTGCCACTCAAAGTGGCCACACCCTTAATTATGCAGAACTTTAAGGCTTTACATAATCTAAACGAATGAGTTATAAAAAAATTCACCCCCTCACAGTTGTCATGAAGGGCAAAATTAGCCGTTTAGGCCAAAACTAGAATTTGCTAATAATAAACTAATAATTTGCTACTTGCTAATAACGTATTAGACAGGACTGTTAAACAGATCGTAAACTAATGAAGACGGAGAATGTGAGAGCTGTGCGTTTAGACTCTGGCGTTCTCAGCGCCGTCAGAATAAAAGTTACAACAACAAGCATGGCTTACGTCACTTCAGAGTTCCTACTGCCAGTGCGAATGCAACCAGGAAAATTGCCCTAGGGGAACGTTTAGTTCTTGTGGAACCATCCTGGTGGTTAATTCCTATAACCAAGTTCCTAGAACTATACCCGATGCAAAAGCCCCTATTAACATAAACCTGAACATCTTACCGTAACTCCAGGAGAATCACAGCATCTGTCCAGGTCGGCTATTCTAGCATCACAGAAAATCAGAATCTCTTGAAGCTCAATCTGTAAATTTAAATTGACATTTATTGTCATGAACACAGATAACTCATAAACATATACAACAGAGTTGCAGTCAACCTTATTATTACATTTTGACCTGCACCAGATTCAGACTTGAATTTAGTGAAGTTCCTTTATTCTATAAAGGGTTTCCACCATAGTTTGAGGGATCGTTCACATTCACTAACTGTACCAAGCATTTGCGTTCATTTCCCGCTTCAGCGACTGAGTGTAGCCTCATTTATGACCAATGATGAGAAACTCACATCCACTGGACGTCCATCCTCCACTCTAGTTGTGATGAAGGTGCGTCCGCTCGCGTCCATGCCAGACCTTTCAGCGGTCACCTGACGTTCAATTAATTTGCAGTCCAAGTAGATGGTGACGGCATTGCTCTCAACAGAAACACCAAGCTTGTGGAACTGTCGATCGAAAAGGGCGTGCAGGTCTCGGTTCTTGAAGATATACAGGAGGCTGTTCTTCAAAAAACCCTGAGCTAAAAACTCTACTGTTTTTTTAGCCCCATCCACTATTAATGACACCTAAATGAAGTAGGAAAGAGACGAACATTAGTGGCTCATTAAGACAGTTAATGAGATAAGATGACGGAAGTCTGAAGAGATTGCCTTTGCAAAAGAAAACCATTTATATAATGATCATTTTGTCAGTCTTGCAGGAGTTATTGGTTTTGAGCATACCATGATTGATCAATGTCTATTTTACAGATAACAAAATGAATAAAAATTTTACATACCTGTGTATCTCCACTTTTATCAAAGATCTGCAGAACAAACCAGCGATCCCTCTTTGTGGTTTTTCTGAGCCGGAACGTGGCAATAATGGAGTATTCATGAGAAAGTCCATTTGGGAACACAGATCTTTAGACAAGAGACACAAACATCTACAATTAAGGTTCATCAAAATAAAGAGAAGAAAAAAAAAAAAAAAAAACCGGAGTATGTAAGTCTCTTATGCTTACAAATTAGTCTTGAATAAAACTTACGAACAGTAAAACTGTGGAATATTATTATAATTGTGAAATAATATTAAAAATATAGTTATGTTGTGCTGCTTAAATTATAATTTTTTTTCAGAAACTGACATTTTTTCAAAAGCGGAGAGCACTTTTTGACTTAGTCAGTTTTTGTAAATCCACTTTGGGCTCAGAGTATTTATTTTTTCCCACATTAATTTCCCACATGTCTAGTACAATTATGTGTTTTTGTTTCATTAATACAGTGTACACTTTTTTCTTGATTTACGACGAAAGAATGGAAATGAAATGTGACAACATGCCCCATAGGTGGGGTGCACTGTAACATGTGAGGGGGCAGATTGTAACATGAACAAATGACAGCTTAAAATGTTATCTGATATAATCAAAAAAATATCCAAAACAAACTAAATATTTTGTCAATAAAATACAATTATTAACGTTTTAAAATAAAAGAATGTCATTTTTTTTACATTAAAAATACACACATTTTTGAGTTTGACAACAAACATATTGCTAAATACAGCATAGTTCAAAACATAATAATAATAATGAAAAATTTCTGAACAATGGCTCTCAGTCTTTTCTCATGGTTTCTCAAAAGAATTCATAAACATATAGAATATAATAGTGTAGTTCTAATAGGGTCTCATTGTAATGCAGTGTTACAACGCACCCCATCTGCACAACTGGGATTTAAACCGCGGCTCGCGTCTTCTGCTGGTTAGATCAGCATTAAAGAACCATCTCAACTGTTAAATAAAAGATATTACATTAAAATAATATCAGATTTGTCTAGTTTTAAATAAACACAAGAAACAGAGATAAAAAATAAACTTAAGTAAGAAATGTACTTTTGCTATGGTAAAATAAATGTTCAGTGAAATCTTACAAAGATTTTTTAATTTTGGTGCAATTTTTTCTCTAAATAACGTTGACATGGCAACTAGTAAATACACAAAGTTTCGTCATCCTGGCATGTGTGGAAAGTGTTAAACCATGCGCGTTACAATCAACCGCGCTAGGTTGTGCTCCCCTATACTCTTTGATGAATAGAATGTTAAAAATATCTTTGCTGGTAATTTAGAAGCATCCTTCTAAATAAAAGTATTAATTATTATTTTTTTTAATTACTGTGAACGGTAAGAGCTTGCTACTCCAGTGAATAATTATCAGGGTGGTTTTATGCTATTAATATGAATTCTAAAACATAAAATAACTTTTATGCAAGAAAATCAGTGGCAAAGAGGAGCATTTTATTAAATATCATACAACAAGACAGACATCAACAGCAACATATAAAAAAATGAATTGTTTTTGAAATGGTGCATAAACTGACCAAACAAAATGCCTAAATGAATCAGACCTCCTTACGTTGCATATGAGAAAACAAGAACATTCTAGAAAAGCATGTTTGATTATTGCTTCAGTTCAGCAGTGAAGTGTTATTAGTCATTTGTCATTCAAAGCAACATATTGTACATAAAATGACAGTTATCCTGAATCTGAACGTGTGTTATTAGCTTCAATAATGATGTTAGTGCACTGGCATCCATGTTCACCTCTGTATTGTCTCTATAGTCTTGCGTGAATAATTTATCAGATGAGTTTATCCAAAAACAATTCCCATTCATAACCGGAGATCATCCTGTCTGTCGGGCTATTGTTTGAAACCACGGAGATGTTTTCGTCGATCTAAATGAACTACAGTAGATGTGACTAAAAGCAAACTCAAGAAACAAGACCATAAAACGTTTGAAGCTTCTACACACTGATTAAAATTGTTGAAAGAATAATATTACATTTCTGAGTAAATCTCATAACACTGTACATAAAGAATTTACTCCCCATTTTCATTTTTCCTTTCTTTCACATGCTATTTGGTAATTTACTGGCACTTCATCAAACACAATCAGGAAAACTGACAATGGCGAAATCTCATGTGACAATACTTTAAAGGGACGAGAGAGAGAGAGAGAGAGAGAGAGAGAGAGAGAGAGAGAGAGAGACTTGCAAGAGACAGGCTGAAAATGAGTTTCTGCTCAAATAGATCATTGACTATTCTCTCTAGGCACGTCTGCATAGCGTGTCTCCTGCTTTCACAGGCAGAGTGGGGGGAAATGCACATTATTAAAATGATATATATATACTCTGACTTTACATGCTGGCAAGATCAAATGCTTTTGGATAAGAGGAAGAAACAGAAGAGAGGCTAGATGTATTATGGGACAATGGCTGGAACTGACCACAGTATTTTCAAACTTATTTTGTTTGGCTTTGTTACTCGAAGGCATACTTCACTCAAGAATGAAAACTGCCATTTACTTACCCTCAAGATGCTGTGGAACACAAAGAGAAATGTGTGGAAGGATGAATAAAATGTTTGAACTTGAGTAGACGAATAATGCCTTAAACTTTAATATATTTCTCAAAAAAAGATTATGGCTTCAGAAGAGCAAAAATAATCAAGTTATATCGTCCATGTATGCCAGTCGTGTTCTTCGCACATGGAACGATAATTTAGGGGGATCTATGTTCATAAATCGAAGAATATTCTTTTAGCCTCTCCTTTGCTTGCAAGTCATGAAGGTTTGGAAAGTCATGAGGATTCCCAAAGAAATCCATCTGACTTTTATCTAGACAAGGAAATAGATGCGCTTACAATAACAGCTCAAAACAAGACAAAGACTTTTATGGATTTGCTGAGTAATTGATTTCATGACTACAACCCTAAATTAGGCTTAATACGACCAGCCGGTGGAATGGACTTGTGCCGATTGAGACCTCATAAGTGAGGGCAGTGTTTCGAAGCACACCAACCTGGGCACCGTGACATCAATTCACTTCATCACTGAGCTGTTAAATAGGGACATCAGAAGCCATATGCCAAATATGATGGAATGTAACACTCTAACGCAGCCCATATTAAACTAATCTCTGAACATTCAGATTAATAAGCAAATAAATGATGTTATTGCTACAAAAAGCCTCTCACAGTTGCCATAAGTTTGTTCCCCCATGCATAACATAATGATTAAAGTGTCCCGCATTTTGGGACTAATATAATGTAATAAAATGTAAAAATCTATCAGTCATTATTATATTACATTATATTATATTAGCCTATATATGGCCCCACTTTATATTAGGTGGCCTTAACTACTATGTACTTACATAAAAAAATAAGTACAATGTACTTACTGTGTTCATATTGTGTTGCAAAACACCTTTGCTGATATTGAGGTGGGATACGGGTAGGGTTAGGGACGTGTGGTGGGATGGGTAAGTTTAAGGGTAGGGTTAGGTGTAAGGGAAGTGTCAACTGTGTAATTACAAATGTAACTACAGAAATTAATTACAGATGTAATTACATTCAGGTATTTTTTAAAATGTAAGTACAATGTAAAAACATGTATGTACACAATAAGTGCAATGTATCAAATTATTAATTAAAATGTTAGTACATAGTAGTTAAGGACACCTAATATAAAGTGGGTCCGTGAAGAGTAAAATGTGCGCTACTACTGGCACAACACAGCACTGAAGAAAAATAAAAATAAAATATTCCACAAGTCTTCCAATTGCTAATGGGTACAAAATGCTATTATTTGAGCCAGCATTATGTCCAATTCATTTTGGCCATTCAAATAAACAGATTGCAATTGTGTTCGGTGGTTTTATGCCTAAAGAGGCACAGAAATTACAGACTTCACCTTCATTTTGAACACAAAAAAAGGAAAGAAAGAAATGAGTCACCCCACATAGAAAAAAGCTAATTTAAGACCAAGAAAAATTGGTCAGAAGTCTCAGTGTCTGCAGTGAACTGAATAAATGTGTGGTGTGCCTACTATAGGTAGTGCCTTTTATCATCAAATCAGTAAGAACTACTGGGCGAACATCATATCATGCAATTAATATTCATGAGCAAGGCTCATAAGCTTTATATTGTGCTCCCCCCGACACTTTCCAGATCGTTCCCACGCTCCTCGCCTCTCATAAAAATGAATACCAAACATGCAATTAACACATCTTAGCAGAATAATCTGTGAAACAACTAATGGAAAATAGTCTGGGGGAGTGGAGCCTTCTCTTTCCATGTGACCATATCAACTGGACGACGGGCCCGGCTGCATTTCCTGCAAGTAAAGTGAGAGATGTTTGGAGTTTGTGCTAGGGACTCTTTGACCCCTTTACTACACCCCCCTGACACATCCAGCTGACTAACGCCATCACCTGTCAAGAGATCAGCTTAATTGAGGTCTGGCAGGGTGTGTGTATGTGTCTGTATGGGGGTCTGGGTAGACAACTTGGCGTTCTCATCCCCCAAAACTACACTCCACCTCCAGCCAAGGAGACTCACAGTTGGCCCACGGTCTGAGCAGCAGAGAGAAAGCCCCACAGCAGGCCGCTGACCACCAAGCACCAGATAGAGCAACAGATCGCAAATCATCTGACCCACGGCCCCTTCAGGGTCCCGGGGAGCAAACAGTGCGTTTACAGTTGTTTAAAAAAAACGCTAAAAATATCCTCCCTTTCCCTCTGCAGATGACTGGGTGTTATTTTTCACTGTTGAAATGTGTGGAGGTGCAAGAGAAGTCCACTGGGTGCTGAATCTCTATGGCCAACCCAGCAGGTGTGCGAAACCACAGAGACTAATCAATTAGACACAACTAAAGACTATGATAAAACACAAAATAACAAATGACCTACAAACGCTCAACATTGTACTACTTTAGTCTGCAATGCACAGTGTGTTTCCATACTAGGATATAGCGGCCCCAAAATCTTCGACTTTTGGGCGCTTAATGTATTAATCTTATTGCTTTAGATAACAAATCATCAAACCAAGTGACATTTGCAAAAGCAAATTATGCTAGACCTTTTCTCAGAACCTCTTCTAGTAATTACATCTGGTCCCAGGGACATTTTTAATGGATTTATGTAGTCAGTTCTCCTTAAGTTCACACAGATGTAGCCCATTACATTAACTATGAACATACTGAACGTGTCCGAATGCTTTGTCCTTATCTTGAAAGGTATCCTAAAGCAATAAGTAATGAGAGGCTGTGTGGCACAGTGCTTAATCACAAGTAAGGTTTAAAAAAACGACAACCTAAAAGAAATACACTACCATTTAAATGTCTGAAGGTCAGTCATTTTTTTGTGTGGGGAGGGGTGCAATTAGATTAAATGTCAAAAGTGACAGTAAAGACATTTCCAATTCAAATAGATGCTGTTCTTTTGAACTTTCTACTCAGAGAATCATAAAAAAATGCATCACTGTTTCCACAGAAATATTAAGCAGCCCAACAGTTCTCAACATCGAGAATAAGAAATATTTATTGAGCACCAAATCAGCATATTAGAATGATTTCTGAAGGGTCATGTGACTGAAGACTGAAAATTCAGAAATGTTCCACAATATTACTGTTTTGTGGGCATAGATTAATCTAGATTAATCTCATCCAAAATAAAAGTTTGTGATTACATTATATATGTGTGTGTTCTGTGTATAATTATTATGTATATATAAATACACACACATGCATGTACATAAGTAAGAAAGATATGTTATATTTATATATAAAATAATTATATTTATATACAAGATAAATTATATAAATATATATATATATATATATATATATATATATATATATATATATATATATACAGTATGTACATGCAAATATGTCATAAATATATACATGCATGTGTGTATTTATATAAACATAATAATTATACACAGAAAACACACATCTATTATGTAAACACAAGCTTTTATTTTGGATGAGTTTAATCTAGATTAATCTATCCCCACCACTCAAATAAATGTAGCCTTGGTGAGAAAACGAGATTTCTTTCAAACACACACACACACACACACACACACACACACACACACACACACACACACACACACACACAAACACACACACGTCTGGTTCACTATCTTTGTGGGGACTCTCCATAGACGTAATTGTTTTTATACCATTACAAACTATATATTCTCTCCCCTACACTGCCCCTGCCCCTAAACCTACCCATCACAGGAAACATTCTGCATTTTTACTTTCTCAAAAAACTCTCAAAAATCCTGTTTGATTTATAAGCCTTTTTAAAAGTGGGGATACCTGGCTGGTCCCCACAATGTAGGTGATCTCAGGTTTTATATCCTTATGGGGACATTTGGTCCCCACAATGTAATATAAACAAGGGCACACACACACACACACACACACACACACACACAGCCAAATAATCTGCATTTTACAACAGCTGACAACAATTAATATTTTTCTTGTGAAGCATGGCTGTGCTATTTTTCAAATACATGGCAATAGGTTTGTGTCCACTGTGCATTAAAAGACAGGCAAATAAAGTCGGATGAACTCAGAATTCTCCTACTTCCTACTTGAAAACAACCACTGGAACGGCCCTCAAGGACAGACATCAGACTTTGGAAAGTAGAACGATTAACCCCAACACAATTTCCAAGATCGTGGCAACAAAAGTGCTGAGCATTGAGACAAAAAACTAAAAGTTTGAAAAACTATTACGGTTATTTAATAATGTATCATTTTTATTGGAAAAAAGTGATATACTAGAAAAATAAATCCCACAAACTACTCAAGTCTGCATCACAAAAACATTTGAATAATAAATGAACAAACGTATTTTAATGAGAAATAAATATATACTCAAGTTACTTAAGTTTAAAATACTACTATGATACAAACTTAGTAGTGTGAGGGATTTACTGTATGTTTTTCTGTTTACATGGTTTATAATTTCTAGGTTATGTTTATATTGTAATTTCACTTATCACACCATTGATTTGGCTGTGTGAAGCACTATACATTTAAGAATAAAAATTACAAAATGTTAGTCAAAAATATTAAATATGAAATTCTTACAGCATCAAAAAACAACTATTTCTTATATTTGTGAATTTGGCCGATGCTTTTATCCAAAGCGATTTACATTGCATCCAAGTTGTATTTGATCAATCCGTGCATTCCCTAAGAATCAAACCCAAGACCTAGGCGTTGCTAGAGACATGTCTACTGAGTTACAAAATGTAATAATAACATTTTTTGTTTTAGTGCAAACACTACACTTTTTTGTTTGTGTCAAAATTAGAATAATTAGTCATGGCACCACCCTACTTTGTTTATGCTTGACCAAGACATATGACCGTCTGGAACGCTTTGAAGTTGAAAGTGGGGAATTTCAACCTCAGTCTTCCCATCTCAGACTTTTTCTAGAGCGCGCCAATCCCACTAGTTTTCAGCGAAATACAAAGGAGTTCTTTTGAGCATCAATCTGAACTCGTTTGAGCTCTTTGGATTCATGAATATCCCGTGGGTTCTTGTGGTCTGGACAACTGACCTTGACGGAACACGGCGTACATAAGCATAGATGTCCAAGGCTGTAATTTGTAGATTAAACATACCTGCAATGTCTAACTAACATAGAAGCCTTCTTTGAACTTGGTGTCACCCTTGAGCTGTAAGTTATTAGAGTCATTTTAAGGCAATTAATATACAGGACATGATTCCCCATTACAGCTTGATTTCTCTTCTAGGCGGCACTCCATTACAGTCACCTCTCTTTCTCCTTGGTCGAGCCCACTGCCCACGGTCTGCAAATTAATTCTGTCCAAATGATTCAACATGTCTCACGGCTCACCTCACAGTTTATCCTTATTAGCCAATGCGAGGGGGAATTATCTCAGCGAGCTTGTGATATCTGGGTCATTCCATGTCAACACACCATTAAAAGAGTACACGACATCTACCTAGTCTTTCTACCGGATATCAGCTGAAGTGAAAGCAAGCTTACACCATGAGAAAATATCAGTTTGCTCTACAGGAACCCAATAACGGCCTGGCATATGTTCAAAACTTGAGCGGCGAAAGCTCATGCGAACCGCTCCGAGAATGCAGTTGTTCAGCTAGGCAACCAGCGCTCTGTCCCGTACCAGCCTCTCGTGGAGATTTATATGAGAAGCTGTCAGAAAGGCGAACCAAAACACGCAACATGTGGATGTGGGCATTAATTCAAACTCCCATCATAACACGCTCATCACAGCGCTGATTCTGCAAGGAACTGTCCTACTTTCTGCTCTCCAGATGCGAGAAGATTCTGCACATCATCGATCACGTCCAAACTACGTAAACATCCATATGGAGATGCACATTTGTTGCAATAATTTTCAGCTTAGCCGTTACAGTTACCTCAACGTTTTTTTTTTCAGACAAATCGACCATCTGACTGATGTGCGAGTGGAAAAATAAAAAGCCCAATATCAAAACCTCATCAACATTTGCAGAACTTACTCTGATGGTTTAAACAAGGGTTTACTCCCCAGTCTAAACAACAGCCTGTCGTCCGTCACCATGCCTTTCCTGAGAAGGAACTTCTCGGCTAAATCAAACCCTGTTAACAAGAGAAGAAAAAGAAAAACATACATTACATTTATGCATTTTCCAGTCCAACTTACAGTGCTTCTGAGTGTAAACATTTTGGGAATTGAAAACATGACCTTAGCGCTGCAAAGCACCATGTTCTGCTAAAGGAACAATTTTAGCTTCAGGCTAAAGAGATTTTCACTAAATGTCGCCTAATACAAACTGTTGAACACACATTTGTAGTCTTTTTTATGGGGAATGATTAGTGTTAGCAAGGCATCACAGTATTGTTATTCATCAAACATTATGGTTTAGGGACTGTCATAAACCTCTAAGTAGTATTAAACTTATGCAACTTGCAATTATCTCTATCTCGATTTATTTTGTAGATGATTTCAGCCTTTAGACACATTGGGCCCTATTTGAGCTTTTAGCACATGGTCTAGCACATGGTCACAAAGGGCGTATCCGAATCCACTTTTGCTAGTTTAACGACAGGACAAATGGTTGGTGCGCCAGGCGCATAGTCTAAGGGTTGTCCCTATTCTCTTAATGACTCACGGGAGTGTTTTGGGCATAATGAGCAATAAACCAATCAGAGTTTCATCTCCTATTCTCTTTAAAAGCCAGTTGCGCTTGCCCCATGGTGGACTCGCTATTTACATGGCGGAATATAGACACCCTTAACCTAATGAGTCAGTTTAAATACATGTGTGTATTGCCACGATTGGTTAATTTTGTCATTTGTCATTACTGCACATAGGTAATTCTGATACATGCAATGACTATCCATTATGACATGTAGGCATTTTTATCTTTATGCACACAATAATAATCTTTTACACTTTAATTCTTTTATTTTTAATATTTGGCACTGTCGTTTTCAGTTGCCTCAAAATAGCAACGAGCCAACAATGCGCCTGAGCACACCCATGGGCGCAAAATGATAACTGCGTCAGCTGGAAACCAAACTGGAAGACTGGAAGCGGTATAGGTCATAAAGCCCGCCCCCTCCATGAAATGTTATAGGACACAGACAGAGTAAACAATCAAATTACACTTCAAATAAATTTTTTCCAAAGATAGTTTTTGTCATTTTAGGCTGTTTTTTACAGTCTATGGTTTCAACCATAGACATGATGACTAACAGACAGCAGACAAATGGCTATCTACCTGTCACTCAAAGTGATCACGCTCCTAATTATGCAGAACTTTAAGCTTTATATAATGTAAACAAATGAGATATAACAAAAATGTACCCCCTCACAGTTGTCATGAAGGGTAAAATTAGATATATAGACCAAAACCACAATTTGTACCAGGCAGTGACGCTCGATGACACGCTGGCAAGCTCGACCACAGACTGTATAAAAATATGGACTTAGTGTCCGTGACGTCACCCATAGGATTCTGAAGAGATGTTTTGAAGCGTAAAGTAGAGTCGAACTGGCCGTTGCCATCTTAGCAGCGCGTCATTGTGCGTCACTCCCAAATAACTGACAATGGGCAAAGAGGTGGGATGTGGGCGGAGCTGAGGTGATGTGATGACTAAGAGTCAACAGATAACTGTAAATCCACCTGTCACTCAAAGTGGCCAAACCCTTAATTATGCAGAACATAATGTAAATGAATGAGTTATAAAAACCCCATCACAGTTGTCATGAAGGGCAAAATTAGCCGTATAGAACAAAACCACAATTTGTAACAGGCTGTAAACATGTTTTTTTCTGCTTTAAATTTGGGCATTTTAACATGGGGCTCAATGAGATTCTGCTCCCTTCTGTCCCCAGTGGCCAGTCGATGAACTGCAGTTTAAGTCACTTCCGTATTGGCTTCAAGAGAAACTGGGGTTGCCCTTGAGCTGGACCCTACTTTACGCTTCAGAATTGCTCTTCAGAATCCAATGGGTGACGTCACAGACACTACATCCATATTTTTTTTACAGTCTATGGTTGAAACTAGCAAAAAACAATTACGTTGCGAATGGCGTTGCATTTCACTGGGTGTATTATAGGGCCCATTGTTTTTTTTTAAATATCTACTTCTAAACCAAAGTTTGATAATCTACTGTCTGACAGAATAGATAGCACCTTTCACCAAATCATAATTCAACATTTTTCTTGCATTCATCTTTATATTAAATAGTGATTGGTCTTTTCTTTCTTGCTATATATTTAACCATTAACACTACCATTCAGTTTAGAAGAAATGCATACTTTTATTTAGCAAGTACGCATTAAATTGATTAAAGGTCACAGTAAGTAAGGGATAATGTACATCCAGCCGGTTGTTATCGCAGAATAAACCCTGGCAGGGTGATCACCCTGCATCACTCAGAAGGACTTTATTCTGCGATAACAACTGGCTGGATGTACATTATCCCGCTTATTACACAGCTACTTGCCACATAAGTAAATTATTAGACAAAACAATTGACTTGAGTCAAAATATTTTATTAGCTGGTTAAAAGCAAAGCTTCCTTGCGCGAAAGTGTCAAGTTCAAACAAAACGGAATTTCAAGGGATATACGGTCATATGAATATACCAATTATTACACAGCATTTAGCCACATAAATCATTATGGGGATAAGTTATTGATTATAGATGCAACCATTTAAAATCTTACCTGTTTGTTATCTTAAAATCCATAACATTGTACAAAACAATCTTCGCAAAATGTTGGCAGATGCATTTGTATGAAACAAGCGAGAGTGAGTCCGGATATCGGATGACATAATTAAATAACTGTACACAAAATATTGATTTGAGTTTTAATATTTTATTAGCACACAAAACTTCCACGAAGGAAAGACGTTCCTAGAAAGCGTATAGCGCTGACTTCAGTTACCCGGATGAGCCTGTGTAATCAGTTTTAACCGGTTGTTATTGAGGAATAACATACTGCTGGATGGGGCGATTGACCAATCAGAATCAAGTATTCCACAGAGCCGTGCAATAAAGACTTATAATGTTATGAAATCGCAGCACTGTTTTTTTTCACTGCTTTTACTGTATTTTTTTATCAAATGATGCCTTGGTGATCATAAGACACTTCTCTCAAAAACATTTAAAATCTTACTAACCCCAAACGTTTGATTGGTAGCGTATATGCATCTTTACTCTTTACATAGTGACCGCTTGTTCTTGTGCAGCCAACGGATAGCATGATGCTGTATCACAGAACCAAATGTTAGAAAAACGAAGCATACCTACAACAGTATTCATTCGCTAGCTTGCAAGAACTGGTATTTATTTCAGGAAATGCTAAATTAGCTGCTCTGTCAGCTTCAGCCATGTACAACATTAGAGGTGTTTTAAACAGCCTGCAGTTTGATGTTTAACAGCTCTACATGAGGATGAGCTCTGCTTGATTTCTGTTTGTATATACAGTATATCTTTGTTTGTACCTGTGAATTCTCTGTGAATGTTCACACTGGTATGCCATATCTCTTCCAGCTTTAAGGGTGGACATGTGTGATCTGCAGAGGAGAGAAATATTATACATTAATGAAGCAATTGAACTGGTAATGTTTTAGCTTATTGAACGTTTGGATGTCACACTTTACTCCACAGAATATTTCTCAGGGTAGGTTATTTTTGAAAATCTATATTTTGTATGGTACATACCTGTACCTTAAAGTCTTGGCTACAAAAAGCCATTCCAACAGTTATTCCAAAGGAGATTATGAACTAAAACTTACTTTGATTTGAAGCAAAAAAGTATTTGACAAAAGGTTGCTTTAAAGGAAGAAACATCTTTGCAAATGACAATCAAAATAAAAATGATGGATAAATATAAAACTTATTTTTAAAGATGTTGATTATGTATAGAAAAACAACATATTACACATTTATTGGAAAATATGCATATTTAAATACAAATATTTAAGTAGCTTCAGGGGAGTAGGAAGGCAGTTATTTTGGCGTGATTTCCTGGTGGAATTTTCAGAATCATGGGGAATATAGGTTTTCATCAAGGATTCTCCTGTTTAAAATAAAAGATTTAAAAAACAAACTGACTGCTTCGAGCAAAAACACATCAATTAACAACCTTGTATCTCACAGTCAGTCTGTATTTAACAGTTTATAAGTTGTAGTTAAAAATCAACTCCCCTATGGAGAAAATAAATATTATAAAAAAATGCATTTCTGAAACCTGACTTTTGCACTTGATTACAGTCTTTTCATTGGAGCTGAACCAGTAAAACAACTATGAAACGGCACAAAATATAAAACCATTGTTTTGGTTGACAGATATTGTAAATTAATAAACTGTAATCACTGTAAATGTGTGACAACTTGCCCCAACCTGATATATTTTAACATTTATTTACACCACAATCCTGAGAACACAATTCAATATTTCAGTGAAAATCCATACAGTTGTGGTCGGAATTATTAACACCCAGGTAAACAGGATTAAAGATGGCTGTAAAAATAAATCTGCACTGTTCCTCTGTTCGATCTTTCAATCAGAAAATTCCCAAATTGAAAGTCTGGGGTGAATCACATCATAAAATAAATGCTTATCTCCAAAACGCGTTGGCCATAATTATTGGCACCCTTTTATTAGATAACAAGAAAACATCCACTTTTGCGACATGACTGAAGCGTGCTGTTGTGACGCTTCCGCCTCATGTGTACGTTGATGGGCGTTCCTCAAGTTTACTGCTATGGGCGGGCTTTTGAGCCAACGGGGAATGAAAAACAAGCACCCGTGAGAGACTTCCCCCAGTCTCCATGTGCTCTACTTCTATTGGATAGTCGTGTCGCGTTCAACGGATTAATTTGCATAAAGATGGGAATCGGTCAGCTTTTTAGATGCGCAGCATTTTTTCAAATGCAGTGCCGCCATTCCCGGAATGCTATGCGGGCACGTTAAAGTTGCTTGACGTCACCCATAGGAATAAAGTGGAGTGCGGCATGACAAAAGTATTGCACAGACCTGCACCTTGAGTCTTCTTCTATAATGCCTGATGAATTTGGAGAACACCTGGCAAGAGGTCAAAGACCATTCCTTCATAAGCCGCATTTCCACTCCAGGAACTCTCCCCAGTAGGGACTTTGGGGTGGTACTCAGTGTGTTTCAACTGCAGGAACCAGGGTCTAAATGACGTTCCAGGTAGAAATTTCCCCCTCAGAAAGTTTATGCTCACTAGGTAGTACTTTTTCAGAGTTCAGGAACTTTTGGGGGTTGGACTTGCTTATTAGTTCACGCTGCATTTTGATTGGTTGACTCCATGCAGAATTTTATTTCAACTACCATTTTTAAAAGTCTGTTGTTGTTCACGCAGTAAGAGTTGTTTGCTACAATGGAGTTTAAAACATACGGCCGATGGACCGACGACGAGGTTCAGGCTTTATTATGTTTATATGTGGAGGAAGAAATCCAGCGGGAATTGGGAAGTCGCGCACAGTCCTACGTCACTGGACTACTTTGTCTAATCTTTAAGGTACTTTAGATAATTACACCAGGTAATTTCGGTGAAAACGCAGCTATACAGAATCTCTCCAGAACCTTCAAATTCCCAGCTCCATGTTGGTGCTTCTTCTCTTCAGTCCACCCCACTCATTTTCTATAGGGTTTAGGTCAGGGGACTGGGATGGTCATGGCCATAGAGCCATTTTATGCTCAGTGACACATTTTAATGTTGATTTTGGTATTTGTTTTGGATCAATGTTCTGATGGAAGATCCAACCTTTGCCCATTATAAGATTTATAGCAGAGGCCGTCAGGTTTAGATTTTGAATCTGTTGGTATTTGCCATGTATCTGAACAAGATGTCCAGAACCTCCAGCAAAAAAAAAAATAGTCCCACAACATTAAAGATCCAGCAGTATTTTTAACCGTGGGCATGGGGTACTTTTTAACCCTTGTTGCACCAAACCCATCTGGTGGGTTTTCTGGCAAAAAAATGTTTTTTTGTTGTTGTTTCATCTGAACATAGATTCAGGAGCTTTTGAAGTTCCAGTCGTGTCTGACAGCTTAATATGCTGGAGTTTGTTTTTGAATGAGCGAGGAGGATTTTCCTTGAAGCCCTCCCAAACAACTTGTGGTGATGTAGGGTCTGTTTGATTTTTTGGGGGGGTTTCTGACCACAAGACTCAACTAATCTCTGCAATTCTCCAACTGTGATCCTTGGAGAGTCTTTGACCACTCAAACTCTCCTCCTCACAGTGCATTAGGACAATATTAGACACACGTCCTCTTCCAGGCAGATTTGTAGCATCTTTAGTTGATTGGAATTTCTTAATTATTGCCCTGATAGTGGAAATGGTTTGATTTTTCAATGCTTTGGCCGTTTTCTTACAGCCACTTTCTATTTTGTGAAGCTTTACCTTTATCTTTTGCTGCACATCAGAACTATATTCTTTGGTTTTATTCATTGTGATGAATGATTCAGGGAATTTGGCCTTTGTGTTTCCTCATATTTAATACTCCTGTGAAACAAGACGTCATAGCTGGACAATTTCATGTTCCTAGTCACCATAGGGTGCTAAAATATGTGAATATTAATGGGAATATACTTCACGGATATTTTACTAAATTCTAAGTGTCAATGTGTTTTGGAGAAAAAAAAAAGTGTCAATGTGATTTTCCCCGCATTTTCAATTATTTTACTTCAATGAAAGATTCGATTTTTGCGAATTTTTTGAGTGAATGAACAAAAGGATAAACAATGCAGAATTATTTTTACAGCCATCTTTGATCATATTTACCAGAGGTGCCAATAATTCTGACCACAAATGTAGTTGACTTTTCCATTAACTATATCCCAGAGTAGTTTAAATTCATAAAAAGCCTACTAGTAGTTACAGAGAACCCAATGAGACAACTAGCCCCAGTCAACCCTTCAATGGCATGGCAGCCTGACATTGCTGAAGGACGAATTCTGCTTCATCAACAACAATTAAACCAAATAAAAAGGATGCTCGCACAGACACAAATGCAAAAACACACAAACATATCTACACCCACAGCCGCACATCTACAAAACACAGCATTGACAGGAAATTCCAAAAATCAGCACATCTGCTGGCAAACTGCCGACTCTTAAGGAGAAGGAGCACATGCTGTAAATCCTCTCGAAATCTCTTCCTGGATGTCACGCTCGCACAGTGGATCAAGGGAGATAGCAATTCACTCAGCTGGAAAAAATATTGCTTGCCTGTCCACTTGTTCAGGGGACTCTCATTCATGGGCATTTACACTGTGCAATAATATTCCTTAAATCGCCCCAGGTTAATCTGAATGGGGCCGATAAAGCAATTCTATCGGACACATAACACCACAGCGGATGTGTCCTGGTGCCACCCAAGTCAAGGGCTTGACGCCATGTCCTCGCAGGAAGGAATTTCAAATAGCTGTGCAAGTGTCCCTGCTTCTTAAAGGAGGGCGAGACGCCTTTCATCACAAACAATTCATTTGCATATAAGGATTCCAAACAAGAAAACCAAAACAGAGCGCTAATTAAAGGCGATGACAGCCGCGCTCTGCACCAGAGCGGTGAAGTCAACATTGACCTCTTGTGCGGAGACGAACTAAGCTTGAAAAACCAAACAGACGTAATCTCTTCTAATCAAACCTTTTGTAAACGGACAAGAATAAGCAAACATCTTGGTGCAGAGCTCATGGTGACAGCATACATACCTATTCTCTCATTCACTGCCATTCCTGAAGTAAAAGGAATGAAATTTACGATCCACAGGAAAACAGTCCATCTGAGATAGTGAATCATGTCGTCTTTGGCACATGAGAAAGGGCCCCTTGAAAACCTAGAAATAGAAAACAACGTCACTTTTACAACTCTGATGCTCTTCTGGGTAACGCAACACCACTTGTTACCGTCTGTATGATGATTGATTGCTTTTTTATGCGTTTATTTTTTAGCATGCCCTCACAATTTGAGTTACTTTTCAATTGGCTTTACTGATAAACAACAACTTTAATGCCCTATAATCAACAATAAGCAATATCAAATGAATATGAGCCACTGGGATAGAATCTGGAGGAACAGATCATGCTTTGTAAAATTCATCTAGCGCTTCAATTATGTGGTGAAACGTCTTAACGCAAAATTCCAAGTGTGACATTTCACTCCTCAGAATAAACTCCAGGCCAGAGTAAGTTTCCAGCATGAGGTGCTTCTGGGGACCCAGTGCCAGATTCCTGTAAACTAATACGATCCGTTACCCACCACTGACTGTTGTTATTGAGCTCTTAAGTAACAGGGCAAACAAATTGCGCTAAATAATTAAACACTTGTGCTGTGGAGTTTTGAAACACATGCAGTTTTGTAGGCTACAATCATTAGTCCATCTCCGCACACAAATATGGAATAAATTGGTTTGTTGTGAACTTCAAACTCAAGTTCAAAGTTTAAACTTTCATGAAAACGTGTGGTCTCTAAGCTAAGAAAATCATATGTTTTACATGGGTAGTGTAGTTTACACAATGTAATGTAGATAATTAAACATTTCAACCCACTATAATAAAAAAACGAATTAATTTAAATAAAATCAAAGGTCCAATCTGCAGTGATGAGTTCATTGCACTTATTCAAGCACTTTGAAAGCTTTACTGATTAATAAAATCAAGCTAAAAATATGAATGACATTTTTTGTAAACATGAATGGAAACCAATGCTGCTCTCTGATCAGTCTATGGATCATACAAGCAATTTGTACTGCCCTGTGTGGAATATTTGTACTTTTAAACATAAATTGGACACTTTATGCTTTCTTCATAGTCATTTAAACCTAAAATCTTGATTACTGATTAAGTCAACTAACTAAGTAAAAGCATAGTGCTCTAAATTAAAGAAACGTTATGTATTCAACGGAAAGCTAAAGATTGAGTGTTAATATCTCATATCAGAATATTAATCCATCAATAAAAGTGCTCACACGCCACGTGCACTTGTTTAAAAATAAATATACAGAATTTATATAAATCAAAATAACTTCCTAAAACTATCAATAAACAAAAATAAAACGCACATCTGGTGCCTAAACGTGTCACGTGCATGGTCAAAAGCTACTGTTTACTGCAATTTCTCTGTGTAACCGAATGATGATAAATCAGCAATGCTGAACATTCAATCTCTCTCTCTCTCTCTCTCTCTCCTTGAAGTACACGAACGCCGACAGCACAGGACTCACAGTGGCGTGTTAAACTCAGATGACATCAAACATGATCATTTAGAAAATGACACCGCACAAATACTGTGCAAAAACACCTACAAAGTCACAGCAACCAAGACAAATGAACACCGGCTACTTACATTTGCTGAGAAAGTTTATTATTCCAGCGTAAACACACAGCACAAGCAAATCCTGTTTGGCTAATTAGCGCATTTTAGGCTGTGGTGTCCAAAGCACACTTGCAAATAAAAGTGAGAATGAAAGCTCGTGCAGGAACCGTGTCCTTATTTGTCGCACTGCCTGACCCTCCCACCCACTCATTAGAGCAGCACACATCAGGACGGACAGGACACTCTGAGGGGCTCCCTGTGGAACACGCTACGGTACACACAGGGTACTTGACCAATAGCATGGACACCAACTTTTTTATTTATTTAGAGGTCAACATTTTATGAAAAACTTTAAATAAAAAGTAAGAACATGTATTGTATGTGCTTAAGTTTTTCCTCATGTTTAATCTATAGTATCATTTTTTTAAATATGATTATGATGTCAACTATTGTAGGCTAATTATAATAGAATTGAACAAAATAGAATTTGACAAAAATGTAAACAGCATAAAGCAGCATTTTGTAATATCAAAATTACTTTGATTTTATTTGTCCATATATGTATGTTAATATATACAGTATTTTAATCAGATTCTGATAGATGTTATGTTGTTATTATGTTATAGCCTATTATATTATATTATATTATATTATATTATAGCCTATTGTATTATAGCCTATTATATTATAACATATTATAGCCCATTGTAGCATATTATAGTCTATTATAGCATATTATTGGTTATTATATTATAGCCTGTTATAGCCTATAATATTGTTTAAATGAATGAAACATGATTTTTCTCCATTTCCATTTCCCATATGTTATTAGCATACTATTAGCATACCAATTATAGCCTATTATATTATTGCCTATTATATCATATTATATTAAAGCCTATTATAGCATAATATAGCCTATTATATTATATATATAGTATTTTGTAGCTTATTATGGCATATTATAGCCTATTATATTATATAAATGAATGAAACATGGCTTTACTTATTTCCCAGCAAAGGGGAATAAATCTGTTATTAGCATACTCTAATAATCTTAAGGCAACCTCAAAACAGGTGTTTCAGTTAAATAGTAAAAAAAAATATGTTTGATACACAAAACAGAGCAAATTGAAAGCTAACATATAAAATTATCAAGTTAGGCTGACAAATATTTTAATTAAATGTAAAATCCTTGTGGCATGTTTAAGTTAAGTACTGTCTTTTATTTTGAAGTTTGTATAGCTTTTATTTTGTATTTCACTTTGTCTTGTCTGTGTTCAGTTTTGCCTTTCCTCTTTTTATTTTTGGTTTATTAATCCTGTCTTATTGTTAGTCATTGTTCATTGGTTTTCTATACTCATTGGTTCAGTTGCGCTTGTTATCTTCAAATGAAATGTAAGTGAATAAATGATTTATTGCGAGTTTACACTGCATACACAAGGCTTGCAACAACAAAGCAAGTCAAAACTGATTCTGAAATGCAACACTACAAATAGTAACCCTACAAATCCCCAATATATTGAACACAAATCTTTAATATGTGGGAGATGTGTTAAGGTGTTTGTGGTACATGTGTTTCCCGAGATATGAATTCCAGCACTGTCTATATGTCTGCAACCTATATTCCTCTGGATGCATTCATATCATTCTATTACTTTATAAAGCTCTATTCATTTGAAGCAGGGATTTGCAGTGCATTGCAATATCTCACCTGACCATATGACTCTTCTGACCACCACTTTTGTGTTTACAATGCCCTTAACACTGATGAATAATGAGACACATTTTTAGGATTGTGTTTGTATTGGCCTTTTTAGTGTCTCTACATTACCATGCACCCCCGACCCAGCTGCTTTCAGAACAGCTGTTTCTCAGACAAGGAATCAATGAGACTTCTCAGCTGTGATTCACTTGCAGACTTGCAATTTGTCTGTGATAGCATCATAATGCCCCCTGTGTTCTGTTGAAGAATGTCCTATCAATGTCCTATCAGCGAGAAACAACCACCTTAATGCAGGCGAGAATTTTATATATATATAGATCAGGGTAACTTCTGTTTCTTCCGTAGGGCAGTACTAAAGGGAAAAAATTGATATTTAAACAAAATAAGAAAAATTTGGACATCTTCATCCTGTTATTAAAGTTTTCACCCCCGGCTCTTTATGCTCCCTGGAAAGGGTTCAAACATGCAAAAGATGCTGGAAAACTGAAGATTTTTCAGGACCCAGAGGATTTTTCTGAAGAACATTGGGCAGTTTAACTACGCAGGACAAACATGGGACTCAAGAACAACCCCCCAAAAAAATAAAACAATAAACTGCCTTGGATCATACAGGTAACGACACACTGTATTAAGAATCAAGGATACATAAACTTTTGAGAAACTTTTGTCATTTTTTTAGAAAATCAGCTTTTTTTTGTCTTTTTTTTTTTGTCTTGTGGCCTATAAGTAAACATATTTTATGTAGATGTCTTAATCAGGACAGCACAAAAAAAATAAAATAAATAAAAAATAATGCATTTGGTATGAGCCCTTTTATTTTGTCAAAATTATTCACATTTTCACAGAATCTGCAAGAGGTTCACAACGTTTCAAGCAAAAATGTACAGCTCTGGAAAAAAAGGAGACCACTGCAAAATGATCTATTAATATGCAAAATAACTATTAATGTATAGTTATGTGTTTGAGTAAAATGAACATTTTTGTTTTATTCTATAAACTGCTGACAAAAACATTTTTGCTGACAAAAAAAAAAAAAAAGATGCAGTTTTCAGACCTCAATGCAAAGAAAAAAGTTAACATTCATTAACAATTAACACAATACTATGTTTTATGTTTTAACTTAGTAAGCGTTCGGAAATCCATATTTGGTGGAATAACCCTTCCAATCAAAGCTTTCATGCGTCTTGGCATGCTCTCCACCAGTCTTTCACAATGCTGTTGCTGTTGGGTGACTTTATGCCACTCCTGGCACAAAAAATCAAGCAGCTCAGCTTTGTTTGATGGCTTGTGACCATCCATCTTCCTTTTGATCACATTCCAGAGGTTTTCAATAGGGTTCAGGTCTGGAGATTGGGCTAGCAATGACAGGGTCTTGATCTGGTGGTCCTCCATCCACACTTTGATTGGCCTGGCTTTGTGGATTCGAGCATTGCCCTGCTGGAAAAAAAAAACCCTCAGAGTTGGGGAACATTGTCAGAGCAGAAGGAAGCAAGTTCTCTTCCAGGACATCCTTGTACGTGGCTTGATTCATGTGCCCTTCACAAAGACGAATGTATCCAATTCCAGCCTCCGGAAGCACCCCCAGATCATCACCGATCCTCCACCAAATTTCACAGTGGTGTGAGACGCTGTGACTTGTAGGCCTCTCCAGCAAAGCTGAAAATTGTACTCATCAGAGAAGATGACCTTACTACAGCCCTCTGTAACTATATGTATATATATATATATATACAGTATACACTTATCAGGCATAACATAATTACCACCTTCCTAATATTGTGTCAGTCCCCCTTTTTCTGCCAAAACATCCCTGACCTGTCGAGGCATGGACTCCACTAGACCCCTGAAGGTGTCCTGTGGTATCTGGCACCAAGATATTAGCAGCTGTTAGCACATCAAAAAAAGTTGTTGTGCTCCTCAAAACATTGCTGATCCATTTTTGCTTTGTGGCAGAGCGCATTATCCTGTAAGAGGCCACAGCCACCAGGGAATACAATTTCCATGAAAGGGTGTACATGTTCTGCAACAATGTTTAGGTAGATGATACGTGTCAAAGTAACATCCACATGGATGGCAGGACCCAAGGTTTCCCAGCAGAACTTTGCCCAAAGCATCACACTGCCTCCGCTGGCTTTCCTTCTTCCCATAGTGCATCCTGGTGCCATGTGTTCCCCAGGTAAGCGTTGCACACGCACCACGTGATGTAAAATAAAACGTGATTCATTAGACTAGGCCACCTTCCATTGATCCGTGGTCCAGTTCTGATGCTCATGTGCCCACTGTGGCCGCTTTTGGCGGTGGACAGGGGTCAGCTTGGGCACCCTGACGGCCTGCGGCTATGCAACTCAACAAACTGCAATGCACAGTGCATTCTGACACCTTTCTATCAGAACCAGTATGAACTTCTTTAGCAATTTTAGCTACAGTAGCTCATCTGTTAGATTGACCCACAAAGGGCCAGCCTTCGCTCCCCGTGTGCATCGGTGAGCCTTGGCCACCCACGACCCTGTCACCAGTTCACCATTGTTTCTTCTTTGGACCATGTTCTGGCAAACTTCAAATACCAGACGGTCGGGAGCTTCCTCTTGACTCATGATCACACCACTCCGTTTGTTCCTTTTAAAGTTTCTCTTGTTGTTTATTCTGAACAAAATAATACATGAAAACTTGCAAAAATAAACTGAAAACAAAGTCCATGTGTTCATTTGAGTGTAAGCACGGTCAATGATTGTTTCTGCTCGCTCCCCACCGGCTGTTTGATCTGTACTCCTTCATTATCTTATAGTGCACCTGTGCGTCATTACCATATAGAGTTCACCTATAGAGGGAGCAAAAACTCAAATCAACATAAATTGATTTGAACAACACAAAAGATTAATTACATAAAGAAATTCATTTTAAGAAAAGTTAAATATATTACTTAAATTAAATTGAATAAACACACATAAATAAATAAATGGCTCCTACTGACCACTTTTGATAGATACTGACCACTGTAGACCGGGAACACCCCACAAGAGCTGTAGTTTTGGAAATGCTCTAAGCCAGTCGTCTAGCCATCACAAACTCGCTCAAATCCTTACGCTTGCAATTTTTCCTGCTTCTAACACATCAACTTTGAGGACAAAATGGTGTATGTGTCTGTTTTGTTTATTTCCAGGTTTAAATGAGTAACCATGTTCAACAAACCATATACAAAAAAATGGAAATGGGTTTTCTCAAAGCAAGTTCACCTATTTCAGAGCCTAGAGGGCTGAGAACTCACATGAAAAATATTCACTTGTTTACGCATGCAAAGTTGCACAAGGAATCTGTTAAAAATTAAAAAGCATAATCATGTATGATTTATCATAATCCCCCAGTAACCCCTTTAAATCTTTAAACACAAGTATCAGCAGACATCATGTTCATCTCTAGACTGATGATGTGTCTTACAGTAATTCATTCACTTTCAAACAAACTCTTAGTAGTACATGGATTTTAAGATCCTCTCTTATATCAGAGGAATACACAAAACTCTCTTCTGCTCCACTTTAGCATGTGATGCTGTTTGGCTCTCAAATAGCACACTTTCTGTGTTCTTTCACTTCAGATTTTGAAACTTTCTTAAAGGCTGTTTTCCTGGCAAACACACATCCCAATCCACACTGAACACCTGTTTTTCCAACACACCTGTCGTTGAAATATTGAGAAATATGCAACAACTGAGGAGATAGTATTAGTAGTTGTAAATATTACCTCTATGTAAATGTTTGTTAGCTCAATGCATCACCCATGAAGATGGGTTATATTACTCTTTCTTATTGCCATATGGTTTGTATATTTTGTACACATGCTTTGTTTCCCCAAAGTGCTTCTCAAACAATATCTCTATTCGTGCATCATGTTGCTCAGTTTGAAATAAATGGATATTGCAAACAACCGAGAACAAGAGGTCCTAAAAACCTCATTCACTTTGCTGCAGTGGTGAGCTCATAGCCATTTATGCGGGTCTAATACAAAATAGGAACAACTAAACGCAGCCTGCCGATGTTTGGAAAGCCAAAGTCATTCATTGAAATTGAATTTGATAGATATATTATTGTAAAAGCTCACATGGTACTAAAGGGTTGATGATTTTCTGGCAAAATTGAGACGATTAGACTTGTATGAGCAGACTAGATGTATTATGTTCTTTTTAGCATATTTTAAATTTTGATTTGCGGGTGAAAATAGTATATTTTAGTTGTGAATATAGAGTGCATTATTATTGTTTTCCATTATTTTTTCCCCATAGGGATTTTAAAAAGTCTTCATTAAAGAGTTATAAGCTATGAACCAAGCCAAACAGAGGTGAATCACAACACCTCAAAAAGTTTTTGAAAATCAGACTAAAAGAAAAAGGTACAAAACTATGTATTTAACAGCTTTAGCTTTAGCTTCATTTTAGGGAAATGACTACAATCAGCATTGCGACAGCTTAAACAAATTAAAATTGATACAAAAATACACATTTACAAATGTTGATTATGTAAAAAAAAAAAGAAAAGAAAAAATATATATATATTTATACAAACATTTCAATATTCAAAGATTTAGAGACAATTTCAGAATCTGCACCCTTCATGGGATGGGCGGAGCTAAAGACTTTGGCATGTGTTGCTTTTTTTGACTGATTGGTGAACATTTCTGTACAGCATCATGGGTAATGTAGTTTTCACTAGGAATTCCACTGTTAAACATGCTTATTCTAAAAATAATCTGAAATAATGTGGGCTGGCGGCTTCAGCAGATGCAAATATGGATTAACAACCTTTAAAGGTTTATAATTTATCATTCTGGGAAGTAAATATAAGTAGGTATATCATATAATAAATGGGCCACTTTGAAAATCTGATTCATAAATTTAAAAAAGCTTGTAATTAGGAAGTTCATGCTGTGTTGAAACCATTCAACTTTCTGTCATGTTCTCTGTTCTGTACTTCCACGTTTTTTCATGTCAGGTTATTGTAGAAAGGGCAAATGAGATTGATAAAACGATTGCAAATGAGACCCAGAGACTAAATGAAACCAGGGTATTAGATTCTGTATCTCACAGGATCTCACGGCTAATGGAAGTCGCCTGGTGCCTATCAGTCTCCTTGAGACTAGCCAATATAGTCTGTAGTGCACTTATAAAGCGAATGGGAGCTTATATCAGTGCTGAGCATGCATTTTAAAGGATCCTGAGAGAAATGTACCCTTCAGATATAATTTTTCAAGAGTAAATTGAGAGAATACATTTTTTTAAGAACGTATGCCTGGCTATTTTGACTAGTGGCTATTGAACATAAGCATTAGTCTTGTGATGCCACTTATAATTCACTATTTTTAGCCTCTGGTTCATTATTATCATCAGTATAAGCAATCAGTTTCATTCCTGTATCTCAACTGTTAGACTAAAGCATTAGCAATGCCAAAGTCAGGGGTTTGATTGAACCACTTGGCCTGTTCAAAAGCTTCCCCTTGATGCACTGTGATTTGCTTTGGATTTACAGCAAGTGTGTCAAATGCACAAATGAAAATCTTGAGTTTACAATAAACATTCAATGTTGCATGTCATTTCCTTGCAGCACAGTTTGCACGAGGACCCAGATCTCATGGTCAGTATCATATATCGGTGATTATCCTGTGGCCACTTGCTCTCCTGCATGATCACTTTGCACTGCTCTTTAATCACTATAGCAACTGTTTGAATGTGCCAAAGTGTGTAAAGTGATACCATGTTTACATAAAAAACAGATACCTGAGCAGCAAAAACAACATTCACAGGAACGAGCAATGCAGCTGATGGGATTATTGACATTATGACTGGATTGCAGTGTCATTTTTTTCTATATTAAAAATAAGCAAATTAGTTTACTGATTCTTTGAAATCTATTTTGAAATGTCAGTGGTTTGAACGTTTTTTTTTTTTTTTTATCAAAGTAAACGCATGATCAAGTATTGATTGTAACTGAACTCAAATTTGATAATTCTGCACAAATTCTGCCATCATTTACTCACACAGTCGTTACAAACCTGTATGAATTTCTCCTTCTGAACACTTAAAAAGATATAAAAGTGTTTGGCAATATATCTTAAGAAGATATATTGCAAAAAATTACATCCCATTCTTAATCCATATGGTTTAATATGGAGTTGGCCCACCCTTTGCAGCTATTACAGCTTCAAATCTTCCAGGAAGGCTTTCCACAAGGTTTAGGAGTGTGTTTATGGGAATTTGTGACCATTCTTCTAGAAGCGCATTTGTAAGGTCAAGCACTGATGTTGGACGAGAAGACCTGGCTCGCAGTCTCGGCTTTAATTCATTCCAAAGGTGTTCTATCGGGTTGAGGTCAGGACTCTGTGCAGGACAGTCAAGTTCCTCCACACCAAACTAGCTCATCCATGTCTTTATGGACTTTGCTTTGTGCACTGGTGCGCAGCCCTGTTGGAACAGGAAGGGGCCATCCTCGAACTGTTCCCACAAAGTTGGGAACATGAAATTGTCCAAAATGTCTTGGTTTTCTAAAGCATTAAGAGTTCCTTTCACTGGAACTAATTGGCCATGCACAAACCCTAGAAAACAAGTCCCGAAAAGTTCACCAGAACGATGAGCAATCTATGCATTTACATTTAAATGACTAGATTTGATCGATAAATAATAATTTAAGCACATTCTTCACTTAAATTCAAAATAACTCACAATTTCATGTTTAATTCCAGCTCAAAAATAGTGTGTGTGTGTGTGTGTGTGTGTGTGTGTATTTGTGGTACGAGTGCGACAAAAGTCCTAGGGTTCGACCCCTCCGATGAACACTCAATTAAAAAATATATATATTTGGGTCAAAATTACCAGAGGGAAGGATGAGGGTTAAATCCCGCTTGGTGTCACTAGTGCCGCAGAATTGACACAATTCACCTTAAAAAAAGGGATGAAATTGTTAAAAGTGCCTGAAGTCTGGTGTATACATAGAAATATAGACAAGTATTCCACTTAGCATTGTACATTTCGCATGGATGACGTAAATTTAAAGCAGTCTTTAGCAAATCTTCTGTAATTTTAGTAAAATACATTTTCCTTTAAGGTCCTGCCAGCCTTTCGTGGACACCGGCTTCTGGTGTGGATTATCACTGAGAAGGTTATTCATTTACACCTTTTACACTGGTAATTATCCTCATTAAATCGAACCGGATTCATTCTCCTGATGTACAGCCAAGCCATTTGAGGAGATAAAAAATTAATTAGAAATAGTGACAGAAAGCAGATTATGTTTGATGAATCTCAATGAAAAGCTGAGCTAGACATTTTTCTGATACCACAGCCAAAAGGGAAAATCTTAGATTCATTGTTATAAGCTTATAATGCATGTGTTTGAATGCACAGATAGTGTGTAGTCCTGGTATTCCCTATACGTTATGGGGAACAAATGTACCCACAAGTAGAAATACCAGTCAGTTTAAAAAAAAATTTGGTCCCCATGATTAAACAATTTTTTGAAAATCTAAAATAGCAGAACATTTATGCAGTTTGTACAAAAACCATTACGCCTATGGAATGTTCCCATGCAGTAAACATGGAAACCTATGTGTGTGTCTGGGTATAATTGATAATGTCTGTAGAATAAACTCTGACATGATTTATCATTCTGCACTTAATCTATAGTAAAGACACATTCATTGTTCACAGAACGTGAAGTGGTTTTGTCTTCAAACTGATTATAGGAAAAACTCGCTATCATAGATCACCGTGTGTATGTTTAGACATTGTTTTTGTGTGGTGTATAAAATCCAGATGTATGACGATGATTATGTAGGCCTATTTCTTGACTCCTTTGTTGTGCTTTAAAGACATTCAGAAGTCAAAGTGGAGTCCTGCTTCAAATCACAGTTCACCTGCGGATGACCTCTGCGTTCTCCATCTCTGGAACGTGCTGTTCTGTTCTGTTCATGGCTCTCTGTCAATCATGGATAATTGAACTCAGAAGTTCAAAAAGCTGCCATTAAGGACAGGTCTTGATTACATTAAGGGCTTAATGGATCCCAATGTGTCACTCAAAAGTTGGCAAGCAAGCATACTGTACACTTGAAAAATATTTAACCCTTACAGTTTAGTTAGCTGGTTATCACCAAGGACAACTGGATTATGAATTCATACACGGTGGATCTCAAATACAAAAAGGGGAAATTTAAATTTAGCAAGTATCATGAATTATTTCAGAGACACTTGGGCTAGATTAAATATGAGAAGACTTTGGATGAATAGTTCCAGTCAAAACATTCACACACTGTCCCCTCAGAAGGGCTAAGGGATTTTAAAAGATTAAACTTTAAATCTGGAAAGCTATTTCTTTCTCAAGAGGCAAGAATCAAGACAGGTGGTCATTTAGTTTTTTGCCTTTTGTTCTTGCATATTCTCAAATATGTTTGAGGATTCTGTCAGATCAGAGCATAACTCACAGCATGGGTGGTTGAAGTTACATTAATAATAATTATTTGTATTATTATTATTTTTTTAATATTAATTGTAATTGTATTGCAATTATGTCTTTTAGAGTAAGAATATAATCCACATTCATAAATAGAAAAAATATAGTAGCTCATTTTTAAAATGAATATATTACACCATGATTTACTCACCATCAAGCCATCAGGTGTATATGAATTTTCTTCTTTCTGAAGAACACTATCAGAGTTATATTAATAAACATGCTGATGCTTCCAAGCTTTATAATATAATGGCAGTGAACGGGGCTCACGAGTTTGAAGCTCAAAAAAGCACATCCATCCATAATACTCCACACGGGGTTAATAAAGGCCTTCTGAAGCAAATCGATGAGGTTTTGTAAGAAAAATATCCATATTTAAAAATGTATAAAGTAAAATATCTAGCTCCCACCAGACCGCCTTCCGTATTCAAAGTATATTGCCTCTCGCAGGTCAAACCGCTTACGCTATGTCCGACGTCTAAATGCTTTTTCCGTAAGTTGAATATGGAAGGATATCTATTAATATAACTCTGATTATGTTTCATCAGAAGGAAGAATGTCATACACCTAGACAGCTTGAGGGTGAGTAAATAATGGGGTAATTTTCATTTTAAAGTGAACTAATCCTTTAACAAATGCACATGGCATTCGGAATCAATATCAGAAAAGCAATGACAATAAAGGATCACATAAAATAGAAGAAGAATAGAACAGTTTTAAAATAAAAAAGAAAGACGACAATACACCCTCGGCCCTCCCCACAAAATTAGTTTGACTCATGAAGTGTAGAAATTTCTTACTATGATTAAAACTTTGATTAGCCTATTTAATATAGGCTTTTTTGTCTCCACGAGAGCTTGTAATAAACGTAAAAAAAAAAATTATATAGGCTTTTTTTTTCTTTTTTACATTGACATTAACATATTTATAAAGTGTTCTAGAGTGTTCAGTAGCTAACATGAAGTCATGAAATCTTGGTATTATGTACGTAAATTCTTAATGTAAAAATTTTCAGTTTGTTTTGACCTCCGCACCCGTGTGTTGTGTTTCGTCACCTGTCACATGGCGCGCGTCAGCTGTGTTGCAGGAAGTGAAGCAGTCATGGCGACGCCTGTAGCGTTACTCTCTGAATCTGTGCTCGGATGGTCTATTTTCACTATCGTTTTACTGGTGAGATACACAAAATATACACTGTAACTTTTGTTTACTTTTATTCTACTGTTGGACTCTGTATTTCCGCGTATTTCATCTAGTGCTATGGTTGATATGTATCATATACTGGCACGCCGCACTACTTTGGTTATAAACGTCATTTCATAATCCTGTTTATGTTTACAGTTACAGTATTGTTTGGCAGATTTTACTAAAATGTCACACTATACTGTTTTACTAGAAATAACACTTCAGGCTCAAGTACAAGTACTGTGTGTGTTATTGATATACATTTTTTTTACCTCTTACATTTAATCTTATTTTATGTCCACAAATACATGTGACACTAATATATTAGCCATAATTGATTGATTTTACAGTTCTTAGTATTTGAAAATGTGAATATGTTATATCTCAATCAACTATAAGTATTGTGTTGGTTGATTCCCCCCAAAATTATAATAAGCACAGTAATGTTTTTGTTGTTTGTTTGAGGCAGGACTGTTTGGTGACCAATGGCTGAAAGGGGTAGTGCTGAGGAAACGTTACAAATAGTCATTATTTTTGCTATTTCATTTAGTGGGACAGAAATAACACACCTCACCTTTAAACATATAATTTATTTATATTCTGCCTGGTCGAGGTGTTTAATTAAAGTGGCTTCTATGCCTTAATTTTCTAATTAAAATGCAGCCTGCTCAAGTTTAACAAGTGTAAAGAGAGCATTATTTCTAATTATATAATTTGTTCAGAGCGTTCCTGATTTAAATGCATAGCGTGGGTCATTATCTGACCAACAATTCAGGCAGAATCTAATACGCATAGGGCTCTTAATTGATCCTGTCTGAAAACAGCTTCCCGTAATCACAAGCTCATTTTAGCGGTGTCCTGAGAGCTTATAGAGGATGCGTTTGGAATACAACCTTTCACTCTCATACAAGTTCCTCCTACAATTTGGACTCTATTAGTGTTTATTTTTTATTTTTTAAATGAGATACAACGTTTGGCTTTTCAGACAACTGTCTCAGAGCCTTCTAAATCTGTAGGCAGGAGTTTCCTTATCTTTCTAGGTGAGGAGCTAGTGGTTGCTAGATCAGAAGTGCAATACAAAATCACATTTCAAGTTCTTTAATTGTTAAATTATTAATGTTTTGAATTTCTATGACCTTTGAAGCTGGCATGAAATGGATGTTGCAATCAACTTGTCTTCCCTATTGTTATGTATATCCGAGTGAAAGGCCTTTTCAAACAAGAAAAGATGTAGGGGTGGGATCAGGGGTTTCATATTGTCCATCAGGAATTGATTGGATGGTTATGGAGGACTATTGCGTATGAGTGACAGGTTGTCCTGCCCTCATGCCAGTGAACACGTAATCAGAGAAAATATGTCACTTTTGATTAGAGATTATAAAGGTACATGAAAAAGGCACATAAAAAACAAAAACAAAAAAAAAACAATGACATGCATGGATAAATCATTTATAAAAAAAACTGCAATATTCCATAAAAAAATGATAATTGTCCATTTTGATTTAATGGTGACTTTAAAGGAACACTCCACTGTGTTTAGAAATAGGGCTTATTCAACATCTTTCCTACATTTAGATATGTGGGCAAGTGCATTTTTGTCTCAGTGAATGCATTGTTTTAGTTTGGCAGGGTCGCCGCTAACTTAGCTTAGCATAATGAATGGAATCCTATGTTGCCAGCTAGCATGTCCCGAGTAAAAGTGATCAAAAAAAAAAACCCACCTAATTACTTCTTGTGGCTTGCGTATTCACAACGAATACAAATAGCGATGCAGATTAAGACTAGGTGATTTCCTAGGAAGATATTACCTTGGGACTATATTATGGGGAAGCACAGGCGAAGCACTGCTACTTGGGTGCAGAGATATCACGCAACACATGAAATCCCCAAACATCCGTCAACATACCGGCGTATGTTGTGCATGTGTTGCGTGATATCTCTGCGCCCAAGTAGCAGTGCTTCGCCTGTGCTTCCCCATAATATAGTCCCAAGGTAATATCTTCCTAGGAAATCACCTAGTCTTAATCTGCATCGCTATTTGTATTCGTTGTGAATACGCAGGCCACAAGAAGTAATTAGGTGGGGTTTTTTTTTTGATCACTTTTACTCGGACATGCTAGCTGGCAACATAGGATTCCATTCATTATGCTAAGCTAAGCTAGCGCCAACCCTGCCTAACTAAAACAATGCATGCACTAAGACAAAAATGCATTTGCCCACATATCTAGATGTAGGAAAGAAGTTGAATGAGCCCTATTTCTAAAAACGGTGGAGTGTTCCTTTAAAGTGAGTTTGTGTCATGAGAAGGCCAACTGTCTGATATAACGCACATCGGTTTGACGACGCCAGAGAGATTTAGGCTTTTTAAAACAGTGACGCACAACTTTAACACACAGTTATAACAAATTATCACACATATCAGGCCTAAAATAGACAAGCATTTTTGTTTATGTTTATGAGCAGGGCTTGAGCACAGATTGACATATGAGTAAGTTAGCGGTTCTTTATAATTTTCTTTTAATTTAATTTAATGTACTTTTTCTTATTTTTTGTTAAAGTTTGTATCATTATAAAAACTGAAATAAAGTTAACTTATATGTTTTTTTACTATAATTAATTGATAAAGTTCATACATAAAAAATGTAATAAAAAAATATATATTTTGTAAAGACATTTGTACATAGACAGAATTTATGTTTGTCTACAAATCTAATTTCAAATATTTAATCATAAGTATTCATGAAATTGGCAGTACTGTGTTTAACATTATCACTTTAAATGAATTATTTTGATGCACATCTGAATGAATTATTTTGATGCACCCCCTGTATCTTCAGGTCATCGTGGCCTTCTGCTGGGTTTATATCCGGAAGTATCAGAGCCGTCAGGAGAGCGAGGTTATCTCCACCATCACGGCGATATGTGCTCTGGCCATTGCACTCATCACATCAGCTCTTCTTCCTGTGGATATCTTCCTAGTGTCCTTTATGAAGTATCCCAATGGCACTTACAAGGTAACCATATTACCACACAGAAAAGTTACCCGTTATATGACAACTCACACAGATCTGTGCATGATCCTGTAGTTCAGCCATTCCAGGTGTCATAGATAAACCTGTCTTGCATTGTTTAAATGCAACATGAAATCAAATTTACTCTCTTAATAAATGTCCTTGGTCTTATTGTGTACAATTAATTGTCAGATGCATGTTATTATAAAGATAGAAAAGGTTTCTTTGCTTCTTAAATTACATTTTTCCCTGCTGATGTAAAAAAAAAAGTGTGGTAATAGTAATAGAATTAAAGGGGTCATATGATGCTATTTTAAAAGTCCATTATTTTGTTTATTCGGGAACAACATGCTTTAATGTTCAAAAGAACATACTATGTCACATACTGTACATTATTACAGATCTTCTATTGCCGGTCTGTCTGAAACACGCTGATTTCTACAAAGCATTGTGATTGGCCGAACACCTCAAGCGTGTGTCGGAAATGTAATGCCCTTTATCTTCAGCTTCCAAGGCTTTAAGCAATTGTAAACAGTTAATAATGTTGTCGGTTTTACCATAGGTGTAATTTTCTGCTGGGACAGGATAGACATGTCGCTATCACTTTTTACCTGGTCCGATGTTGTCCCTACCACTCTTTGAAACATCTTGCATCACATATGTATCGAATACAAAGGAAGCATCTCAGTTTGAGAGTATTAATTTTGTTTGTTTGTGTTAAATATAGGCCTAGGCGATCTGGCCATAGAACGTGTTGTTTTTTAAATCATGTTGAGTGCTTGTTGCCGCTGTTATCAGTGGTGGAAGCAAGAAGGCAAAAGTGTTCTTTTGGGTCTCATGTGCACACTTCATAGTCTTCATTCATAGTCTTCACTCAAACGAGCGCTTCAATCTACCACTTTGACGCTGAAATGAAAACTCAATATTCGTTCTGGTGAAATCACAAAACAAAAAGCAAACTAACATGTCCCTGCTCTTGATATACAATCACTGATGAATATCTTTGGTTTTAATGAGAGAATTTTTTTTTTATGAGGGAAGATTAGAACCCTGAACCTCTGGCACACTTGGCAAAATGTTGCGATTAATTGCTGAAGCTTTTATCACGGTATACGGTATTATCAGGATGTTTAAATACGCTGCAAAAAAAAAAAAAAGTGTTGTCATACTATAATAGGTTTAATAACTTTCTTATAACAAAAGGAACCAAACATTTAAATACAATAAAGTAATACACAAAAATGTATAAAGTAAACAAATATTTAAAACAGATTAAAGTGCAAAAGAATGATAAAGAACAGTATTTAGTCATCCACCAATTATACAAGATCTCCCACTTAAAAAGATGAGAGAGGCCTGTAATTTTCATCATAGGTACACTTCAACTATGAGAGAAAATCACATTGTCTGATTTTTAAAGAATTTATTTGCGAATTATGGTGGAAAATAAGTATTTAGTCAATAACAAAAGTTCATCTCAATTATGAATTATAATGTTATATACCCTTTGTTGGCAATGACAGAGGTCAAACGTTTTCTGTAAGTCTCCACATGCACTGTTGCTGGTAGTTTGGTCCATTCCTCCATGCAGATCTCCTCTAAAGCGGTGATGTTTTAGGGATGTCACTGAGCAACACATATTTTCAACTCCCTCCAAAGATTTTCTATGGGGTTGAGATCTGGAGACTGCAGGCCACTCCAGGACCTTGAAATGCTTCTTACGAAGCCACTCCTTCGTTGCCCGGGCGGTGTGTTTGGGATCATGGTCATGCTGAAAGACCCAGCCATGTTTCATCTTCAATGCCCTTGCTGATGGAAGGAGGTTTTAACTCAAAATCTCACGATACATGGCCCCATTCATTCTTTCCTTTTCACAAATCAGTCGTCCTGGTCCCTTTGCAGAAAAACAGCCCCAAAGCATGATGTTTCCACCCACATGCTTCACAGTAGGTATGGTGTTCTTTGGATGCAACTCAGCATTCTTTCTCCTCCAAACAGTTAGTTTTTACCAAAGTTGAGTTTTTACCAAAAAGTTCTATTTTGGTTTCATCTGACCATATGACATTCTCCCAGTCCTCTTTTGGATCATCCAAATGCTCTATAGCAAACTTCAGATGGGCCCAGACATGTACTGGCTTAAGCTGGTGGACACGTCTGGCACCGCAGGATTTGAGTCCCTGGCAGCGTAGTGTGTTACTGATGGTAACCTTTGTTACTTTGGGCCCAGCTCTCTGTCATTCACTAGGTCCCCCTGTGTGGTTCTGGGATTTTTGCTCACAGTTCTTGTGATCATTTTGACCCCATGGGGTGAGATCTTGCGTGGAGCCCCAGATCGAGGGAGATTATCAGTGGTCTTGAATGTCATCCATTTTCTAATAATTGCTCCCACAGTTGATTTCTTCACACCAAGCTGCTTACCTATTGCAGATTCAGATTCAGAGAGCATTTATAAGCCGCTTCTGGGAGAGAGAGGAGAAGGAGAGTTGGACTGGGACTTCGCTCGGGCTGCTGAGAGACCAAGAGAGACTACTGTTGAGTAGAAGTGAACTGGAGCGATCCATATCGTGGGGTTTTGAGTTTTGAAGACGCCAGAACAACCCCGTCAGCGGTTCCGGACCTTGACCCTCGACGAGTCCGGCCGACCCTTCATGTTCGCGCACCAGCTCCGGGACTCCTGCTGCAAGTGGCTGATGGTCAACGGGAGCGACGTCGAGGAGATCATCGACCATGTGGCACTGGAGCAGTTCTTGGCGAGGCTGCCAAAGAAGACTGCCCAGTGGGTCCAGTGCCACCGCCCGACGTCGCTGGACCAGGCCATTCAACTGACGGAGGATGAAAAGGTGGCGTGCAGAGGGGTCGGCGAGCCCTTACCATTGGCTTCTCTCCTTCCCGCTGCATCCCTCGCAGAACCACGCCCCTTCCGCCACAACTTTATTAAAAAAGTAAACCATGTAAATTTTGACCTCGTTTTTCCTTTAAATGCTTTGCTAATACCATTTCATGTTGTCGTACATTTTGTTCATTTTTCAAAGCCAAAGAAAAGAGAGCTCTCCACAATAAGGTGTTTGGATGAATTCCATGAATGTTATTGCTGTCGGTAATTTACTTTTACCACTTGTGAACAATTGTTGTTTTTTTTGTTGCATTTTTTTCTAAAACACCCAATGTCACAGTCAAATGAAATAAGAGGCAAAGAGATCAATACTTCAGGTTTGAGTTCAAAGACTGAATTGAGCACATCTTTCTTTTACATTTAGACTTGAATGGTCTAATGAGACAGTGGTTACTATGGCAACTGGATGGCATAATTAATGAAACCACTGGCCCACCATTCGTCCTTACGGATAATGAATAATTAAGGATAGAATTACCTCTTCTGACATAAGATCTTTAATGAGTGCTTCACATAGAACTTCAGTGCAACTTGGTTCCTTCTTTGCATACAATAAAAGCATATTATGTCCCAAGCCTGTCGAGTTCTAAAATGGAAAAAAGCATAAAAGTAATTTTGACAACTTGTGTAAGTCTGAAGTCAAACAACTTCTGAAGTCAAACAATTGAAATTTAAACTTTTATTCACTTACGTATTCTTTTCTGTAGCCTTCAAATCTAATTTGCACTTCCACATATTCAAATTTGCTGCTTTACATTTGGTTGTGACATATTAGAACCAATGGACATTTGAAAATGTGGCCAAATGAGCTGTAATACCTATGTTTGAATTCTTTATAGTATGGCTTAAGAAGCTCACGGGTCATGTGGATTTCTTTTATAATACCTTTTTCAATCTGGAGCTTTATTCACTTTCTCGTATGGGAAAAGCACCTCTGCATAATATCTCATTTTGTGTTCCACTGGATAAATGAAAGTCATAGAGGTTTACAACAACTTGAGGTTGAAGAATTTTTGGGAGAACTGTCCCTTTAATTGGAGAGCAAGGGCCTGAGACTTTTAATTCCAGTATTTGATTGATTACACTACAGCACCATGAACTTATTGATGTTGTTAACACATAGGCTAGAATGTGGAATAGAGTCTGAGCATGAGGCTATTTCCATTGTCTAATATGTTTTGACTATAAACAGCAAACCTGTTGTCCCCCGAAACAGTTTAAATGAATAAACACATTAGATATATTACAGAACACACCGGTAGTATTTTCTTCAGGCTTTGTAAAACACTACTCAAAGTGTGTGTTGTCCAGAATAAATTGAGATCTGCAGACAGCGCTGGCCTGGTTTTCATTTGAGATAATGATCAGCCCTAGGATTGTTAAAAAGGGCTTGTAGAGGTCAAGACCAGTTATAACTTTATCAGAGTTACACAAGATTGATTACTGGTTTCATTTCGTTAATTGGAAGTTGAGGGTTTTGAAGTGTTCTGAAGAAGACAGACTTGCTCGATCATATCAGAGATCATCTGTCGAGGCGGAGGAGGTTAACCTAAAGAGATTCTCAGTGACTCAATCGGGTTAATTAGATCTCTGATGAAGCCGCTGATCTTTCTGTACCACACTTCTTTAAAACACTTTAAAATTCATAGATGATCTTGAGTCGTAGAGCACTGTAGCGTAATAAAGTGAATAGATTGGCACTATACACAGAAGTTATATTGTTATATTGTATACTGATATAGGAGTTCAAAAATATGTTGTGGTGTTTGCTCATATAAAGTTAGAGATTTAGGGTGTGTTCACACTTGGCATATTTGGTTTGATTAAAATTAACCGTGGTGCGATTGCTCTGTTAGTGCGGTTCATTTGAGTAAGTGTAAATGCTGACATCTGAACCCTGGTGCACACCTAAGCGGATCGAGACAGCTGAAAAGATGGAACTCGGGCCAATTCCAAACTCTGGTGTGGTTTGAATGAAATATGAATGCAACACCGACCAAAGAGATGTCACAAGATGAGACCATAAAAAGCACAATTCTGTGCTCATGCATACCTATTTTTTCTTGTCGTAGTTGCAATGTTGCCCATCACAGTTCGGTACAGGCATCAGGATCGCGTCTCCTTACAGCAGATCTTCGTTTGTGTGTGTGACGGAGGGATTCCTGCTGCTGTTTGGACTCCTTAACACATTTTATAAGCTCTTCACGAGTTCTCAGCTGGTACCATTATACCTATTATATGTGTGTATGCACATACGACGAGTGCATTCAGCTTACCACACAGCATTGTTTTGGATGTTCTGTAAACTCTGTCACGAATTATACGTAATAAAAGGCGACCAATCAGGTTGTGGACATAACCCTATGCCACTGTGAACGCTGAGAGGACCAAGACTAATGTTTTTTTTGGTCTGGACCAAACGAACCAAACTACAAGTGTGAACACACCCTTAAACAACACTTAGGTCCACTTTCCTGCAAAACGTTTATTCCTTTAACCTTGATCAAACTCACCTGCCTGTAAATTTGGTAAGGTCAGTATCCTGAAGACCCTTGGTGCGTACAAAATCGCATACTGTGTGTGTAGGTGCTAAATTTAAATTTAAATTTACTTTGTTAATGTTTGTAAAAAGTATGTTCTATATGATGTGTCTACACTCAGTCCTGGAGGGCCACTGTGCTGTAGGATTTCGCTCCAACTTGCCTCAAAATCAACTGCCTGGAAGTT
Source organism: Gobiocypris rarus (assembly GCA_023029165.1). Taxonomy (NCBI): domain Eukaryota; kingdom Metazoa; phylum Chordata; class Actinopteri; order Cypriniformes; family Gobionidae; genus Gobiocypris; species Gobiocypris rarus. Next base: position 15,161,395 of record CM040927.1, read on the forward strand.
TCTAGTATTCTTAGTAAGACCTTGATTAGCTGGTTTCAGGTGTTTAATTGGGGTTGGAGCTAAACTCTGCAGGACAGTGGCCCTCCAGGAGCAGGATTGCACACCCCTGCTCTATATAAGCTGTCTCTCATTTCATTTAGTTTCGAAGGCTGCGTCCTCCGGAGGACACATCCTGTGAAGGATGCAGTATACGGAGCGTCCTTAATCAGAATGAAACAAGACGTCCTTCGTAGGACACACAGGCAGGAAGTATCATGTTGCTATGCCAACACGTTCACAGCCTCTTGCGCTCTCACACCGGTTAAATGAATAAAAATTATTTATAACTTGAAAAATACTATGAAATGTTTCTTGCATTGACAGCAATGTACTGTTCTAAACGTTTAAAAATCACTAAACACTTGTAATCCAGTTTAGCACTATCTATTTGTGGTAATAACAAAACCAAGCTTGAAACTCCTTACATTTAAACACCACATCTTCGCTTGCATGTATATCTGCTGGCGTTGCTATTTTTTCAAATAATATTTAAAAAATATGACGTTTGTTATTGACGACGCAAAGAATTGTGGGTTATCTGCAGCAGCGAAGGATACACCTCATGCACACTCCGAATTCCTGTAAAAGAAGGGCGCATTCGAAGGTCGCATTTTTCTGAAATGAGACAGCCTTGATGACGCAGCCTTTCAAAATGAGACACAGCTATAGTATAAATATGGGTAGTATTAATGAAATTCAGACATACTACATCCACCATGTTGTTCCTGTCATGTGACCTACTAGCGTCAGATGCTCTGGTCTCATGGGATAGTGTTCATCGAATGTGCACTTCAGAATCTCGGTGGAAGTAGTAGGTCATCCGGGGACTTTTTGTCTACAGTTTTTTTAATGACAGGTATGTATGTATGTATGTAGGGAAGTATTTGATTTTGGACACGGCATGATTAGGCCACGTTCAGGTGTGTTTGATTGGGCAGCACAACTCTGGAGAAAAATGAATCTCAAGGGTAAGAGTTGAGTACCCCCTACCCTAATCCAAAGTATATACTGTAGGTTTTGCGCAACAAATGTTTGTATTCGGTAAAACAGGTTGCATCGCTTCTGGTTCAGGTCTTTTGTATGTGCTGCTTTAAATATAGAGCTGTTTTACTCAGAATGCCTTCAAAGGAGCTACCAATGATGAACATAACCGATGTCTATTGCATATGCATATTGATATCTATACGCTTTTTTATATTTCTTCTTCTCACATCTAACATTTGGGGAATGGAATGGAAATGAAAATGAAAATGGAATCAATTGGCATCAAAATAACTAGCTAGATTAGCTGATTACCTTAAAAGTCCATATTGCTGGCAGTTCATACAGGCATTAAAGGCCCACTGAAGTGCCTTGAAATGTCTCCTATTATATGGATCAGTTATTTTGATGACATCACACTGCACTTCATTTTCTGTCCAATCAAATGCTTTCTAGAATCGGAAGAGATAAGGAGGAGGAACGGTTAGAGATTAGGAGGAAACAGCAGCTTTACCAAGCTCAACGGCTCTGGCTGAGCTGTGATATAAACACAACTTTAAACGACTATTTAAAAAAAGTGAAAGGAGCTGTCCCGCCCTGTCTTCCTGTTTCAGGGGAAATTACGTCAACACATTGAATAATGCTGTGTGTTTTAATGCACTTCAGTGGGCCTTTAACACTTTCTTAGTCAAGCTAGTGCGATGAAACCTGTTTTCCTCTTTGTTTATTTGAAGCCTGTTAAACTTAATTTGTACAATGAACATGAATATCTCCAATTGCGCGGCTTGTTGAGTTGACTCATCTAAGCGATCGATAGATTTGCATTGAACTCATAGAGCTGATATCCCAGAAAGTTCTGCGTATCGGCTTGTGTAAGCCACTGTAGGTGTTAAAGAACTGTTCTAGGAAGATTACAACAGATTCTGATGAAATACGCTCACCCAAATGGGTGGGAAAATGTCGTTTGATAATCGTTCTGAAGCTCGCTGTGATTCACGTTGCATAATAAATCAGGCAGACAGGTGCTTTTTGTTGTGGGAGGTTGAGATGGAAGAAGCCATCAAGTCTTGGATAAACACGCAAGATTATGGCAGCGATCTCCTTGGCTCCGGCCCTCCAGTAATCCGTTTTTCTGATGTGACGATCAAATGTATCTCTCCCTCCAGTCGAGTAAGCTGGCTTAATGGGCAGAGGAACCTTCCCGTCTAAACATCTTCTTAATGCAGCCTGTGCACGTAGGACTCTGTAGGTTTATTTCTGTTTCTCTGCCCTAAAGAGATTACAGCAATGATTGACAGGCCTGGGTTTGGCTAATGAGGATGCGCTCTTGAACGTTAAACTTGTAGCGGTGCTGGAGTTAAAGCTAGAGTAAATTATTGTTAAATCAGGCTCGTTTTATTCTACAGATCTTTGTTATTCTGTGGGTGTTCTTTAGAAACCAACAAAGCTGATCTGCTTAAACTAGGAGACATAATTCTGACACCTACAGTGTCCTCAAGAAGTATTTGCACACTTAAAAGATGTTTTAAAAAAAATTTACTCATTTTATAGTGAATTAAAAAATATATTTTTTAAAGGTGCTGTATTTTTTGTGTGACTGTGCTAAAGCATAAAAATACCATAATATGTTTGCAGATATTTAGGAAGCATGCTAAGTTCACATAATCTTCTCTCTGAAAAACAATGCTGTCTGTCTGTTTTTGTTTTGGTCTGTGCGATACTGCACGTTGCCAATTTACCCAATAGTATTTCGACTCCACAGGTTGCCAGTTAGTGGAAAACACAGCATATTGCTGCCATGGAAGCCAATGAACAAACTGGGTCAGAGATTGCATATTTTACCTGACCTAAAACGCCTCGGCATCCATCTAAAAATAAAAAAAGCACATTAAAACACAGATTAATCAACTAAGTCTCCTAGCCTTACATTATCAATTGTGCTCGCTCCTGTCCTTAAACTGGCAACCCGTGTGAGCGTAGAGTCAAACAATATTTAGAATTTGGACTGCAGTACCCATTTTAACCACTAGCTGTCAATCTTACATACAGCACCTTTAATAGGCAAAATGCTTTTACAAATTCACAGATATGACTGGAAAAAGTGGCATTTATTTTAAAGAATGGCACTCACTTTTTTACATAAAACATTCCACAGTGGGCTTCATTAACACAAACATTTATATCATTTTAAAACGTAGTGTTGATAGTCAAAACAAAGGCGACACTTGATGACACCTTGGTTTAGCGGAGCTTTTATTATGCCACAGACAACCGCTTCTGCTTCTTTCGCTCATGCGTATGTGGGGTAATGAAGCGCTGTTTTATCATATTAGATACATTTGAGTGTGTTGAAACTTGAAAGTTATGTTATAGTGCTACTCTGTGTGTTCGCTCGGCAGCTACTATGAGCTAGATTGATATTAGGCATGGTAAAACATGGTACTCGCATTAAATCAAGAAAATAACATTTAAACAATAAGACTGTGTTGAGCTATATAACAACGATTCGTTTGAATGTATCCAAACAGTTGCTCACCTGTCTAATAAAACACATAATATATTAAAGCGTCTCTGGTGTTTCCATGGTTTCTACAAAATAGAAATCGAGGGTAACGCGGGTATGATGTCATTGATAGGCGACGCACGGACAAGGTCCGTGTCCTGTTTAAAATAGCTTATTTCTCTGGATTTAAACATTCTTGGAGACATTTGGGATAATGTAAGTACACAAGTCAAGAAAATATAGAACATTGTTCTAGTGGTTTTTGGATATTTTAATCCAAAAATCTTACATATTGTGCCTTTTAATTGGTAATATTTTTTTTTATCCAATGCAGTGATATATTCAGTGTTAATTGATTGTCCAAATACATTTTGGGGCTTCTTTACACTACCATTCAAACGTTCGGTGAGATAGATTTTAGATTGAGGAAATTAATACTTTTATTCAATAAGCATGCATTATATTGATCAAAAGTGTCAGACAAGACATTTACTGTATAATGTAACAGGTTTCCTGTTTGCTTTTTCACAAAAATATTAAGCAGCTCAACTGTATTCAACATACATTCATTAAAATATTTATTAATCAGCATATTAGAAAGATTTCTGAAGAATCATGTGACAGTGATGGAATAATGGCTGCTGCCATCACAGGAATAAATTATATATATCAAAAATGGAAAAAAAGAAAACAGTTCATTTTAATTGTAATAATATTTCACAATATTACTGTTTTTACTGTATTTTTATTAAATGAATGCTGCTTAGTAAAAGACTTCTTTCCAAACCATTAGGCAAGGCAAGGCAAGGCAAGGCAAGTTTATTTATAAAGCACATTTCATACACAATGGCAATTCAAAGTGCTTTACATAGAAAATGAAATTAAAATAGTGATAAGACTTAAGAATACCACATGTAAGACTTAAAAATAAAAACAGGATAATTAAAACAGTTGTAAAGAGAATTTTTAAAATAAGAAGACAATAGAAATATATAGCTGTAAAGATATTTAAAAGAATAAAATTATTACAGTATATATAGATAAAAATAAAATAAAAATCAAAAATTAAGATGATGCATAGATTAGAATAGGTGCAATCAGTGGTACGTACAGTGGCACAGTGCTCATTCAGTAAATGCACAGCTGAACAGATGTGTTTTGAGTCTGGATTTGAATGTGGCTACTGTTGGAGCACATCTGATTTCTTCTGAAAGCTGGATCCAGCTACGGCTGGCACAATAGCTGAACGCAGACTCTCCTTGCTTTGAGTGAACCCTTGGTATTTCTAGCTTAAACAATAAACATTAAACATTTTTTTCCCCAATATTAACAGAAATACAATGATAAGCAAATATAATCACTAGAGGGGATTTTAAAGTTGATATCAAGATATTTATAAAATGTAAAACTTTATATATAGAAAAACTCATGGAAGTTAAACAAATTTCTATCAAAAATTTTCTAAATGCTGTCAGATATTACAGCTATACATTTTTTCTTTGTGAGTGTGATCTTTATAAAATGATTGTCTTACAATCAAGTTATTGGGAACATCATTGTAATTCATAGGTCAACATGCATGGGAACATCAATCATTATATGCATCATTTGTGATGAAATATCAATAAGTTGTGTCTCGACCTGTTTAGATCCGTAAAGGCCAACATCAAGTAAGTGCCACATCATTTTGATCCAACACCGGAATTATGTTTTTCTAGTGCTTGTGTAGCAATTATGGGTTTGCTCTTTTGGCATGATGAAACGTTGAGTTATGAATGCGGGATGGAGTTCATTGAGAGAGAGAGAGAGAGAGAGAGAGAGAGAGAGAGAGAGAGAGAGAGAGAGAGAGAGAGAGAGAGAGAGAGAGAGAGAGAGAGAGAGAGAGAGAGAGAGAGAGAGAGAGAGAGAGAGAGAGAGAGAGAGAGAGAGAGAGAGAGAGAGAGAGAGAGAGAGAGAGAGAGAGAGAGAGAGAGAGAGAGAGAGAGAGAGAGAGAGAGAGAGAGAGAGAGAGAGAGAGAGAGAGAGAGAGAGAGAGAGAGAGAGAGAGAGAGAGAGAGAGAGAGAGAGAGAGAGAGAGAGAGAGAGAGAGAGAGAGAGAGAGAGAGAGAGAGATTTACTGCAAGGCAGACAGCAATTCTCTGGCATTTGGATCTACCTGAGAACCTGTGAGTCATCAAAGTGTCAGGTCACGTTTTTGATGGAATCTCTGACACATTGGGAATAAAACAGTTTATTCTTAATTTTGAGCATATGCTAAGAAACTATTTTATTTTTAATATATATATATATATAATGTTTACATATGTGTGTGTACTGTCTATAATTATTATGTATATACAAATACACACACATGTATGTACAGTATGTATTTAATAAAAAGTTATATTTATATATAACATATTTACAAATTATACATACACAGTATATACATGTAAAATTTCTTAAATATATACATGAATGAGTGTGTATTTAAACCTGATTCCGAAAAAGTTGGGACACTGTACAAATTGTGAATAAAAACAGAATGCAATGATGTGGAAGTTTCAAATTTCAATATTTTATTCAGAATACAACATAGATGGCATATGTTTAAACTGAGGGAAAAATAAGTTGATTTTAAATTTCATGGCATCAACACATCTCAAAAAAGTTGGGACAAGGCCATGTTTACCACTGTGTGGCATCCCCTCTTCTTTTTATAACAATCTGCAAACGTCTGGGGACTCAGGAGACAAGTTGCTCAAGTTTAGGAATAGGAATGTTGTCCCATTCTTGTCTAATACAGGCTTCTAGTTGCTCAACTGTCTTAGGTCTTCTTTGTCGCATCTTCCTCTTTATGATGCGCCAAATGTTTTCTGTGGGTGAAAGATCTGGACTGCAGGCTGGCCATTTCAGTACTCAGATCCTTCTTCTATGCAGCCATGATGTTGTAAATTATGCAGTATGTGGTATGTTGGAAAATGAAGGTCTTCCCTGAAAGAGATGACATCCGGATGGTAACATATGTTGTTCTAGAACTTGGATATACCTTTCAGCATTGATGGAGCCTTTCCACATGTGTAAGCTGCCCATGCCACATGCACTCATGCAATCCCATACCAGCAGAGATGCAGGCTTCTGAGCTGTGCGCTGAAAACAACTTGGGTTGTCCTTGTCCTCTTTAGTCCGGATAATTTTGATTCGTCTGACCACAGAACAGTGATGCAGTGCCGTCTAAGAGCCCGAAGATCACGGGCATCCAGTATGGTTTTCCTGCATTGACCCTTACGCACAGAGATTGTTCCAGATGCACTGAATTTTTGGATGATATTATGCACTGCAGATGATGATAACTTCAAACTCTTTTGCAATTTTTTCTCTGAGAAACTCCTTTCTGATATTGCTCCGCTATTTTCCACCGCAGGATTGGGGGAATTGGTGATCATCTGCCCATCTTTACTTCTGAGAGACACTGCCACTCTGAGAGGCTCTTTTTATACCCAGTCATGTTGCTAATTGACCTAATAAGTTGCAAATTGGTCCTCCAGCTGGTCCTTATATGTACAGTGGGTACGGAAAGTATTCAGACCCCCTTAAATTTTTCACTCTTTGTTATATTGCAGCCATTTGCTAAAATCATTTAAGTTCATTTTTTTCTCATTAATGTACATGCAGCACCCCATATTAACAGAAAAGCACAGAATTGTTGAAATTTTTGCAGATTTATTAAAAAAGAAAAACTGAAATATCACATGGTCCTAAGTATTCAGACCCTTTGCTGTGACACTCATATATTTAACTCAGGTGCTGTCCATTTCTTCTGATCATCCTTGAGATGGTTCTACACCTTCATTTGAGACCAGCTGTGTTTGATTATACTGATTTGACTTGATTCGGAAAGCCACACCCCTGTCTATATAAGACCTTACAGCTCACAGTGCATGTCAGAGCAAATGAGAATCATGAGGTCAAAGGAACTGCCTGAAGAGCTCAGAGACAGAATTGTGGCAAGGCACAGATATGGCCATGGTTACAAAAAAATTAAGGCTCCCAAGAGCACAGTGGCCTCCATAATCCTTAAATGGTTTGGGACGACCAGAACCCTTCCTAGAGCTGGCTGTCTGGCCAAACTGAGCTATCGGGGGAGAAGAGCCTTGGTGAGAGAGGTAAAGAAGAACCCAAAGATCACTGTGGCTGAGCTCCAGAGATGCAGTGGGGAGATGGGAGAAAGTTGTAGAAAGTCAACCATCACTGCAGGCCTCCACAAGTCGGGGCTTTATGGCAGAGTGGTCCGACGGAAGCCTCTCCTCAGTGCAAGACACATGGAAGCCCGCATGAAGTTTGCTAAAAAGCAACTGAAGGACTCCAAGACGATGAGAAATAAGATTCTCTGCTCTGATGAGACCAAGATAGAACTTTTTGGCCTTAATTCTAAGCGGTATGTGTGGAGAAAACCAGGAACTGCTCATCACCTGTCCAATACAGTCTCAACAGTGAAGCATGGTGGGGGCAGCAGCATCATGTTGTGGGGTGTTTTTTTTTCAGCTGCAGGGAAAGGACGACTGGTTGCAATCGAGGGAAAGATGAATGCGGCCAAGTACAGGGATATCCTGGATGAAAACCTTCTCCAGAGTGCTCAAGACCTCAGACTGGGCCGATGGTTCACCTTCCAACAAGACGGATAAAATTACGAAGGATTGGCTTCACAACAACTCTGTGACTGTTCTTGAATGGCCCAGCCAGAGCCCTGACTTAAACCCAATTGAGCATCTCTGGAGAGACCTGAAAATGGCTGTCCACCAACGTTTACCATCCAACCTGGCAGAACTGGAGAGGGTCTGCAATGAGGAATGGCAGAGGATCCCCAAATCCAGGTGTGGAAAACTTGTTGTATCGTTCCAAAAAAGACTCATGGCTGTATTAGATCAAAAGGGTGCTTCTACTAAATACTGAGCAAAGGGTCTGAATACTTAGGACCATGTGATATTTGAGTTTTTCTTTTTTAATAAATTATTAACAGTGCTTTTCTGTCAATATGGGGTGTTGTGTGTACATTAATGAGAAGAAAAAAATGAACTTAAAGCAGCAGTCTGTAACTTTTTTGGGTTAAAAATGATCCAAAATCAATTTTTGAGCAAGTACATAACCAGCCAGTGTTCAAAACTATCTGCTTACCTTAGCTCTATTTACAACGGTAAGCTTGTAATAATTTTTTTTAATTCCAGTGGTACTGGTGGATTTCCGTGGGAGATTCAAGCATATCTTTGGGTCATTGCGTCATATCTGTACACATCAATAAGAAGTCCCGGCTAGTAGACTATATTGCGTGTGAGGATGTTGGAGGTGGAGATTTAGTCTTTTCTCACAGTGCTTGATATAATTAAACTTATCAATTTGATAGCGGATCCAGAAAGGTTGAAACCTCAATCAGTGACAGTGACATCTGGAGATTCGCCTGTTGTAAAATGCAAAATACTTCAGACTTTCGGAATGGCCACAGAAAAAAGAGAGACTTCAACCGAGCCAAAACAAGGATAAAAAGGGCTTTTGAAAGGTGGCGTTAACTCCGTGCTTTGAAGGGGTTCAAAACGGATGCAGGTCAGACATTTCAATGGTTATTATGTAACAGTAGCACACTTCGCTTAATTCATACAGTAAAAGTTACGGCGTTTCCTTTGTTGTGCCTTTCTCTTTTTGCTACGTGCATTATGGTAAATATCCATTATTTTGTGCTAGCTATGAGAGGGAGCAGTTCACCTCTACTCCACATTAATTTGTTGATGGCGATTAGAAATGAGACTGCACAGAAATGAAAACTGAACTACAGGTAACGTTAGTCCTAATACACATTAAGTGTAGTCACGCAATGCTGATGTTATTAAGATTAACATTTTGAAAACAAAGTATAATTTGCACGGTTTGACGTGATATGATAAGCGATCGTTAGATTTTATCATAATTTATTGCAATGCTTTTCCCACGTAGGCCTAGTTGGTCAGCACAAAAGTGGATGTTAGCTGCTTACTTGTTCAGATGACATTCTTATGTTGGTCATATGTTCAGACAGTAGAATCTGTGATTCTGAATGACAGTATCCACACCGGCGCGGTGACTGACAGCCCTTCTCATGACAGATGCACATTCTCCTCAAAACACTGTATTCATACACGCTGTGCGGTGCTGAGGCACAGCTCACGTAGAGTTGATCATTCTGCGAATAACGGCAGTTGCAGATTTCAAACAGAGATGGCAACAATGAGGAAAAACTACGGACTGCAGCTTTAAATGATTTTAGGAAATGGCTGCAATATAACAAAGAGTGAAAAACTGAAGGGGGTCTGAATACTTTCCGTACCCACTGTACATTTAACTTTTCCGGCCTCTTACTGCTACCTGTCCCAACTTTTTTGGAATGTGTAGCTCTCATGAAATCCAAAATGAGCCAATATTTAACATGACATTTCAAAATGTCTCACTTTCAACATTAACATTTGAGAAACGTTATCTATATTCTATTGTGAATAAAATGATGAGATTTGTAAATTTATTGCATTCCTTTTTTTATTCACAATTTGTACAGTGTCCCAACTTTTTTGGAATTGGGTTTGTATATACATAATAATTATAGACACACAGATATATTATAGATGTTAACCACTTCTCTTCTGACATAGTTTTTTTTTTTTTGTAATTCCAGGAATGGGCGGCAAACAATGAGACAAGACAGCAGATTGAAGACACCGTTTTGTATGGCTACTACAGTAAGTACTAAATGAAACTCATCTTGGTGCAGTAAATTAAATGTCCTTACTTTGCATTTTAGAAAATGTACTGTTCATATTCCTTCATCATCTGCTGCCCTTATTGTTTGGGTTTCATTGTGGAAGCCGGTACAGTCCAGTCTGCAGTTCGTTGTTAATGTCAATTGACTTGGGTTATAAATTACAGGCAGCTCGTGATCTGACATCAGCCTACAAAAGCTGGCAGTTAAGTCGCTGGATGGTTTTATTTGTGCGAAACCGTCTTGGTCAAATCACGCTAAAGTGAGTGCAGTTTTCAGCTGAATAAATCTCTTGTCTGCGAGGGTAAAAAAACGCATTAGTCAGTGACCTTTTCCGTGAACAAGGTCGGAAGGACTCATGAACGCGGTTGAACACGTCTTTTTTTGGAACCGCATCCTCTCTTTATGACTTCATAGCATTATATATATCTCAGTGACATGCATGCGTACTTTAATTGAGTCCTCCATTGCTTCCACTTTAAATAATATCTTTTAGGAATGCTGGAAGCTGGGACAAGGTAACATAAAATTGAGTTATGGCACAGTTGCTTGATTATCATTTGAATTTGCAAACAGATGCTGCGCGGAACAGGCCGTCAGTAGTAGAGCGGCACGGCGTCTGTTGAGCAGTGCCAAATGCGCTGGAGACAAGCTGTCAGCCAATACAAACCAGCCAATCAAAATCCCTCACTTCCATCGTCAGAAAAGCATCAGAAGATTAACGATGACAGTGCAGGTAGACACACCGCAAATCCCCTGTCCAGCTGTCGGCCTGTGTTCTCCAAGAATGAAACAAAAAGTCTCAAAATTGATTAGGTAGGTTTATTAGATATACTTTGACATGAAAACTTCTGTTTTCAGGAGAACTTTGGAGTGATTTGTGACAGAACAGGGAATGCAGGGGAAAATAGCTATATGCTGTTTTTGTAGATGACAGAGTGAAACTAAATATTCAGTGTGAAACATCATTTGGGATTTGATTAGATCATGAAAAGTACAGTTTTATATTATCAATGTTACTTATTACAGGGATAGTTCACCCAAAAATTAAAATGAGCCCATGATTTACTCATCCTAGGTGACATTCTTCTTTCAGGCGAATACAATTATATAAAAAAAAGTCCTGGCTCTTCCAAGTTTAATGGCAGTGAATGGATGTTTCTGTTTTGAAGTCCATAAAAGGCCATCTGTCCGTCATAAAAGGCTTCCTGAAGCGAAGTGATACGTTTGTGAAAGAAAAATATCCATATTTAAAACTTTACAAACTGTAATCTCTTACTTCCTCTAACTGGCGTGCGCAGGTTTATGAGAGACTTAGCGTAAGTTCCGGTGACGAACGCGGAAGAGCAGAGGATAGAGCAAAATAAAACATGGTTCTCTGGGAACTAGCATATTCTCACTGGAGCGTCCTACATCCTACATCGCGGTCTCTCATGAACGGGTGTACGACAGTTAGCGAAAGTTAGAGATTACAGTTTGTAAAGGTTTAAATATGGATATTTTTCTTACACAAACATATCACTTTGCTTCAGAAGGCCTTCATTAACTCCCCAAATCCATGTGGAGCACTTTTATGATGGACAGATGCCCTTTTATGGAAAGCCATTCTCTGCCATTATATAACTTGGAAGAGCCAGGACATTTTTTTATATAATTGTGTTTGTCTCAAAGAAGAATGTCATATACACCTAGGATGACTTGAGGGTGAGTAAATCATGGGCTAATTTTCATTTTTGGGTGAACTCTTGGCACCACATAGAAACTCCCTGGCAAGTTCAGCTGACATATTTTTAATAAAATTAAAAAATCGAATTGTTTAAAAAGATAGTTCTGTCATTTTTACTCATATCGTTCCAAACCAATGACTTTATTTCCTGTGCGGAACACAAAAGAGTACATTTTGAAAAATGTTTCTGTTTATTTAGTCAGTAAAGTTGTTTTTATTCCCAATGAGTTTCATTTTATGCTCAAAAACAGTTGAAACTGTTGAAACATTATTCAAAATATGCAGTTTTGTGTTCCAGAGAAGGAAGAGAGTCACTTTATTTAATCAGCACGGTCATGGTTATGTCAGCAGAACAGAAAAGTTACTCCAGATTCAAAGAAAGTTATTGCAATTTGAAGAAAGTCATTAGGATTATGAAAACAACCATTTTTGTTCCCTTTAGAAAAATGTACTGATAAATAGTGCACAGTGACCTGGATCCTTGGACTTAAATCTTATTAGTTTAGCAGCTTCAAATGATCTGATCGCAAATAGAGGAGCTGAAACGTTATAATATCCCCTTTTCTTTTCCGTTTTTACCATATTAATTTTGCTATTATGGATTGATTTAAAAACAGACTTGAGAGGTTGAATCTTAAAGTTTTTTTTTTGCTTTCAAACGGTATAGAGTTATATGTCTAGTTTATGGAGATAAATAAATAATTTAAATAAAACAAAGCACAATTGCCTGTCAGTGGTACATTGTGGGTTAAAGGGTTAACTTTAATAATGAAACTGATAAAATAGATCGATGTGATTCTACCGGTAGACACTGAGAATATGAATTCCAAAATGAAAGTCGATAAACTGTGATTTTATTAAGACAAATTCCACAGAACACCCGTTCAGACTGTCCTTTTAAACCCACAACATACACACCATTCTTATGATGTCCTCCTTTGTTTCCCATGATGCATCTCTTCTTTCTTTGCTGAGGCATCCACAAAGGGTTTGATCGCTTCATTTCTGGGTTTTCTGGAAGATCAGGGGTTGTACCATGCTGACTATCCTCAAAGAGATGCGAGAATGCTTTATTTGTACTTTTGAAAGAAAATGAGATTTGAAAAGAAAACCGCACTGTTCAAGTCACCCTGGTGTGCTGTGTGGTCCTCCGTGCAGGCATCATGCGTGGAGGTGGAATAGAGAGATGAAAAAATGAGAAACCGGTGACTTTGAGTTTGGGGAGAGGTGGATGTCTGATGGCGTGTGTGATTATGACTAACGCGGACTCTGCTGCAGGACAATCTGTTCACTAGAAAATGGTTATGGGGCAGATGCGTTGGCTTTGAGGACCTGTGTGTGGAAGGGGTTTGAGTGCATACTAGTTCTGTATTACAGCTGAGTCATTCAAAAGACAGGTGTTGGTAAGGTAACTTTTAAAGTACTTTTAAGAAAGACTTGATACATCTTTTCAGACAAAGAATGTCTTTACGTTCACCACATTTACGTTAATCGCTTTGTGCCATCTTAAGATAAATGAATAATTGTAAATTAATAATTGTATTGTTATCAAGCTTATGGCCTTCTGATATCAGATCATTTAGCAGATATTTACATGTTCATGTAACAGACGACAAACCAAATTCTACATATATAATATTTTCTGTAAAAAGAGTATGTATGTATGTATGCATGTGTGTGTGTGTGTGTGTGTGGACACACATGGGATATTTCTTGCATGGAATGACTCCATGTTTTCAGTTTCCTGTTTTTTTGTATTCAACATGCTACAGCCGTCGAGAGCGCTGGGGTTTATTCAGCAGGGATTTACTGTTTGCTTTTGTATTCCTGATGACAAATGTTTGTCTTTCTTTTCGTTTGCTCTCGAGCTCATCCCGTTGTCCTCGTGGGGATGGACTCGGAGAAGAACAACTGTCTCATCCAGGGAAACGCAAGCCAAGCAGGAGGAGGAATAGAAACAAATTTGAATCTTTTGCAAAAGTGTGGTGTCAACGCCTCTCAAGAGCTCATCCAAGAAAAGTGCCTTTGTTCTCTGAAAAAGATGCCGCACGCTGCTTCCCCACCACCATTTACACTCAGCCATCTGAGCTTAGGGGTATTTGCATTAATATCACCTGCTGCAGTGAAATCTTACAGTAATTAATAGATTGTCCTCAATCAATATCTGCGACCTGCAAGCTGCTCCCGCAGTCTCTCGCACACAGGTCGTTATACTGCGATTAAGGTATGTATATATTGTTTTCTCCATGGACATAACTGCAGTGCCTTCAAACGGAATTATCCTGCTGCTGCTTTTTTTTTTCTTCCTCTTGGTGGCATTTTTGCTCTGCTGCAGTTCTTGAATTAGTCGCATTGATTGCATGCCCCCCTCCCATCTCCGCATCATGTGCAGAAGAGATTTCCCAGCAGCCTGTAGGTGGAGATCAAGCTCCATCTATCACAGCAAAGACGAATCCAATACATTTGAGGAGACTGGCAGGTCAAAGCCTCAAAGGCTTCTTTACAAAGCTGAATCTGAGATCCCTGTCCGCCCATGTCTGTGCAAACGGAATAATTACAGCGCTAACTTTATCTCGCCGCAGTGTGTGGCAATCACCACAAACTTGTCCTGAAGGAGGAAGAGATGGCTTTCTTTTTAAAGCAGTTGGGCTCTACAGACTTGGTTGTAATTATTTTATTGTGGTGCGTTCCCTTTGTCAAACATGCTTTTTGCGCTTGATGTCAGGTGCAAAAAAATATTCAGTATTTTTGAGAGGCGTAATTCATATCCCAACGTGAAGCCCTCTCCAAATCAACTGACATGCTAAACAGCCCCTTCAAGAGCTTTTTGCTTGTTACAGCCGCTCAGTTTTAATCAAACTCTGCAGTGCTGTGTCATGTGTTAAGATGAAAATGGGTTGGTGCTTTGTGTAAGACAACACTTAAGCTGTAATCATGTGACAGCTTTCAAACCCTGAAACATCTTGGTTCAGCAAATCTGACAATAAACTTCATAAATCCTAGGAAGTAGACGTCCTTCCGTCATCTATCTATCTATCTATCTATATGTCTGTCTGTCATCCATCCATCCATCCACCCACCCATCCATCCATCCATCCATCCATCTTTATATAAAAATACATAAGAAGACTTGCCGTAGGGTCACATAGTATTTTTATTTATAAGTGCACATCTGTTCTGGTGTACATTTTACACGTTAACACTGCAGTTATTAGTCAAAGAGACCCAGTGTGAGCATAAATGTGTTTTTTGGCTTGCTCTCTGTTCTTCGTGCATGTTTCAGCATGATCGCTAATGGAAAGTGCAAGTCACTGGTGGCGCCCAACAGCAGCAAACACTGACAGATTGTGCATTTATTGAAGTGGGCAGCTGTGCATGGCGCAAGGTCCTTGAACCTGCTGAGATGAGAGCTCAGGCCAAAGCGTATACAGGAAGGATTCAAATGTCGCCCCGCTCTGCCTGCCATTAATGCTCGGCCCAATTTCTAAGAGGCGCATCATGGTGCCTGTGCCTCGTGGCGGGGATTTTGATGATCGGGACTGGGATGGTAAACCCAGATGGATTGCAGCTGAAGCCCCCTTCCAAGACATCCCTGGAGATTAACCTCATAGGTTAAGTAATTAAAGGGAAAATATATATTTGTTCAGATGGCCTGGGGCCAAGTCCTTGGGCAGCATTTCTATTTAATGTAGTGTTCTTAAGAGTGGACAGCCTCTACCTTGAGGTTTGGCTGCAAAGTACAAGGTTAAATGGAAAAGCATCCCTAAAAGTCCCTGGATACATCTGGTATCTTGAGGCGTCCTGTCATCCAGCCTGGAGTCTGTTACCAATCCACGTGTTTGTTTGAAATGTCTGAAAAAAGCTGAAAGCTTTTCCTGAATTTTAACTTGAAGGTTTTTGAACTTTCATACAAGGATACCAGAAATGCTTTGGAATCTGTAAGATAATCAGATCCAACTGTCGAGGGGGTCACTGAGGTGTCCAGCTCGGTTTAAATCTACAAATTTACAAATTAGACTAGGTGTTTGCTTCTTTGCTCGCTCTCCATCAGGTCTTTTTATGTCCTCGCCAATAAAATAAGGCCAAAGTCAGTCAGGTGTGTCTTTGGTGCAGAGCTTGTGGAGTTAAAATGATTAATTTTATCCATCCATCCATCCGTCCGTCCGTCCGTCCGTCTATGAATTTGAGTTTGAATTGCAATTCAGCTTCCTGTCTGCTACGCCAATTCAAATTCAAAGGCTTCTTCAGTTCACTTCTGAATGGTGCAGAATACTGGTGAATGTTACCATATTTAACTCTCTAAAACAGTGCTGATTACCATATTCTACTGCTTTGTGACCGCATCCTGAATATCGTCTGTGTTCGCGCAATACTGATGAATAAATCATCTTGAATTTGCAACACGTGGTTTCTTTGATGGCATTCACCATTTAAAGGCAATATTCAGCAAATGCTCCATAATGCTGCATTTGAAAGCATATTTAAAGGCATGGGTTGAGGAGGGAATAAACTGTGAAATCAATTCAGGAAACTGTTTGGAGTGCCAGTCTTCAGGGTCCATGCCTTATTATGTAACGTGTTGCATGAATATGATCTTACCTCCCTTTTGTGCTATTTTCACATCAGTTCACCATTTGTGATTTGAATTACACCAACACTTTAAGAAATTGATGCTGTTTCCCTTTTGTAAAGACGGCAGAGGAATCCCATCGAGTCTATGCACCCCACTAAGGGTACAGTGCTTTCTTTTCAATCAGGTGTCAACTATTCTCAGCTGAAAAGAACAGTACTACAGTTAAAATTCAGATTTTTCTTTTGCTTCATTTTTTCTTTCCTTGCTTTCAAGCACTTAATTTGCAAACAGATTCAATGTAAATATATTGTATTGTTTTATTTTCTAAATTATTTAATGCAATGCAATTTTTTTTTTGTTTTACCTGCGGGTCGTCGGTTACTTTTAGGTTTTTCTGTGCTGGCATGTTGGTCAATGGCGGCTTTCCCTTGACTTCTAACGTCCACTTCACAGCGACACAGTGTGCTTTTTGATATAAATTTGTGCTCTTTTGTCCATTTTGGATTAAATGAGGTCTGATGTTTCGGTATGTAACGTTATGACATGACATAGCCAGCACGTCGTGCTTGTTTACGTTTTTAACCAATGATATATCAGATATTTATTTGATTGACACCACTTTCAACCAATCATTTGATTGACCAGAGATCTTACGACATTAGACGCTATGCTGCTTCATCCCAATAAAGATTCTAGAGTGTGTTTTTTAGGCCGATTCAGTACAACTCCAAAAAGGAGGACAAATGAGGAGGCTTAAACAGGGGGCTTAAAATCCGGAATGTCCTGCCAAAATCCGGATGTATGGCCACCCTAGCCCAAAGTCTCTCTCAACGGCTCTGTAACATACCAGCCTCGACGACCGTGTGAACAACAACATGGAGACGGAACCGCATGCTTTGCTTGTGGTCCTATTTAGTAGCCATTGTGCAGTTAAATGCTGTAATGAATAATACTGCAGCTGTCTACATGGCAAGAGGCAACCGTTTACACTTGTACACACATGCCCAGTGTGCATGAACGGTCTTGTGACATGCGTGCAGTGTAGACCGAGATCGTTTCTGAAACGCAATGGAAATGCCAGTGTAGACGAGGATTGTTTTCATTTTAAAACGCCATTTGAAAGCAAAACGCACTAGTGTAAACTGGGCCTCAAATTCAGGAAATCAATTGGAGATTCAAATTAGTTCTGAATGATGCACTACCATTTTTTATACTTCTTCTTTGCAGGAGCTGATATCATGTCTTTCTGTGAGTCCATGTTGTTTGTCAAAGCTATTATCACCCTACTTGCTGAAGGTGGCATCTCTGCTCGATTGAAAAAGCAGGACATTGTTTTTGCATTCTGTTTGCATTGGTGAGATAGTAATATGTGCTCTGTCACAGTCTCTTCCTGTAAAGATCACTGAAAGACAGTCTCTCCAGATGCAGTGCTGTATTACCATCAGTATTCTTGCAATGCTCCTGTCAGAGAATGTTTGGCCCCGAGAGGTCAGTGCTTCTAACAGCACAATACAATTGAAAATTATTGCTTGAGCTGATTTGTAATCCACAGGCCCCACATAGGCCAAGAGGCTTCGCAGACTGCTAATTTTCAATCTGGTGACAATCAGTTCCAGGTTCACCGCTGTATAGAGTAGACGCCTCCTTCACATAAACCGTCTGTGACATGCGAGCACATTTGGAGTTTAAGTGCGTATTTCCAAATGAATAGAGGACATTTTTCAACAAACCTACTTGACCTTTTTAGTGTTCAGTGTTTGGCCACCTGCCCAGATAAAAAAAAAAAAAAAAGTCCTGTAATGAGCGTCTATTGGTTTCAATTGTCATAATAACCATTAAAGAAATGTTCTGGGTTAACTACAGCACAAATGATTCTGACTTGTCCTTCAGATTGTAAAAACAAAGGAGAAAATGTGTGCACAGTAATGCTGGTGGGTTTTAAAGGTTTCATTCATAACTTTTACTTGTGAATAATGAATCAGAACTATATTCTTTGGGCTATGTGAGCTGTAAAGTTGTCTAAAAAGTCCTTTTGAGATGGGACTTTTTTGAATGGATACATTTTTGTTTAACACATTACTGACAATTATTGTGTGTGTTGTTTACTTCATGTGTTGGAAGAGTTGTTAGTGAGGCCAGCAGGGGGTGCTCACCCTGTGGTCTATGTGGGTAGTAAGTAACATCCCAGTATAGTGATGGGGACACTATACTGTCAAAGAGCACCGTCTCGGATGAGACGTTAAACCGAGGTCCTGACTCTCTGTGGTCATAAAAAATCCCAGGATGTCCTTTGGATAAAGAGTAGGGGTGTAACCCCGGCATCCTGGCCAAATTTGCCCATTGGCCTCTGTCCATCCTGGCCTCCTAATAATCCCCATATACTGATTGGCTTCGTCTCCTCTCCACCAATCAGCTGGTGTGTGGTGGGCGTTCTGGCACAATATGGCTGCCGATCTATAACTATCTATAAAGGATTATTTATGTAAAGTAAACTGCACTGACAGGAATTGTGCGGCATTTACATACATTAATGGTATCATGTAACCAGAATTTCATTTACCCAGAAAGTCCCCTCTCAAAAGAACTATTTAGACAAATTTTCAGCTCATGAAGCAAATATATACTGAATATTTATACTGAATAACTAATGTTAGACTTTATTTACATCTGTAATGTTATAGTGTTTGTTTCAAAACTGCTATACTATTATATTACACTACAGAAAAAAGTATGACAAAAAACTATGACGCTGGTAAGATTTTGTCTCTTATTCTAACCAAGGCTACATTTATTTGATCAAGAATACAGTACAAACAATAATATACAGTTAGTACACAATAAACATATTTTTTGTGAAATATTATAATTTAAAATGTTTTCTATTGTAATATAAATGTAATGTTATTCTTGTGATGGCAAATCTGATTTTTTTGCATCATTACGCCTGTCTTCAGTGTCACATGATCTTTCAGAAATCATTCTAATAGGCTGATTTAGTGCTTAAGAAACTTTTCTTATTATCACAGTTGAAAACAATATTTCTGCTTAATATTTTTGTTGAAACAAGTCTTTGTTCAAAAGTTTCAAATGTATTAGAACACAAATATAACTCTTTTGTAACAATTGAATTGTCTTTTTGTCACTTTTTAATCCTTTTAATGCCTTTTTTCTGAATAAAATAATTAATTTCAAAAATAAATTGTACTGACCCTACACTTTGGAACAATAGTGTACATGTATTTGTTGTACATGTTTCCATAACTTTACATTTTTTCTTTTTTTTAAACTGGTGGTTAAATCTAAAAAAAAATAATAATAATAAGTTTAGTGGTATATTCTTTTACAATCGCCAAATATTGAAGATTTTTAAATCCAGTGTTAAAAAAAAGATTACAATGGACTCGAGGCAAAATGTCCTGTCAAGCGTCACTCTTAAAGGTTATACTGTCTCACTGACTATATAGAGAAGGTGGGCTTTAACCAGGCATCGAGCTCTGTGTTTTTTCTTGTGACATTAAGGTCCCATTGCCATTTGCCCTATAGGTGTGTGGGTCCATGTGTTGCTGACAGTTTTACAAGAAATGAAAAGGTAGAACATGCCATCACATGCACACAATGCTGCAGCGCCAGCGATACTTCGATTTCCTCGTACCTTACGAGTCCTTTGTCAGTTTATTTTTTCCCTAGGCCTTTCCTGACATCTCATTTTCACATCAGTGTAATGTGTTTGTGCAGTTTTGTGCCATCTCAGGTGGCGATTCCTCCACATTTGATCAATCCTGATGTCTGTGAGGACTCTGAAACTTTGATTTACCCCTTTCACAGTATACTAACATATATATTACCGATAATGTCAGAGCAGTCAGCTGTTGTCTTCAATGTGATGGAATTTATGCAGTACATGATTGCTACATGATGGCCAACATTGCTACAGAATGATATTTTGATATTTTTTTTGTCAACCTTTGACAAACCATAGATTTGGTTAATTATGGTTTTGACTGACTTAAATGAGTGATGAGGTAAAGTGATTGCTCAATGCAATGTCTCGACCCAATTCATTAAAACTGACTATTGTCATTTTTGCTATTGACAATAAAATAGACCCTAATAAAATATCTCTCACTTAATGTTGACATTCACAGCAAAAAACGTGAGAGTGTGAAACTAGCCCGCTGTGGTAAAAAAACTACTGGGGAATAACTACAATGCACTTTAAAGGAATAGTCCACCAAAAAATTTAAAGTTTGTCATCATTAATTTGGGAATGTAGGTGAACTGTCCCTGGTATTGTTTATTTGGGAGTAAAGGCCCTTTCACACTGGATCATAACGGAAAAACAAAGCGGAAAAGCAAATATTTTGCGTTCACATCAGACGCGACACGAATTTGTGTCTCCCAACATTCCAAAACATTTGTGGCAAGTGCTGAAAAAACATAGATACTTCATCAAGTGAAGACGAGCTTTCCATTTTCTAAGTCCGAAAAGAAGGTTTTAGGTGCACCCAGTCTTAAAGAACAGAGTCTGAAGGGGAGTATGCTAATCTTATACAGGAGCTAAAACTATATCATGGTCAGTTACGCACTTACTTTCAAATGTCCGTAGAACAATTTGAGTTCCTCCAGAGACAGTAGCACCGCATCTGATGAGACAAACCACACTCAGGGAACCAGTCGATTACGGAGCAGTTATGTTTCCAGTTGAGTCACAATGTAAACATTTAAGTGCCACATTGTACTGACGGAAGCACATTCACTTTCCATAGTCGCGGACACAATTAGGTTAAGAAAAAAATCTACGAGTTTTAACTCAAAAGGTTATGTTATTGTTGGGCAAACACAGCTGCAGCTGTAATCTCGTGAGAAATGGTGACATTTCCTTGTTATTGATTGATTATAGCGTTTTCTATTGATGCGAGAGTTTAAAAAATCGTCATTGAAGCGGAGTTTTGCAACCATTGTGCAAATTATTCACGCATCAAAGTTGTGTCCAGTGTGAAAGGACCTTAAAATTGTACAGAATTTTTACTGAATTTTTATTGAATTTTTATCAAAGTAATATATTTTTTATCCAATTATTTTTTCTTTTGTATTTTGACTGAATTTCATGGTACTTATTAATATTTATGCAGTAATTATGATAAAAAAAATTCCCAATTAAAAAATTTTCAATTAAAGCAGTATTTCAGGTTAAAATGCCTTTTAAAATGGAGTAAAACAAGAAAAAAAAAACATATGTAAGTTCGTGTTGTAACCAGTAGATTCCTTTTTATATTTAGACTACTTTTTGTCAAGGTTTAGATTTTTTTTTGGTTTGAAATGTTGATTTGACGTGTCAGTTTTTGCATTCATTTTACTAGAGTCAAACCTGAACACATAGATAAACATTTTGTTCACACGTAACTTCAGCATCCAACAAAAATGTAACAAAAAAGGAACATGAATGCTTTTTCAGAGCTTAATCAACCTGAGTGAGTGTGTTTGTTTTCTACTCCTGATGTTTTAGAGTGTACCCTCTTCCTTGCTATTTTTTTTTCTTTCCTGCATTGTGGTTGAATTATTGATTTCATTTCACCTTTTATTTCAAACTTGCTTTGGGTTACCGTCACACCAGTTCCTATATACAGTATGTGAGATGGGGTGAAATGTGTCTGTTTTGCCCTTTTGATATTTTAGAGTCACCCCTTCATTGCTATGCAAGTTTTTCTGCATCATGGCTGATTTAAATTGTAGATTCATTGTTCACTGTATTTTTGTATATTCTGTTAATTTCCCATGTGTGACAATTTTTTATGACCATTAAGCTTTTTATAATCTAAAGTCTGTGATTTTTTTTTTTTTTGTGGTCACATAGCAACACTAGTGTTAAGATCACGTGCTATTAAAAAAAGTGTTGCTATCGGCAGCAAAATTACAAACAAAATAAGCTTTCATTTAGCAAAGGTTGTCAGAATCCATTGAGTTGTTTACAGTGCATTAGAGTTGTAAAGGAGAGAGCGAATTAAATAAACCGACTTTCCCCGGAAGACACACCTGCACATTTAGTTTTCAAATAACACAAGTGTTATTTTAGCTTGAAGGAATGCGTAACAACTCAGAACCCTCTTAAACTAATAGCAATCAAAACAACCATACTCATGAGATAAGTCTGAAGTCTCAAGTGTGTTTTTACGAGTCCAAACTGGGTGTCTCGCAGTGGATTCATCTGCCCTCTCGTCTCCACACCTGAGGGGGAATTGCCAGAGTGCTATAAAAGGAGCCTAAACTTAGCGGAGGACCGAGGTTGGTCGTTTAATTATTTAGCTCCCTCTTCTCTTTGTCAGGGGAATTAATATGCTAAACTTTTCTCCCCAGTCAGGTGCTTTCCCATTAGATCTGGTTAGATTGAAATGGATGATCTGCAGCAATGCAGTGCGGCCTATTCCCTCTCCGTGTTAATATTCATGCTGTTATGATTAATATTACCCACTGGTTGGGTGCCATGAGCTCACAGACTGGGGACAGAGAGCAACAATGTGTGCCACTAGCATTGGATGGTTCTGCTTCAGTGTCTGTTGGCAAACAGTCCATTCTTATTAGCCAATACAACGGCCTGTTGAAATGAATGCATTGCTGTGTTTTGTCTTATGTCAATGTCTAAAATGGGGTCATGACATGGAATTAGTTTTTAGTTTTAATGTTTTTTTTAGGTTCACTTATGTTGTTACCATTTTTTTGCACAAAAATTATTTTTCAAGTATGGCTGAACCTAATAGTCGACTTAATGTAAGTCGACCAAAATGTATTGGTTGGTTATTCGCGAAAAAAAAAAAAAACTCCACAGGAAGTGGCAAAGTCACGCAACCCATGAGGGACAGATCGTTAACGCCGGGTAATTGTCAGAAATCCAAATGTTTGCCTATCATCCATCGACTTCAAATATGACATCATATGAAAAATGTAAGGAGTAGCAACTTTACTTGGCTGCTAACCTAGATACATGTGTGCTATTGTTTGTCGCGTATATGTTTGTGCCGAGTGTGGAAGCTAACAGACATGAGAAATATATCTACAGAAAGCTTGAAATGTCTAAATATTTGGTTTATAAACCAATTTGAGTTGAAAACAAAAACTGTCCGATTATGTAATAATCAGATAAAAGTGTGTCCACTGCGGAGATAGAGGGCCCTATTTTTATGATCTGAGCACATGGTCTGAGGCGCAGGTGCACTTAGGGCGTGTCCGAATCCACTTTTGCTAGTTAAATGACGGGGAAAAAAACGGTCAGCACGCCAGGCACATGGTCCAAAAGGTGGGTGTGTTTTGGGCATAATGTGCAAAAAACGAATCAGAGTCTCATTTCCCATTCCCTTGTGCTTGCACCATGGCGGATTCGCTATTTACTGTGGAAAGACTGAACACTTCTCCAGAGAGGAATCCTTTTATTTTGTATATTTAAAAATGCTTCTGCACATCCCTGTGTGTGCAATAGTCATAGTGTACACGTGTTGTGCTTTAAATTACACAAAAATACTGTTTTTGTTGGTCAATGGCGCTGTCGTTTTCAGTTGCCTCAAAATAGCAACACACCAACAATGCGCCTGAACACACCTAATTTTCAGACCAGCACGCCCATGGCCGAACAGATGGGCATGAGTGCATTTGCTATTAAAACAACAACGCGCTATATGTGAAAATGATTACTGCGCTGGGCTGAAATTAGCAATAAACACTTGCCTGGCGTCGCATTGTGTCAGGTTTATGATAGGGCCCGGACATTCAGGATTGTCAACCTTATCTTTGCAAATGAGACTGCATAAATAATTAAAACGTCTCCTTGCTATTAATGTCTGACACATTCATAATCATTACTTTTACCAGTGCTTTGCGGCAAGCTTTATGTGTGCACTTAAATGCGGAATAAGCATATATTATGCCTGGGTATGTTAATGCCTCATTATGTGAGTGAGTGGTTTAAAAATATTATTTAAAGCAAATTTACAAACAAAATATGTAATTGATAATTATTTTAAATTGTAATAATATTTCACAATATTATAGTGGGCTCGACAATAAGGACTGCCCGATGGCTCATGGCTAACGTGAAAGACTCGGGACAGCAAGTGCTGCGTCATTACGAAAGCACGTCAATTTAAACTGCCAAGTGATTTTAAACCATTCAAGTGCAAGAAGGTGTGGAAGGCGTCAACTGGGCCAGTAGAAAAATCCTTAGGTTTAAGCCCTCTTTATTTTATTTATCATCAAATAAATTCAGAGTATAAGAGCATACTTTATTTCAAAAATATTTTCAAAATCTTACCAACCTCAAACTTTTGAGCGGCAGTGTTTATGTTCTCCAAAAAAACGATTATATGGTATAGATTGTTTCTTATGTTTTTTTTTTTTTTTTCAGCTGTGCTGTAATTAGCATGCTGACAATGTAATGTGCTTTAGCTGTTAGACAGTTTGCATGGTGAAACCTTCTCAGAGAAGAAGCCTGTGGTTGAAAGCATTTACACTTCAACATAAAATATGAAGTGTAATTCAAGATGAATGTTTCATGCAGCCTTTCTAAAACAATAGAATGAAACAAAGCAGCCAAGTCTCACCGGGAGATGTAATTGCTGTCATTGAAACATTGACATTTCACTTTCACATTTACTGGCCCTCATTTTCCACAGCATGTTGTGTATTTAACCAGTATGCTCTCTGTACTTCAGTGCACTACAGGAAGTGCGTTATTAACAAAGATGTGCAAAGTGCTTTGTGAGGAGGGACAAATAGGATTTATTTTCTTTTTGCCTGCTTCATTTGTCTTAATTAAAACTCTTTGGAATTATTGGGAGGGATTTAGTGTGTTAAAAGACAAATCTAAGCTGTGAGTAACCTATATACAGAGGCGCCCACAGTGGTCGTGATTGTCTGATTACTATCTTTTTTTTGTTTGGCTTCACATTCTGAATCATGCTAATGAATCACGTTATCACCTCAAGAAAGCGCTCAGCCAGGCGTGTCTCGGTCGGAAGTTATTTCAGGTTTACTTCAGAGTCTTCAGAGACATCCATTAGCTGTAGATAACCCTCCCTCCAGCCTAAAATAGCTTTGTAGCCC